>JAWNNP010000798.1:0-1200000 GCA_035044805.1 Leucophenga maculata
TAAAATAAAACTGCACTTGCTGCAGGCATTAATGCCAATCTGACCGAGAAGACCGAGAAGAAACTTGTGATAAAAAAACTAAAAAAAATTAGCATAAGAAATGTTAATGACAGACAATGCGAACGAAACAAAAAATATGAAGAGAAAAAAATAAGAAAGAGAAAAATCGAGGGGAAGAAAATGCGTTGAAAAGAAAATACAACGCTGCGCTATTTTCCCATAATTTGTGAATAACTACAAAAAAACGGGGGGCGTTTCACAAGCTTCTTGCCACATTTAATGGCTGTGGCGGCGTTGGAACATAGGGCAAAGCGTTACAATTCGCGTCTACAAAACAGAGAAAAGTGCAACAGTCAAAAAAGAAAAAAAAAAACCAACCACAAGATTGCAACACTGTGGCAAGGCTAATGTTTGGTATATAAGGGGTACACGAGTCGACATTGCAGTCAGCTGGCGGCGTTCGTTCATACAACCGCAGCAAAGAGTTTAATTTGCATAAATGACAGCAAAGTGCTTTTAATATTTCAATTTAACAACCATTTAAATGGATTTTCTTACTTTTGTTGCATTTTAGGTTGCTTTCCGCTGTTTTAATGGATGCTTGCTATAAGGAAATTGTGAAGGAGTTTAGAAAAGTTGCTTCTGCAGTTAGTACAAATTTTTAGAAGCTGTGTAGCTTCACTGTAGGACACTAATTAGCCGAAAACTTCATTCCTTTGACTCCGTCAATGCATCAACAAAGAACGCCTTAACGAAGACTTACTTTAATTCTAGTTTGGAGTGTAATATCGTACAGCTAAAAGCTGGCAATCTTAAAAGCTATTATACAGATCTGCTAGCGACTTGTTGAGTCTCCAGCAATATTTTCCAGTGGTCTATTCTAATCCACTAGTAGATAACAATCGGATAGAAACCAATGGAAACCACTCGTAGCGCCTATAACAAGCCAAGTAGATAGTAAAATAATGCGTGTCCAAAAATTTACGCAAGATTGGGAATATATAGAAAACATCTCATTGAGTAATTGGATAGTATTACGTGCTGTGGGGCGTTCAAGACGCAATTTTTGAATATTTTTGACCCTCCCTCTGCTTCATGTTACGTGCCGTAACTATTTTCAATACCCACCAAACCAACTGCATCAACTTCGTCTTCGTCGAGTCAATCAGCATCCTCAGACGATCTTTCACTCGTATAATACAGAGAAGCTTATTTGCCCTTCTGGGGCAGTCTTGCATATGCACACTCCTGTGGGATGTGAAATAAATCCCACAGGTTGTACATATTCTGTTCTTGAGGTCGGTTTGTTCTGATGGACAAAACAAATCGAAATGCATATCCTAGAGGAGGCGATAGATCAACGGATAGCCACACAAGAAGTGGTGGCAACCTGCATGATGCTTTGTCCAGCTGACTAGATACCACGAGCTTACTTTGAATAGCTGGATTCGTCCGCGCATTGAAATAAATATTACCACGCAAGATTGGGTACTGCTGGATCCTGCTAACTATCTTCGAGCTTTCTATATTCCGCCGAATTATCGCAGTTGTTAATTTTTATTTCCTCAAGACTTTATCGATTTTTCATAAAGGGGCCTTGCTTCACTTAATTCGGTTGTATGGTCTCCAGGTCCAGGAGCATTAGTCGCTATGAACATGGCGCCCGAGTTAAATTTTTTGATATGTTGACTTTCCGAAAACGTAAAAGTAGTCTATATTCCATATGGATTAAAAGAGGGCTCTGACTTTTTCCTGCCGGTAAACCTATTAGTACAAGGGTCTTATCGTCTTGAGAGAAAGAACAAATACTGGCTGCGTTCCCAGATGCGACGTGAAAGATTCCAAGGACCTAATTGTAGCAGTGCAAAATTCCACGTCCTTGTGCAACTCGGTGGACTCTGTGGTCGTGGTAACTTTACGGGTATGGTGCATATGTGTCTTCTTGCCTCTTGAGTGTTAGAAACGCATGGGAGTATATGAAAATATGTGCCGCTTCGAGAGATTTAGAATCCCAATAACAACTCATGTAGGTCATACAGAGACAGCTCCTAATCATCACTGCCATGAATATCAGTGTTTATTATGGGGTTTCAGGAGCGCATGTTGTGAGTCACAGTTTAAGGTTCAAAGGAATTACAGGGCATCTCGTGAAGTGGAGTACAATCGAAAGCAGCGTTCATTCTTGTTGTATAACTAAATTAGACGTATTGCGTGTATTTTTGTCTCAAAATTCAACTATCTTGTGATTGTGACAATGAAAGCTCAGTTTTAGAGATATCGCTCTGAAATTGAACACTGTTCTCTACTACTAGATGGATCATACTGTTTAAAGCATGCTGAAAGACTAGCATACCAAAGCCCAAAAGTGAGTTGCAAATGCACTGAAGCTAAATTTCGCCTAGTTATAAGGTATCTCCCAAACTATTACCTCTACCATGCAGTACACTTTGTATTCAATAAATTAGTCAATAACTTACAATCGCAACAGACTGCAGACAGTTTATGACTTCCGTTCGTTCAGACGAAAAAGAAAAATTATTGCAAATCGAAATAGACAAAAGCGATTGCTGTATTTTGTTGCCGAACAGAAAGTAAAAAAAAAAAATAAAAAGCCAAAACTGAACAAAAATACCAGAAATCAACTTCAATCAACTATAATAGTTGACTGCCAAGACATCAGAGAATCAGCAACTAATATCAAGTGACGCTGAAACACCAAACAAGAAATCCAACCGCTGATGATGGTGTTGCCGATGATGAAGTCAGTGGCGACGCATGCGCAAAAGTGTGTCAAACAATCACTTTAAAGCTGCAAAAGTATCTACTACTATAAAAAAATGAAAAAAAAAAAATATCTCTAAAAATAAAAAGTTGCAAATAAAAATCTAAAATTCCAGCTGCTACTCGACTCAACTCGATTTGACTTGACTCATCGACGACGACGACGTCTCGCGCTGTCGCTCATTCGACGACCTGTCGAGATAACTGAAACTGACGTCGTATCTCGGAAACTAAAATTTCAGCATAAATCTCAAGTAAGAAAAAACAAAAAAAAAAAAAAAAAAATCAGGTTTCTATTGGAATTTCGGCGCAGGCGCGTGAAAATTGCTGCTAGAAGTGCTTATTTTCTAAATCAAACTTGAAGAATTGATTTCACAGACAAATCCCAAAAGAAAACCAAAGCAGATACCATTGCCGCTTCGTGGCTATTTAGTGCACAATTTCCGCAACTAACTTTGACATTATGATGCCACAACGTAAACTACTCGCGTAACAGGCGAATATTTCACGCCGCACCAAATGCTGATTTTATTTTGCAAGTCAGTCGAGCTAAGTAAGTCTGACCGACCAACCGACCGACCGTCCATTCGTCCGTCTGTCCGTCCGTCTCAGACTCAATGAAGCTTGTAGCCAACAATGGAAAGGTAACAATTTTTTATAATGAAACCGATTTTCGAGAAGACTTACGAACGAACGTACACCATAATTAGTGTGCGATTGAGTGAGTGCAAAAGAAATGCGCAAAGTTAAATGTATAGAAAGAGATAGTTAGATGTGGAGGGAAGACTCAGCATCGTAGCAACTCTGTCAGTTACAGTTATACAAGAGGCGGTCACCAGCGATAAAAAGGGTACATTAAAGAATTTCTTTTTGTAATATTCAACTCAAGCAAAACATTAGCAACAAACCTTTTTTTTTTTTTGCACTACAAAATAATGGTTTAGTGAAAAATTTGGTTTTACAACGACATTTTAATACGCTTCACAAGCAATTGATATTATTTTTAATATGGTTTAAGAATCTTTTTAAGGAGGAGTTATTATAACTTTAAGTTGCTCTTGACTTTTGAGAATTTGAATGGGTTGCCTTATATACATTTTTCGCTGCGGAGGTTAGGTAGAGCAAGGATCTTAGACTACTCCATCACTGTTGCTTCTTACATAAATTCCCCCTTCGCTAGATACAAAAAAAAAACGTTGGTTGGTGGTGCTTCATATGCTAATATGATGTCTTCCGATTAGGGTTGTCGCAATGAATCCAGTCTTTATATCCAGCCACAATTGGATGCAATTAAATCTCTTCTTTTTGGTCTTTTAAACAATTTCACACAGGTGAAGAACTACCCTCATTAGTACGGCACCCAATATTCTTGCTTTTGAATAATTTCCATTGCTGTCAGACATTAGCTACTGTTGCTTGATCAGCTCCTAATTATTAAATTGCAATTTGTTCCATATAATATGGATCTTCCTTAAATAATGTCTACTATTCTTTATCTTCAAAGTATTTCGACTTTTAGTGAAGTCAATAGTTTTCCTTCCCACTGTAACAAATAATAACCTCTATTTCCATTACTTCCCACCTAATTTTTTTTTTATTTAAAAAGTAATTTGTTTCACTGGATCCAATTTCGGAAGATGAATTTTTTCTGTTACATTTTTGGAGCCATCACTTAAAAAGTATCACTTTTCGGTGAGTTTGAAAGTCCGTTCGTCGAAAATATGAATCCGAAGATTATTGTCTTATCTATTATTTTTTCTCAGTCATTTGTAGTTTGAAGAGCTTCTATGAAATTCAATAAGCTTGTTGAGCAAAGTCATGGCTGGGACTTCCCATGATATCTGTCACGACTATCTCGAAAAACAAAGGGCACAATTGAGAAAGCTGTATGTTCTAGCTAGAAGAGCAAACAAATGGGAAGAATACAGAGATAAGAAAATCTAAACGAAGGAATCAAAGATCTTTCTGTGAGAGTAATTAATCGACTGCATCAGCAGGTCGAATTTATCGGGCGATAGCATCTGATTTGTTGGAGAATGGTCAGGGTTACGTTTATCCCAGAAGCGGGTAAATCTTTCACTTTTAATGCATAGCCTGTCGGTAGATGAGCTACGCAGTAGACTGGAGGAAAATGTCATACAATGTCCAGGGTTATAGCTAGTCAGTATGTAATTTGAGGAGACACTTTGTGACACAATCAACAAAGAACTCAAGGTCATACAAGAGTGATGCAGAGACTTAACATCAATGCTAGGAAGCATAAACTACCAACATTAAAAGAAATAAAGTTTGAAGGAGTAGTAATGCTAGTTAGTCCTGAATAAGCTGCTGTGAACGAAATATACGGAAGAAACTAGCGGGAAATGTATTAAGTTAATACTAGAGTATACGGAACTGACCGAATAATCTGATGATGCAAAATAAGAACCATGATCTGGTTGTGGCATATGATTATAAAAACAATAGAAATGACGTTGCACATATGTCAGAAGCACCAGTAGAATGCCGCCTTCGATTCATTGCCAAGAGACAAAATTTAATCTTTGTTTAGAACTTCACCACTAAGTGGTCCGACAAGAAATTCTGGTTGAAAAAGTTATCCCATATACTGAAACTACTCTAGTATACAAATGCATCACTGACGACTTGGGGTACTGGCTTAGGAGTGATAGATCCGTGGCTTCAATACTGGGAGTCTAAAAGCAAATATTCTAATATTTTTCATGTAAAACTGTAGGCCATTATTAGATGTCCACAATTTAACATCGGTAGAGGCTATCTTAATTATGATATTGCGATTTTATGAAATATGCAGGTGCTGTTAGCCATATTTTGGGGAGTTCAAGCAATAAAATCGTGTTTTTCTGTTATGGGTGCCGGAACACATCACCATTCTAGGCAATGGGAAGGCTGACAAAGTTAACGGAAAAAGATCATCCGACCAGAATAATTCTGTGGCAACAGGAGACGTTATAAGGTCGGAACTTATGAAGTTAGAATTAAATGTAGCAAAAAATTAATACTGTGCAATGAACCAAGGATTAAAACAAGCAAAGAAACTGTTGAGAGTTAGAGTCCCGTCTGGTTAGGTATCATGTAGATAGGAATCAACTAAAGCTTTTCTCTGAATTACTTACAGCTCACTGGCGACGAAAGAAATACCTGTAGATAATGGCTACATCCAACTCCCCTAAATGTAAATTCTGCGCGGTATGTGAGCAATAGATAGGAGCACACTTCAAGTATGAGACAGACATCTCGTAACCGAAGAGCCACAGCAAAGTTTAGATCCTAGGAAAATACTTCGCAAAACCCAATAGTCGAAACTGATATTCAATCTCCGAGAACGTCTTGCTAACTCGCCGTGCTTGTGTGCCATTGATGTAAATATCATTTGCGTACAAGTGCCGTATCTCTTCATTCTGGAGGATCGAATTATTATTAGAAAGAATAAGATTGTTGACTTTGTCCCTCATTAAGCGTAGTAAGTACCTCAGTGGAAGTGCTTTAGTACAGAAAACTTCATATATAAAAAGCTCAAGAAGGAAAAATTTGATAAAGAAAATTGGATCAGAAAATTTTAGAGGGATTTCCCAGGTTACTCCCTAAATACCGCAAAAATAGCTGGTCTATAAAAAAGTTCCGACTTCAATTGACTACTAAGGCCAAATGGTTCAGTATGTTTGACCTCCTGAAAGTTGTTCCAGCTCCTTATGATGTCATACAAGCCTTAACTATAACGCTGCCATCGCCGTATTTGGGAACTGGCTTCAGACTCTTAATTGCAGCTTTATATTCGGCTTCTATTACACAAATGACAATTCGTCAGAACTCAAACAAAGTTCGTAAGTTCACCAAGGTTTTTAATTTTCAATTACATGTGGTTCCGAAGCTAATGTATAAGCTTCATTGCAGTAATCGAACGTGTGCCCCAATTACAGGGGGTTAAAGTGCCATGACTTAATGGGATAGGTCTATATTAAACAAGGTATAGGTAAATATTTCGATTTGAAAAAATAAAGGGTGTTTTGGAAAGCTCTTTTTCTGTACTTTTTTAATAAAATTTATGTCTTTCGAAATATTTTATTTTAGGCCGAAATTGATAGTTGAACAGTGCCACGTCAATCATCTGGTCCTCGTTCGAATCTAAAAGATGGATTGTGGGCGCCTCCAAAGCTTGGATTTCTGGGCTTAAAGAAACCCTGTCGGACTCCCACACCCAAAACCTTGCTCCCATAAAGCCCAGATTCGACCAAGCTTTTCATAGCAATGGCCGTATCCCCTTTCAATGGTTGGTTTTTTTAAAAGCACCTTTTCCATTTTGGCACGCAGGTCATGGTCATAGGGCCTAGACCCGCAATATTTTTCAATGTGAAAAATCCCTTTTTCCTTTACTTAATTTGAAACTTCGTCTCCAGAGTTATACTATCGTAACTAATGGAGTTGATCCCATGTGGAATTAACTCGCTTAATCCGAGTTTCCACCAATGGTGGCGTAGGTGGTGAAGGTTGCGATAGAGGACTGCCGCAATTCTTCCGATGTGCATACATTACAGCCGGTACATTGCCATGCCATAGTGTTATAATCTGTATTTAAGAGGCTTAGCGTGCTTTACTCTCTGCTACAATGTCTTGTAACTTCGGATCTCAATCAAAAAATCAGCTTAAACATCGATCTACTTTGGCTTCGGAACATCCACAGTTTTTATATATATTTAATTTCTATATATTTTTCTTAGCTGAATATGAATTTTTGATGAAGAACAAGAATAAGTTTGGAGCTAAAAAAAAAAAAAAAATCTATTTTTTAGTTCTGCTGGCTTTCCCTACCTACCATATCTCAAGATATTTAAAACTTCTGTTTCTTGAGCACTTCTCATGTTGCATTCAAAGCGTAGTGTAGCTAGATGTAGCAGTGTGCTGATGTAAGTAAATCAAACATGATTCTCTTTCTACAGATAAATGCTCAGCGAATGTGTCCTTGAAATGGTGACATTGTGTAGGTAACGTGGATCCGTACTACATGTGTATAATATCTTTTAGTTAGAAGCCTGTTTAGTAAGACAGAAATATTTAAAGCGAAAGAAATATTTAAAGTTCCTGAATTTTGTATTTTTACTTTATTTAAACATTTATTGCCTAAAATATTTAATTATTTACAATTTTTCTATTTTCAGATTTTCAAAAATAACAACGAAAGCGCACAAAATGGCCGAAAACACCAACAGTAACAGCGGCAGCACCACCACCAACACCGGCGACAGCGACTATATAACAGTTGTTGAAGTCGACGATCCAACATCGTCCTCCAAAAACAACCACTTGAAGAAACCACTAGTCAAGCGGCAGAGTTCTGTGGCGGAAGACTCATCATTCATAACAGTTTTAACGATTAATGAGCGCGAACAGTTGCTGCTACGCGAACAGCAGAAGCAAAATGATGCAAATGCAAGCACAATAACATTTAACAGCCAAGCGGAAGAAGCGAAACCAGTTGAAGGTAAATATTTAAATTTAACGGACAAACTAAACCGGTACGGTATAACCGCAAAAATGGTCATGCTGCTTATAAGAACGGGCTGGAACTCATAACTACGTGCGGCTTGACTATTGGCATCAATAGAGCATGTCCATTGGCATAAAAGAGCTTATCAAAGACAACAACCGAATACATGTTCTTTTTTGTTGTAGACAGATGGCGCTATTATTTACGCCGTTAAAATTTAAATCGTTTAAAAGCGACAAAAGCTAAATTTTCAAAAGTTTCAGTGCATAAAATCGATTTATAATTCGCAAACAGTTTTTTTTTTTGTAGAATGTAGCTAAATTACTAATTCCTTTTTAATTATTTCCCCCTTACAGATGAAACGGAAGCCGTCATCGTCTATCGACTGCCCGGCGAACGTCTTGGCTTTGGTTTGAAATTCCAAGGCGGCACACGCAATACCGAAAAAGTGCAAAAACTCTTCATACAATCATGCGCCAAAGATAGTCCCGCCTCCAAAGTGGCCACCGGTTGGGGCATGCTGCGCGAAGGCGATGAAATAGTCAGCATTGATGGCCTACAAGTGGACGCAATGACACGCATTGAGTGTGTACGCTGTCTCAAGGATAATTTAGCCATTAAGCTGCTTGTGCGCAACGGTTACGGACGCAAACCGCCAACAACAACCGAAGAGGAAGGCGCTGAACATTTTGGCGTTGGTATAGAACTAACACAGAATGGACATGGCGTGAAAACAAGTCCACCACCACCGCCGCCAGTGCCACCACGTAAGTTGGTTAAGCGTCAAAACTCAAAGGAGCAGCCGTTGGTCTTAGTGACTTCCGCACCTGACGCGACCAACACAGAGAAACCCTTTACACCGCCACCCGATGCTGAGTATTATATAAATCTATTTGCTGATAGTGTAGCGCGTTCGGTTAAAGCTGAATCGGAATCGGATGATACGGCAAGCACTATATCAACTGTTATCGATAAATTCTCCATGAGTTCCAACTATTCATCCGACTCGGATCTATCCGGTTTTGCTTCGTTAAGCAATGCGCAGAGTGTTATTAATAAAACGGAGTTGGCTAAAGTATTAAAACCCTTTACGCTGCTTGAAGCTGAATTCAAAATGGATTTGCAGCCGGAAAAAACTGAGCCAGCAAAGCAGCCAACAACAGTAATACCGGGTAATAATTATGAAAATGTTGCATTTAAAACGGAAAAAATTAATGTCTATGAAAATGTTGAATTAAAACCAAAAGTGACGCAAAGCGAATTACCAACGCCAAAACCACGCGCAGCAGCAGCAGCGACAACAACAGCAGTCGTTGAGCCTAAGAAACGCTCGATAATACCTATGCCGCGTAAAATTGCCACACCCACAAAATTACCCATTGAAGTTGCGCCACCAAAGGTGCCAGAAATTAAAAGTGTGGCAGATACCACGCTAAATGAGTTACACTCGCAAGCGGAATTGCAACAAACGAATAAGTCACTCAAATCCAAGCCTGCTATAGAACTGCAGTCACCACCTACAACAGAGTCTAAAATCGTAAACCCACAAAAAACACCAACCCCAAATGAGACAACAAAAGAATTTATAACCAAAATACCAAAAGCCATAGCCTCAGTTTTTACGCCGAATTCATTGCGCAGCATGGAACGCGCCAAGACTGAGAGTGAAATCAAGCTGAAATCGAGCAATAATGATAAACTGAAGCAACAGACAAGTCTATTTTTGCAACAGGAGTCTACGCCAAACAAACAACAGTCAACAACAACAACAACAGCACAAATAATGTCCACATCTCTCACACAAATGTCACCCACGACACCGAATAAGTCACGCATACCGACTATAGTCAGTAGTCAGCTAAAGTCCGCTGAGAAAAAGTCGTCGCCAAGCACAACTAATACAACGCCCTCGAATATACCACGCATGTTGCAGAAACAGAAATCTGAAACGGATCTTAAACTCAGTTTATATCGCAGCAAATCTAAAGAGTCCAGTCCACGTCCAGTGTTGCAACGCACAAACTCTGCAGAGACACCAAAATTGCTCAAAACAGCAGAACGCACACAAATACCAGTGCTGAATGGTAGCAAGTCCGTCTCGACAGAATCACTTGCCTCCACAAGTAGCAGCACATCTTCATCTACAACGCCCTCGGGTAAGGCCAAAGGTCCCAAGCCAAAACCACCGGAGCGTGTACAATCGCTGCAGAAGACACCCACACAGATACCCAAGTTGCACAGTAGCACATTTGCTGTAAGCACTACCACACAGTCAGCTGCTACAACTACTTCCACACCTCCAACAACAGCAACAACACCGACGAAGCTTACTATGCAAACCTTTAAACAAACGCCACCATCGACGCCCAAGACAACACCAGTTAGTACACCCTCACCGCCTATGAATCGTGAGATACGCTTTAAGATACAAACCTATGAGAGCAAAGCTGACAGCAATAATACCGATGTAAATGGCAACGAGCAGGACAAGCTGCCCAGTTTATTTGATCTGGTACGCAAAAATAGTCCAAGTGCTGAACGGAAGCTTGATGCACCAAGCACTTCAAAGTCCGCTGCAGCGCTTGAACAATTGCTACTCGATGCAGCTGATGATGAACTGGATCGCGAATCACCGCCGCCATTGGTTATTGGCAAATGCATAAAACTCGATGACAGCCAACAGACCACTTACTATTCCAGTTCAAGCAGTGATGATGATGTGGATGATGATTTGGAATATACCGAGAAGGAATACATATGCGAAGATGGTGAAAAATTGGGTCCACCGGAGCTTATTAATGGTCCCGGTCCATCGGAGGCATATTTTAATCTCTACTGGCATTCGAATATGTTGCCAACTATTGGTGAAGTCGAAGAGGAATTCTCTTCGCTGGAACCGCAATCATTGCCAAATGGGTGAGTTTTTATATCTAAACGTAATACTGTTGACTCATGAAATGAAATTTTTCACATTTTTGTTAAATTAGTATAGACTTGCAATCACCAGCAATAGCAACCTTTGTCAGCTAGTAATAAAGGGCTTGTGTTCGCAGGCATATACTATATAGTATAAATACCCAACTATATTATTAGATATTAACTGATAACTATTGAAATTTGATAAGAATGTATAGTTCTTACAATAAAAAAGCTAATTTAAATGCATTACATGTACTGAGGGAAAGTTTTTGGTATTGTGGCATATTTGAGCTATCTATAGGTTGTACAATTGTTTATTTCATTAGTCAAAAAATAATAATCTGACATTATTATTCATATACCGCGTTGGTAGCACTCAGAAACAGTATTGTAGTAAGGAGTGAAATATATAAAAAAATGGTCTAGGCTGAGTAACTGATTTTCTTAGCCATTCGTAGCTTCATTGGACTCTCTTCAACACATTTTTTAAGTCCTATAATCTGAAATTCCCTATAAATAAATATAATCATAAGCAAGCAGGCTTGTTTGACAGTTTGTACAATACAAACGATACAAACGATTTTAAACAGTATTCCATTATAATGTTATTCACTGAATCTATAATTGATCAAAATCGGTTGAATACTTTGGACGTAAGATCCTTTTACCAATTTTACTCATACCTTAAAAAAGAAACCACATATCGTTTGCGCGAAAAATACTTACAGACACTGATGTACGTTCTTCCTATATATCTCTTTTCCTTCTTCTCTCTCTTTTTCTAACACATTTAAGGCTGACGAAACGGAGTAAAAGTGTGAATTGCTGTAATTTTTCACATAAGTAATGTATTAACATATAATTTTCTATTACAAAATGTTTTATATAGCAGATTCATTGAGCGTTTGTTTGACCATTCTAAACAACTATCACAGAACTTCTTGAACCCTCGTCCAACACGCAGAAGTCTTAGGGCTACTCCTCCATCCGTGGGACCTGCTGTTCATGTGTTAAAAATAGTATTTGAAACAAGCCAACTTTATTGAGCTGTCAACAAGAAGATCTACATAAATTCTACAACAAAAGCTTACATCAGACTCATACAAGTAAGAAAATCACAGTCGGGCGTAACCGACTGTAAGAGGCCCTGTACCAGTGCAGGTCGCCTAACAAACACATTAAATGTTCCCCTAGCTTATGACCAAACACATGACCACTTCTCACTGCACGACTAAGTGCCTTTTAAACCATTTTTTTATGTATGAAACGAAAAGGGGGGTCGCTCAAATTCAATTGCTTATAAAATCGTCATTTATTATCCGATTTTGATGAACTTTTCGGATTTTTGCTAAGAAGGACGATATCTCTATACTGGCATA
Source organism: Leucophenga maculata (assembly GCA_035044805.1). Classification (NCBI taxonomy): domain Eukaryota; kingdom Metazoa; phylum Arthropoda; class Insecta; order Diptera; family Drosophilidae; genus Leucophenga; species Leucophenga maculata. The sequence continues at coordinate 12,586 of JAWNNP010000798.1, forward strand.
CTTACTTTTTTTTTGTGCCGAAGAAATTTTTACCCTTGGGGGTGATTTTATGGGGAAGGGGGGAGGGGCAAGTTTTTAAAATAAACTTGTAAAATTCCGGAGCAGTCCTAGTCGAATGCAAAAAACACGAAGTCTCTATCTATTACCGTTTCCGAGATCCTTTCGTTCATACGGACGGCCAGACGGACGGACGGACGGACGGACAGACGGACATGTCTATATCGACCCCTCTATCGCTCCTGACCATAATGGGGGTAACTTTGGGGGGTCTCCGATTATTATTTCTACCTGTTACATACATTTGCACAAAACCAATAGGCTCTTCGGTACAGGGCCTTATAATAAAGCCTTACACATGGACCAGATATTGGTTCATATATTGGACTCTTCTTTATTATACTACTTACATACTAGAGGATTAATTGTTTGTATGGACATTATAAATAGCAATCCATTTAAAAAAAAAATGGTCTAACATTGCTTCAAATTGTTTAAAAATTTCGTAGAGCACCTACCATGGTAACATATGTATATGGTTAGGAAAAATAGAGTGGCTGGTGGTTAAAGCCAATATCAGTTAGGCTATAGGACTCTCTCGTTGTATCACGTAACTCTTACCTTTTGGTTAAGCATTTTACTGTTTTCGAGCTTTATTTCAGAAAAATTATTACATGGGCGCATAGTTGCACGTTCACCTTTTATTCACTGTTTTGGCGGCAACTGCATGCGTCTTACTTGATGACATGTATGTGTTCATTTGTGACACCTATTAGAATCGAAATAGCATAATAAAGAATTTATTATAATTTTTTTTTTTTGCTTTTTTGTATTACTTCTTACCTTCATATAGATAATAGGGTTGAAGAATTATTAGACCCATAATAACGCCATACAAAACTGTTTTATTTAATGAGAATAAAACATGTAAATAAAAGCATCGGAACCAAGTTTTTACTTAACAGCATCTGAACAGTGGAACATTATCTAGCGATTATGACTTCTTCCAGTATTTTGCTCGATATCACTGTGTCCTATTACCCATATAGTATAAAGCTGGGCAATTCTATTAGGAGCTCCTCGTTATTGAATACCATTCATTGATCTATTTTTACTTGCGTATATTACTTGCTTGACTTCAAACGGGTTCAATCGGGTCCTACCTTAATATGTACATAACTTAAAGCTTCTATTTAATTTCTGTAGCTTATAAACCAACTTTGACTTCATTATTCAGCTTTGTATTGTCTGTAAAAATGCTTTATAAAGTCGGTCACCTCTTTTGGTTGGTTTTACCATGCAGACTTGGCGCTGTTCGTATGGCGTATTTTAATAAAAAATAAAAATAGTTTCGGATCACAGAAAATAGTGCTTCTTAATAGATCTAGAAAAAGTTACTTTAGTATTATCTATGAGTTCTTTTCTGAAAGCCTTTTTTTCCAACCCCGCAAGATCTAGTAAAGAACAAATATTAATGGTTTTTAGCGCTTCGGTCGATAAGTTGCTCAACGGTCTGCTGAAGCATAATGCTGCACATTACTCAGTCAGTTGCTGATTATCAACTTGTCTAGAGCTACAAGACTAGACCGTACTGTCGCATACATTTAATAATAACTTTGGTTATATGTACCTCTTTTCATGCGAAAAGCGTAATTTAATGTCAATACTTTTTATAGGGTGAATACTATATAAATTTTGAAAAGAAGTTTGTAACACTTAGAAATAGGCGCCAGAGACACTATATAATTTATACATTGTTTTAATCAGCTCGGCGATGAGATGCTTAGAGACCATTTATTTCAATTGGCCTCTAATTCGACAGATTCCGAATCTCATTATGGTCCTTTTCACAAAAAAGAATTTATTTAAACTGTTCGATGAGAATCAACAAGATAAACTTCTATACACTTCTTTAGGCACGGATGAAAGCCCGGAACACAAGTAAAGCCTGGAGACGTAAAATAGAATTATTTAGAGGTTCACAAAATCGTCGCAGCACACAGTTTCTATTTGATCTTGGTCAAGGTGCTCTATAAAATACAAAAATCAATGATAAAATCATGTGCCATTGAAAATATAGTTAATTTATGAAAGGTAGGATGATTAAAACAAGAATTCTGCAATCGAGTGTGCTCGTCTTCTAGATACTCTATATGCCCATTCTGTATGGATGATGCATTCATATTGTTTATTCATGTGGGTTAATTTAATGGAATTAGTATAAACTATACAAATTTTGATGTTTCAACATTAAATAAGCCAAACGAAATGTTTTTCATACAAAATCACCAGAAACCGGGACAGATTTGTTTGAAGACTACCCTTTCCAGTGGTCTGATATGGATCTATATAGAATATTTTATTTCTATTAATTTAAAACATACAAAATTTGTAGTTTTTAGTTGAAATAACAAATCACAAAAATATTTTTATAAAAAAAAATATATATAAAGGGTGTTTTTTTTTCGAGGTATAGAACTTTAAGTTGGCATTACTGTTCAAGATGGCGACCGATTTAACAGCTGTCAAGTGATTTATTCTCAGCTGTGCGGAATACGTATCGCGCACTACGTCCATTTTATCGTCGACAAAATCGTCCATCAGAGCAGTTAATTCGATTAACCATGGAACGTTTTCGCACCACGTTTACTCTTATTGATAACTCGCATCCCCAGAGACGCCGTACGGTGCGTACAGAAGAAGCTATTGCTGCTGTAGAGCGTAGCATTGAGGAAGACCCGAATGAGTTACAGCCAGAACGTTACAGTCAATGGTGATCGGTATAGAGCCATGATTACTAACTTTTTCATTCCTGAATTGAACAACCATGATGTCCAGGAGCTGTGGTTCCAACAAGACGGCGCAACATGACACACAGCTCGTGCCACAATCGATTTATTGAAAGACACTTTTGGTGACCGCCTAATTTCACGTTTTGGACCTGTGAATTGGCCTCCAAGATCTTGTGATTTAAGACCGCTAGACTACTTTCTGTGGAGCTATGTAAAGTCATTGGTCTATGCGGATAAGCCACAAACGCTTGACCATTTGGAAGACAACATTCGCCGTGTTATTGCCGATATACGGCCACAAATGTTGGAAAAAGTCATCGAAAATTGGACGTCCAGATTGGACTACATCCGAGCCAGCCGTGGCGGTCATATGCCAGAAATCATATTTAAAATGTAATGCCACAAGATTATCTTTCGGATAAATAAAATGCATGTCAATCGAATAATCCATCGTTTTTTTATTGCAATTTAAAGTTCTATACCTCTAAAAAAAACACGCTTTACATATAATAAAACCTTAGACCAATTTGTATACATTTTGGTATAGAAATAGATGGGATGTTGGAAAAGAGCATAGGCTACTTTCTGTTAAAATCGGAAGAGCGATGCCCCACCCCCATATAAGCGATAAAAAATATGCGTCGTATCGTTGCAGCGATTTGAGATACAGCGATGAAATCTACTACAAATGATAATATGATCGGTTTGGTCATAATCGGAGGAGGCGATGCCTTGCCCCTCATATTAGCAATACACAAAATTTGTCATATCTTTGAATCCATTTGAGGTACAATTGGTGTACATGGTAAAGAGATCTGGAATATAATAATATAAGATCCATTGAACAAGTGAGAACAGTTAAACATTACTGGGCGAAGCTGGGGTTCAGCTAGTATAATTGTTAGCGCCGAATTTGAATTTGTGGTGTGTAACGTTATTTACCACACCGCGCTAACTTGCTACTCGTCTTGTTCATCTACTCGATAACTAACTCTGAGAGGAGAGAGGAGTTAGTGAGTTATCAAACTACTGCAAACGCGTACGCTACCACTTAGTGCTACAAATATTCGATTTGAATTTTGCGCCAAGTTTATTTCACCCCGTTTTTTTTATATACACTGATGTATTAAATAAAAGCGAGCGCGCTACAATTATTAATTTTAAATACATACGCGTGTTTTATTTATTGTTTTTCGTGCGAGTGCTTTACAGGCACTGACGACCCACCCCCACCTGTCTGCGCCAGCAACAACAATTTTATTTATTGGGTGTTCCAAAGCCTAGGAGCGGCACAGCGAACATTTTGGTCCTTCGAGCCGGATAACGCAGACAGAGCGTTTTTTAAAATAAATAATTGTACCCTACCTTTTGAGTACATACATCAGGTGCGTATAGCATTTTTGTTTGATTTTTTAAACCCCCTGCGTGCGTTTGCATTTTTTGATTTGCCAGTTCCGCAAGTTTTCGGTTGGCATTTGAGTGTTTTTGTGCATTATTGTTGTTGTGCAAATATTCTTCGCCTTTTCTTTGGCGCACTCAAAAAGTTTTATGCAATTCCAGTGCATTAGAAAACGGTTTTGATTGAGACGATCAAAACAAACAAGAAAAAAGAGAAAAAGAAGCAGCTGCATGAGCGCATGCTGCAGTGTTAAAATAACAACAACAAATATATTTTAATAAATACCTACAAATATATACATACATACATATAAGCACCGTTGCGCTTTTGATTTTTTTTGCATCGGTGCGTTTATATTTTTTTGTGTTTGTTTGTTGTAACCCCGCATCCCGCAACGTCTGTCACAAGCGATATTTGGTTTAATCGCCCGACGGACAGACAGAAAAGATTAGGAACAGTTAAACAAAAATTTCTTTTGTTTTTTGTATACGACCAATACGTACCAGGGTCGACATCAAAGTTCCATATTATTTGTTTTTTCGTGCGATTATATTATATTTAAAAAATATATCGTTATTCGGGCTGCATATAATTATTTCACAAAAGTTTTATTGTGTTTTCCCCCCACTCTTCGAAATAATTTATCGCAGCGCCGGCTCTTTAAATATAATAATTTATACGCACTTTGTTCTATTTGAGATAGAGACTTTTCAAACAAATTTAATTTTAATTTTTGCTCAAATTATTTTTGTTTCGACTTTTGCATCCTCATTTTTTATGTTTATTTAATTGACTAAGTTTTTTAAAAAAATGGCCGAAAACAGATTCAATCATTGTGCTGACGAACTTCTTCGGTTCGCGGAACAATGTAAGGAAATGCGCTCAGAGGAACAAACATCCTTCACAACAAAATTGTTGAAGGATGAATTGAAGAGTCTGTGGCGTGCGGTCAAAGTTTCTTACGACAAATTAATGTGTCAGAAACCAGAGGGCTTGGACAAAGAACTTATCATGGCAAGGCAAAGTATATGTTTCAGTGCCTATATGACATGTGGTTCTATGATAGATATGACTTGTTCACTTTCAGATAATTTTTCAGAGCATTGTGGAAGTAGAGATAACCCAAATGTGTCACATAATATATCTTTACCTCCATGTGACACAGACTTGTTTTACGGTGATTATAGCACATGGCCAAGTTTTCGTGATATGTTCACGGCCATCTATAAGTCGAACTCTAGACTACAACCTGTTGAGAAGTTGTATCACCTAAAACAAAAAACTCGTGATGAAGCTCGAGATATCGTCAACAGATCTCCGCTAACCAACGATGGGTTTGAGTTAGCGTGGCAGAATCTGGTTGACCGATATGAAAATAAACGAGTGTTGGTAAATAGTCAGCTCAAGGCATTGTTTGGTTTAGAGCCTGTAGCTTCGGAGAATGGCGCGGCCATTAAAAAGCTACAGCGGGAAATCAACAATGCAATTGCCAATTTAGAGTCTAATAGTATCAGCATCGAAAATTGGGATGCTATACTGGTGTTTCTGTGCTCTACCCGTCTTCCAGATAATACTCTGACGCTATGGGAGCAGTCTTTGGAAGACAAACGAGAGATTCCAAAGTGGAAGGACATGGACACCTTTTTAACAAGCAGGTTCCAAACGTTAGAAACGGTCTCAAATCTTCGTAGCTCTTCGAAGTCCGTTTCTGTTAAGCCTTCAACAGATTTGAACAAGTCGAAGCGTTTGAACACTTTTCAAACAAAAGTAACATACCAGTGTCATATGTGCCAGTCTTCGGAGCACATTTTGATCAAGTGTCCGAAATGTTTAGCCTCAGTCCTAAGCAGAGGACAGATAAAGTGAGAGAGAAGCAACTTTGTTTAAATTGCTTGGCTCACAGTCATATGAGGAACAAATGCAAAAGTTTACATAGGTGTATAAAGTGCTCAAAACCCCACCACACGCTGCTCCATTGGAACACTACCGCCAATGTTTCAAATTCTAACCCCCCTTCTCCGGCAGCTCAGTCGAATTCCAATGGACATGCAAGTACGTCGAAAGCAACGAAAAGCAATAGTTTGAAATCTTGCTTTTCCTTTTCAACGAAGAGTATGCTCTTGGGAACTGCAATAGTGCGAATAAAATTCAAGAATCAGGTTATTTCTGCTCGAGCACTGGTAGACTCGGGATCTGAAGGTACGTTCATTTCCGAACGTCTTCAGAGGCGCCTTGGTGTGCGATGCGAACGAGTGCAGGCACATGTTTCAGGGTTAAATACATCTCTAGCTACTAGTATTAACAGGTCGTGTCGTTTGATACTGGAGTCCTCACTCGATCCAAGTTTCAGATTGGAAACGAGTTATTTTGTTTTACCCAAACTTACTGGAAATTTACCCAGTAAGAATATTTTATTGCCATCAGATGTCAGTTTTGATTTCCCCCTGGCCGATCCTCAATTTTTCAAGAGCGATCAGGTCGACATCGTGATAGGCAGTGATATTTACCCTCAAATCGTGAGAGAGGGTATAAAACAAAATATTTTGGGTTCATTGCTGGCTCAACGAACTGTTTTTGGGTGGATTCTTACTGGTCCACTCTCTCCCCCACCAGGTGCAATACGATTTCTATTGTATCCTGTTTTACAAAGTTTAACTTGGGTCAGCAATTAGATAGCATTCCCAGTAGGGCTTTTCAGAGTGTTGAGGACGAGTTCTGTGAACGAAATTTCGTCAACACCACTCAAAGCGATAGTGACGAGAAACATGTGGTCACTCTTCCTGTTCGTCCTAACTATCAGTGTGAGCAGCCTCTTGGAGCTTCACGCTCAATCGCACTAAAGCAGTTCATGCGTAATGATACTGCGCATATCCGGATCTCAGAGTTTAATTATGATGAGGAAGTTAATGAGTGTTTGACCTTGCAGCCCTCTTGTAAGGTAACCCCCCAAGATGTTAATGAGCGACATCATTTAACTCATTATACATATTTAAAACCGGAAAGCACCCCTACTTTTTTCGTGGAGAAAAGTGATTCGGCTTTACAGAGAATTGTTTTTGGTTCGTCTGATAAAGCTGAAATTGAAGACTTCGCGTTGACTACGGTCACATTCGGAGTCAATTGTGCCCCTTACGTGGCCATTCGGACTTTACGTCGTTTGGCAGATGACATCCAGGATAAATATCCGATAGCGGCAGAGAGTCTGCGCTCGATGGTGTATGTGCATGATGCACTTGCTGGTGCTCTTGATGTAGCCACTGCTATTCGCTCACGTGTTGAGCTGATGGTAGCATTGAATCCCGCAAGGTTTTCAATGCGAAAGTGGACTGCGAATCATGAAAAAGCATTAGCAGGGATTCCTAGCGATATTTTGCTGTCAATTTGTTGCTTGTCAGTCGCTAGGTTGTTTGATCCGGCAGGCTGGTTAGCCTCAATAGTCGTTTCCACCAAAATTTTATTGCCAAAAATTTGGTTGGAGAAGACAGTTTGGGACGACTGTTTGTCTGTATCTACACAGCAATCCTGGATAACTTTTTGCGAGGAAGATGTGCGGATAAAATATATCCAAATTCCTCCTTCTGTGAATTTCTCCCCCGTGGTTAAATTTTTGTTCAATGGCTTTTTAGAGGTGTCTGAGAAGGCTTATGGCTTGTTTTTGAGATTTTTATGGATGTACCCACAACCGAATTTAGAGGTCGGACATATTGTGGCAAAGCGCGAGAAAAATCTCCCCCCGAATGAATGTCGGTTAGGCCGCATTTTTGAAACGTACGCAGGGCGGGACAAAAAAGTCAGACGAGCTGATTTTAGAACAGGGCGTGGTGCGATGACGCGTCCTGTTGACCAGCTACATATGTTGTACGATAATTTATTAACTTTTCGTTTGCTTCAAAAAATGAGATTTTTTGCAGAATCAATGGAGATAGAGAAGCAACAAAGAGTTGTGGTCTGCCGCGTGTGCATAAGCGACCACCCTCTACAAAAGCGCCCGGAGTTGTTGGGCATGAGCTGCCTCGATCATGCGGCGAGGGACTACACGAGCAATTATCGTTGCATGGAGTGTGGAAAGGCAAACAATAAGCAGCTTCATGGAGGCCACAGCCCCATCAGGCGGGTTAAAGCACCAGCCTCTACAGTGCCCTCAGCCTCTCCACCACGCCGGTCTACTGTTTTGACCAAAGGCGACGGTGAGAGAGAACTATCTCCCTTTTTGGAGATAGATGAGGAAGTGGAGGTTGAGTCTGCAGTGGCAGGAGCTGCGCCTGGGTCGCCTATTTTTACGGGGCCCAGGTCGACCTCAACCGAGGACTGTGTAGCCGATGAGCGGCGGCGAGAACCGGGTGTGCTCCCACGGAGGAAGTGGGCAGCTAGATGCGACCGCCGCGCTCGTGCACCGGCGCCTAAGAGACGGCTCTTGTCCACGGTGTCGGCCCGCGATCTCCACTCCACGTCCCAGGGGCTTCGGTCTACGGGGTGGTTGGAGATTTGTAGGAGTGACCGGAGAGTGTCGGTGTGGCATCGCTCCGCTCCAATCCAACCGACTATACGCAGTAGGATAATCTTGAGGCCTACTGCGATGGTGCAGTTGGTAGTTCGTGGTCGAGTGCACCTGGAACGTGCTCTCCTGGACCCCTGCATGCCCCGCTCCACCATCTGTGAGCGTGTGGTACAGCGCCTCCGCCTTTCGACGACGCGGTTAGGAGTCAGCGATCACTGTTTAGTGGTCCTGAGGGCTCGGTGTGGTCCTAGCCGTGATCTCAAGGTTGAGGCGCGGGTCGGGCGAAGGAGTAAGCTGGACATTGCCTGAAAGGTACTCGTGTTTGGCGTCGCTGACAGCAAAGTGGTAGCACTACAGTTTATTTTTTATATAAGCTTCGGTTTGTGATGCGACATATTTTTATTTTGCAGGGATGCTGCAAGGCGGGCGGTAATGTTAGCGCCGAATTTGAATTTGTGGTGTGTAACGTTATTTACCACACCGCGCTAACTTGCTACTCGTCTTGTTCATCTACTCGATAACTAACTCTGAGAGGAGAGAGGAGTTAGTGAGTTATCAAACTACTGCAAACGCGTACGCTACCACTTAGTGCTACAAATATTCGATTTGAATTTTGCGCCAAGTTTATTTCACCCCGTTTTTTTTATATACACTGATGGATTAAATAAAAGCGAGCGCGCTACAATTATTAATTTTAAATACATACGCGTGTTTTATTTATTGTTTTTCGTGCGAGTGCTTTACAGGCACTGACGACCCACCCCCACCTGTCTGCGCCAGCAACAACAATTTTATTTATTGGGTGTTCCAAAGCCTAGGAGCGGCACAGCGAACAATAATAATAAGAAAAAAAGGGTCACTTTGTTATGGAAAAACTGTGTTTAACAGATCAAAAGATGAAACTTATTTCTCGATATTAGACTTGTAAATTTATTTTAGGCGAATAAATTCGTATTAGAAGTCTGCAGATCTTATTAGTAATTTTTTAAAACAAATTTTCTGGAATACTTCTTAACTCATTTTTTCCCATTTAAGTTCTTTAATGGCACCAATGGATTTTGAATTGTACCAATGACAAATCAAATGTGTGGCTGCTACGAACGTTAGATGTGAAACTTTCTTAGGTGGTGATAAGGTCTGGAAGGGGAACTATTAAATAAATGTAGTAGTGTAGAAATGGAACATATAATGATAACAGTGTAGTTCCTGCTGCTGGTAGCGATTTAAAAGTGAATAACGTGCTGGTCTTAAGGCCTGGTGTCACATACAAGCGAAAATGAAACTGAATTTCGGTCTTGCACAGCAACTGAAACTGCTGTGGAGGACTGAGTTCTAAAATTCTGTATCAACTTCCGTTGCTAATGTACTGAATTCAGTTTCAGTTTCGGTTTCATGTGACAACAGGTCTTTACTTACCACTTTCAATGGAATGAGAGGGGTATAGGGAACAATTGAGTGTTACTCATTTTAGTATCGCTATTATCGAGACCAGAATTGGGTATACGCCTGAAGAAGTATCGCTTTAAAAATTTCATCGAACAGTTCAATATATTTTTTCCAGGAAGAGGAACACGTTGGTAACTATTCTGATAAAAAAAAAGGTCCCATTGAACCCAAATCAGCTGCAAAACGAAGAAACAAATTTATTTCTAGTTTTTGTCAAAAAAATATTTAAAAAAAATATATTTTCTAGATTACACTTCTTTTAAATATCCTTGTACGCCCGTATAACTTGTATGCCCGCTTATGTCGTTGCTGCTTTTATTATTGCATCATGACTGATTGCCAATAGTTCCCTTTTAAATAGACTCTTACACACCTCAAATGCTCATTCATTTGAATTTGTGCCTGTTTGTTTAATTGTTAGTACAGAAGGTACAAGAGCCTATTGGTTTTGTGCAAATGTATGTAACAGGTAGAAATAAAGGTCAAAGACCCCCAAAGATACCCGTATTATGGTCAGGAGTGATAGAGGAGACGATATAGCCATGTTCGTCTGGCCGTCCGTATGAACGAAAGAATCTCGGAAACGGTAATAGATCGAGACTTCGTGTTTTTGCGTTCGACTAGGTCTGCTCCAGAATTTTACAAGTTTTTTTTTTTTAAATTTTGCCAATCCAGGCATGTCTGTCTGTCAGACTGTCCATATGAACGTCAAGAACTTAGAGCCTACAAGACATAGAGCCTAAAAGTTCCTTATTTCGACGCTCCAGCTCGTTCTTCAGATAATTTTTTTTTGAGTGTGCCCCCTTGAAGCCCCCTCTCTAAAGGGAATGTCAATAATCAAACAAATCTATACCCAATTCTGCATTTTTGTATAAAAATTCTTTTTATTGTTGTTTTTAATGTAAAGATTTGATCAGATTTAAACTATTTTACGTTAATCATTATAAAATATTGCATAAAGGTGCTGATAGGACAATTAGAGAGGATAGCCCCATGCAAATCTAACCCTACTTTTTGGAATTTTGTATGAAAAAAAATTTGTTGTTTATTCAGCTAAAAATGACAAATTTCATGTATTTTGGTTTAAACCTAACAGAATATAATATAATATTAAAGTCCAAATTGGACCACTGAAAGGGGTATCTTTCATACAAAAAGTTAAGTCAAAAAGTTAAGGCATGTCCGTCTGTCTGGCTGTCCTTATGTACATCAAGAACTTAGGGACTATAAAAGATGGAGTTCTTAAGTTTGAATAGTTAGTCGCTTCTCTTACTTCTTCAGCTAAATATTGTAGAATTGAAGCTACGTTCCAATCCCTCTCTAAGAGTTAGGACTAGCACTAATTAAAACCTGCCTTGCTTTCTGAGTTTTTGTATGAAAAAATTATTGTTTTTCTCATTTGTTGTAGTTAAACATGCCAAATGTATCTTACTTTAATAATAAAAAATTATTCCATATATACACATTGGATTACTAGAAGCAATAGCCTCCATACAATTGTGTCCTCTTTTCCAGGTTTTTGTAAGAAAAACATTGCATTCTGTTTTTGTTTAGCTTGAAAAGATAAAATTTGTTGTATATTATTAGAGTATATATATCATGTTGAGCTAGTTATATACATACCTATATATGTATGTACCCTACATAAATTTAAGTTCGGCATATTCGACTTTGGCATATAAATACCACCAGAAATCATTTGAAGTGTAGCGTACTTTTCAGCTAATAATATTTGCAATGCGCTACAAAAATAAATATTATAAAAGTTGAGTTTCATATCAATATGCAAAATGTGCCAAAAAATTTTGATAAGAGCTAACGCACACATTGAAGCGTTGAAGCTTGATAAACGTATTAGACTCAAATATATATATGTATATATATAGTGACAATACCCTATCAAAAAAATAATACTGGTTAGATTTGATAAGACACAAAAATATAAAAAAGAAAGCAGGGCAATTAGTTTATTTTACGAAGTGAAGCGGTGCAGGTTGAATCGAACAGTGTCAGGTGTCTAATTTTTTATTATTATTTTCGAGTTTTATTATTTTTATTGGCATAGTGTGCTGTCTTTTACACCGCGAGACTTTGGTAATTTCCGTTTATTGTTGCGATTGTGTGTTGCAGTGCTATACGATATATATCTAGAAACATATGTATATTGTTTGATGTGATAAATATATTAATGATATGTGATTTTTGCTTTTATCTATTCCAAAACTCAATAGACCGATTGTAATTGTGGACGATTTGAGTCAAAAGAACGCCAATAGCGCAGTTGTTGCTGTTGAGGAAACAGCTTCGAAAGCGGCTACGGAAACAAACGGTGGCAAGTCAAAATTAAAACAGAAGCATACATTTATTGGTGTGCCAGTGCAGCCGCCAAAAGTGCCCAACATGGAACTGGAACAGAGTTTGAGCAAATCGAAAACGAATAAGTCCAATGAAAGTGCAGACTATGCCGCAACAAATGCCGGCACTGTGAGTGATAATGATAAGATAAGTGTAAGTGATTTGGAAGCGCAGCCGTCGACGTCGTCGTCATCGCCGTCAAATGAATTGATAGAACCGGCAGAGACAATTGTAAAAGAGACGGCGGTGTTGCAAGCGGCTATAGATGACTTAGCAGTACACAAAGTGGCAGAGAAGGCGGTGGAGCAGCAGCAAAATGAATCTTCTACAAAGATTACAACAACGCTTTTGAATGATGCCAAGACGTCTACTGTGTGCGAAAGTAAAACCGCAAACAGCAGTGAGACGCAAAGTAGTGAGACCAGCACAACCGAATCATCTACTACCGCTGAGCTTGCAGATGCTGCTACAATGTCGACTACTACAACTACTAAGACTACAATTAAGACTACCAAGAAATCGTCAACAACAAAAATTAGCTCATCTATGACATCATCAGCAACACAACTGATTGATAGCCCTGAGCTGTTGCATGAACTACCCATTGAATGGCGTCAGCCTGCAACAACAACAATACCGGCACCCTCCTCACCGAAGATTGCTTTTAAATTGCAGCCATATGCCGAACGTGAACAGCCCAAAATTACGGTGCTGGAGGAACGCTCTTTTGTCAGCGAACAGCAATCGCATAGCGAAAAACGCACACGTGATGCCCAAACTGGTGAGGAACAGCTGCTCAGCAGCACCGAGACGCACAAGGAACGCGCCAAAATGAAGAAGGTGCATAGCACGGATAGCCTGGAGGGACTTGTCGATGATGCAGATTTCGTCGAGGCAAGTGCACAAGCAGGCGCTTGCATGCAACCGATAACTGCCACCGTTGAAGCGGAGTCAAGTCTATCGGAACGTTTGGAATGTCCACAGGATAAACAAAGTATTGAACGTGGTATTTTGAAATTATCGGAGTGTGGTAAACAGTTGCAGATGGGTGCTGCTGGTATGGAGTATACGGAATTGGAACACCAAGTGCAACAGTCGTACGTGGAGTCAGAACAGCGTATTGATGACAAACCGGTAGATGCCGGCGCCGAGGCAAGTCTAGAACGTGAGCTGTGTGAAACGTTGACTGTGTGTCGCGATGGTGAAAAGCAGGTGAGTAGAAAAGCGGAATGCAGCAAGGAAACATTGCCCGCAAAGAAAAGTGCAAAGTTATTGAAGAAAAGCGAAGAGGATCGACGTTTGGAGCAAGAGGCACAAAAGCTAATCGAAAGTTATCAAAAGGTTAAGAAGGAAACGGAAAAACTATTTCCATTGGTGGTCTTGCATAATGATGATGATGAGTGTGGATTTGATTTGAGTGAATTCGAAAAAGGTAATGAAACAAAGCAGAAGCTAAAGGAAGAGGTGAAGCAGCAAAAGCAGAAGTTGGAGGATAAAGTGCAGCCGCAACTTAAAGAGCAGCCGAAACTTGAAGAGCAGTTAGAGCCTGTGAATGCAACAGTGCCATTGGCTGAATTGGAACAAAATGTTGAAATAATAGAGCAACCGGAAGTGACAGTGCAATTGGAGCCAATAACAAATTTACAGCCAAACGCTACAACTGCAGTAATAACTGCACAACAGTCCACTGAAGACAACAGTGCAGCACCACCACAGCCCAACCCATTGCCAACCACTAGCACCTTCAACGAAGAGGAAACACTCTACGTGCTACACAAAAATATCATCAGCACAGCAAAGACACCAACAGTCGAAGCAAAAGAAATCACTGAAATGCACACGAAAACTTCGCCTACTTCTAAGCCACGCACAGCACAGAAACCACCCGTGCCCGCTAGCAAACCGAAACCTGCGCCTGTGCCACAAAAACGCACCGAAGTAAAGCCACCCACGCCCAGCAAACGACGCAGCTCAATTGAATTGCAAGTGGAGCAGCAACAGCCCCCCAACCCCCCAAAGAACACTACTAAACCGAAATTAGTGTCACCAAAGCCGTTGGAGCGCATTATCGTAGGCGGTGTAGCACCAGCAGGAGCAGAAGCAGAAGCAGCAGCACCCACATTAAAGTCTCAGTCGACATCGAACAGTCCAATTATCACCTTAGCAAGCGTCGATTTACCCACAGAACAGCAGCAGCCAGCAAGCCATAAATACGAAATGAAATCGGCTGCAGATGGAGCTGCTGCTGCTGCTACGTCACAGCCAATAAAGACTTCATTGGCAACAGCATTAGATGCTGTGGAGAACGATGCACAGCAGCATATTGTCGAACTAGAATTGGTGGTCGGTGGCAATGGTGATGAGTTGTTGCGTTTTGAGAGCATCAATTTGCCCAATGTGCCAATACCAGCAGCTAAAACAAGGACAACGAAGCGTACAGCAATTCTTAGCAGCTCCGACAATGACGCTGATGCTGATGCTGATGATGTAGACAATATTGTTGCTGCTGCCAGACCAATAACAACATCCGCATCGACCTCGTCAACATCTGCAACAACCACACCGATAACAACGCCAATCTTAATATCGGCGACATCATCATTCGATTCGGTCAAAAGTGCTATTGAGGTCAACAACAACAACAACAACAACGACAACGACAATAGGAGTAATACACAACTAGCCGCATCCAAGTCGACTTTGCCACTTGCAAATGAGCCTATTTTGCCGGCAGTGATTGCTGCTAAATTGCAAGTGGAACATGAGAAACAACATGAAATGGATGAACAGCCACAATCAGCGCAATATGATGTCGAGTTTGCAGCTATGAAGCGCATTAGAGATAATGAAACAGGTGAGTTGGGATATTTGTATATTTTGTTTGCTTTTTTCTTCTTCTTTTTTTCTATAAATAGCTATATTTATTGACTCAATTTAGCACCATATTTTGAGCATTTATTTGGAATATATTTAGTATTTGCATTTGGAGATGTTTGAAGCGTAAAAAATTGTGAAAAATATTTGAATTTTTTTTTAAAATATAATTTGAAACTTCTAAGAACCTCAAAATGGGTGGAGCTATTGCTAAAAGTGGCATAGTGGAGCTCTTGATAAAGATGGTCTTCAAAATATTGCGCATAAACTGCGTGTGGTTATCTAGTGCGAATGGAAGGAGAATAAAAAATTTTAAAAAATGGATGACCTATAAACTACTATTTTTATACACTGTTCCCGTTGGGCCGAAGGGTATACTAAGTTTGTGCATCTAATAGCGAGTCGATATAGTCATGTCTCATTGGTTGTCCTTTTGAAAATCCTGATTTTGGAGAAAGCACCTTCAAATTATAATTTTTAGATTCTTCTTTTCATTGTTCAGAACATTTGTATTGAATGGTTGGACTTAAAATGCCAACCTACTTCTCATTCTGAGTTTGTGTTGCTTATTTTGCTAGAAATACTAAATTTGGTCAACCTTACGTTAATACTTATAAAGTATTCGAATTAGGATCCGATCGGATCATTAAAAAAGTTTGCTCTCAAACCAATCTGTCCAAACTTTCTGAGTTTTTGCATGAAATAATTTTTGTGGTTGCTATTATTCCAGCTAATAACGTTAAGCTTGGTACATATTGCCTTAATTCTAATAAAATATTCCATTAGGGTCCAAATCGGATCATTAAAGAGATGGCCCAGTCTGCCTGGCTATGAATAACATCAACTTGGAGACGACTATACAAGATAAAGTCTTTAAGTTTCCGTGTTTAATGTCTTATGTTCCTTTTTCAGAAATTTAGTGCTTCATGATTGTGCCAACATCTCTTTCTCTCTGAGCGGTAGTACCCTTTCTTTCAGAGGGGTAGTATCCTTTATTTCTGAGGGATAGTAATCTTTCTTTCTGAGTACCCATTCTTCTGATAGTACCCATTCTATCTGAGATGTAGTACCCTTCCTTTCTGAGTGGTAGTACCCTTTCTATCTGAACGGTAATACGCTTTCTTTCAGTGGGGATAGTACCCTTTTTTTCTGAATGATAGTACTTTCTTTCTGAGCGTTAGCACTCTTTCTTTCTGAATGGTAGTACCCTTACTTTCTGAGGGGTAGTACCCTATTTTTCTGAGGAAGAGTATTTCTTTATGAGGGCTAATACCCATTATATCTGAGTGGTAGTACCCTTTCTTTTTGAGTGGTAGTACCCTTTCTTTCTGAGGGGTAGTACCATTTCTCCCTTCTCTTCTATCTGTAACCAGATTTCCATATTATTATATACAAAAAGTTACACCGGGCTCAAAACCTTCAGTCAGACACTTGACCTTTTGATAAAATTTTCGAGCATCATTTCTGTCACATAGCCTCTCAACATCTTCAAACTTTCGCCTTTCTTGCTTCTTTTTCTTGCGACTGCAAAGCCTCCTTTTTCTCTCCGTTCCTCTGCTGCTGATGTTCTTCTCTACAGTAGTATTGCGGCACTCCTCGTCGTACCAAGAGTAGCTCTATCTATGGAGCGAGTGAGTTGTTTCCATTGCGCACATATATCTTGAGAAGATGGAGAGATTTCCCGGAGTAGTCGGGAGCGTTTGTCTAAAAAGGTTCTGTTTGTAGCTTGCCTAGGCTGTGATAAGATAGCAGTCTGAGTCGATATTGGGACCAAGTAACGTTCGCTCGTTCTACATGCTCGGCGAGTGACTTTCATAAATCCCGAAATAATTAATTTCGCTGCGTGGTTGGTTTGATCGGAACTTAGCCATGTAGCCTTGTTGATGTTGAGGGGTTGAAATCTAGAGCTGTCGTGAAGGCTAAAGAAAGATTCTTTCGTTTCCAATTTTTTTTTCCAGCGCTCGTATAGACGTTTCATGCGCTCATTGAACTCATCTTTAGCAACGTCGTTATTCTCTTCGGTCGGGACGTGCGGACAAATCAGGCGAGCCTTAATGCATATCGCGGCCAGGTGTGAATCTGTCCTATCCATAAAATTTTCTTGAATTGAATTGATGTCTGCCTTGTATATTTAGCGGACATCAACCAGCGGAATATTTGCATTATCTATGTTAAGGGTTCTACATACCATTAAATCAAATCATCAAAGGGTCGTATCCTTTATTTACAGTGGCACGTCCCAAGCTAAGTGCTCATACCCGTAATAAGTGAACTGATTATCGCCTTCTCGCAGTTAGCTCATCTTCGAACAAATATTCAGAGACTGCCCAAGAGATTTGTGTTCCAACGGACGTATGTGTGCTGCTTGAGCTATTTGCCAAAGTCCCTTCTCCATCGAATGACAGTCAACAACTTTCCTTACAATGTGAACTTCTCAAACGGCTCCTTCTCTCAATATTATTAAATAGTAATAAGCACTTAATGTAAATTTCATTTCTTAAATTGATATCAAAATCCTTTTAATAGATCCATTTATTTAATTTTCTTCCATATGTTCCATCTAAACATACTCACCCACAACTTAATTCGTACCTTTTCATTTAGCAGGTTAATTGAAAGCGTTGAACAGTTCAGTTATGCCAAATGCAAGCAGGACAAAGATGCAAATTGTCAGTCTGTCTGACAGATACTCACAGAGATAGACAAGCAAACACTTCAACTGACTGAATATCTGATTGACAGACACCAGCGCTGTGACTCATTGACCCACTGAACCAATGGTAGTCTACATATGTGTGTGTGTGTGTCTGTGTGTGTGTGTGTGTGCAGGGCAAAGTTTGCATAATTACTTTTTCGTACAACTTTGAATTCGACTGACTGCCAGACTGACATGACTGACTGACTGAAGTCGATAGATCCCGCAGTCCTCCACATTTATGCTTGAGCTGCCCTTTTTCAAGCCAAATTCCATATCTACAGCCAGTGGCACTGAAGCTGCTGTTGTTGTTGCTGATGTATGCATGTTATTGCTAATGAAATTGCATGTTTGCAGCAGTATGTGTGTGTATCTGTGTGTTTGTTTGTTTGTTTGTTTGTATTTGTATCTGTGTGTTCCTGTGCCGTTGTCCAATTTTATAGCTTGAACTCGAGCGATTTGCATTGTTTTGTGTTTTTTCGACGATTTTCAATTGACATGTGTCGGTTTATTTGATTACAAGTCGCATATGTAGGTAGATGTATATATAGACTCAGAGATATATGTAGAAGTTGATAAAAGTTCGGAAAGTTGGGAAATATCTGCATTTTCTATGAAAACAAACATTTTTCAATCTCGTGCATAAATTTGAGACGAAGGTCCGAAAATAAGTTGAATGATCAGAAATTCATATAGAATGGTTTTCGATTTTAAAGCCTTTGGCTAAAGATGTGTTTTGACATTTGTTAAACTATTTTAATTTTTTTGAATTTCATTTGCAAATATTTAGAGAACTCTAACTTTCAGACGAAAATGAGAATGAATAGCTAATTTTTATTTGTTTTCTTATTACATGTATATCACCAACTTTTGCTAACACCCTCCTTTCTATATATATATATATATATATATATATATATATGCCTACGTTTCACAGTCGAAAATTGTCTGTTGTCAATGAGTGTGCACTACTATCCATTCAGTCTTCAATGGAGTACTCGTATCTGTCATTCCATTTGACTACCTTCTGTCGGTATTTGTTTGCGTCGCATTTTGCGCTCATTTTGTCTTGCGCAAAGTTTTCTTGCACTGAAAATTAATTTAAAATTAATTCCTAGACAAATTGAAAAAGGGAATGAGGCAAATATCGTAATTGATGCCAAATACTTCTAAAAAAAATATATATATATATCGGCAAACCGAGCACTACTTACAATGTGTGTAATTAAATAATGGTTCTACTTGTTTTTTGTGTTGCTTGTTTGATTGGAACGCCATGGGCAGTGATTGGTTTTCAAGGTAGCTGAGTTACATTTTTTTTTGATTAAATTGAAACTTATGTGTTTAAGTGATTCTTTTACAAAATTCAGTTCCAAAATTTTAGCTTTTTGTTAACAGTTTTTGGTTTATTTTAAAATGATTTTTTAAATTTAATTTAACTAATTTAAATTAGTAAATTTAAATAAAGTTTAATTTCAATTAAATTTTAATTTAAATAAAAATACGTTTGAATTGAAATAGCTGACTATCAAAATAGTCCATAAATTGTTTTTCCATTCGACCGATGCACAAATTTAAAATTTTCCGCATGCACTTTTCGAAATGAATTGAATTCACTCGATTTCTGCATTAATCTAACTGAACTATATTAAAAAAAATAAAACACGTAGAATGATTTTCATTACTGTAGACATCATTTATGATGCCAATTAGTAATATGTGATTGCACAATATAATGTATGCAATAAGGGTATTCACGTCTGGTTTGTTAGTGTAAAAGGTTATATTAAGTTAGTATTAATATAATGTATTAAATAAGCAGAAGAAGGCGAGGAAGATCGCATAAAGTATATACATATATTCTTCAATAGCATCAAAAGTCATGTCCGTCTGTCTGACTGTATATATGAATATAAAGAGCTTGGAGACTATAGGAGATAGATATTTACAGTTTAGATATTTAGACGCTCCTTTCCTTTCTCCAAATAACTTGTGTCCAATGTACGTGCGAACCTCTATTCCATAAGAGGGAACTGCCTTTTACCATATAAACCTACACCATCTTTTGTTCTTGTTTTTTCAGCTAGAAATTACCAAAATGGTGTATTTTACATAAATTTTAATAAAAAAATCCTTAAATTTTCAAATCGGACCACTAAAGGAGTTACCTCCATACAACAAGTCGAGTAGATATAGACATATCCGTCAGTCAGTCAGGTTCATATGTACATCGAAAACTAGGAGACTGTAAAAAATAAAGCTTTCAGGTTTTGATTTTTAGTGCCTCCTATATTTTCTCTTCAGTTAACAAATATTCAACGAAAGTGCCAACCGATCTTAAATACCATACCCATAAAGAGGTAGTACCCTTAAAGACTCTTCTAAAATTGTCGTTTTTAAGATTATTCTCAGTTATAGTATATAGTATATATAATCTCAGTTGATTCGATATACCCATGTCAGTCGGTACTTCCTTCAAGGCAGTTAGTATGAAAAATTATATCTTTAAGACTATTAGAGATAGAGCCTTCAAATTTGAAAATTTAGTATCTCAAATTAATTCTTCAGATAACTTTTTTTCTTACGGGTGTTGGTTGGCACTTACAATGCAAACCTATTCAACATTTTGAGTATTTCTATGAGAATATTTATTTGATGTTGTTAATTTTGTGGGAAACTCCTAACCCTGCATTAATCTTTATCAAATATTCCATTTATATGCAGTTCGGAACTCTAAAATTGGTAGCCCTACAAGTCATACAAATCTGTCTAACCTTTCTGAGTTTTTGTATAAATATTTTTTTATTGTTGTGGTTTATTTAACTAGCAACGCCAAATTTGGTGTATCTTACATAGAAAATTTTCCATATAGCCCAAGATTGGATTACTAGAAGGTGTAGGTAGCCCTCATACAAATCGTTAGGAATAGTATATCTAGTAGTCGAGCACACTCGACTGGAGTGTTTGTTCTGATTTAAGGTTTAGCTAGAATCATCAAATGTTGTCTATGTTCTTCATTTCGAATATAATAATCTATATAAGTGCATATTAGACCACTAGAAGGGGTTGGCACTCATACAAATCTGTCCCCCTTTTTGTCTTTTTGTATGAAAAACATTTTGTTATTAAATTGAACTTGGTTCATCTTACATTAATACCAATAAGTTAAGCCATACGGATCCAGATCCACAGACTAAATCATGCATACAGTATTAAGGTTAAATGAGGGAACACTGTACACAGTACAGGGTAATTCGAAGTTGAGCACACTCGACTGTAAAGTTCTTGTTTCTCTTTAGCTTTGTAGGGAGTGAAGTCTAGATCACACTTTTGAGTATGTCTAATGTACTGTACCTTTTAGACCTACCCATATGAATGGGCATGATGCTAAGGCGACCTCCAAAATGTTCAGCAATGTAGGTAACCTTGGGCATTTGCATTGAAGCCACTACAATAAAATTTTGTAGGATCCCGATGTGTGCTGCTGTGCCAAGTAGGGTTGAGATTGTTCTTGTAGAATATTTGTTTGATTTTCAGCCTTTTTGGGGAACAGCTAAGTTGTAATGGCGGTACGTTACGAACTGGCTTTAGGTCTTAACAGTAGTCACTAAACCTCAAAGGCAAAGAACGGTAATTACACCGGCGACAAGAAGGCTAAGAGATTATGTGGCTCCCGTTTGAAGAACAATCAAACTCGACACACTAGATTCATGCGTGATATGGTTCGTGAGGTTGCTGACCATGCAACCTCACCTCACAACCTCCTAACAGGAGATTAATTTGCTATGTTCCACCTTAGGAATCATAGACTGAACTGTTAAAAGCCGCAGGTAAAGATGTGTAGTTTGCGTAGATTGCAACTACATAAGGTTCTTCCTCTCAAACCCGCATATCTGCTACGTAGATCATGTATAGCCATACTATACAATCTAGGACACTTTTCTGAAGGAGACACGCCAAGGTAGATGTGGTTTCAGGGAACTCGTCTCTGCAACGTACGTAAAAATTTCTTGACTCCACTGACGAATGCAGAAACAGGAAAAATGGTTTAGGTAGGTTCGATTTGAGCAGGAGGCCAGCATCTTAGACGCGTTCTAATGTTTATCGCACATCAAAGAATTACTGCTGAGCAGTAGAGCTGGTCTTTGAAGGTCATTGCGATGTTGCCCGCTAGCAATCGGTGTGCAATCAGCATTTCTTGACTTGGGAATAATTCAGAATTGGGAATAATACACAACTGGGAACAATCTAGGCAAAAAAGTCTTCAATATTTTGTGAGAAAATGGATAATAGACTTATAGATTGTCAGCCTTCAAAGTTATCTGGTATTCCCAGTTTTGGTATGGGAATACCATCAATAGGAAAGTGTACCAATGAAATAGATTCATTGGGAGAGAAACATCAAAAAAGCTGAGTTTCCTACTGGTCTTCAAAGGGTTAAAGACTCGTCCAAAATGCTTGGCAATGTAATAAGCTTTATTCCTGTCTGAGCGACAGTAGATTTTGTGGGTCTTTTTAAGTTTCTGGTAGTTGACCATAAGTTGAGAAATAGATTACCGGCTTTGACTGCTTCAAGAAACTTGTCAATGCTTTGTCTTCTTAGCCTATTGAGAAGATCCTAGTGTTCCTTGATGTCCCTCTTAATGTCACCTTGTTTCCTAGATTACGACTGAGGTGCTTTACTCTTTTTAGACTTATTTTCTCAGCTACTAATTGTGCGGACTCTATGGTCAAGAGGAACCCGTTTTCGAAAATGGGTTAAAGTGTCTAGAACAGTGCCTCATTCAGCTGGGAGTTGCAAGATTAATAGCTTCATGAATCTTCAAAGATATTTCTTAAATTTCCGTGTCAAAGTCTTCTCTGGAGAAAAGTTTTACGTTGTGTGCAATGCTCTAATGGAGCCACGAGCTGTATATTTGTGCACCTTCCTATTAATCTTCTACGTGGTAGAGATGAGAATGTTTAAGAAAAGCATAACTAGGAAGTGATTGGAGGAAAAATCGTTGCTATTATTAAGTACACTAGGCTAGTATGGCTGCTACTTTGTTAACGTATTAATTTTTTAAAAATAGTTTGTGAAAGACAAAAACCTTTTTCAAGTCTTGAAAGTAGTTCGATATCCATTCGAAAGTGTTAATTGAAATAACACCTTAATATTACTATTAGCACATTAATACCTTAACAAACTAATAGCATGAACACCCTCATTATTTGCCTAGTTATTAATTTTTTTTCCTTCACTGCAATGCAGATAATAATTGGTTGTATCAACGCAATTTCAGGCTGTTATAAACAATTTTATATTGTTAATATTTTTTTTTCTATTATTATGCAATATTCTACGACTCTTTCGAAAAACTTTTACATATAAAAACTTAATACCAGAAAAACTATGCCGTATCAATCCGTACAAAGTTAATTTATTAAAAGACAACAAAAAAAAAATTATTTTCTGCTCTGATATTGTATGCCGAACATAATAAAAGCAAAGAATTTAATAACAGAATATAAAATAAAATAATAATAAAAATTCGTGAGAAAATTGCATGTTGTGTATGCGGAAAATTGCTTGTTTGTAAGGTTTATCAGTAAAACCAAAATGAAAACCGAAAAAACAATAACAAAATCCAATGAAGTAATGGCAAACGACCATGAATATGTATTTGGGTTGGGTGAAAAGTATGTAAATATAAAAGCAATTCCGATCAATATATATATTTGTATATACATAGCTTCTATAGGTGTACACATATAAATATGCAAATTTGTATTTTGCTGCGACCACATGTATAGTAGTTTAAGGTAGTGTAATTTTTTTATAGTGTAGACCGTGTAAATATATTCATATCTGCAGCATGGGCTCAATTTATTTATTTTATAAAGGTAGCAGGATTACTTTTGGGGCTTATAATTGAAGCGAAGGTACATATATATGCGTTGAAATGCGGGAAATAAAATTCAGTTGAAGAACTGAAAATTTAACAAAAAGATTTGCATTTTTTAAAAAAGAATTAATTTTTTGGTTTATTGATAAAGTTGATTTGAAAGTTATTAAAATTGACTTCACAGTAAACTGAGCATAGCTAATGTTTGTATAATAAACCACTCATAGTAGTACAACCCCTCTGAGAAAAAATGGTTTACTCTCGGTTGAGATCTTAGGCATCGTTGAAACCTGATCAAAGCCAAATAAGAAAGTGTATGGCAACTGCGTAAAATAATGTTAACTAGTGTGGCGGTGTCAAGATTTGAGAAAATTCCTTTTCTGAGGTTTGTAAAAGCTCGAAATGGTGTAAGTAAAAAAGTATATACCTAACTCTCTCTTTTCTTAATGTTCAGAAAGAGAGAGAGAGAGAGAGGGAGAGAAAGATAGAAAGTAAGAAAGAGAGCGAGAGAAAGAGATGTTAAGATGCATTTAACACCCTACGCATATTTGTTGAGCAATCTGTTGAATAGAGATCGTCTCTTTAGCTTTTGTTTATGGACTTTGAACAAGCTTTCAACACGATCAAGCGGGACACTATACGGAACTTGTTTTAGACTGTTTGGTGATCTCGAAAGACCTTCAAACTTGTAAAAGCTCTCTATAAGGAAGCAAGTATCATAAATGCTTCAATTTCAAAAATGTTGACAGCTTCAGCATTTACAAGTATGCTTTCTGTATGAAGTAAAATCCAGTGGATGCGGCACCCGTACAGAAAACTTTTAACCATAAAGATGTAAGAAAAGGAAAAGCGTAGAAAAGAGTTGAATATGTTTCAGTGATTTTTTCACTATTAGAACAACGCCAAAGCAGGCCATATTTTTTATAGCATCACAAATTGCATAAGGTATGGAAAAATTATGTACAGTCGTCTATAATCAAAAAAAAAAAAAAAAAATTCAGAATAATTTTAAACCAATTAAACAAATTAAAATTGGTTTAGGCGATTAAAATTTGTTTTAAAACAATGTCTCAATCATTGATTTGAATGAATAATATAGGGAAATATGGAAGAAAAAAAACACTTCCCAATAAAATAATCCCAGAAGACACACTCACAAAAGATCTAAATGCATTGCGCATCATAACAAAATCAAGTTATATATATGTTAAAGCTGCAGGGAAGTGTGCTCGATTTCAAGATATACTCTATCGTCTTTAAGCTTGTATTTGTGTACGGGTTTTATATACAATTTTTTTTCATGTTGGCACTTTCATTAGAACTTACATAAAACTCACAAAATCATAACCCAACATGACCTTAAAAAAGTAAAAGGAACCACGCTGCTGTTGAATGTGATCGACTTCGAGATACCTTGTATCCCCGTTGAACCATAAATTGGTATAGGAAATATAGTACCATCTGGATCTGTGTGGTGAAATTTTATTAGGCCAAATTTGTCGTTTCAAGGTAAACTAAACCCCAAAGAATTTTTCATTTACAAAAACACAGGAAGTGCGACCAAGTTGTATAGGGGCTTTCCCTTCTCGTGATTCGATATGGAGCTATATGGATTATTTTATTAGAATAGAAGATAATTGAAATTTGGTATTTCTAAATATGGCTTTCTGTGGTTAGTGCCATCAGTGTCAGGGCGACAGAGTACATAAATATACATAAATTGGTGTAGATTTCTATAGCAGGTTTATTAAGATTGACAGGGGATACAACAAATTTTGCATATTTTTTTGAATACAATTAATCTGAAGAAGGAATAGGAGAATCTGAATATAGCTTATAGAAGCTAAGTTATTATTATTCACACGAAAAGCTAGACAGACAGATTTAAGAACCTACATCCTGCCAATAAATAATCGGTACGTGCCTAACTATCGTCCGGCTAGAAGTTAAGTAGATGTTTTTATTTCCAGGTTGAGAACACTGTTCTTAATTATGATAAGAAGTTTTAGCGCCATCTATCAACCAGTGTGTTTACAGCAGCTGTTTCAGTCGACCTTGATTATTTAGAATGAGTGAAAATATTGATCAACGTATTTGTATTAAATTTTGTGTTGCAAACGAAATTTCATGTGTCGACTTATTTAAATTGTTGCAAAAGGCTTTTGGTGAATCTGATCTTTTAAAAAAAAAACACGCACTTATGAGTGGTATAAAGCGTAAAAGGATGAACGGGAGAACGTCGATAACATGCCTTGTTCTGGACGGACTTCAACGAGTGACCGATAAATGCGAAAAGTGAGGAAAATCGTTGCAGAAAGTGGGCATGTGAGCTTAAGAGAAATCGGTCATGTGTTGGAGATGTCACGCGAGAGCGAAAGTACAATTATGTAAGACGTTACTGGAAGACTTGTTCCGATAGAGCTAAATTTCCTACAAAAAAGGTATTGAGAGCAGATAGCTGCAGACATGCTGGATCGAGGCAATTGGCGATGGTACATGGGTGTACAAGTACGACACACTTACGAATTAGCAAACATCCGAATTGCAGCCGAGAGTGTCCTCAATGGCTTTTACAAAATCGTTGAGCTCTACTGAGGTCTTTCGGTACTGAACTTTTATATTGCGGGTTACCCCATCATTTAATGCAAGTAATCATGGTGGTTTGAAATATTCCACGATCTCGGTATTCAAGCGGACAGATATGATAGATAATAATCTGCATACGTTATGGCGTCTTCTTTATAAATTAACCCTTTTACCTTATAGTTACGGGAAATACAAAGCATATGCAAAGTGTCCACAAAGAAATTGCATCTTTTTTATAACAATATTTTTTATGTGTATATAACATCAAAATGATCCTCACATTACACAGGGCCACAAAATGAATTTGACCTTGAGTTTGACCTAATGGGGTAATGTGGACACTGGGATCGTATTCAGCGACCTCAAAAACGTAAAGATCAACTTGACTCAGAAAAGGTTCAACTCAATTTCATTTTGTGGCTCTGTGTTATCCTGTTACGTACATAAGAACAATTTTAATACACCCTGTAACCTTCCCATAGAGGATAATACACCTTTAAGATGTTCTGCTGAGATCAAGATTCTACTATACAGCGGAGTCGACAAACCAAAACAGTTAACTAGATCGACTCGATTTTTGAGAAATCCGGTTCTAAGATTTCTTCTTTTCAGAATCATTTTCATCTACATAGTTCGTAGCTAAAGTAACTGAGCAGAGGTTTTGAGTTCCCCATGCACATGACAGCCTAAATTTTAATTTTTTTAATGCGTTCCTTTGACTTTAACACTTTTTTATCTATAGATATAAGCAGTTTTGGTATTATTAAATATTTATCTCGTTTAATGGTGTGAGGAAGAAGAGAGAGGAGCGAAATGTATTATATAAGTGCGAAATAAGAGAGCAATGAAAAATTCTTACGATTGAATGCATTCTTTACTCAAACGCTGTGTATGTCTATTTCATCATTAAATAAGATACTCAAATAACCACTTTCACAAAAAAATAGTTTTTATCCAATAATAATTAACAAAATCATAGAAACCTGAAACCAAAAACCAATTTTCATACTGTTATATAAACATGTTTATTTTAAAAAGAAAAAATTGCCTTTTAAATGCTAATACTTAAACTTACTTAGCAACACACACACAAAACTACTTTATAGATATACAAATTAACAAAAACATAATTCGCACAATCAGTTAGTCAATCAGTAATGAAATAAATATTGTATTTCAGAAATGTATATACAACACCAACTGCATTCACATTTAAACAAAATAAATTTTGTTATATTTTTAAAAATTAATTTTTCATTTAATTTGCAAAACGCCAATGAAAACTAAAATCAACATAAACTAAAATAATGAAATTGGCAATAAATGCCTGGAATTTATTGGTCAACGGATTACTGTTGCACTGAGTATGGCTGACAAATGTTTTTGACCATTTATAGATATGAAATTCCAAATGTTCTCTATACAATTGCCAATAATACATCACAATACAATGCAATTTGATTGTTTGCAAGTATTAGTAGTAGTGTCTGTGTGTTTGCATTTGTAACTTAATTCAAATAGTTCTTTAGTTGTGTGTATCTAAGCACACTTCCACACACACACACTTGCATATATACACAATAATTGTTTGTTTCAATATTTTATCAACGTTGCAGCACATTTTAGCTATGAAATTGAATTGCATTGTTTTACATTTACTGGCTGCATTGCATTTGAATTGGGGATTTCACCTGAATATCGACAAACTAAATTTGCATTTTCAATAAAACAAATACGTAATGCCGAATGCTGCAGAAATTGTGCATTGTTTGTACATATTTCTGCAAATATTGCCGACCAACATTTTAATTAAACAAATGGCCAACACCTTTCAATACTCGCTTGCTGCACAAATGCAAATTTGCAATTTAGGTCCCTGGTGTAGCGATTTGTTATCGAAAATTCTAAACAAAAAACAGACATAAATTTAATGAGCTTAGAACCAGTAAAGCTCATATAATCATATAATAATAATTTACATACATATGTGCAAGGAATATAGAATTTGGGGTGTACTGTGGTGCGAAAGGCTTTGTGAAAGAATTAATTATAATTGCATGTGTATTGGTTTGAATTGAAAACAAAAATTGATAATATATACTAAAAACAATAACTAATTTCTATAGACTTATTTTCACAGTTCTGCATGGAAAAATTAATTGGCAGAATAAGATGAAAAAAAATTTTGCTTCTATAATCGAGTTTTTAATTTAATACGCCAACTTGGTACGACAAGATGGCCTTAGTTAAAGTAGAACGTTTTGTTTTATTAGATTTTTTGGCGGGACGTTTTTTTGCAGCTATCTAACTTTACCAGATAGTCTGACGCGACATTTAGATATTAAATTAATGACATGTCTTCCAAGCCTCTCGTCCTGCGCCATACCTCGTTTGCCTGATCAACGGCGACGTTGTTAAGCCAAATCTGGTGCTGCATTTTTTTCTCAGTGTGAAACACACATTTATGCACTTCCCTGCATTTAGTTTAATATTCCATCGCTTGGTTCAATTCGCATTTGGTGTAGTAGAGAATTGCGACGTCGTATGCATTATATCCTCATCGTGCAGTGAACCAGGCGTACAAAAACGGTCCCAGTACACTTCCTTGTGGAACTCAGGCTCTCACGCGATGGACAATCGAGAGCTTTTCTCGCACTTTCACTTGAAAGTGACGGTCTTCCAAGTAAGATGAAAGGAAACGTTTAGCGCTCAACAGGTCACCACTAAATAAACCACCAGCGAGTGTATCCTCACTAAATAAACCGTGTGGTCCACTGTTAAATGAAACTATCGCCAAGTTGGTCAACGCCAAATTGTCAACCAATAAATGGAGTAGAGCAAAACGGACTAACACTAAAGAGACCACCACTGAGTCCACCATCATTAAATCAATTGCAACCAAATGAACCAACACAAAATGGACCACCATCAAATGGGTCAACGCCAAATGAGCTTCCGCCAAATTATCACCAAATTTACCGCTGCCATATGGTCTAACGCCAAATCGGCTATCACCAAATTGACCTCTGCCACATGGTCTACCGCACAAACGTTAAAATAACTACATCTGAACACTCTACTACACTACACCACCGAAAAGGACACCCCCAAATGGACAACCATTGAGTGAACTAACGGCAAATTGACTACCACTGAGTAGAACAACTTCAAATGAACCAACACCAAGACCATCTAAGACAACCAAGTGTACCACCTCTAAATGGACTTCCACCGAGTGGGCCAACTCCAAATGGACCGCCATTGAATGCATCTACGGCGAATAGAGCACCATAAAATTGACATCCACTTAATGGACCACCTTCAAGTGGACCACCATAAAATGGACCTCCAATTAATGGACCACCTTCAAGTGGACCACCATAGAATAAACCTCCACTTAATGGACCACCATCAAATGGACCACTAAAGATACAACCACCGAGAGAACCAACTCCAAATGGACCACCAAATATACAACCACCGTGAGAACCAACTTCAAATGTACCACAACCGAGTGCACTTAAGGCGAATGGACCATCACCAAATGGATCAACTCAAAATACATCACCACCGAATGCACCATAGGCAAATAGACCAACTCAAAACACATCACCACCAGAGGCAAATTGACCAAATCCAAATAGACCACCACCGAATGCATCATAGGCAAATGGAGCACCATCAAATGGACCAAACAACAAATGGACCACCACCAAATGTACCACCACCAAGTTAACCAACTCCAAATGGACCTTCACCAAGGGAACTAACGCCAAATATACCACTACCAAATGCGCAAACGATAAAGTCTAACAATCAATAGAACTCGAAATTGCTTATGCACGAACAATCTTATGTAACTTTAGATGGTCATATTTAAATGGAGCATGGCCATAAGGAAACGTTCAAATACCAAGCAACGAATGGCTGAAGTGAGATCGACCAATCAGTTGAATATGAACGTGCGGATGAATACGATGGCAATACAATATTCTAGATGCCTGACGGTGAAATCTAAAAGGTTGGTCAAAATTAAAAAATAAAAAATCTCATGGAAAAAGTTTTTAAGATATCACATCATGCACTTAAAGTCTTGCTCCTTTTTACTAAATACTTTTACATTAAAATTAATTCCTTTGAATAGACTGAAACTTCATGTTCCGGATTATGAATTTCTTTCTATTACTCACTCTATTGCAACATTTTTCTTAATTATTCCGCGATTGTGTCGAGATTCCTCCATCTGTTAATCCGTATTTGGTAACCTTTTATAGTTGTGTGTATGTTAAATGTTAAGATTAGGTTCAAAACCAATTTATTTTCAGGAGTAGGAAGCGCATATTTAGTAAAAAAACGCACGGATGAAAGAGTGTGAAAAGTAGGTGAAAGTGATAGGGTATTAAAATCACATATAATTCCTGGTTATGATGTGAGTGTGGAAAAGTGGACTGGCAAGGTGAATATGCAATCTTCTGAGATCGCAGCAACGCATGACGGGTGTAAGCTACTTCATATATATCACATTGACAATATTCAATTCCCGCTAAACTAACTAATAAACTTGCTTATACAAAAAGCATAATAAATATTGGTTGAATATGCAGAAACTTTAATAATTCCCGATGCAACTTAACTGCAAAAGCACAACAGATACTGAATATGTGCAACAGAACTGCTGGATTTAACCAAAAACCCCAAATGGAACGTTAAAACTGAAATTCAAAATTGCAAAATGCATAAAACTCTACACGAAATTTGAGTAAAAAGCAACCAAATTCCAAAAACGCAGCGCTTAAACGCCAAAAAGTATGCAACATTTTGCAATTGGAATCCATTAGTATTGCGCAAAGTGCATAAGCGGCAGCAGTTTCGCAACCGCATTTTGAATATATTTAACGTTGCGTGAATGACAGTTGATATGTTTGAGCCAGAATTTGATGAACTGAAGCGGCATCCATGCGGACGGACAAAGTGCGTGCGTGATAATGTTGCATTTAGCTATGCTTAAAACGCAAAAAATCAATAGAATCAAATGACAACAGCCAGCAAAGTAGCAGTTTAAAAATGCACAGAGACAGTGAATTACTTTGGCGGAAGAGTATTTGCCAAATGCACATTTGCGTGCAATTTTTCAATTATTTACAAATAGAACGCGACACACGTCGCCAACCGTAGACAACATCTATCTTCGGCTTCAAAAACAGTAGATCTGATCTGTTGTGCCATTAAAATATGCAGAGTGCATTTGCATGTTTGCTGCATTTAAAAATAAAAACAAAAAAAAAAAAAAATAGTAAATAAACTGTTTTTCATTTGAAACACAAAACTTTTCTTTACAAATGTTGAAAATCTATCAATGAACTTTTTTTTCGTGTGCAACTTTTCATTTAAATTTTCTCCCTCGCTGTTTAAACAATGCAGCAGCAGCATTTTTTTGTTGCTTGCTATTAGCGCGTTTTAACATTTGCACAAAACTTTATTTCATTCGACGGGGAGTTTTTTTTTAATTGCCGCATTGAATTTGAGAAAATTGCGAAAATGTGTAAAATGATGCACGTTGATGCATTGATGAAAATTTCGCCGAAAATTTTATCGAAACTAAAAGAAAAAAATTTGTTGCAACAGGAACAAAAAAAATTGGTTGAAAAAAAATTCTTGTTTATATGCAGCAGACAAATTGAAGCCATTCAGTCAGTTGATATGCCATTTTTTTAATGGCATCAATTTTCATTTAAAATAGTTCACCTTTTTTTATTGGGAAACTTTTACAAAAATGTTCATTAATTCTGGCATTTAATGCTTTAAGCCTCTTTGTGTTAAGTGCATTTTAAGCAACAGCATTTTTTCAAAAATGTTTCAATTAAAAGTGAAACTATTTAAAAAAAAAAAAAAAAAATGGAAACTTTTAAATTAACTTACAAAGGATTTAAACGAAATAATTTATGCTGGCTTTGTATGTTAAATTCTTTGGATATTCTATGCAACACAAGGTTTATTAAACATCAATCAAAGAAATTCTAAATTTTAGGTGGTTTAGTTTGAATATTTTTGAATTCTAATGGAATAATAGATAAATAGAATGTGGCCCTATAGCTTAGTTCCATTTACTAGACTGAAAAATTTTTTTGGTAGGTTGTAAATGGAAACTCGAGACCGCATTCATTGAAGAGGTTTATAAATTGGAGAAGAAGTACCTACTTTACCAGCCCATTTTTTGATAAAAGAAAGAACATTGTCAATGATGTTGTAGATCCAACGAATGAAACACCTTTTTGAAAGTTAGATCAAAACTCAAAGCTCAAAAAGAGTCCTGAGTTTATAGAAGCACTGAAGCACCATTTCCAAAACTGGAAGATCTTATGCGGCATAGCTTAAGTGCGTAGAGAGCAGGCACTTATAAAACTTACAGAAATTACCATCAAGTATGATGAAGACCACTCATGCGCACTTTAGTTTGATTTTTATAAAAACTAATTCTTCTCCAAAACAATATCGTCTAAGCAGTACTTCGTCAAAACAATTTATGATGATGGAGATCGATTGGAAGGCTCTGAAATATATAAATAAATATAAAGAAGAAGAACCATAAGGAGAGGGATACAATTGTTAACCATGGAACAACTTTCTTCAAGTTTTTTAATCTGCCGGAAGTTTTATTCGACAAATATGAGATTGAAGAATCGAAGTATTTTGGTATATGACTTCGAAATTGGTCACTTGTTGAACTACTACAAGACAATGAAGAAGATTTTAAGGATGGTGAGACGAAAGAAGAATCTGTTGAGTATCTTTAAAAAAATGGTTAAACAAATTCCGAATTAAAAAATGACTCACAAATAATAATAAATTGTTTTGAACTATCAGCGGAAAGATATAGAACTTACAAACAACATAAGCTGGAGTGCCAACAACATAAACGGGTAGTAAGCAATCAATTAATGTTGCTAACATGATTAGATAAACGCAGCTCTGTTAAGATCATCGAAAGAATGTTGCTAACATAATTAAATGGAGTCAGTTCTGTTAAATCAAGTAACAGAATGTTGTTTAGATGATTCAAATTATGCAGATAAATAATGCTTACGCTGTTAAATGAACAGTACTGTTGAAGGATTCAATATTTTGCTTTAAAGAAATACGTCTATACCATGTAACTAGGATGAGCAGATATGCATTTCGATCATGTATAAAAGTATCAGATATATTTACTGTTCCTTGAAGTCCCTCTTCAAATGGACTTTCAAATGAGAGCAGTACGTTCCGGCGAAGTCATGTGAGTCATACGGCATTTGCTTAGAAACAAAGCCCCGGGTTACGACAGAATTTTTCATAATACCTTAAAGGCATTGCCAAGGCGTGCGTTTCTCTGTTTGATGTTAATATTTAAAGAAATGTCTAGGTGGCAGCATTTCCCTAGCAAAAGCAAAAACTAGCAAGAATCACTAGGATTCATAAGTCTGGCAAGCTTGAAGATATTGCTAGCTCTTATCGTTCATTAAGCCTTCCCTGTCGAATATTTGGGAAAGAATTTATGCGACGCGAGTAATAGAGCTTGGAGTCTATCAAAGCGCTGTATTAGATTAGTGAAGCTTATCTAACACAGTAGGACGCTTGTTAGATCTTTATAGTCTACGACTTATAATATTTTCCCTGCTCGGGCGCCAAGTTTATACCAGTTAAAATAACTTTTACTTAAGGGATAGCAATAAAGTTTTGTAAATTTTATAATAGATTGAAAGATGTGCGTCGCCTAGAGAGTCTATATCCTGACTCTGCCGTACATGTAGTTACAATAGAATTAAACTTTCGGGGAAGACGAAGTGCTGGACAGACATCCTTAATTCAAAGCCAAAGATTTAAAATATGCGCGCTGCCATCCAATATAAGAGCTACTCGTACCCAGTTCAGTTAAAAATTAACACAATTTTCAATTACATTCACAACAGCTCATAATGTTGAGTTCCAACAAATGCCAAATGCTGCATTCGAGCAGAAAACCGGGAGCAGAAGGCTAAGCGATGACTTCTGCAATTCAACGGCGCAGTGGTGTATGCAAATAAACCCGAAGCTATAACTGTCAGTGTCAATATACATGAGCGGTGGCAACGAGGCAAGTAGATAGACACACAGACGGACGGACGGACGCACAGACAGCTAGAGAGCCACTAAAGCAGCCAGTAAGCCAAGCAAAACGATGACAGCCCACCACACAAGGCAGTCATAGCAAACTATTTCACACAACATAAAGGTAGAGTAGCATAGTGTAGATTAGTTGGGACACATATTGCAGCAGGCAGCATGCTGCACGCAGCAATCCACTCAGTCATCATATGTGCCCAGAGCACTCATAGCAGCAACTATCTAAATGGAGCAGCACAGTTATCCTGCGTTCGACTGGCGCTGCTGCTTGCTTGGCCTTTTGGTCGCTTACGGTTGCACAATGGAACATGCATGCAGCAGTTTAAAGCGATTTTCTGTTTGCGATTGCCTACAGATACAAAGAGTTACATTTGCTGCACAGCATTTGAGAGGTGCGTACGTGAAGTGCGTGCGTCGGCAATTTTCATTGCATTTCGCATTCAATGCGCATCGCCATGCGATAATTGCCGCAAGATTTGCCTTGTGAACATGAATAATTTCGCACGCAAATTATTTTTAATATTAACGCCGGCGTGCAGCAGAGCCTAAATGACTTTTGGAACTCCACTTTGTGTAGCATCAAATATGCAAGTAGGCGGTGGCGGCAACGGCCAAGGCAGTTAAGTGGTCGATTGCTCGGTCGACGAATAATTGCGGTCAATGCGTTGATATCAACTGGCACCACATGCTCCACACGCAGCATAAACATAAACAGTATATTCTTTTGAAATATATATTTTATTGTATTGAATTTCCTTGTGTGTGCGTTGGTTGTTTGGCTGCCGTTTGGCATTCGAAACTGGTAGAAAGACTGCGCGAATTGTTTGCGGTTAGGCTTACGTGCCACAAACACCGCCGCAGTAGGTGACACAGAGGTCAGTCGATTGCAGATTGGCCACGAAATTGGTGCACAAACAAAAGGAAGCCAGACAGATAAGGATGTGTTTTTACGGTATGGTGTGCGAATGCAGGAAATATATAATATGGATGATGCTCTATTGGTAGTGCGATATATTTTTTTTTGTGGGTAAAGAAGTATTGTGTGCAGAAACCATTAACAGAAGATAATGCGTCTTGTATGCAGTTTATTTTAATGGAAAAAAAATTAGCAAATAAATGAGTAAGTTCCACTTAGGAATTATATCTTCTGGTATTGACTATTGACAATGAATAACAGTACTTAATGTAAGCATAAATGCATAGAAAGCACCAAAGTAGCGTAATATTTAGTGAGAGGCTAGAACACCGCATTTCACACAACTAAATTTGCTGTTGGGATAAGTTGCTTTCGAGCTAAAATGTTGTTCTGCACTGCTCTATATGTTAAAAATTAGAGAGGGAGAAAGATAGAAAAGGGAAGATAGACAGAGGAAGAGAAAAGGGAGGGAGAATGATGAAGAAAATAGAGAGGGAGAAAGATAGAGGGTGAAAGAGAGTGTGAGAATGAGAGTGGTAGAAACAGAAGGAGTGAAAGAGAGAGGGGAAATAGAGAGGAGAAAGAGAGAGGGGGAAGAGAGAGGGTGAGAAAGAGGTAAAGGTGGAGAAAGCGAGATAGAGGGAAAAAGATAAAGAAGAAATAGAAAATAGAAAAAAATTCAAAATCAAGAGAAGAAGAAAGAGAGGAGAGAAAAGGAGAGAGAGAGAACGAGAGAGTGAAAGATAGATGGAGAATGGGACAGATAAAAAAGAGATAAAATATTTAAAGGTGTTAGTTTGTAAATCTTTCCCAAAATCAACGAAACGTGTCGTGTCGTATTCAAACCAAATTTAAAAACGGTTCAATTCCATTCCATTGGTTCATATAACGTTTCACCTCCTAGAGGTGTGTATCATTTTCCAAAAATTAGAAGAACACATGAAAAATTAAGCAAATCCATTGCTCTTTATAAATTTTGACCTCCTTCTTCACCTCTTGGCAATATCTTTTTTGAGCTCAGGAAAACACGTGTCTTTTTTTTTTTTGTGTAGAATATACAAACCAAGTTTTAAGACGATCGCATGAAAACCAATTTGACCCATATAATCTGTGAACCTTCTTTAATCTCTTGTGGTTCAATTTTCAATATCGGTGGAACTCGCTTGCAATTACTTTCTGTGTAGAGCATACAAACCGAATTTCAAAACGTTTGGAAGAACACCAAAATTTTTCTTCAAGTAGTCTGTGACCTCACATTTTACCAAAACTGGGAGAACAAATGTCTAATATTTTTTTTTGTGTACAATCTCAGTTTGAAGTCGATCGTGTGGGATGGAAACAAAATATTTGTACATATATACAAGTTTTAACTCTCTTCTCTCCTCCCTTTTTCTCTCTTTACGGATTTACCGACCCTATGTATGAAGTTTTATGAGTTACGTACGAATTGGTCAGTGATGAAATGGAGGTTAGTGCATCTTCACGACCTGGACTAGGATCATTAGAATAGAACTAGAAATTTTTACTGGTGGCTTCAATATTCCGAGAGTTCAGTACCCGAGAATACTTTGTGTGGCTTTTGAGTGCATATTTAAATAATCGGTTCTCACCAGCAAGAAGAAAAATTATCAAAAATGGAGAAACAAAACACTGAAAGTGCTTGCCAGAGCTTAGGATATGGAGACTATTATCAACAACTATGAGTCTATTGGACGATCTATTCTAGTTTATGTAGCTCTTTTTTTCTTTGACAATACCTGCAACGAGGTCAGTATAATGCTATGCCGAGTGCTGTTATATGTTTACAAATGACCTACGAAGAACACCAACATGAGGAAGAAATGATGCTTTCTATTTGTCAACATAATAATTTGCTTTCAAAACAATTGTAGAGTATTCCTATCTATTAAGGAATCCTCACGAGAGTTGTTCCCACACAAATTCGTGATGCCATCATATGCTACAAAATGCATCTCAAGACTAAGTTAAGAAACTCCTTATTATATCTGTTTCTCATTTTCTTAGCGCACAATTGCATGGAGATTCATTGAAGATCAATGAATGTTGTACAAGGAGGCAACTATCTATTGATCGTAGCAGCAGGACTAAGTTAGAACAATTATGGTCCGAATGGAGTCATTTCCACTGGTATTACATGGAATAAGTAAGAATCAAAATAAAAGATTGCCGTCTTCTGTAATATATCCCAACTCAACTTCAACTATCTCATCCGTTTGATGGTTGGATTCCGGAAAGTACTTCTTTGTGTGCTGGCAAGGTAAAAGTGGCTTTTACGACATCTACTGTCGTTTGGCGGCTTCCCTCCAAAATTACTGGAAAATAAACTTGTGAAATTCCGGAGCAGTCCTAGTCGAATGCAAAAAACACGAAGTCTCTATCTATTACCGTTTCCGAGATCCTTTCGTTCGTACAGACGGACGGACGGACGGACGGACAGACGGACAGACGGACATGGCTATATCGACTCCTCTATCACTCCTGACCATAATGGGGGTAACTTTGGGGGGTCTCCGACAATTAGTTCTTCCTGTTACATACATTTGCACAAAACCAATAGGCTCTTGTACCTTCGGTACAGGGCCTAAAAAAGAACCGTCGAAAATTTGTCTCTGATCTATAAACTTCTTGCGAATCATATGCTTTACATTAAAAAGATATGAGAATAGCTATCAAGTGGATGCTGTAGTATATTCTTTTTAAATCTGATCAACTCCCAAATAATGTTCTATGTCTCTGCCAACTGGCGCAAGTGCCTTATGAAAATATTGTTTCCGACATTTTTTATATCCATGAAAATTTTTTCAAAAATTTTGGACTTCAGCAATTTTTTGATATAAGTTAATAAAACTACCAGTAAACTGGCTCCTGACTTCCTATGAAGTGCTGGTTTAATTTTTCCTCATGTAAAAGGGATATATTTTACTTGTCTCATCAAAACCTTAGATCCGATTCCATTATTCCGTTCTAATAAATGCCAAATATTTTTTTCTTTTTCCCAAGATTATTGTTTTTCCATTTTCTCATAAACTAAGTCTTTAATCAAAGAGGTGCAAATACCCTAATTGTAGTATTTTTTCACTTTAATTTTTATTTACCAATAATTTGCATAAAAAGTCGCCACATCCCAAATAAATAAAAATTTATTGAGTTATTACAAAGCAATTACAAATGCGGCCGCCTTCAAGCTAAGAAAAAAAAAAACCATTCATTCATGCCAGCAAGCAACCAAACAACCATTTATCGATGATGACGACGACGACGACGATGAAGATGGTGAGGATGGTGATGTGTTTGTTGATAGCTTGTATCCATAAAACACAAACTCAATTATAGCGTTTGATGCTCAAGGCCATAATGAAAGCACATATATATAGTATATAGTATAAGGATGAAGGCGGCAATAGTGATGCAAACGATGCGTCAACATTTTTAACACGTTTCCGAAAAGGGCTGAAGTAGTTCAGCTTGCTGCAACTTCGTCTCGTTTCATATTGCCAGCATTTTCACAGCTCAAAAGTGCGAGTCTGTATGTCTGCAGTGTGTCCAAAAGTGATGCATTGCTTTATTACACAGCGTAAGCATCCGTTCGGTTCTCAGTTCTGTTCTGTTCGCTGTTTAGTCTGTCCAGTCTGTCCGTCTGTCCGTTCGTCTGTTGCATAATTATGCACTGCAACGCCCTCTGTCAGCAAGTCTGCCAATGCGCTTTACTTCAAGCTTTACAAGCCATTTTGCCGTACCGCGTGCCTCTGTGTCTGTGTTATCCTTTTGTAAGTGCCCACATTGCGGCATTTAAAAGCGCGTTGAGGTCGCATAAAACTTTGCTTTTTATGAGCTCGCGTCTTGGTAGGTTGCCTCAGCATGCTTTGGGTTGCCTGCAGTTTGCCGCAGTTTGTTAGCTGCTGTGTTTTATAAGCCTTATTTTTTTTTTTATTTTTTTTTCTGCTTCTTTACTAGCATGTCAGCAGGATTAAGCAATTTTCAGCTTGGTTATGCTGACAGCACACTTCATTCTACGCTGCTAGGTTCCACTGCAGCATCTCCGCCAACGTCATCCGCAATGCTAGAAATGCAGCCTACGTTGACAACGTAAAAAAAAAAAAAAAAAATTGCTTAAATACGCTAAAAATTTGTGATGCGTAAAATTCTTCTTAATTTAACACTTCGTTCTTTTGCATTGTAGTAAATTTTTTCCTTTATCTGTCCTCATTGTTAAAGGTGTTAATGTGAGCAGAAGAATGCGGGTCTATTTAGCAAATGCAAGAAAAAGTGTTGCTATTTGGTTTGGGAGATTCATTTTAATATATAAGGGGTGTATGGCAGAAAATTCCTCTTAAAACTTTGGGTGCGATCTCTCCTTTATGTGCTGCATTTAATGGACTTAATGACAATCAGTAAAATATTATGTCAAGATTTGGAGCAATATTTTAATTTCCACTTTATTAAATACACCCAAAGTGTTTCTTTTGTAAATCTCATCGAAATTCAGCCTAATTGTTTGATTTTTTTTATTGAGGTTAGAGTAGAATTGAAGCAAAGCAGTGTACAAACTTTATTTTAGCAAAATTGGTTGAATATATGGGGCGTAAAACCCTTTAAAAATCTTTATCCATACAATTTGCTCTTGCCTCTCACTAAATATTACGCTCTATTAAAGCATTATTTTGGCATTGATGTATTGCAATAATAATTGCACCTTTATTATGTTTTCTCAATTACCAATGGTCGATTTTTGACCAAAAGACGAACGATAGATAGTGCTGATCCCATCGCTACTTGGATTGAACAGTCTAATTCGGTGTATGTTTGGCATGTTATCGCAGCAGCATGTTGTCATGTGCCCATAATTTATGTTATAAAGTTTCGGTGCCACTTTTTAAAGTCACTTGATCCAGCAGTGTTCTTTACAATCAATCCAGCATCTGCAGTTAATTCTGTTGAGCTCTTATATTGTTGACTAGCCTCAATTCATCACAACACTTCATATGCCATTTACCTTAACCATATCTTCCCGACCGAAGCGTAACTTCTTGTACGAACGCTATGAGTCGTCATCTTTATTAATTCGACTAAATCAGCTTAGCTAGGTTTGGCTTTTTGCGGCCTTGATTGTGCTGCGAAGTAAATAATGCTCCATTTAAATTCCTCAGAGATCGCACACTTTTCTATTAATCTGTTAAACTTCTGTTGGATGCTTTGTTAACCACCGCAGCATTGTAAGTCTCTTAAGTATTTCTTTGCAGTTTTATTGCTCTTGAACATTGTTCGCTCCACGAAATCTTCATGTTGCACAGAATCCTCCACCATATCCGTGAGTAGAGTTGGGCTAGTATTTCGAATTAATTAAGATTGTCACGAAAAAGAGGTTATGAGGTCCATTGTGTCATAGACCTCAGTAATATGATCTCCAAAGCTATCAGGTTTTGGAAATGCTAGATAACTCACGGTTGTAAATTTAAATCCAATGAAAATGAAATGTGTAACACTCTGAGTTTGAGGAAAAGAAACTCTGAAATGAATGGTGAATAAAGCGTTTCCAGATGGATAAGATGATCGGATGTTTACTTTATAGAAAAGACGTCATCCCAAGCGTCTTGAGATTATTGAAAATGCAGAAATTCGCTGATTGTTTGGAGCACTCTATGCGCTACCAATTTTTTAAGTGCTAACCACCTTTCGCACATACTTCAGACTACGTCTTGGTAAGATTTAATCTGGTTCAAACACACTGCGGTCCAAGTTCGGCATGATGATCGCTCGTTTTACGCATTCTGTTCGGTTCCCTGAGTTGCGGTTAACAGCAGAACAATTCTTCAAAATATTCGGGGAGACAATATAAGTATTCAATCTTCTGCGATATTAGCACGACGGGACAAGTCGACTAAGCTATGTCCGTTCATTCCTCTGTAAGCCTATCTCAGTGTAGAGACAACATAAAGAAACTAAACTCAATACATGAAACTCTCTATCTGGCGCACTGTTATAAGTTTAAACTGCAGCTACTACCCAGGGCGAAGAAATTATTTCGGTTGTCGACTCTCTTTCAAGCGTTCGATGGTTAGTAGAAAGCTTTAAATTATTTTTTGATTAGCTTGGTCTAAAGTTCCAAATTAATGCACATTACCTGCAGAAACTTCTTCGAGTGTTTGGTGAATCTGAATTGGCAATTTGGCTGCTCTCAAACCAGTTCGTCATTTTTTGTTTTTGTCATCTTCATAATGAAACACCTTTGTTCATAGATGAAATCAGTTTGCGTCTGAGAAGTGGCTTGTCAGTTCGATTCCGTTCATTGTCTTGGACCCCCCAACGAAAGCTTGCAATGAGTTGTCCTTCAGCGAGATGCTAAATTTCCTCAAAAAACAAAACTGTATACTTTTTTGCAAGAACGATAGAAGCTTGTTTTCTTGCTTTTGTTGCGATGTTCCTGTTATGAAAATTCCTATTTTCGGATAGAACATAGGATACAGTAGACGATTTTCCGTGGTGTATTCATTTGGTACCAGTTAAGTATGACTGAGCCACTGAGTAGTGAAGCTTTGGAAGCCTTTCGTATTTGCTGTAATAAGAATTTGGTGAAGTATTATAAAAAGGAGCATTTCCATATCCGATTCACGTTATTCAAAATAACAAACTATTACACTTCAGACTGGAAGGGATGTAATTTTTGCAAAGTCGTAGGGTATAGTAGTTTCTGCACGTATCTGATAGCCCATTATTTCTGTATCTGTGTCCGGTATAGGACTCAAGTTATTATTGAAGTATTTCGTTGTGCGAAGTCTCGTAATCGTCAGAAGATCTACGTTTCAAAGAAGTGTGGCTTCATCATATACTATCGTGAGCGCTATGAAGACCTTCGTGAGGATGTGTATATGCTTAAGTACCGCCCAGAGCATGGCTCTATGCGTAAACGTTTCCAAATTAGAATGATTAAGCATACCTCCTTCCTTTCACGCACATTCACTTCTTCAAAATAAAGTTCTAAAGAATTTAAATATATTTTTTCCAATGGCTAGATTGACTCTCACTGTGGTCCACTACACACAAAAGGTGTCTTACAGTTCGGAAAGCATCTCTATTTGTGAATAGTTCATCAGTGAATCCTACTAAGTTGCTAGGTTTATAACCAAAGAAGAGAGAACATGCTATTGAAAATCGCAAAACACACCCGAGAGCTAAATGCTTTATTCTCCTTTGACTCTCGCCGTGTGCACATTTTGTAAAAATTGCTTGGAAATTAACACGATTAAGATGTTGTTAATGACTATTAAGTTCGCCTGGTTCATGTGGTAGGCAATGACTTTGTGTGTGAATACGTTCTTGCTTCTCTGGTTATAACATACATTTTTAACGATTCGTTATTGATCCATAGCTGCATTATTACTTTTCGCTGTTGTGATTCCAATCTTCAATGCCATTCTATTCCTTCTTTTCATTTTTAGGCCCTGTACCGAAGGTACAAGAGCCTATTGGTTTTGTGCAAATGTATGTAACAGGAAGAACTAATTGTCGGAGACCCCCCAAAGTTACCCCCATTATGGTCAGGAGTGATAGAGGAGTCGATATAGCCATGTCCGTCTGTCCGTCCGTCCGTCCGTCCGTCTGTATGAACGAAAGGATCTCGGAAACGGTAATAGATAGAGACTTCGTGTTTTTTG
This sequence comes from Leucophenga maculata, assembly GCA_035044805.1. Classification (NCBI taxonomy): domain Eukaryota; kingdom Metazoa; phylum Arthropoda; class Insecta; order Diptera; family Drosophilidae; genus Leucophenga; species Leucophenga maculata. Next base: position 55,841 of record JAWNNP010000798.1, read on the forward strand.
CATTCGACTAGGACTGCTCCGGAATTTCACAAGTTTATTTTAAAATTTTGCCCCTCTCCCCCCTTCCCCATAAAATCACCCCTTAGGGTAAAAATTTCTTCGGCACAAAAAAAATTTAGCATACCAGTATAAAGTTAACGTCCTTTTAAACCAAAATCAAAAAAGTTCATCAAAATCGGATAATAAATGACGATTTTATAAGCAATTGAATTTGATCGACCCCCCTTTTCTTTTCATTCATATTCGCGCAGTGAGAAGTAGTCATGTGTTTGGTCATAAGCTCGGGAAACATTTAATGTGTTTGTTAGGTGACCTGAACTGGTACAGGGCCTCTTACAGTCGGTTACGCCTGACTGTATTTTCTTACTTGTTGTTTATTGGGGGAGCTGATCTTTAACATTACTTAGTATTCTTGGCTACCATGCTTCATTAATCTTTTCACAGTTTGCAACACCAATTCCCACTGGTTCACTTAGTGAAATGCATAACGAACACTGATAATGTTTGAAACAGCCTCTAATCTACTCTGGACATGTGATAATATGCAGATGATTTTGGTGACTCAGAAAATATTAGTATTGTACATATTATATTTAGGTAGTTCTTTTCAAAACGGTCTGTCTTAAGTGAAATGAACTTTTATATTCTACACAAAACAGCGCACACAGTACGGTATTGCTGTCTATGCTTATATTCTTTAATGAAGCCATCTCACAACATTTAAGCTGTGGAAAAAATAAGTTGAGCATGTTATTGAAATAAAGTATAAAGCTTTAATAGTTTTGAATTCCACAGCACACAGTTTGGTATTGCCGTTTATGCTGATTTTCTTAATGAATCCAATTCAGCACATTATTGTTAATCCAACTGCTTGTCTTTGCACTTGTCTCCCTATTTAACTGTTTGTTTGTTGAAGTTTATAAAAGTCAGCAAATTTTTAAATTTAAATACACAAACTTCCAGTCTCAATCGAATTTGAATTCAACTTTATATGCTATAGCCATACTAGCAAACATTATATTTATTTTAAAATTACTTTATAATTGCAATTGAATATTGAAAATATAACTCTTAACCTGTCTATCAATTTCGTATTTAAATATGCACAAACTTCAAATTAAGAAAAAGACTTCCGGCTATTATTCACACATTCAATTCAAATTACATTTGCATACATCAGTAGCAGCGGCATCAAAAGCGAAAATTTGCTGATGCTGAAAATGTTGCAATTCAAAAATATATAATTTGGCAGATACAATTTGACATATAAACGACAGACAATCGGCATTAATTGCAGCGCATATTCATGCAATATGCTAAATCGAAGCCAAAGGGCATAGCAGCAGCGGCAATTGCAAATATGATATACTTTATGCATTACCAAATATCCGAAAATATGCAAAAATCATATTTGGCATATAAAGTGATTGATGCACACAAGTATATTGTTTAATTGACTCTCAAACCACAAATCAAATGACCAACAATTTATATTTAAATTTTGGCCATATTCCAATTTAAATTTTAGCCAACTCTCAAGTGGCCTGCTGTGCATTTTAATGCGTTTTTAAATATTGCAATAAATATTAAAGTAATCTTGATTTGAAAAATTATACGAAATGCATGAGCGACGAATAAGGACATCAAAAGCGAGAGATTGTTTGTGTGTCAGTTATTTTTGCTCCAAGTGTTTGCATTTGAATTTCTTGTTTGCATCACGTACTCTGAGCTGTGCTGAGCTGAGCCTTGGCACTTTTGACAACATTTCGAGTTGCAAATTGCGAAATATTCGTTTGCATATTTTTATTTATTTATTATTTTTCAAAAATAAACTTTTATTTTTATTGGCAAACAAAGTTTACGTATTTCTCTACTTGAGTTTTGTTCAATATTGCACAATATTGGTTCAAATTAAATATATTATATGACATATGTGTATATATACTAAATAAATATGCATTTTTTTGAATAAATTATGTCCAAAAGATGTTGATATTAGATGCTTTCGTATATACTTGTACTTCAAAGTTATTTAAAACTTATAATTGGAATTTTAAACTGTTGAAACTTTAAGAACCAATGAACAGAACTAGTGGTGAAAGGTTATATTAAATATATTTTAATTAAAAAGTTAAGCTGAAGTCTGTTTGATTAAACAATCTTTTTCGAACCGAATTTAATAATTAATTCTAGAAAAACCAATTTGGCTGTTCTATACGACAGCCATTCTGTACATGTTTAAGTAGCATTATTTGGAGTTTTTCTATGGCAAAATGTAAATCGACTTTAAGAATTTAAATTAGTTCTATAAAAAAATAATAATAATTCTTTCGTACTTTCAATCATGTGATTCACATATATTTGACTGTCAAAGAATTTTAAATACTATGAGATATTATTATTAACTACTAACTGGGGGGTGTGCATAACCTTAGTAGGGATATTTGTATTAATTAATTAGGCCTCCTTATAGACCTTAAATTAAACTACAACAATCACATTGTGTGCATGGTTAATAAAGTTAAAGGTGTTCTTGGCTTTATAAAGCGGTGGTCCAAGGCATTTACTTACTTACTTACTTATGTGGCCATCAACCGTCTGCCGGTCATGGCCGCGCGCTAGCCTTCATAATCTTGTGCGCGCTGGCGCCAGTCGTTTTGAATTCCAAATACGGAGAGATCTCTTCATACCTGGTCATTCCATCGAGTGCCCGGTCGTCCTCTATGTCGGCGCCCACCAATCAAGTTTGGGCCCACCATGTAAACCATGCGTGCTGGAACTCTTTCATCCATTTGAATGAGGTGCACAGCCCAGTGCAGCCGCTGGAATTTTATGCGTGATTCTTCGCCTGATCTCCAGGCTGACGTTGTTGTTACTGGTTATATCTGTTCCAAAATAGACGAAGTTCTCTACAACACTGAAGTTGAAATTCTCCATCGTCACTGACCGTCCAAGACGCATTGACGGAGTGCGAGAAGACACCAAGTACTTCGTCTTGTCCTCGTTCACCGCTAGACCCATGAGCCGAGACTGTTTTTCAATCTCCGAGAACGCCTTGCTGACTCGCCGTTCCTGCTTACCAATGATATCGATGTCATCGGTGTAAGCGAGCAGCATCACTTCCTTTTGGAAGATCGAGCCCGACATACTCTGTATGTACGGGCATTGGCGTAGGATGTATTCCATCAGGAGATTGAAAAAATCGCACGACAAAGCATCGCCCTGCCTGAAACTTCTCTTTGTATCAAAGGGGTCGGAGAGGTTTTTCCCCACCCTGACAGCGGACGGACAATCTTTGCCGGGATACCTAGTGCAGACCGGGCGTCGAAGAACTTAATAATCGACGAATATGTGGTGAGTGTCTTTGTTGAACTCACGGGTCTTTTCCAAGATTTGGCGTAATGTGAATATTTGGTCACTGGTCGACCTTTTTGGTCTGAAGCCACACTGATATCGTCCTATCAGTGAATCGGTATATGGCTTCAGCCTATTACACAATAAGCTCGACAGAGTCTTATATCCAATGGAGTCTCCTTTCTTAAAGATAGGACAGAAAACACTGAGATTCCACTCATTGGGTATGAGTTCATCCTAACCAACTCTTCGCCGCCGGTCTTAAATAACTCAGCTGGCAGGCCATCAGAGCCTGCCGCTTTGTTATTTTTCAGTTTTTTAATAACTGAATTGTCCTCGTTATAGTCCGGTGGCTCTATAAAAGTGCCATCATTAACTGGTGTTTCCAGTGACATTTCTCTATCGGCGGAATTGTACGCTTCATTGCCTCGAAGTAGGTTAGAAAAATTACTTTTCCATAATCTCAGTGATTCCTTTTCATCCGTTACCTGATTTCCAATGTCATCATTACAGAAAGTTACTTCGGGCTTAAAACCTTCAGTCAGACGCTTCACCTTTTGATAGAATTTTCGAGCTTCATTTCTGTTACGTAACTTCTCAACATTCTCAAACTCCCGCCTTTCTTGCTCCTTTTTCGTGCATCTGAAAAGGCGTTTCTTTTCAGTTTTTATTATTCGCACTCAGAAACCTCAATTGGTCTTCTGATATACATCTCCCTACATATGTGGATCGATTGAAACTTATTTCTCTTCCGAATCTATCTGCTCGTCGGTCAACACTTTCAGTCATTTTCCTTCACAAGACCCTTTGTGTGGAAGTTGATTCTCCTTATTTACTTCAATTTTTATCTTTAAATGTTCCCTATATGCCTTTATGCTTGCTACGACTCAATTCGTTCTCTCTGCTATACCTATACAAATTTTCTCATCTATTCTCCTACAACTTTTTTTTAAACTTTAGATTAAGGATTAGATTATCCTTAACTCTGAACTTCAATAAATTATAATTTAATTTTTCCATTTTTATCTTATAATTTGTAATTGCGACTGCTTGGACCACTGTCTGTCAACTGGGCGACTCCTATTTTAGCGATAAGTTAGAAAATAGATGTTCAGTGAATAACTTAGTCTTAAAATATTTGTATTGCAACTGTTTAAATTTATGTAGTTGTAATTAATATAAATAAATAAATAAATAATTGTAATAGTTTCTAATAATTTTTAATAACTCAAACGAACTATTTTATTTTCTTTGCAGGTAAATAACAACATTTTATTATACTTCAAAATATTTGGTAATTTTATGGTTAAGTTTTGTAAAGTTTTATAGCAATATTAGGGTCCTCACTACTCTTTAGAAAACTAAAAGAAATAAGAGAGAATAGAGGTAGTCTCTTAGTTCATTTCATAGATATCCAAGTAAGTTGTTGCTATTTACAGAAAAATAATCAGAACCATTACATCACTTCTTGGAGAACCATGCTCTTGGCTCTCCTGGGCATAGAATACAATGATTTTACTAAAAATAAGGAACTATAACAAGCAAAATGAGGTGTGTCTGATACATTTAAGTATAAAGATGACCTTCCATGTTATTATTATTAAGTAGTAGATACTGCGACCTTTACAAATCTATTTTCTAGCTACTGTACGTCATCCAGTCCTGCTGCCCTGAAGAAGGCCGCGAGATTTTTGGGATTATGTGCATCAAGTTTTTAGTTCTGATATGGTTATCAATATTTTTTCTATAGTTTTTCGCTTGAATAAGGTATACCTGAAAGAATTAGGGTGAAAGGAAGTCTTCTTACCTGTCTTCGAAAAAAACGCTTCATTTGCTTTCCTCTAGCACATCCGTATGTAGTCGAGCGGCAGGCTACTAAACATTTTCAGCAGTCGGCTTAGTAATGATTGACATATTTAGTTGACACTGGAGGATTTGTAAGGTTAGAATGAACCAATGGCCCATTTCAACTTATTCTTCGTGCAAAGGTCACTGTCCAGCTTCTAGTTTGGTCTTCCGAGGTTACATTGCTGCAAGTAGTTTGGTGTGCTAACTTGGAATATAGGGTTACAGTCCGGAAAGTGAGTTTCGAGTAGATATCGTGAACTATTTTAGAGACCTGAAACAGTTTTAGTTTCGGAGAGAGCTCTAATTATTCGAGTTGAAGGGTAGGTATCTGAAATATATGAAAATATTGCTGCATATTGTATTATGTAAGACTGGTTGTACACTCTAGCCAGCCTGCAGTGCGCTTGAACTTACGTGTGGAATCCACCACAGAGAGACTAGTGCGTACTTTCGCTCTGATAAGTCAGTGTAACGGTTGCACAGCCAAAACATGATCGATTTGGTGAAGTGTAATTTGATCGGAACTTAGCCATGTAGCCTTGTGGATGTTGAGTTATCGAATTCTGGTGCTGCTAACTACCCTGCGGCGAAATCGATTAGCCTCTCTCCATTATTATCGACTAGCCTTTCTCCATTATTGTCGTGAGGGCTTAATTTTTCGACGGTTTGGTCAAATATTTCTTCCTGACCAACGCTTGTCAACGGGTTTTAATCTGGAGACGAGGCTACGCAGCTTTCTACTTACCACAAAGCAGTATCCTAATACTCTCATGGCAGCTCTTTCATCTTTCGAGGACATCAACCATCTGGACGTATACACCATCCCTATTAACGGTGTTTTGAACATAAGCATTGTTGGCCATTCCCAAGTAAATGGCAGTCAATAACTTTGCTCACAATGTGAACATCTATAAACGACCTCATCCCTCAAAACTCGAGAGCCTCTGCACCAAAAATGACACCAAATTTTCAATATATGTAGCAATTAAACAAAATTTCGAAGATCTTCAATCCATTCCCATCCATCAATCCATTCTCTTGGTAAAAAGGTGAAATATAGAAAAGTAGCCATCACTTTCTTTAATGGGCATCACTGGTTTCTTTTATAATCTTGCACAATAGATGCATTACAGATACAGCTAGGCACTCTCGCAATTCCAATAATAGCAGAACTTTCAACTTGCAAAATGTATCTGAACTAGAAGCGGACAACTCATAGATTTTTGGAACGATTAAATGCTCTTCAGAAGTTTCATTCATTTATTATTAAAATAACACATTGGTGTTCGCAGTGACTGACCTTACAATTACATATGTGATGTATAATAATAATTTTGCTGTGTTGAAGATTAGATTTGTTTAAAATAATATTTGCAAATATAGACAATATTCACGCAAGCCTATAATTCAATTAGCCAAAAGAATTTATGTACCATAAAAAAGTAGGATGCAAATGACAAGCTACTGCCAGACAGATACTTCTTAAAGTGCAGACATAGATAAACAGATAAATAACTTAAGATATTAGACGCTTGAATAGAAATAATAACAATAATAATCTAACTACAAAATATGAATGTGCTACCGCATGACACAATTCTCAGTGCATAAAATTGGCAAACGAACTGCCTAAACCAAACAGAAAAACTAATCATGCTGTCATTTTGGCGAGAAGCGTTTTAAAGAACAACAACAACAACAACAACAGATGTATCTCTATAAACACTATTTGTATGTTGGTAAGGTGACAAGGTGCTAAAACGAGCGTAGATAATGCACCAAACAGACTTAGAAGTTGTTGGCAGCAGCAGCAGCAGCAGCACTTTCAAATCCAATTAAGCGAGTGTGAACTACGCTGGCGAGGAAAGCCAGATAAAAGAATCACACGGAAAGACTTTTGAGCTATGCCTGGTGACATTTTCAAAAGAAATATTAAAAAAAAAAAACCAAATTAAAAATTTTATAAAGAAATTAAACAGTAGCAGAAGTCAGCACGAAAAATGTGCAACAGTAGCAGAAAAATCATATTTTCTTTTTTTCCAGCGAAACAAGCCCAACCAAGCTGAGCTCCAGCTGCACTATTGTCTCGAATTGTTTACTTTTCTAGGAACACAGAAGAACATAACAAGAAGAAGAACAGGCGTGCGAGTGCGAAATGCAAGCATTTGTCGTTAAGTTGAATGTCTCCATGTGCTATAGTGTTGCCTCACGGCTCATTAGAATTGTGTTTATGCTCTTTTTTATATACCCTACATTTAAGGTGTTAATGATATGTTTTTAGTTTGATATAAAGTTTGTAATGCATTGATGAAGACGTTGTCGATGCTAGAAAATCTAAAAAGAGATTAATTTAGAGCTGAAATAAAAAAAAAAACCCATACTCCATAGTCCCTTAAGCATCTTTGTGTACTGAAGTTGCGTAGTGAAATTGTCGGTGAACTTCTTTTGACTCAAGCTTAAATATGGTGTCTAAGTTTTATCAAATCCATTATCCATTGTGATTCGAATGAAGCATCACTCGAACCAAAACTCCAGACGTAAGATCTTATATAGACACTCTATTAATTATGGAAACTAGAAAATAAACCTTTTACGGAGACTTTTATTTAATATGGAAGCAAAAATTTCCAAGATAATATGGTCGCATTTAAAAATAAATTCTTAAGATTTCTATTTGGATAACCTCTTTCAAATCCAACCTATTAATAATCTCAAAATTCAGTGAAATATGTTTCTTATATCATACAAAATGTCCAAAAATGGTCCCAGACCGCACCTCTATATTAAGAAGTCTCATACCAAATGTCCAACCATGTTCCAGACCGCACCTCTATAGTAAGAAGTCTAAAACAAAATGTCCAACAATGTTCCATAGCGCAACTCTATAGTAAAAAATCTCATACAAAATGTCCAACAATGTTTTAAACCACACCTCTATAGTAAGAAGTCTCGTACCAAATGTCCAACAATGTTCCACAGCTCACCTCCATAGTAAGTAGTCTCATACAAAATGTTCAACAATGTTCCAGAGCGCAGCTCTATAGTAAGAACTCTCATACAAAGCAAAGATGTGTTAAAGAGCATTTATCATAAGTTGGTGACTCCAAAATTGTGACGAATTTTATAAGAATTACTCAGATTCCTTCAAAGCAATGGGGTAATATCTTCATAAAAATTCTTGAAATTGTCATAAAAAATCTCCAAAACATTATTTTATCACATTCAGACTGATTTGGGAGACTGAAATACGTATGCAAGACTTCTGTCACACAAGTTAATTGAAGACCAACGAATTCTCGGAATACAAAATTCTAAGAGGTCCAAAAAGGCCAAAATCTTTGTTTGGAACATGGGGACTGTGAATGAAACGAGTTCTACATGGTCCAGAATGACACTAACCATACAAACCTACCCCTTATTCTAAGTTTTAGTATAAAAAAATATCATCCTTATAAAATATTTCATATGGGTTCAGATCGGACCACTATAAAAGGTGACCCCCATACAATTCTGATCCTCCTTTTCCTGGAGTTTGCAACCAAATTAAATTTGTTGTTGGTAATAAACAAGAAACGCATAATTTGGTGAATTTTACGTCACTTCTAATAAAATATTCCATAAGCCCTAAATTGGACCAATAAAGGATGTACATAGAAATGTCTGCCTGTCTGGGTGTCCATATGAACAACGAGAACTTGGATACTATAAGATATTGTGCCTTTAATTTTGAATGTTTAGGTTCTCCTATTTTTTTTTTTGTTTAGATAGTTTGTTCATATTCAATATAATCCCCCCTCTCTAAGGGGGTTCACAGTTACCATAACTCTTCTTCTATGTTTTTGTATGAAAAACAATTTATCGTTGCTGTTAGTTTAGCTAGAAACGTCAAATTGCGTCTATCTTACATTAATTCTCATAAAAAATTCCATATAGTTCCAGCTCGAACGACTAGTGGGGTTAGCTTCTATACGTATCTCCACCTCATTTCAGTGTTTTTGCATAAAATAATATTTTGTTGTGGTTGATTCAGCTAGAAATGCCAAATTTGATCTATTTTACGTCAATCATAATAAAATATTTCATATAAGTCCAAATCCGACCCCTAAAAGGGGTAGCCTCGATATTAAAATAGAGTCTATATAGTAATGTCCGTCTGTCTGGCTGTTCGTATGAGTATTGTGAACTTGTAAACCTTCAAGTTTATATATATAGACTCGCCTAAACCCGCTTCAGATGACTAATATTCTATGAAGATGTCAAACCCCCTCTATGGGTTAATAAACATAAATACCTGCCCCTCCTATGCCCCTTCTATGTATTTGTATCAAAAATTATTTTTTTCTTCTTATTTTGAAAGTTTTTAAGTAAAATAACAAAATTTTCTTACTTCAATTCTAATAAAATATTTTATATATTTCCACATTGGAGCTACAACATTGGGGTAGCTTCCAAGCAACTCTTTCCCCTTTCTGTTTTTTTGTATAAAAAAAAAATTTATTATGGTTTATTTAAGCTTGAAAGAACAAATTTAATGCATCTTGTAGTAATTCCCATATAATATCACACACGGATATAGAAAGGAGGTATGCAGGTATAGAGTATCTCAAAGTCTCACACACTCGATTGCAACGTTCCTTCTTGTTTTATTTAGTTTTTTATTTACTTTATTATTATTTTTTTTTTCTTTTATTATTTTTTCGTTGCAATTATCACATTTCCAAATGGTCACGGACCACGAAATCTTAAAGCGCAATATTCACTCCATACAGTAGCTTTTTGAAGACGCTCTCTGAGTGCTGCTACTGCTGTTTAACTGATGCTAGATATTACGACTCCTTACCTACGTACATCTCCACATACTACATACATATATATTTAGAAGTATATCTCACTGTCCATAATTCTTGTCTTGTTGACGTTTATGACATGTGCACATGTGATTTTTGACAGCGATTTCTGTGATAAAAAAAAAAAAAATAAAATAAATAAAAAATAGTGAAGAAAAAAATATGAAGAAACAATGAAGTCATGGCGTGAAGCAAACTATTTTTATGTTGTAGCAAAGTATAGCGAATCATGACAGACATTGACTTTGTATCGCTTTAGCACGATTTGATGTTGATGCTGCCTGCTGCTGCTACTTCTTCTTTGATTTATCATTAGACTTGATGATGAAAATTGCTCCATTGTGGTAGCTGACAAGAATTTTCTAAATGAAACAGTTTATCGCAATGAAAATGCTTTTGTAAACCGCAGAAATTTTACTTGAATCTGTGCAATAGATGACCTTTGCTAAAGCCACAGGAATTCGAGCAATTGTAATAATGCAGAAATGGAATGCAATTAGATTTTATGCAGTTTGCGTCGTTTGATTTATTGCAGAATGTGAATATATTTATTAAGCAGACGTTAAGTTGGATTGACGTGTATTAGATTGATGTGGCAAATGGTCATCCAGATCCAAATTGACTCAGTGCTTTAGTAAGTATGGTTCAAGATGTACTTTGTTACAATTCTTAAGTAAAGCATCCTCTAGTCCTCAAGTCTCAAGATGCTATCCTATATCCAATATATGTCTTCAATACGTGCGGTATTCGTGTGAGTATTCCAATGAAGACCCATCGTTTTCATGGTACTAAAGTCTGGCAAATTAAAAAGAATGAGTCGTACAAATCGTCACATAGGACGTCTTTGAGTGGTTTTCGATTATTTTCATGAGCTTAAAGAAAGAATTTCTTCAAATATGGAGCATAGTTTACCCTAAAATTGAGGGCGCAAAAGCTGAACGTGTACTTGGCTGAAATAAATTTTTTTTGAAACTGGCAGTCATCTGAGTGTATGAGAATCTGATCGTACATTCTCTAAATATCGTCAATAAATACATATTGTTAGAAGGCCATTAAATTGCACCGAAGATGTTCACAACGTCATACAAAGAATTATTATTTATCGACCGGTCTACTGACTTAGGTGGTCTTCAACCGTTGTTCAGTCATAAACGCATTTAGGAAGGCTCGAAGATCTCTCCATACCTTGTCTTTCTAACGCTTGCCTGGTCGTTCTCTATTTCGTCGTCCTTCAAACAAGTTTGTGCTTCCATGTAAATCATGCGTGCTGGAGCTCTTTCATCCATTCGAATGAGGTGACCAGCCCAGTGCAGCCATTGGAATTTTATGCATATTCCTTGGCGCATGACATGAAGCAAGTTTTCTGTTCTTACCGTGGTTCATTAAATAAAATAATTTAAAAAATTTTGACAATATTTTATTTGTTTAAACTAAATATTCTGACTTTGACTTTTACCATATACTAATAAAATATTTAATATATTCTAATTGTTGTATGGATTTTTTCTGATTTAAAATTTCGCAAACTAGACTCTCCGACCTCAACCATTTGTCCTGAATGGCCTTACAACAGTCTGTGGTACTGGGGGATACAATACGTTTAAGTTCCACTCATCATAGCCAGCGAACACTGGGTTTCGTCGACAATTAGAATCGATCTCCATTTGCAGACTTTTCCATGGATACGAAACGTAAGACAAACCAAGCAGCGCTACAGCCATTACCAACTTCATCAGATACATAATATCATAAATCAAGACTGATTTTATTTGCCCTTTTTGTATTTGAGCATCCAAATACTTTCGAAGTTCTGCGCCTGGCAACACCCACAGGACGTTTGTTATAATCGCGGCATAGATTATAATGCATAACAATTGAAGCAACTTTTTTTTTGCTAATCGTGTCCGATTGCCGATTCTTACTCGTATACGTAGCCCATTAAGCTGCAGAATTGTAGCTGCCATGATAAGCACGAATGATATATCCGCATTTTGATTGTTCAAAAGAAAGTTGGGACTCATGTAATAGATTAGAATGCCCATGACTGCTTGTAACATCAAATTTGAACGGTGTCCGAGAGTGTTCAGAGACTCCATCGTGTTTATGATTAAAATAATTTTATAATTTTTTTTTTTACGATTATTTATAAAAAAGTTTAGTCAATAGCTCGAAAAATATTATTTTGAAGATTGTTTTCAGTTTTGAAACATTTGACAAATTAAACTAAAAGCAATGGCAACTAAATTTTTTTTTTTGGTCGATCGAAAAGTAACGTCTGCGGATCAAACAAAAAAAAAAAAAAAAAAATAAAGTAAATTTGGTATGTTCTATCATTCGAAGTTGAAATTCTCGAACCATTCTTCGTTTGTGACCGCACTTCGGAGGGCATTGTCGCAAGTTGTTGTTAAGACCAAGTAAGCAGATATCTCTCCATACCTGGTCATTCAACGCATGCCCTGTCGTCTATTCCAAAGAGGGTATCAGACCAGTGAAGCCACTGCAATTTTATGCGCTGAACTATATCAACCTGATCGAATAGCGCATACAGTTCGCGATTCTAATAGGACTAAAAATCCTGCGGAGAATCTTTTTCTCAAAGACCATATAATAGGACCGGAAGTATAAGCGTCTTTTAGACCTTGATTTTTGTGTTTCGAGAGATGTCTTAACTTCTAATTTGCTTGCTCAATCCTAAATAGCATCTATTAGCAAGCGTGGCTCTTCGCCTAATCTCCTGACGTTATTGTTGCTGGTTATTTCAGCTCCAAGATAGACAAAGTTTCCTATAGCACTTACTTACTTACTTAAATGGCCGTCAACCGTCTACCGGTCATGGCCGCGTCTAGGAAGGCACCCAGCACAAAGCGGGCTCTTCTTTCTTAAAGATAGAACAAAGAACACTGAAGTTCCAGTTATTAGGTATGAATTCATCGGACCATATATTGCATATAACTTGGTTCATACTCCTAACCAACTGTTCGCTGCCGGTCTTGAATCACTCAGCTGGAAGCCCATCCCTTTATTATTTTTCAGCTTTTTGATAACCGAATCGACCTCTTTATAGTCCGGTGGCTCTACAAAAGAGCCATCATTAACTGGTGATTCTGGTGTCATTGCTCTACTTGCGCTTCATCGCCTCAAAGAAAAATGACTCCTCCATAGTCTCAGTGATTCCTGTGCATCAGTAATTAGATTTCCATTTAAGTCTTTACAGAAAGTCTCTCCGGGCTTATGACCATCGGTAATAAGCTTGGCCTTTTGATAAATTTTTGAGCTTCATTTTTGACACACAGCCTCTTAACCTCCTCAAACTCTCGCCTTTCTTGCTTCTTTTTCTTGCGATTACAAAGTCGTTTCTCTTCTCTCCAATTCTCACGATAACGCTCCCTAACAATGCGGCACTCTACGTCGTACCAAGAGTAATTCTATCCATGGAGCGGGTGATATATTTCCACTACTCACATATAACTTGAGAAGACGGAGAGGTTTCCCGGAGCAGTCGCGAGAGTTTGTCTGAGTAGGTTCTGATTGATGTATTGAAATCTGGTGCTGCTATCATGTTCTGAGCTCTATCTTGATTGTTAAAGGTGGTGTCATTAAGGCTAAATTTTTGAACGGTTTGGCCGAAGATGCCTTCCATCTTCTCAATTTTGTCAGTAAATACATATTGCTTGAGAACACTACACTACATAGACGGCTCGTCAATCATTTTAAATTTTTCTCAGTTATATCTCAACCAACTACCTTTTTTTTAAATGAATAATTAAATATTGAGGTGCATATGGTTTGATGTTCTCAAAGTTTATTAATGTATTTATTAAAAATATTCACAAACTAAGACTTATTTTACATCATTAGACGTCTCCTTTATTTACAAGTACTATCTCATAGACTTCCAAAATAAAAACCTCACAGATAATAGTAATAAAGACAGCACAGAGCAGCGACAACAGCCAACCTATCAAAGAATTTGTAATTCTGCAACTCTGCAATGCGTTGAAATTCGATGCACAACAAAATAAATATCCCAGATACTATTCCGTTCTGAGCATGTTATGGCCTGTGTAATCTGCATAGAATTTTTGCATGGGTAATTAGTGCATTTTAAATGTCGCTTAGCATTTAGTTTTGTATCTATTCCTACGTACTAAGCCAAAGGATTTTGCGTGTGCTGTGCAAAAAATAAAAAAAAAAGAACTAAAGTGCTTGACAAGCGAAACACTTTCAATGCAATGCAATTTTGTGGCTAGAACAGAGAACCCTAAAGTGTCTGTCCATCTTAAAGCGTATTTTTGTGCCTATTTTAAGAGTTATGGGCATAGATAAATGGATTAGCGCAAGACACACGAAAACAGGTTAAATAAAATAAAATAAAATAAAAAATAAAAAAAAGAACATATTCAAAAGACAAGAGCACATTCAAAGGGACTCGAATGTTCAAAGTCAGCTGGGAGATATAACTTCTTAAGTTTGACAGTTGCCTGCCTGGCTGACTGCCTGGCAGCCTGCCTTGGCTGATTCAATGGCTGCGTTTGCCATTTGCAACATTTCCAAGCCAACAAAGTTATCTATTTTAGTTACATTTTTCCTAAGCTGCCCATCCACCAACAGCTTTCGATTGGCATGGCCTGCTGTCGCTTATATTGTATCTGTTTTTTATTTTTTTTTTTTTGTTTTTCGGGGCCTTAAGCGCAAAACGTAGTTAAAGTCAGTTTTAATGCCACATTTTGCAAAACGCAGTCAAACGTGCGATAAATATTAAAGGCAAAACGAAGGCAAAAGTTAATTGGTTTGTGTCAATCTTAGTTGCAGGCGAAAAATACAACAAAAAAAAAAAAAGAGCCAAGAAAAAAAAATATATAAGAAATAGAATAGACAGAACTTTTGCTAGATCTAGCAATAATTCTTTTACTTCGCTCGCTCTCTCTCTCGAGTTGCTCGAAGAAAAGCTAAAATTTATATAGAGTTATATAAATTCATTTAATGCCATGACGATGAAGTTGTTAGTTGGTAAATTGTGGTTTCTGATTTGATGCGATTTGATTTGGTTTCGTTTGAGGTTTCGGATTCGGATTCGGTTTTAGTTTCGTTGTCGGCTTCTTCGACTTGGTTTTGCAATTTCACTTGGTTGCGCTGAAAGCGAAATGCTGTTCATGCCTACCAGAATTAGAAGATTACCTTTTGGCTTTTGGTTTGGTTTGGTTTGGATTGGTCTAGTGTTGGTCTACGCAGCCAGTCAAGTGGCTAGATTAGCTGGCTGGCAGGTGGTCGGTCGCTCGCTCGCTCGTTGGTTAGTAGTGATATAGCTTAATGTGTTTGGCGTTTTTTTATTTTTTTTTTGTTGCTTCCATTTTTGTTACTGATTTACAGGAAGTTGCTTGTGGTTTGTGGATATATATGATTCTCTAGAAATCTACAAAAAGTTTTCTAATTACATTAGAAGGCAATAAATTAAAGTTGTTTTCAGTTTTTAAATGTGATAAGTTGCTTTGAGTTGTTGTAATGAAGTTGTCAACTTGTAATTAACTAATGACGTCTTCGGTGATGTAATGTTGTTATATGATTTTGATTTGTTATGGATGTTAGGAGTAATAGTTAGCATAGATCATTTAGAAGAAGCGCATGAATATATAGCAGGCTTACATAGCGCTTAAAATATGCCAACATAGATTGGTCCGACATCTAGTAGTCATTTCACCATGGAACTGTGTAGATAAGTTTATTTCCCTCTGATTTCTCATTATTTCCGTACCCATGCAGACAAGGATATAATAAATTTGTGCGAATGTAGGTAACAGATAGAAGAAGACAGCATTAAGTAATTATTATTCATTCATTAAAAGTTGAATTCTGTGAACAAGGAACCATTTTAAAGGATAACGACGCAGTCAACTTTAACTAGAAAGCAATAAAGGCTATAGTCGATGTGCTCGACTGCATGTTTTCGCTTCTATTTTATTTTTTAGAATCGTAGCTGCTTAAGTTTTGTGTAATCTAAACGAATTTGGCTTAAAGCAACAACAAATCGCCATATTAGCATCTGGTAACGGAGCAAACATGTCTCAAGCAACAAAAATTATGACTCATTGCAATAATTTTAGGCACTGTACCGAAGGTACAAGAGCCTATTGGTTTTGTACAAATGTATATAACAGGTAGAAAAAATGGTCGGACACTACTCGCTTACAGCGTAAGGCTAGCTTACTCCTCCTATTAAGCATCCAAAAGAGCTGCCTTAGTCTGAGGCGATATCTAAGTATCAAATTGTGGGCATGTCGTCCAAATGTAGAGAATTACGACGTCGTCTGCGTAAGATGCCAATATGTATAACTTTCTCGGGTGGTAATGCCACTCATCCTCATCGGGGATAGAGAGATCGGCAGTGAACAAAAAGTACAGTAATGGTCCCAGCACAGTTCCTTGTGGAACTCCAGCTCTTACAGGATGGACAGTTGAGAGCTTCTCTCGTACTTTCACTTAAAAATTTCGGGTTTCAAAGTAAGACCGTATCATCAAGTAGAAAGGGAATGGAAGGAAAGCCTTGCTTTTCGCTAAAAGACCAGCGTGCCATACTCGGTCAAAAGCTTCCTGCACGTCCATTAAAACTCCATTGCAGTACTCCTTTTCATCAAACGCCTTTAAAATGTGCTTCACTAACCTATGAGCTTGCTCAACCGTCCCATGGCCACGCCGAAAACCAAATTGGTGCTAAGGCATAGCTCTTTGGTAGACTCCCAGCTCGGTTACCCGCGTCCCTGAATGTCCCTGACTGTGGCTTTGATGAGCTCTGAAGATATCTTTGCATCTTTGTAGAAGTGAATTGGATGATAAAAATTCAATGACGTAGGCCAAGAATTTCTCCAATGTTCTAAACCTTCATTTTATATTCGTAAGGGAACAAAAGCTGTCATAAATATTTTAGTGTCTGAAATAGTTTCATCCCATGTAACTATTTTTTGTTAGTTAGCACACTGTCAGGACGATACATCACTACTCCACTTACATGACAATGTAAGGCTTTAAGGAAATAATCCTAGCTCCACTTTGGGTAAACTTTCTATGAGACCTCTCACAGTATGATGCATCAAGTCTTGATGCATAATTTTAAGCAATACCTCA
Organism: Leucophenga maculata; assembly: GCA_035044805.1. NCBI lineage: Eukaryota > Metazoa > Arthropoda > Insecta > Diptera > Drosophilidae > Leucophenga > Leucophenga maculata. The sequence goes on from JAWNNP010000798.1 coordinate 73,009, forward strand.
GTAACCATTGTATATGGTGTTACAGATTTCTGTTTAATAACTCCAACGGTTTTGTACCCAAGTAGAACATTAACTTTATGATGCTTTAGGGTGACACGTAATAGGGAATATATTTCTTTTGACAATTACTAGCTGAAGAGAATTCTTAGTCTTTCCACAATATATCTCAGTGGTTCTTTTCATAAATCTGTGAGCAGGAGAACCGCCAGCTTACCATTCACAGTCAGTCAGTCACTTCAGCAGATGACAAAACTTCCATAATAACCAACGGATTGGTATTATAGAAAGCACCCTCTTAACCGTTTTAAAGCCATTGGCGTGTATAGCTAGGATGCAATTATAACGTCTCTGTTTAACTCCTCCTCTCCTTATACTGAGGAGAAAAGAATTCTATTTTACACTTGTTTTATTGGAATGGATTGTAATATTTAATTAGGTGTCATGCATCATCAGTCCCTATGCATCATCAGTCCCTATTTAATGAACTAAGTTACTCTGATTTGCATTAGTATTTGTATAAACTACTTAAAATTCAATTTAAACACTTGAACCAAATCTAAAAAAGAAGAATCACTTTCCGTGCAACTGAACAGCTGCAACGAGACATATTCAAGTCACATCATTAAAGACATTAACAGCGCCACCACTTAAATTCAGCTTAAATTCAACTCAAAAACCCTTTATACATATATAGTACATATACACTAGCTGCTTCCTTAGCTCCTTTGCCAGCGGCTTGATGTCAAGTCCTTTGGCAATATTGCGCGTTTGTCTTCTTCTGGCTGCAAAGTATTTGAAAAATGATCAAAAAGCAAAAACGCCGAAAAGAACGCTAAGCACAGAAGAGATACATGAGAGGCGCAAGGTAGCAGTGTCCAAAAGATAAAAAAAAGAAGAAGAAAAGCTATGGAATATCGAGACTGAGAGACGGTCCCTTTTGGTCTTTTGAACGGCAAAGAAGCAAGCAAGTAAGCAAGCAACTCAACAACGCGAATCTATCATCACTTGTGTCACAGCGAAATTCCTTTTCGGTTTGAAGTAGGCAACTGTCAGTTGAGCATGTACCCCCTTCTAGTATATAAGGAATCTTTCGCCCCTATAGTACTTAATGCTCGAAGACCAGCTGTCTGAGCGCTGTTTGGCTGGCTGTCCGTCTGTCTGTATGTCTTACGTTAGTTCTTAGACTCCCCGCGCTAACATTTGGCGCTTCTGCTTGCTTCCATCACTCGTATGTGTAGCGCATGTCCGAAATGTCTGTTCAAATGTCCAAGTTTATGGTTGGTACTTTAGTTTTTTATTTTATTTTTAGTTTTTTTTAGTTTTTTTTTTCGCAAAGTTGATTGCACTTTAAGAAAACTGAAACCAAAAACCGAAAAGGTAAACGCGACGCGCTGTAGTCTAGTGTGTTTTTGTCTGAAGTTAGGCAGGCTCTGGTTTGGTGGTTTGGTGTGTTGTGTTCTGCCATGAAGTGATGTGGCATGTACTTTTGCTGCTGCAACATGCGGCAAAAGATCAAGTGGCCGCCGTTCTGTTTGCTTTTGTCTCTCTGCATTGGATTTGCTCGTTTATTATTTTTGTTTGATGTTTTTTTTTTTGGTTGTGTTTCGACTGATAATAACAATTATGCCGGCTTGAGTATATGAATCAACTTGTTGATGACCGACCAATTTGATGTGAAAGTAAAGTTTGTTTGGTTTGACGCATTTGGGAGTTTTGAATAAGTTTTAAGCTTTTTATATAGCTAAAAAATCCTAATCCTTTTATTCGATGTGTCACATATTTAATTAAAGTACCTGGGCGACCGAGCTTTGCTTGGCATTTGGTAATAGTTGCATTTTTTGCGAATCAAGCTATTGAAGTCACATTGACCTGTTATCGAAGTCACTTTTTCGATCCAAGATCGATATATGCCACACGAATATGTATGGACGTTGATTAGTTAATACAATAATTGCATTGTTACTATGATCATGTTCATGTGCCAGCCATATGAGATATCGGTCTTTAATCGAAAGAGTCAACAGGTCGATGACCTCGATAGCTTGATGAAACATATGTAAGAAATTTCATTTTGTAAAAAAAAGGTCATCTAGACAAATCTTTAAGATCGATATTAACTTTTTTGTGCCATGAAATTTTAATGGATTATTAAATCAAATTTGAAAAAAAAATATTATTTTTCTATTACTTATTACATAGCTCAATATTTAGTGAAATATCGATCTTATAGATTTGGGTTTTAAGGCTTTTTCTTTAGAAACTTAAATTTCCGTAAAATTCTCCATTAACATTTTTCCTGTAGGTTAAGCCACTAATAAAGTAACATCGAAATACAAGACATTTCTAAAAATCTCATCGGTGTGAGTTTCAGTTAAGTCGTAGAACGCTTAATCCTGAGTAATTCCCATGGTTTGGGCGATATAATAGCACACAAAGCCGCCGTAAAAAAATCACCCTAATATATATTCTCCCTTCAATTGCATCAAAAGTTGAGTTTATATAGACAAGTCTGTCTGTCTGGTTGTCCGTTTGAATAAAGAGAACTTGGAGACTATATGAAAACGAGCTCTCAAGTTTAAATATTTGGAAACTTCTTATTTAGATTATTCGTATTCAAAAGGTAACTGTTTTTCGCGAAAAATATTTATTTGTCAATATCTATTTGTCCCCTTCAGATATATTTTATTTGTGCCAGCGCTTTTTTCTTAACCTAGAGTCTTGTAAATATTCTTCATCGTGGCCAGACGCTGGCCCTTTCATGGGTCCTCTCAGTTTTGCGAACAGGAATTAAGACGCAGGGTATCAAGTTCGGCGGCTGAGGCATAATTGCGATCACGAACAGGCAACGATGTGTGAGCAGGTGCTGTATTCTGGGCATGCAAATAATAATATTCATAATATTCATTGTTGACCGTATGATCTTGTGGGAAGAACCCACGATGCACTACGCCATTGCTACCGAAGAGTTAGCTAAACCTTCACATTTGACCGAATTTGAAGTAATTTTTTTGGTTCTAGCCTCTTTTGGCTGTTTTCATTTGGATTGGACTTTGCTTTCGACGCCATAACCAAATACCCATACATCTTCGTTGATGTCATTTCATCAGCTTCTGAGCAATGGTCACGCGATGGTTCTTTTGATTAGAATTTAGCATATTCGAAACTAACTTCAAAACAAAACATCTGAAAAAAATTGGCTTACCGAAATGCCGAGCTGTTCTGGGCCACTTCTCCAATAGTGAGTCGTCCATTCTTCACTGCTTTAACGTTTTCATCGCTTGTTGACGTGCAAAGCGCCCAGAGCGATATTCGTCAATAACATTATCTCGGCCTTCTTTGAGTATATTGTCCCCCTTTTTTTATTTTACTTAAAGTAGACTCACCAAATGCGCTGGAGCACTTAACGCCGTACATAAACACACCCCTTCCATTGGTGAAGTATTGGCAATCACTATATAATTCTTTCTGAGTTTTTGCCCGAAACTCTTTTTGTTGTTGTTGGTAATTTAGCTAGAAACACCAAGTTTTTTCTAACCTTAATCTTTAAAAAATTACCATACATATAGATTCAAATTGGACAACTAAAAGGGGTAGCCATCACAAAAATCATATCGATGTAGACATGCCCGTCTGTATGTCTGTCCATATGAACATCGATAACGTGGAGACTCTTAAAGGTAGAGTCTTCAAGCTAACATATTTTTGGGTTCCATTATTCCTACTTCAGTTAAATTAGTTTTTGTACAAACAATTTTTGTTTTTCTTGACATTTATCTTCAATCTAATTAAATATTCTATTTAGAACCATGTCGGAGCATTAGAAGAGGACAATTCATGAATATCTGTCCACATTTCTGGAGTTTGGTTTAAGAAACAATTTGTTATAGTTCAGTACAGTATTTGTTATAGTTCAGTACTTCAACACAAATAAAATATTTCAAATAGTTCCATATCGGATCACCAGAAGGAGTAGTCCCTTATAATTCCGTTTCTCTTTCATAAGTTTTTTATCAAAAACATTTTTTTTTGCTTTGAAAAAATTTTTTGTTTTTTAAATTAATTCCATTAAATATTCCCTAAGGATGCAGATAAGAAAATATACCACATTCAAATTTAAGGTTTAATTAATGTCAGGGTCTCTCAAAGTCGAGCAAGATATGTTATTGAGAACTAATAAAGATTCATTGTGGATTTATTGAGATTTAACAGAATATAGCAGTTGTTTAATAACTGCTAGTAGCAGTGATTGATGATGAAGATGATAAAAAAAATATATTAAATTCTTAAAAAAAAAAAAAAAGTCACGCTAGCTCGGGATGTGCCATGCCCCGAACTAGCGTGACTTTTTTTTTAAAATTTAATATATTTTTTTTATGAGAAGGAAGGACTTAGAGGGCTTAAAATCATTCTATTTACCGCATTGTTGCAAAAGTATCGCTTTAAAAGTTCAGTTTTTCAAAGTATCGATACTTTATACCGTAATATACATATAAAAAAATAATCGATATTCTTAAAATTTTTGTTACGAGTATGAACACATCTTTAGCTGATCAGTTCTAAGGATGTGTTGATGCTTTTTTTATACTTCATTTATTGATGTAACTGAAAAATAAATATTGCTTTCCTTCTTACTATTTCTCTTCTAAGGACCATGAGTACGCTTTATATTTAAACTAATATACTGTGTCCGAAAGCTATTAAGATCGATCAAAAAGATATTGGACGCATTCAGCAAAGAAATATATAAACTGATTCGTGATTACTACTTAAAAATTTTCCAAATAAATCAAAGTCTACTACGAAGGCTTGAATCTAAAGTATAAAAAAAACCGACAGAAAACCAAAACATTAAGCGAATGTGAGTAATCAGTCAACAGAAGTTTTTGCTGAACGCACTAAATAATTCATTTTTAACTCATTATTTTATATTATTTCAAAAACTGTCAAATACTCTTACCAAACTAATTAAAATGTCATGTTTGCCATTAAATATAAACAAGGACTATTTTATAACAAACAAATTAAAGTTTATTTCCATGCAATGCAAACCTAAAGATTTCCATTTCGATATAGTATATGCCATGCAGCAATATGTAGTCATAAAAAAGTAAAACACAACAATTAACTGGAAATCTTTCATCGAATGCCAAAAACGAAACCCGCATACAGAATGCACGCAAATGCAGAATGCAGATTCCAAAACCGAAACGAAACAAAACGAAACAAACCAAACCCAAAGAATCAAGTAAATACTTTATGCTGAAAGACATTAAGCCATTCTAAGTACTTCACACCCGACGTGGTCGATGATGGCGACGATGGCGTCGAGTGTCAATTGCACTTTAGCGTGAAGCCTATACCACCACCAACCAGCTAACCAGCCACCTAACCATCCACCTTCAAACGAATATGTACAGCTCCCACTTCAGTCTATGCAACACTTAAATTTTGCGCTGCCAAAGCGTATAACTATCTGAAATATGCCATCTATAATGCGATGGAGAGCAGAAAGACAAACCGTCAGACAGACAGACAGACAGACAGAGACATTGAGCCGATGATGCACTTGGCTTAGGAGTGTAGCATTCAATTGGATTGAGGAACATAGAGACAGACGGCGCTGGTTACTTAATGCAACAATAAAACAATCAAGTGTCCAGAAAATCGATGGAATCATAGCACCTTCAAAGACAAGACATATCACAGCACAATGATAAGCGGGAAGGAGCGGGCAGTTGTAGTGAGTGTAAGTGTGAGTGAATGCGTTGAGAACTAATGCAAAAGTTGGCAGCCTGGCAGGCAGGCACTATTATATACACAGAGGCAGACAAACGTTTCGCTTGGTTAGTCTTGCCCATCCGAGCCGAATGGCAAAGTCAAATGGAAATTCAATCTTTGGGGAGTGCTGCAGCACATCAGCTAACAAACAGTAGAAATAGTGCTTTTCAAAGTCCGAAACACTCATCGCTGTGTGAAAGACCACACACTTGACTGGGACGGCGTTGAGTATGAGAATGACGACGTTGGAGATGACTAGGATGATTCCAAAAACGTTTCGCAATGATGCAACTGAATTGAAGCACTGAAAATCTAAGTGGCCAAATGACTTGGGTGTTGTTGTAGTACTACGTTGCTAAAGTGGCATGAATGCGAGCTGTGATTTTTTTTTTGTTTTTTTTTTTGGTATTGACAAAAAATGAAAAAAAAAGCAAAAAGGATAAATGGTAGTTCTTGTAGCCATTTGGATTTTTGTTTGTTTGCTAGACAGGTTTCAGTTGCGGCGCAGTTTTGCTCTAACAATTTTGTGAACTGCCTACTTGCAACAATGTTGCCTGTCGCTCAAACTAACTTCTTACACCTATGCGCCTCATTGCACAATATCAAGAGGCCTTCTCTGGAAATTTTGTTTGCAAATGAAACGTTTAATGAGTTGTGTGGGTGTTAATTAACACAGGCTGCAGTCGAGTGTGTGACTGCGTGGGTTAAATGTGTTGAGTGCGCTTTTGAAATCGAGAGATATTCAAGTTGGAAGTCAAGGTTAGTGGAGAAGTTACACGTCTAGTATTTCATTGGCAGTGACAATAGGTAACTATCGACGAGTGTTAAGTATTATGTAAATAGATTTGTAGTTGCAGAACGACTTCTGGAGGCTGTAGATAGATTCGAGATGTGCTGCAATGAAATGTTTTATATAGTGTTTAAAAATTTTAGAAAACAAAACATCATTTAGTATATTACGCTTATCATTAGCCCCTACATCTTACATAAATGATATAATTAATTTAAATTATTTACCTTTATTTCATTTCAGGTAAGTGCATCCAATTTCCATCCAAAACAAATTTAAGATGCCACAAAAAAACATTTGAAAACTTCGCTGGAAAAAAGGTATTTTTTCTAAGTTAAAAATACTGCATTATAAAATTTGCTGAGGTAACAATTTTTGCAAAATATGCATTGGATGGATGCACACTTAATGAAAACCTACGCATGCTAAAAATTCAACAAAAATCTAAAGTTCGCTGAAAATTAAACGAAAAACATTTTAACTATCTACACATGGAGCTGCAGTCAGTTACTAGATACCAGAACACCCACATCACATGCATCCTTAGTTAGAGAGTTGTCTATTATGTTGTATGTGAGTGTGTGTATTTTGCGAGCATTTATTATGCAAAACAATTTGCATATTTATGACTGCGTTACGCGAAAAATGGGAGAAAACAAATTTTTGCAACTAAAGTCAGCAGAAGTCAGTTGAAGCGAAGAACGTTCTCTATCAAATTCAGTCCTTTTCGTCTTTGTACTCTATTTAAAATTATAATAACTGCATAATTTCATTAAAGCGTGAATTTTGTACTGCAGAAGACTGACATCCTTCGAAAAACTGGAGAGAGAGTAGAGTTGAAAACTAAAAGCGCTTCAAGTGCTGTTAATACTTGAGTATTTTTATTTAATTTTTTTTTTCGTTTTGCTTATCTAGCATAAAATATGCAATAGTTGTAAAGACAGCAGCTGGCAGCCAGTGTATCCTTTTTGCGAAGGAGTCTTTTTTTTAGTTTTTCTTTCTTGGGCTTTAATTAGTCATTAAGTTTTATTGCGCGCCATTTTGTTTAATTTTCCTGAACCAGTAAAGGATAGCAACAATTAAGTGTGGCGGGTGAAATAATATATCCGTGCAATGCAGCAGAAAATGTCCTGCTTATTATTGTACACTACACATACTGTGAGGAAATGGGTTTTATTAAGTTGATGAGAAGTTTGGCAAGCAATTTTAGATTCTTTGAACTTACTATCTTAGGTTCTATAGCTTACTTACCAGAATACGAATTTAGGAAGGCGCCAGCCTCCATAGTCCTGTGCGCGCTGGCGCCAATCGTTTTGAATGCCAAGTACAGAGAGATCTCTCCATAGCTGGTCATTCTAAAGCGTGTTCGGTCTTCCTCTATTTCGGCGTCCTCCTATCAAGTTTGGGCCCTCATATAAACCATGCATGCTTTCATCAAATTTGAGTGAGGTGACCGGCCCTGTGTAGCCGCTGGAATTTTTTCGCGCTGGACTATGTCAACCTCATCGAAAAGCTCTTACAGCTCGCGATTCATACGGGATTTAAACTCGTCGCCGACTGAAATAGGACCGAAAATCCTGCGAAGAATCTTCATCTGGAAACTTTCAACGGTGTTTCATCCGACTTAATAACGGTCCATGCCATGCCATCTAGGCGACTCTAGTATCTTAAAATACATTCCTGGGAATGTGATCTTCAATTGATATGATATGCAGATTATATGATCATGGAACATTGCTTCGGCAGACGGTTCTAATTATTCTCCCAAGCCAAATATTATTTCATCTACTTCTACAGGTGGGAGAATCTTCGGACTAAATTTCAGGATTTCAGGGCAATATATTCTCGTCTATATTCTCAGGCAGCTAAGCGGTAATCAAATTACTTACATCCTGCAATCTTTTCTCTACGTTCGTAAAATAATGTTTCGATATCCTTAAACAACTCTCGATTGGTCGTAAGATCTCCATTTGTTACTCCTAGGGGTATTGAATATAATAATAGGAAAAAGCAGTCGGGTTGGCCAGGTTGGCATTTACTATGAGCCTACCAAGGACTCAGAACCCTTCTGCGGTCTTAATTGAACTTCGGCAAAACAATTAATGAAAACAATTTCAGAGAAGTTGCCTTTCAGTACTGATCATGGTACTCTAGACTTCGGTAAGCTTAGTAGCTTCGGATACCAAATGACTCAAATACAAAAAAAAAAACAAGTAATGAAATACAGTCGGGCGTAACCGTCTGTAAGAGGCCCTGTACCAGTTCAGGTCGCCTAACAAACATATTAAATGTTTCCCGAACTTATGACCAAGCTTATGATTTTTTTTAAACATTCTTCTGCTAAATCTAGCTTTTTTTAAATGCTAACAATAGCTTTTTATTTCACGTGCTGCTGAGTTGAACTTTTGTCACCAGCCTACCATGCACTCATACATTTTTTTAAGCACATAAGTAGGGTATTTAAACTTTGACCTAAACATTTTTTTTCCCATTTAAATACATTTTTTCTGTGCTTCTTTAATTGCTTCCTTACTATTTTATTCAATTTCCTTACTGCATGCCACTTCCTTTCCCAAGCCTTTTATTTCCTACTGTCCTAGCAAGGCGTCCTGTCTTGTCTGTTATGCTTGCTGCAGCTGCTTTTCTTAACTTTGGCTCTTTTTTTTTGTACACTTTAACTGCATTTTCAATATGTTTGTTCGTCGTCGACATTGTCCTTTTTTTCTGCTTCTTTTGCATACATTCTCCATTTGCTTCGTTTTCAATTCTATGTTCGGTTTTTATATGTTTTCTTATTTTTTTCATTTTTCATGTATTTTTTTGTACAATAAATGTTCTAAACTGCATGCGCTTAGTTCGTGTCCTGTACAATCATGTCCTGACTGACTGACTGAGTGACTCAGTGACTGACAGACATTGTGCATGTAATTTTCTGCAGCAGCAGCAGCTTTTTTTCAATTCGTCTGCAAAGTTTTATATAATCAAATTAGATTTTATTGCTTATTGCAACTTGCAGGAGCAGGAGCAGCAGCGAATATTTCTTTTTCCTAGAGCTGACAGTTATTTTCGTATAAAATTTTCCTATTTTCTGAACGTGCAAAATATTTTATTTAAATGTAGTTTTTTTTTACGTGTACTTTTTCCTTCAGAATTTGCTTCTGATGTGTTGCATTTAGTTGGCTGTTTAGTTCCTTTTTTATTTTTTTTTGTGAAACTTTCAAAGTGAAGTTTTGGAGAAAGTTTATACTTGCAATGAATTTTAATACACATTTTAATTTGAAATTGAACAGTTTTAGCAGAAGTGTTCAGCAGAAGTTTAAGTAAATTAATTTTTAACTGTTTAAATATATATTTTGTTTAAGGATTCAATTGACAGAATTTTTTTTGGTTTCACGATGTAGCAAATTCCATCCTTTCAAATTAGAACCTAAAAATTCTGCGGAAGACCTAAATACCTGGTCTTCTTGAGTTAACAAATGTGGCTTAACTTTAATCTCAAACCCATATCACAAATATAACAAAACAATTTTAGGAATGAGGGAAGATTGTCAAAACACGCTTTAGAGATCTTGTGGCATGACTATTGATCAGCGTAATCTTTAAACTATTCTCCAAGAGAATCTTCACATTTCAGCATCTTTCACATGGTCGTTTGAATAGTTTTAATATTTTCAAAACTGTGTCCTTTAGTATTGATTTTCGGTAAGTCGAGTAAGTCTGGCAACTACTCAAGAACTAGAATGGGAGATGATCATTTGGGAAATATATTTCTGCGTAAGTTACTATAGAAAAAAAATTATTGCCCTAATGGTCCAAAATAAAATTAGGTCGAGTCGAAATAGTATGAACTTCATGTATTCAATTTTTTGTACATTACAGTCAGAAATGTTTTACTAGAGACGCAGCAAAATAAATTGTTCATGACATCTCCGTTTCGTATATCTCCAATCTCTCTTGTTAATAAGAGTTTGAAATTATTCTCTACTTCAGCCCAAGATAGCGGAGCTGTTCTTCCATTTACATCTCCCAGATCCATTCGTCACATTGCTGGCACCCGTACACTTGATCAGCATCAAAAGTCGAGTCGATATATACATGTCTGTCTGTCTGAATGTCCGTATGAAAATCAAGATATTGGAGACTATTCAAAAAAAAAAAATCACCTATCAAAGAGCTGGCTCCATAGGCCTAGCGAATAGCTAATAAAAGGTAATACAACATCGTTTTATTTCCAAAGCCAGTGGATGGTTGCGATTATATCGATGAACAATCCTGTCTCGTTTTAGCCGATCCGTATGCTGCCTTCAATTTCGAAGCTGTCGAAAAGTTTGTTCGGTGAATTTATGAATCTTCGAGATCATCAACTTGTGTTTCATATAACTCCAACTTCGAGGTGAATCATATCCTTAAAGCATTTGTCGCATAAAAAGCTGCTGGCCAAGCTTAAGGAGATACTCCTAGCTCTAGCTTATTTGATGCTGCGCTCTCATAACCGAAAAGGCGTCAATTAACTGTGAATAAACGGGTGGTGATAGATTTGACCCTCCCAAACGATACACAAAATATTGCCAATCTTAAATACATATTTATATAATATACTATCTAAGTTTATCTCTCTAGGAAGAATTCTTTATAGACGTCTCTTCATTTAAGCTCCCGTCTTTTTTCTACCTTCTAAAAGGGGTCTGACTAACTGGTTAGGGTGACCATTAAGTCTTTCGAAATATTCTGGGGTCTGCTTTTAGGTCTATATTGGCTTCTTCTACGACGCTCCTGTTAGTCAGCAGAGGTACCACTTCTGCAGAACGCTTATCTTATTGAAGTGGTGTTGATGCTGCAAGCCATACATTTGCAACCCATAACGCTAGGCGTACATATGTACATTTATTCTCAGCGACAATTTGTTTTTTCTGAGGAGAAGGGAATCCAATTTGTTTTCTTTAGTCTGAGTGCCAAAGGAGAAACGCTTGTTCAGGTATTTATAACCAGTCTAGGTAAAAATCACAGATCTTTTATCACATTTACTGAGTATTCTACTTTTTGACCCATTTGCTGAAGCATGTTAGTGGCATTGTAGATGCACACGCGTCTCTGGCAAGGGTGATGATGTCACGAAATGTGGTAGTGAGGATGTTCTGAGTATCCTCCATTGGAATAGTAAGCCCATTGGGCACATTTTAAGTGTATAAATATACTACATAGGTAAAAAATAGTATGCTTTCCTGAAGTACACCAGAATCAATGCTGCATACTAGCGAGAACAACTGAGGTAGGAGGATGCCTTTCAAACTGCAAAGTAGGCCGTGTTATTATGTGTTCCTTCGTCTGAAATTCATCTAAAATAAAGTTAACCAACCTATTCAGTTACTCAGGGGTTTCGTATGCCTACCTGAGCTCGCCCATTGCTTGAAATTCAACCACTATCGCGACAATACATTCTAAATTTGGTCAGGTGGCAACATTGTATATATGACAAATTGAGAGAGCAGAGAGAGCTTATGTCTCAGAGGCAATTTGCGGGAGAATACGCTCTTATGATTGGCCGTTAGCTTTAGCTGGATTTTGACTAGCTTAGACCAAATATTTTAGACAATGATATATGATGACATATCTTTGCATCTATTTGAGGTACAGGGATGATATGTGATATGCATGTTTATGGAACCAGATGAAGATCGTATAATGAGTGATATTATGAAGGGAGATGCGATCGCAAGATCTTTTGCGTTCTGAGTGTCGTTGCTATTGAATTAGAGTTACTAATGAGTTGCGTTTTACGAGAATTTGCTGAGCACAGTTTCAAATCTTTGAGTCTCTTTGAAAAAAAATTAAAAAAAACATGCAATTCTTTCCACTCTTCTCACAACACAACTTTCTATTGTACAAATCTCAAACGATATCAGCAAATCGCACAAATGAAATCCAATTAGATATTTCAGTCAGTTGTCAACCGAATACTTATTTTAATTACTTACTTTCTAATTGCTCAAGAATAAAAACAAAATCGCTGAATGAAAATAGGAAATCAATAAGGAAAAACGCTATTGGTGGTCGCATTTGAAACTTTAATCGAATGCATATCAAATGAAAATCTTATTAGAAAGTCTTTGACTGCCGCATGTCTATACAAGCCTGTCAAACCCTGCCAAATTTAATGCTGCGCCAGGAGTAAATAGAATTGATTTGAACTGGAACGGCAAACAAAGTTAAAGTTGGCAGTGAACTTTGATTTGCATTTTGCGCAGAAGTTATCGTATGCTTATGAGCATTTAATTAAATGCAGTCGAGAACAGCAACGCGAAATGCATTTTAAATTAAAACTATCAACAGCAGCAGTAGCTGAGGTTGCAGTGGAGCTTGCTGCTGCCGCTGCTGCTGAAAAGTTGCTAATTAAAAAAGCCAACAGCAAATGCAGCAGCTTTTGCCATTGAGAGTAGAGTAGGAAGCGCAGCAGTACCTTCTTTCTTGGCCTTCTGTGCCTTTTGTAGAATTATTTTATATATTTTTTTTCTGTTCCTTTTTTTTTTTTGTTTGTATGGCAAAATGAACATCAAGATGCAGCACGAATGTACTAGCAGCAGCAGCAGCAGCGAATGTTGTTAACCTTTGTGATTCTAGTGGCTGGTGGCAGTCGGTAGCAGTAACAATTCCTAAGGAGTTAGCAGCAACAGCAGCATTGACAAGCAGGAGCAACATCGTAACGTCGAGGCAACACTATCACCAGGGACCAAACAAACGATCAATAGAACACCGACCGCCAAACGAAACGAAAGAACAGCCAGCAACCAAGTGCTGAGCATGCGACAACGACCCTCATTTCTGTAGCAGCAATTGCATGCACCAGCAGCAGCAATAGCAACAGCAACAACAGCAGCAGAAGTGGCAGCAAAATTTTCGTGCTGTTGACATTTCGCTTGCGATGATCGTGCAAAGTAAAGCAGTCGTCGTCGCCGTAGTCGTCTAAACTACTGATTGCACTTCTTAGAAGACAGAAGTAGGCAGCGGGTTATGCATGCTGCCACATGCTGCGACGCCACCACGAGCAACAGCAACTATTGAACTTGAATTTCAAAGTCAATGTCTTTGACAAAAAATCGACTTATACTCGTAGATAGAATTTAGCTAGCTGCCCTCGTACAATACTCGTGCAAATGCATCTTCAAACACGCTCAATCGTTCGTCCGTCCATCCGTCCGTCCGTCTGTCCGTTCTTTACTTCGATCATCAGCATCACTTAGAGTATGTAGCATGCAGCAACATTTGTAAAGTTGCTGATGACGCTTGGAATGATGACGATTCGATTCGATTGTCGCCGTTGTCGGCTCGTTTTTTTTTTCGTTTTTCTGTTGCTGCAAATGTCAAATGTACAAAACGCTGGTAGTCGCGTGTTGTCAGCAGTAATTTTGCTTGTCAGTTGTCTTAGTGATATTTTGTAGGGTAAAAGGTACTGCATGGTTTCGGGAATAGTTTTTTGTGGTATTAGAACGGAGAACTTAAGATTTATTGCTTGAGTGCTATGTACTGTGAGAGCTTTGGGCACCAAAAACAAAAGTATCTCAAAAAACAGCGTCTAGGTGGTTCCCAACTTAAGAAATGTCTACCCACTTAAAATTAAATGTGTGTGTCCCTCTACGAACTAGTGAAATCACCGAGCACTGATAGTTAGTCACTTTCGCTAGTCCGCTTTCGCAAGCCTGCTGTTCTGCAGCGCAAGCAACCACAAATACAAGTATTGAGTGATGTCAAATGAATCTGCATTATTTTTGTTTATTTTCTGATGAAAAACAGCAACGAAATGATTCTTTCTGGTTGACTATTCTTAAAAAAAAATATAACTATTTTAGGATTGGTGCGTAGTTAGTCCCGAAAGACTGCTATATGGCTAGAAAAAATTGCTGCAATATTGCCCTACGGAGTAGAAGAACGTCATCCCAAGTACAGGATCATTCACCATCAAGTAATTAACTCTTAATTTAAAAAACGAGAAGGGCTCAGCTGTGGATAGCGTCGATTGTAACTTGGTTCCATTGTCCTAGGTACTTTTCCCCATAGTATTTGAATCCAAGAACAGAATATCCAAAGAGCAATCAAATCATTTATTTCCTCCGAGACAGCTAATCAACGCTACTAACATTCTTTCAGCTCTAAAATCTCGATTTAGTTTCCGGGCCACATAATTGAATTAAGGGACGGGCTGGTCAAAGCTGATCCTACAACAACCATCGTATAACCGGACTCCTTCTGAGACCTTAGTTGGGTTGCTTAGGTGGCCTTCAACCGGCGTTCGGTCTTGGCCGCATTTAGGAAGGCGCACCAGCTGCTGTGGTTGATTTGTTAACAATGCGGCCTGAAGCTCTTTCGTTCATTGCATGAGGTGCCTAGCCCAGTACAGCGCATCTGGTATTTTATGCTCTGGACTATGTCAACGTGAACGAATAGCTCATACAGCTCACGGTTCGTACGGGACCTAAACTCGTTGCCAGCTTTAATAGGACCAAAAATGAATATTCAGTGAATATTCTTCTCAAAGACTTCCAACGCCGTTTTGTCTAACTGAGATAGCTTTACTTCTAATTTGCTTGCTAAGCCCAAAGAATCATCTGTTTGCAAAAGTTATTCGTCGCCTGATCTCTTAGTTGATGTTGCTGTTGCTGGTCATTTCGGATCCAAGATAGATGAAATTTTATACAACGCTGAAGTTAAAATTCTCCATCGTCACGAGAAGACACCAAGTGCTTTGTTTTGTTCTCATTCACCTAGACCAATGAGCGGAGGCTAGTTTTCAATTTTGCGACAACGCCTTGCTGACACGCTGCTTCTGTGTACCGATGATATCAATATTTCCGGAAGATAGAGCCCAACATATTCTGTATGCAGAGGGCAGAGGCGTAAGATGTATTCCATCAAAAGATTAAAAAAGTGGAACAACAGCGCATAACCCTGCCTGAAACCTCTTTTGGTATCGAAAGATTCGGAGAGATTCTTTCCTATACTGTGTGTGTTTGATAGCGTCATCATACAAAGATGGACGATCTTTGCCGGGATATCTGGTGCAGACAGGGGGTCGAAAATTCGTCGGTCTGACGCTTTACCTTTTATTTTGTAGCTTTATTTCTGTCAGATAACCCCTCAAAATCGTCAATCTTACGCTTTTCGAGCTTCTTTTTATTGCATTTTAGAAGGATATATCTTGATATCGCTCTCTAATAGCTCGCGTTACTTCCGACTGCAGAGTTCGCTGATAGGCGGCATTCCTCTCCGCTCCGCAGTAAGTTTTGTGTAACCAATGTCCTGCTTGACAGCCCTATCCATGTAGTGGGTGATTGTCTCCATTGCTCACATATATCTTGATAAGGCGGAGAGTTTTCCGGTCTGTTGTGATTGCAGCTTACTGACATCGAGCATTCGTTGCTTGTTGGGACCATGTACTCTTGTTGCGGTATTGAAACCTGGTGCTACTAAATACCATGTTCCGACCTGCTGCGAAATCAATAAGTCCATTTTTAGGGGTCGTGTCGTGAAGGCTAGATTCCTTTCTTCTCAATGTTGGTATTTAAATCATCAAGCATGATTTTGACAACGTGTTTGGAACAGCGCTCGTATAGACGTTTCAAACACTCATTGAACTCATCTTTAGCCCCGCCGTCCTTCTCTTTCATCATATTTTGCCTCGCGGATAGGCGCTCCGAATTCGTGCTTACTCTCATGGCAGCTATATTAGATGTGACACGATGCTGCTCAAGAGAAATCCTGTCCTATCCATCGTATTTCATGGATTACAGTAATGTCAGCCTTATATATTTCTAGAACATCAACCAGCTGGATATTTGCACCATCCCTATTAAGGGTGCGAACATTCCACATGCATATCCGTAAATCATGGACCTTATATCGTTTGCTGGGGTCATCATCATAGGGTTTAATCCGAGTTGTTTTCATTGGGTGGATTTTTTTATGGTGGTGTGTCCCAAGCACACCAAAGGGGGTGTTTTTTGCCTTCTCACTCATTTAACTTACCTCCGAAAGGCTGTACAGCGGTAAGCCAAGAGAGGACGTTCTGAGCTGCTTAGACCATTTGCAAAAGAATCATTGTTGATCATTCCCAAGTGATTGGCGCAGTGAATAACTTTTCTCACAATGGTAACTTCTGGAAACAATCCAATCTTGGTTTTGTATAGGTATTACACCTAAAAATAGGGGGATCACCAGCTTTCAAACCGAAACTACCTTAATTTTCCAACTTTTTATGAGTTAAAGAAATTTTTTAAACAATCGAACTTGTTTTTATTTTCTTATCAGTCAAAAAATGCAGCATTTAGGTTTCACAGCAACTTCGAAAAAGAATCCTGCTAATTAGCAACAAAAACAGATATTTTTTTTATAGCAAAAACTAACAAGAAAAAGAAGAAGCAGAAGCAGCAAAATAGGCAACTACACGTAACGTAATAAATTTAGCAGCTCCCGAGAACTTCTGCTCTAGCTGTAAACGAAGTGTTGCACATGGAAAATATTTGCGCGGCAGCTGCGCGTTAAATGTTTTACGTAATTAGCGCCATACTAAAATATTTACGTCAAATTAAAAAGCTGATAAGAAAAGGCAAAAACTAAAGAAAACCAAAGAAAAGAAAAAGAAATGTTTTAAAAAGAACAGCAAAGAAAAGCCAAGAGAACAGGCATTCCAATTGTAAATTAAACACAAGTTCAAGAAATTCCAATCGGAAGAACAGTTAGCAGCAGCGGCGGCGTAGTTGTTCTTTGCACGCCTTAAAAATGTTGCTGTTAACAGTGCATTAGTTAGAAAGAGAGAGAGAGAGCGATATATTGTGTAAAGAAAGATTAGCAATGTTAAGTTTGCCAGCTATGGTTGTTCTTTCATGGTTGTTGTTGTTGTCGTTAAATAGTTACGGTGATTGGCAACACTATTCCTTACTGTTGCTGCTGTTGTTTGTTGTTTGTTTTTTTTTTTTTTTTTTTTTGTTGCTGGTGGCAATAATGGCGCCACTAATTACAAATGCGCGCGAATATTTATTTATTTATTTATTTATTTAAAAATTAACAACAACATAATAAAAGTATTAAATCTGTTGCTTAAATATAGTATTAATATTCTTATAATAAGTATCAAATTAAAGATAATACTAAAAAATTAAAAATTAGCTGCTAATATGGCATTACGAATAGAATTAATAGAGAGACCTGGAGAGACGGCATTTAAAAACAGTAATACTTATTATAAACAGAACATAGAATTCGATAGGGATCGTTGCATGCATAATTGGTTGTGCAGGTACTAAGATAAAAAATATCATAATTTCTAGTACTTCTGAGAGGTACAGAAAAATTTAAACGTTGAAGTAAGTATGGAGAATATATTTCACCAGAGATAAGCTTCTGCATAAACAGTACTGCCATCATTTTTCTGCGTTTTGCCAAAGTTGACAAATTAATTAGATTAAGTCGATGAACATAGGGGGGTAAGTTAACATTGGGGTCCCAGCCTAAGTTACGCAAGGCAAAAAGAAGAAACTGTTTCTGAACAGATTCTAAATGTGCTTGATGTATACTATATTGGGGGCTCCAAACACAAGAGGCGTACTCTAAAATGGGCCGCACTAAAGAGATAAATAATAATTTTGTAATGTATGGATCATTAAACTCTTTTGACCAACGTTTAATGAATCCTAACATTCCCATAGCTTTATTCGATATATAATCTATATGTGGAACAAACGATAATTTGGGATCAAAAAGAACACCAAGATCACTATAAAGCGTAAAACTCGTTCCAATTCCGAGTTGTGAATATGATATGCATTTATTAGAGGATTTCTCCGACAAAAAGACATCACTTTACACTTAGCGCAGTTCAAAACTAAGCTATTACGTTGACACCAGCTGTACAACGCATTGAGGTCATCTTGTAATAACTTATGTCCTTCAGAACCAGTATATGATAAACATAGCTTGACATCGTCAGCGTACATCAATGTTTGGCAATGCGATAGAATATCTGGAAGATCGTTTATGAAAAGAAGAAAAAGTAGTGGTCCGAGGTGGCTACCCTGCGGTACACCAGAAAGCACATCAATTTTTTTTGACAAAGTGTTTGCGAACATAACACATTGAGTGCGACATTTTAAATAGGACGATATCCAATGAAGTAAGTCCAAGGGAAACCCCAAATGGTTAAGTTTGTTGAGTAACATTATGTGATTTACACTATCAAATGCCTTACTAAAGTCAGTGTAAATAACATCTGTTTGCAAACCATTGGCAAAGGCTAAATTGATTAGAGTGGTGAATTCTAATAAGTTGTCGAAACTGATCTACTTTTAAGAAAAGAAACTGATCTACTTTTAAGAAAACCATGTTGCGTTGTAGACAGAATTGACTTACAAGAAAATTGTAATTGTTCTGTAATGATTTTTTCAAGTAATTTTGGAATTGCACAAAGCTTAGCAATACCTCTATAATTGCTTATATCAGATTTGCTCCCTTTTTTGTGCAAAGGAATTATGAAGGACTGTTTCCAAATCAAAGGAACTATTGAATTCTTAAGAGATAATTGAAATAGATACAGCAAAGGATCACATAACGAGTCGGCACACAATTTAAGTATACCAGATGGGATATTATCAGGACCAGGAGAGAAATTTAATTTTAAGGAGCGCAAGAGCTTTAAGAGAGATTCTCTATCTATAATTGGAACAGATATAGGATGCATATAGGAATTAGGATTTGCAGAAACGTTTGGGGATAGATTAGATAGGGAGTAAGTAGATTGAAAGAAATCTGCAAACAAGTCCGATATCTCATTTTTGTCCGTTGCTGTTTTATTATGAAAAAACATACTCGACGGATATGAGCCAGATTTTCGTTTAAAATTAACGAATTTATAGAATTTATAAAAAGATTTAGGATCCTCACGGAAGTTGTTTTGCATTCTAAGCAAATAACATTTATAGGACCTCCTATTTGCTAATTGAAAATTAGAACGTGCACAAGAATATTTTGAGTAATCTTGCGCCTTCTGAGATCTTTTAAATCTTTTATAGTATCGTGATTTTATATTTTCTAAATGGCAGAGGTGACGAGTGAACCACTGAGGCTTGGAGGTGCGCCTTTGTGAAAATTTTGGAACACAATCATCAAAGTATTTGTTAAGAATATTATAAAAAATGTCACATGCTATGTCAATGCTTTCGCAGGTATATAACTCAGACCAATCTGTTCTACAGACAAGATGATTCAACTTATCAAAGTCAGTTTTTGCAAAGCAGTAACGGTCAATATAAGATTCGCGTTTCCGATCCTCAAAAGTGGAGACTGATAATGATATTTCAAGTGTTGGATGGTATTTATCTTCAGGTACACATATAGGTGAAATTCTAGAAATACAAGCGCCAACGGTACTGTCAATAAAAATAAGGTCTAACAATTTATTCTTCAAACAGTTTTTGATATGGTTGACTTGGTGCACCGAAATGTTTGCTAAAGTATCAAAAAAATTCAACTGAATAGAAGGAATTATTGATTCAGAGTCTAAACAACTCATCCAAGAAACGTTGGGTAAATTAAAGTCACCAGTAATAAGCAGGAAATCATTTGCACGTAATGATTTTGAAATCAATTCAATAGCAGCTGCATGTTGGTCATATATACTGGAATCAGAAGATGGCGGTATATACGAACAAGTTATATACATTTTACGACCTTGAAAAGTTAGGACAACACATATGAATTCAATATTCGATGGGAAATTACCCTGAAATTCTTCAGCTATAAAATTAGATTTAACAGATATAAGCACCCCACCACCTTTACGAATGCAACGATCTTTTCGATATGTAGTAAAGCTATCACAAAAAATTTCAGCGTTTAAAATGTTGGGTTCTAACCAAGTCTCAGTAAAAATCAGAATATCAGCATCCAAATAAGTGCTTTTAAGAAGTAAATCAACTAATTTGCTTTTCAGGCCTCTTACATTTTGATAATTTACAATAAGAGGACAATTTAGTTTAAATTCTTAGAAACTATAGTTTGTGCAGGTGGACGCGACAAATCGACAACACGACGTGAAGATGTCCCTCTATTTTTCGGTAAGTATTCCTTTACCAAAGTTAAGTCAGGCCAGAACTTAGCATTGCAAATTAATTCGAAATATTCCAAAGGTACACTCAGTTTAAATGAAGCAATATCTCTGGAATAATTAAAATTAAATTTTTGCACTGCGATGTTCTTCGATGTCAGCTCGGAGTTTGAAGAGATAAACTCGATAATGTCGTCAGTAGTGGTCGCTTCAGTAAACCTGGATACAAACACATGTTTACGGGGTGCCACAATTGACAATGTTTTCTTTGTTACGGCAGCAGATGTTGTCGGCAGAACATTTGTGTTTGAGGTTACTGAACTATTTGGTGGCGACATAGATGCTGTAGGTTCGACGCTACTTACATTCGGTGTAAGGCTAGGTTGTTGCGTGCTTAAAGGTGCCGGAGAATAAACCATTTCAGGCGGTTCAGTCCATTCAGTGGCACTGAATTGTCTGCAACAACTTTTACAGCCGCCCCTTTTTTAGGCAATGGCAGGCGGCAGCAGGCGTTTCAACGCGCCAAAGTGGCGTTAAATAAATAAATAAATAAATACTCGACAAAGGCGAGACAAGATGTTCAGCTAATGTGACACAATATGGCGTTCATTGGGCGTTAATAAAGGAAGCAAACATGTAAGAAGAAGAATTAAATTGATTGGTTGCCCTTAAACGGAAACAATGTAGAAATTTAGTAAAGCATTTGGCAGGCATCTTTGCACATTAATCAAAATTTTAAAGTAATATCTTTTGTAGTTGGCTATATAAGTTATCTAGTGGGGCACTATTGAAGAAAGTTCGCTGTTCGTAGAAATCTGAATGATCTGATTTGTGGCAAAAAAAATTTCTGCTTCCAAAATAACATGCGAAGTCTATGTGAACAAAAATATGACAAAGAGATGATACATAAAAGCGATAAAAAATTATTTCATTTATTTACATCCATTTGAGGTACATACTAATAGGATCGGGAGAATTAAACCTATTAAGTTTGATCAAAATTAGTGGTGCGAAACCCCTATGAAAATTCGTTATTTCTGTGTATTCATTTGAGGTACAGAGATGTTATTTGGTATGCAATTTAATGGAGTCGGCAGAAATAATACTTTTAATTTTGTTCCGAATCGGATAGAGCCGATATTACTCCCCCAATGTATCAATATATCTTTGCGATACAGCGATAAATTATGGTATACATAGTAATGGGATCGGGAGACCTAGATCCGTAGAAAGAAGCGAGCGGTGTTCAGCTAGATTTGATAGATAGAGCGAAGAATTCATTTAGCGTTGATTTCAATGCCGACAACGTAATATTTTCTCCAGGAAAAACCCATATTCACGGGTTACGATGGCATATTGTGAATCCTCCAACATGCTATTGATGCAGTGTCTGGCTATATTTGCTAACTTTAATCCAAAGAGCAAATTTATTGCTAATTATATTGAATAATAGATATTCATTTTGCTTCTTCTTGTTATTTTTTGCACCAAATGATTGACTATACGATTTTTTAAAGAAATTAAATCCAAATATCACATCTAAATTGGTTTAAAAATTTCTTTAACTCTTAAAAATGAGCGGGAAATACCTTAATATCTT
Organism: Leucophenga maculata; assembly: GCA_035044805.1. Lineage (NCBI taxonomy): Eukaryota > Metazoa > Arthropoda > Insecta > Diptera > Drosophilidae > Leucophenga > Leucophenga maculata. Next base: position 95,266 of record JAWNNP010000798.1, read on the forward strand.
TGTTTAGTACTCATTTTCCACTTGAATAGTGTGCAAAGTGAAACGGAGAATTCAAGAGGAGAAAAGCATTGAATTGTTGTGAGTCTGAAGCATAGAGAATGAGTGCTTAAGCATGAGTAAGAAAGAAATGGTATGCTTGTTGTTGCCACTGTTTGGTATTGTGCATGGTGAAAAAAAAAACTATGTTGAAATAAGTGAAATAATTACAATCCATGGATATCTTCTCTCTTGTAACCGATGAGAGCGTTAGATCGCGAGAGAGATAAGAGAGAAAGGTATGTATATAGAAAATAGATAATTTGCTGAACCACTATTACGTTTTTTTTTTTGAATTTTGAATTTTTAAAAATCCCTATAATTCTCATAGGAGTTTTCAATGACGATTTACAAAAAAGTAGGTTTAATTGGGTACAGCCGCTTAGAAAGAGGCTCGCGTTTTTACATTCTTAAGAGAGAATAGGCGACATTAAATATGCAAACTCGAAGGATCTATCTTTTATAGTCTCCAAGTTCTTCTTGATTTTACCCAAAAAGACTGATATGTCTAGTTTCACTTGAGTTTTTATTGGAGGGTTCGAATTGGTGTCTATTGGTATATTTTATTAGGACCGACACAAAATATATCTAATGCGGTATTTCTAACTGGATTATTAACAATAATAAAATTTTTTTTTATAAAAATCCATATAAGGAGAGGAGGGAAAAATTTGTATAGGGATCACCCCTCATAGTGTACTGATCTGGAGCTAAATATAATATTTTAAAGGGATTAACGTAAAGTAAATCAAATTTGGTAATCCTAGAAAATGTATCAATATTTTTCTTCAGAGCACTCTTTCCTGCTTTTAACCACTGTTTTGACAGTTCTTTGGTCTCTGGAGTAGCTTCTTCATATCTAATTTTGAATATATAACATGGTGGAGATCTGTGGAAATGTTTACCATGTCAATTATTTCAAGAAGTTTCAATGTTGGAATCTTCAAAACTATTGTTTATTGTAATTTTTAGGATAGAAGTTTTTATGCATTAGGACTGACTTCGTAGCCAAGGCCCTCTAAAATATATATGTTTGTTATCATATATGGGTTGAGTCGTTCAATCCCAGTCAGCACGTGGAGACAAGTTTGACTTTAAGTTGATATCTTGTAATTTTTTAAGATATTCAGGTGAAACCATCCAGCATAGAGACTTATTTCTGTATTTAACTTTTGAAGTATCGCAATCGATATGTCACTTTCCATTTTTTTCAATATTCGCTCCTTATCTTATTCCACCATGAGGTAGCTCAAGTAGCTTATAATAACTTGAGAACCATCAATGTCAGTGTTAGAGGATGTGATCGAAAAATTCGCAGATTTTAATTGCTTTTTCCTATTTTTCAACTCGATTCGAAAAGTCTTGAGCCATTATTGAATTTTGTTGGATGGTTAAGCGAACCATTATCGTAAATGTTGGATAATAAACCAATAATAAGACACTTGCAATGAAAAATATGTTTCATAAAGTAGATTGGCAGGACGTGCCTTTGCTGGTCTCATGCCAAGCGGTTAAAATAGCTTCCATACGTACGTCTGGCAAGTTATAACAATTCTTTAACAATAGTCGTTTCTCAATTCCTCTCACAAATAGTAAAATAAATGTCATAATTATTTAAAAAAAAAAATTTTCGTCTTCTGGAGTCTCTAATATTTACAATCGTGGCTTGTGAAGGTCTTCAAATACTATTTTCTACGTCGTGCTTCAATTTTTTAAGCTGTTGACATACAATTTGTTCTTAGCGAAAGTTTAAAGTCAAAGTCTGGCGATGTCAAATTGCATTGTGGACCAAATGAAGCACGAATTGATTTTCTTACTAAGTTAAGCATAAAATTACCAACTATTTGTTTTTTTTTTTAAATAGTTTAAATTTATGTTCATTGTATGTATATGGCTAATTTAATTATAAAAAATGCCGTGTTATATAAGCATAAACTTTAGTTGAAACACCCTTTTTAAAAACTGCAAATACAATAACCGTCTATATTAATAGCAAAGAATGTCAATAACAGTGTCTCTTTACTGTTCTTAACATACGTCGTTTAAGCTGTTAGGCTTTAGTATATCTGCTCTTAACAGTGTTTTATTTCTGTTAACAGTTTTACAAGCAGCGCAGCAATACTTGTAAAACTGTATGCAAGATACAAATTTAATTTAAATTCATTTGACAAATCTTAAATGACAAATAACTGTTTACGCCGTCGTTTACCAACTGAAAGGGCAACAGATATTTCCCAATTATAATAAAATATTAAAAAGTTTTCCATTTTTTATGTTCGCCAAAAGTGCCAAACAGTATTTCAACAAAAAGAAAATAAGAATAGCTTTGAGCTATTTGCTGAGTTAATTTTTTATATTTCCAAATAAGATTATGCGATAAAAGAAAGCAAAAAGAAAAAAAATTAAATTCTGTATTAGGCCGTAAAAATAAAATCATATCACAAAACAAATCACGAAAATCTTTGTAGAATGAATGAAAAAACGAAAGAAAAGAAAGAAATAAAACGCACAGCAAAAGTTGCCCTTTAGCTTGACCCTTTTCAAGATGTTGTCTTCATTGCGTGTTTGACAGACGTACGCTGGCAGGAATAAACTGAAAGAAACAAAATTTATTCAAGACAAATATAAATAAAAAGTAAGCACAAGTAAAGACTAAAGGCTTGCTAAAGGCAGCTAAGCTTAAATAAGTTGTTTATTTAGTAAGGGAAAAGCATTGCACTGGCTTATATAGCAGCAGCAGCAAGTAGCTGCTGTTAATTTCTGCTGTTATTAACAGCATGTTGAATATTTATTATGTTAAATAATGCTTCGACGGCCAAATAGTCTCAAATAGTTCTTGAATAAATATTTTTTTTCTGTTCTTTTTTTGAACTCTTTGCTAAGCACAGACTTTTTATATTAAAAAAAAAAAAAAATAAAAAACATAACTTTATGCTGCATCTTTAATTAATTATGCTTTATTATTTAGTGTTCATGTCTGCTTTCCCTGCTGATGCCAATGATGTCTACAATGATGATCTCCAATAGACTTCAAACTCCAGTAGAAGACGCCACACATGCGCATTGAAAAATGTTTAATTGTCAATTAATCGATTGCCAGTCAACAAGTTGAGTTGTGGAGCTATTTGAAACTCTGCATTCAACTAGGACTGCGACGACGACGTCGACGACTACAACGGATGATGATGAAGTTTCTTCATCTTGTTGAGAAAACATGTCGCCAACGTACATCAATAGATGTCGTCAATACTATTGGCAGGCGCTGAGCACGTGCTGTTGCTTCTAATGCGAAAAACATTCCATACGAGTTGTTTGTTGCCTTTTCTCAGATTTCCAAGAACAAAGAGATAAAGTCGTTTTAATTAAAGGCACAATAAATACAATTTCAAGGGAAGTTTTCATGTTCATATTATGCTGGCTGGCTGCAGTGTATTAATATTTATGAAAAGGTTTTCTATTTCTCCTTTTGCACCGCATCAAATTCTCATTTAAGCTAAAATTGTTGGCAAAAGTCTTTTTTCTGCAGAAGTTTAGCAAAGTTTTAGGCAGCAGTGAAACCTATAATTTGTCGAATTTAAGCCACACACAGAAAATTTACTTAAAAACAAAAATATAAAACAAAATTCCCGAAAAACGAATATATTCAATTTACCACAAAACACTTTGCTGGTGGTCTACGCACAACCGCAAAACCCCAAAAAAACTTTTATTCATTCATAATAAAAAAAAAATGAAAAAGTGCAAAATCAGAAAAAAAAACCTTCAGCAGAAATATACGAGCTCACCAAAAAAAAAACATATTTTACAGCCGCAAACTTTTTTAACTGGCATATATTGCTAAAGTGTGAAGATCCTTTTTTTATTTTTATTTTTATTTTTTTTGGTTTTTTACGTCGTCACCTTCAAACCGCTCGTGAATATAACGCTGCCACCAACGCCAGTAAAGTTAATGAAAGCCACACACATCGTCGTCGTCGTCGTCGTCGCTGCCATGTGGCTTCGTTGTGGCATGAAAGTGTGCCGTAAGGCTTGTATGTGCTCAGTTGTGAGGACAGAAATTGTGAATCAGTTTTATAGCACATTTGTACATATTTCTGCAGCGTTTTGATCCTTTACACGTTTTATTTGCTGTTCGCACTAGTTTTTTGTATCTTTGCGCTCATTTTCGCCTAAAGTAAAATTTTGCAGCTGCTGTAAAATATGAATTTTTGATAGATTTGGCAGCTTTTTAGTTAGTTTTCATTTTTTTTTTTACTTCAACAGTAAATAATTCTTTTAATTTATAAATGTGGGAAAATAGCATAAAATAGAAAACAAATTTGCTGTCGAGTATATTCGACTTCAAGTTACGCTGTATCTATATACAGGGTCCTCTTAATTTAAATAATACAAAATATTGTTTATATAAAGTCAAAATAGTATTGCGAGGGGCACGTTTGTAGTAGGGTTGAAACATTATTTCAATAAACTTTTGCTAAAGTGGGAGTATAAGCGTCGAAATATCTAAGTTTGAATGCTCTAACTCTCATAGTATCCTAGCTTTCGTTGTTCAAACAGACAATCAGACGGACATGTCTATATCAATTGGACTTTGATGTTTCAATATATACAAGGTGAGATCGAAAAAATTAATTTTCTAAAGACGTTTCGATATGATGAATCCCCTATTGCTGGGTCGCTTTAGAAGGCGCCTAGCTAACTGCTTGGGGTAGTGTCTCAGACGCTGTATATAATCAAAAGCCTGACGATTTATTATATCCCCTATTTTGGGAACTTTTAGGTCCTTTTCTATATTTGAAGTTCGCATGCCTGGAGTAATCTTATTTTGTTAATATGACTTTTTGCTGCGATGCCAAATACTTATAGTCCAAGTGGCCAGGTTGGCGCGATTATGGCTTAACAGGATGCCTTTGTGCTTTGTAAATGTGAGTTTTCTGTCTAGGTAGACGCCAAGGTATTTGTGCTCGGGCAATTATTCAGCAGTTGATCTTGGGGGAAGACGTCCGGGCACTCATCCAATCGCAGGGTGTGAGTGACGCTAACACTTCTTTGTTCACTGTCCGAAATCATGCAAATACAATTGCAGTGCATCAGTTGCATTGTAAATACTTATGTCTCTGGATAGGACAGCTGTGTCGTTGACAAATGTGGCTAATATTAAATCTTGTGAATCATCCACAGGTATTAAAGAGCCCGTAGGCATGTCGTGTGTGCAGAGAGAGTACAGTGTGGCACCAAGCATACGTCCTTGGGATATTCCAGCTCGGATGAATTTAACACTCGATTCTACTCCATCGAGGATAACGCTAAAGATTCTCTCCCACAGATAGTTCCGCATTACGACGTACAATTGGAGCGACAACAGACTTTTAACTTTGTACAGGAGGCCATCGTGCCATACTCTGTCAAATGCCTGCGTTATATATGTTGGCTGCCACCACGTACTCCTTATCCTCAAAACCTTAATGAATGAAATTGACCACTCTATTTAATTGCTTTACATTCTTTGACAGTTTCAAGCGCCAGCATCCTCGTCAACTGACACTTTTCGAACAGCTTGGCTGCCGCAGGAAGTCAACTGATACTTACTTATTTAAATGGCCGTCAACCGTCTTCCGGTCATGGCCGCATTTAGGTAGGCGCACCAGTCTCTACTTCGGCGTCCTCTATTTCGACGTCCTCTAATCAAGTTTGGGCCCCCATGTAAGCCATGCGTGCTGGAGCTCTTTCATCCATTCGAATGCAGTGTCCAGCCCAGTGCAGCCACTGGAATTTTATGCGTTGGACTATGTCAACCCATACAGCTCGCGGTTCATACGGGACCTAAACTCGTCGCCTACTCTAATAGGACCGAAAATCCTGCAAAGAATCTTCCTCTCGAAGACTTCCAATGCTGTTTCATCTGACTCAATCACGGTCTATGCCTTTGTGCCATACAGTAGGACCGGAATAATCTTGTTGATTTTGATTGTCTTCTGAGAGAGGGTTTTAACTCCAATTTGCTTGTTCAGCCCAAAATAGCATCTATTTGCAAGCGTGATTCATTGCCTGATCTCCAGGCTGACGCTGTTGTTTTTTTTTTGTTTCGAATTCAATGTAGAAGTTTTCTAAAATATTGAAGTTGAAATATTGTGCGCTTCATACCCATAAGTAGATAAGAAAAATGACTCCTCCATAACCGCAATGATTCCTGTGCCTCTGTATCCAAATTTCCACTTTCACCTTTTTTTCACAAAGTTTCTTTGGGTTTAAAACCTTCAGTCAGTCGCTTGACCTTTTAATAAAATTTTCGAGCTTCATTTCTGTCATATAACCTCTAAATATCTTCAAACTCACCTTTCTTGCTCATTTTTTTTACGTCTGAAAAGGCGTTTCTCCTCCCTCCGTTTCTCTCTACATCGTTCTCCAACAGCTCGCATTGCTCCCGATTGCAGAGTTCGCCGATAGAAGGCGTTTTTCTCTGCAGTATCATTGCGACACTCTTCGTTGTACCAAGAATTAAAATTTTATATGACCAATGATCTTCTTGGCAGCCCTATCCATGGAGCGGTTGTTAGGTCTCCACTGTTCTGTTTGCAGCTTGCTGACGTCTAACTTTTGTTGCTTGTTGGGACGTGAGTCTAGTGCGTACCTTGACTGCGACAAGTTAGTGGTCCGAGTCGATTTTGGGACCACGTAACGTTTGCACATCTAACTCACCCGCTGCGTGCCTTTCGTTAATCAAAATATGCTCAATTTGGTGGATGTTTAGGTGTTAAAATCTGGTGCTACTAACTACCATGTTCAGATCTGCGGCGAAATCGGTAAGCCTCTCTCCATTACTGGAGGTAGTGTCGTGAACGCAAAATTTTTTTTTCTTCCTTCCCTAGTTTAGAATTCGTATAGACGTTCCAAGTGGTAATAGAATTCATCTTTAGCGCCCCTGTCTTTCCAATTCGAGTTTCAGACTTCGATTGTGATTCAGTAAGGGTGTTCTTGAGAAAGTGAAAGAAACCATTTAACCATGAGCAGTAAACCGGATGTTACCAATTCTATAACACTTAAAATGTTTCCAGGACAACAATAAAACTAAGTAAACTTCTATTTTGTCTAAAAATATAAGTTCAAAAGTTTACTCGATTGCTTACTGTTTGACTGACTTTAGTTTACTTCTGTGTGTGGTGCGCCTGCATCGACTTGACTTTCTGGTGTCAATAGGAATTCTTTCTTTGTTGTTCTTGTTGTGTTTGCCAACTATTACAACTACTTGTAGCCCATACTGCCAGCTACTTTATATGGCAACACGGAATGTTGCTCTGTTGTAAATGTTTAAAGAAAATTACTTAACTGCCAAAGGCTGTCTATTCTTTTGCTTTTAAAAAGTTGTTTGTTTTTTTGTTGTTGCAGTTGCTTCTATTATATTGTTTGGCTTGCAGTCAGTCGTCTTAAATGATGCTGTGCAACATTGAAAATGTTTCAGTTATATTGCAACAATTAGCTTCCAGTCATTACTTCTTCTTTTTTTTTCAAACTATTAACACTTTTTCTTGACTTTTCAACTTTGACCGCGAGCGTGTTTAAATTATGTTTGCTTTTTCTGTTTGCACCTGCTACAAAATGGCACCTGCTAAGGTGGGTTTAAAGCAGCAGTGAAGTGTATTAGCTGTAAGCTTCTGAAATATTATGAAGAGTATTTAAATTTAATGGAAAAAAAAAAGATGGTGAAAGTTTGAAAAAAACACATGGGGGACCACATAAAGTGAAATATGTATTCTTTATTGATTCTATAAATCGTTGGTTGACTCTTTGTGGAGCCCATAAATACCAAAGACAGGCAAAATTGTATACATGCAATTTTTATAGGTAGAACTCATAATTTTACTGCTCAGTTTTTGGTTTTGGTATGCAAAGCCACACTCTTTTTGCCTATTTTTTGGTCAAATATTTTGCTTTTGCTGGTTGAAGTTCCACTCGATATAAACAGCCAAAGTATTTATTTTAATACTCTTCTTGAACTACAAAAGCGTATCGAAATCGAAAAGAAAAAGCAATGATTGCATGACATAAGCAGAACAATTTAGTAGAACTGCAGATGATCAACTTCAATTTCAAAATCAATGACGCAGCCCATAATACACTGAAGATGATGATGGCAACGACGACTCACTGATGACTCAGTGTAGAGGCAGTCATTTGGCATCATGAGTGTGAACTGTCTGTCTGTCTGTCTGTCTGTCCGTCCATCCGTCAGTTTGTACGCTTCCTGCAGTAGGTGTGAAACGGCTGCTAAGTGACGACGTGTGCTTTGTGACTGTTGTTGTTGATTGTGTTGCACTGCATGTATCTGCATATGCATGCGAGTATCTGTATAGCTGCATGATGATGCCACCTGGTTGCAATTTCATTTTATTTTATTTTTTTTTTGTTTGCTTTCTTTCTTTCAGTTTGCAGTGCATAATTTTTATTATTGCTTCATTATTATGATTTTTATTTTTTATTTTTATTTTATTTTATTTTTAAAAACTGTTGACTTTTGTGCGACATTTGCTGCAAGTTGCTTAATTTTTATTGCCATTTTGTGTTAGCATTTCAAATCGACAGAATGCAACTTTTGCACGACACTTTCAGCTGCGATCGACGACCGACGATTGTATTTCAACAAAAGTTTAGCTATACAGCAATTCTCGGAATTGTCTCAGATCGCTGACAGAGTCGTCGTCGCAGTCGTCGTCTAGACTTTCGATGTCGACGTCTTTGTCGCCAGTCGTGCGACACCTCGACGCCGTTCATCAATGCCGCCCTCATCTCTTGCTCCAACTATGCCAATTCATCCTGAAACTGGAACTTATGCCAGCCAGCCAGCCAGCCAGTCAGTCAGTCATACAAACTGCGCTAGCACGTCCAGCCTGCATAAAGCGCTCAGGTTTCAACTTCAATTTGAGCTCTACTTTTTTCTTCAAGATGCTTTTTTTTTTTGTATTTCCTATTTTATTTTTTTTGCTGCTTCTCATTTTCATTTTAAATGAAGTGTCAAAGACTTTAAATAGCTTTTGAAGCTACTGTGAATGAAGCTGTTCTGGCTTTAAGACGACTGACTGCCTGCCTTGGTTCTATACTATATATTGCTCTGGTTCTCAAAACATTGCCTCGCATCGCATCGCATCGCTTCGTTCGTTCGTTTATTTTGCTTTGGTTTTTATTGCCAACGTCGCAATAATAAATGCAATTTAGTCGTGCTTCATGCAGCAGCGTATTGTATTCTATACAAAAGTATGTAGTTATTATTTACACAAAAGTCTATTGACAAGGTTCAGTACAGAACCAAAGAAGCGGCCTCCTTAGCTCCTCCGCAGCGCAGCTTTACTTGTGCTGAGCTGCGCTCCATAAACCAGTTTACATTATGTTTATGTGTTCTTTATTGTTTTTTGCCACTAGTTTTAAATTTTTTTTTTTTTATAATTTTTTGTATACATCATCTGCTTCCTTCTGGGATATTGTTCATTGTCTGCTTATGGTTTAAGACAGGCGCATGCGCTTCTTTAATGCATCGAGGCTGAATTTTCTTGAATTATCTACGAAAAGGGCAAAGATGTCCAGCAATGTTGTATAAGAAATTGTTTATGCCAATCAGTTTAAAGTGATAAAGAAAGATACAAATGCATACACATGTTCTATATCATTTGTTAAAAAAAATTGTATTTATTTATAGCACAAAAGATATTGTATTCGCTTTATATCGAAGTACTATGCGCTAAATTTTGTATAGGATTTATTACAAAAAAAACTGCACAGTAGTTTTCTTAAGTTCCTTTAGCTGCTAATTGCTGAATAAGTTTAACAGCAGGTTAACTCTTTCGGCACCCTCATGTACCAATATTCAATTTGCCCCTCTATTTATTTTCAATGATAAGTGAAATAATTAATTAGAACAGTCGTTGTTGTAATACATAACATTTAGCCGCCTATGAAAAGAAAGTAAATAATTATAGCCCAAATTTTTTCCCTTAATACGATTTTCCCACAAGAGTTTTGTCTGGTTAACACACTTTCTGACTTATAAATGTTTTTATTTAACAAAAAAAAAAAAAAAACTATCATTTAATTAGATTTTATCGTCAGAAGCATCGACAGGAAAACCTCATAAAGTATTTTTATACTTAATTAGCATCAAAAGTTGAGTTGAGGGATGACATTTACCATACAAACCTGAAAATTAAGCTAAAAATTCTAATAAACTATTCTATGTAGATCCATATTGTAACACTAGAAATGGAAACTCCTGCATAAATCAATCTCCGTTTGTGGGTTTTTGTATGAATCACATTTTTATGTGGTTTAGTTTCGCTTGAAGTCAGCCACTAACACTAATCTCAATAATTTAACACAAGACTGAATCAGATTGTAATAAATCTTCCATACAAAGTTTAGGTTATATGTATGGGTGTACAGCGAATATCGAAGTTAAACTCACTCGTTCTTTTTTATTTGTCCTGTTTTTTAATAATTTAACGTAGGCACTTCGCGCACGAATTCTAACATAAATAAGCTCCAAAATGTGGGCGGAACAATCCAAACCTGGAGTGGTCCAATTACTTTTTTATCACATATATTAATCGAAAAAATAGCTAAATAGAACATATTCAATTTCACGAATTCAATCGTTCTAATAGAGGAGAGTCACTCAGACCCGTTGTAGGGTTGGAGCTATGAAGTTATTGTAGCTCATATCAAATTTGTCAAACTATACAATTAAACTGATTAGCTTAGTCTATGAACGAATATATACAAATGTATCTAACAGGCACCTGAAGGCGAGGAAGATTCCATAAAATATATATATTCTCGATCAGCAATTAAATTGATTTGATATATAAGAACTTAGACATTATAGAAAGTACAACCTTAAGTTTGAATATTTAGTCTAACCTATTCCATTTACAGATTAGTATTTCATGAACGTGCAAATCCTTTTCTAAAGGCCTATTGTCGCATACAACAGAAACTGAAACGAAACTGAAATTGATTTTCAGTTTCTGTTGTACAATTATTCAGCTGAAATTTCAGTAGGAGGTTGCCGCATAGAACCGAAACTGAACTGAAACTAAATGTCATTTTTCATCAATTTACATTTTTTTCAGTGTTGTATTTTGTATTTTTCGAACATTCAGTACTGAAAGAAGTCAAAAGTATTTTTTTCAGTTTCAGTTGCTGATGTACTGAATTCAGTTTCAGTTTCTGTTGTATGCTTATAAAAACCTGCCTCTTCTTTTTATGTTTTTAAATGAAAAAAAAAAATTATTTTTATTGGTATTTTTATTAAAAACGCCAAAATGAAGTACATTACTTAAAATATAATAACATATTTCTTATATATCCGTATCCAGCCACTAGAATGGGTAGTCCTCAATAAATCTGTCTCTCTTTCTAGTAAAACCTCTTATTGTTGTTTAGTTTAGTTTGTTACGTCAATCTCTATAAAATATTCAACGGTTGCTCGTTATTCACATAATGAAGATAGGCTGTGTTCACTCTTTAATAACTCATGTGGAATAATTTTGTTGTTCACTATTCTGGATGTTTACATAAGTGGGTGTTCACTGTTATACCCTATGGTATGGTTTACTGAGATAATAGGGAAATCTTGAAGTCAAGTACATTCTTTCTTGTGTTCCATCGAACAGTTACAGTCTTAATGAAACTCGGCTAACTTCCAACGAAGACCTTTGGCTTAAACTAATTTTTCGATATAAAATATTGTTGCGGGATTTGGTTACAGTCACCCTAAATATACCAGAAAATATTAGTTTCAAAAGCATTTCATTTTTGTTATCTAGTAATATGCAGTACATTTGACTCGCCCATCTTTTTTTCACATATTAATGAATTTTACAACTTTACACAGATTGATTTGACGCATGCAACATAGGAATTAGTCTCGAAAACATATTTAACTAGCTTCCAAATTGAACTGCCACCTATCCGACTGAGCACTCGATTGTCTGTCTATTCCTCCTTTTATTTGTCCGTCTCCACTCGTATATTAATTAAGAATTTAGCTGAATTCAGTTTATCGGAAAGTCTTAAGAGAACGCATAAACCAATATCGGCAGACGATGCTCAAATTGATCAATGTCCCTCAATTACAAGAAGAAGAACCATTTTAAAATTTTTATAGTTTAGATATTAATTAATTGTTCAATTTATATTTTTTTAAAATAAAAGTATTACCAGTTGTATAGTTCCAAATATCTACAGTGGCTTTTTATGTGTTAGAGGGACAAAAGTGTGGACAGATGGACAAGTATTAATTCGGTTTGTACTATAGTAACTACGCACTAATCTCATGTTGCTTGTTTTGCTCAAAATGTACCAACTTTTTCCTTTGGGGTACAGTCCAACATAATAGAACTGCCTTCACCGACACTGATACGTTGCAAGCAGGGACACGATATTATGAAAGTTTTACATTTTCCGAAACTTCAAGTCTATTATAATTTTGGATAACTGGCGTAGGGAGAAATCGCTCAGATTAATCTTCAAAATCGAACAAAATTTAGATCAAAATGAATAGGATTACTTCTCCTTATTCCATTAACATGCACATTTTTTGTATCGCTAACAAAAACTAGTCTATGTTCCTTTCCAACATCTCATCTATCACAACTCCGAAACTCATATCAATTGGTTTAGTGGTTTAGGCGTATAAAACATCTATCCGTCCATCGTCACAAACTTTCGCATGTATTAATACAGGGTGACAAGAAATAACCCGGACTTACATTTTTGAACATAACTTTTTAAGGAACTATATTTGAGAAAAAATGCAGATACACAACTATCAAATAGCTATTATGTAAGTATAGTATTCAGCCGGTTTCGAAGTGGCTTCCTAAACGTTTCTGTAAATTTAGCGCAATGGGCCGCAGGTCTTCTTTCGATAATCGATACCATTCTTGGAGCAATAATTGCTTCAGCGCCTCCAAACTTATGTGGCGTTTAGCACATGCCCTGGACTCCAAAATAGACCACACACTGTAGTCCATCGGATTGAGATCTGGCGAGTAAGGTGGCCATTCACTGGATGTGATAAAGTCCGGAAAATTTGCTTTGCACCAGTCCTGAGTCAATTTGGCTCTATGAGCTGGTGCTGAGTCCTGTTGAAACGTCCACTCCGTATCACCAAAGTGCTGCTGGGCCCAAGGAAGCACAACAGTTTCCAAAATGTCACGGCGGTACACTTCCTGATTGATTTTGGTGTTTTGCCAGTGGCGCATATTTCTCCCCAAACCATTACAGACTGCTCATATTGACGGCGCTCGATTATTGCAGAGGTACCTGGAGCTTCAGCTGACCAGCTTCTGTCATTTTGGTGATTGTGCGCCGGTTGGATGGTGAATATCTTCTTGTCCGTGAAGAGAATACGTCCCCATTTTTGACCTGCGGCCCGGCGCTTCAGCTGACGGCATCTAAGTAAGTCATCCGTAAGAAGCTGCACTTTTTGGAGCTTGTAGGGCTAGAGATGAAGTTCATTTTTGGCAATCAACCGAACACTTTCTCGATTCACTCCGATTTCACGGGCTATTTTTCTGACCGAGACTCTGCAATTCCGGGTGATCTGGCTGTTTCACGATCTGGCGAATTCTGGAAGTGTTGGCGGTGCATGGTCTGCCTCGTCCGGGACGGTCACCTTCATGGCCAAGCTCATTAAATCGCCGGATAGCGTTAGAGACCGTTTGTTTTGGTATGCCGAGCAAACGAACAATGTCGCATTGGCGATTTCCTTGTTGAAACAACGACTGTTAGACATCCTGAAACAAATATCAAATTGATGGAAATCATAAAAATGTAAAAATATATTTGTTTCAGAAAAGTACAAGCTATCGATAAATGCATTTCTGTAAGGGCTGCACCATAACACATTTGTAATCGATTGCATCAAAATTTGTCCGGGTTATTTCTTGTCACCCTGTAAAAAATAAGATTAGTAGAATATATATTTTTGATCAGCCTCATAAACCGAGTGTCCATCATTCGCAAGTGTGGATATTAGGATTTGTAAGATTCATATGCAGGTATTTGGATTTGTAGGATTCATATGCAGGTAAAGTGTAAAGCATTCGGACACAAAACCCACCACACACCTAAATGTCTTGTATATAGAGCCACTACGGCAGCACTCTTATTTGTTGAATTTGAAGATTTGCAAGATATATGGACTTCTTCGTACATGTATGTTTGCTTATTCTCGTTAATGCTGGGTTTCAATGATGTTGCCTGATCAAGTTCTAACCAATGTTTGTGCAGCAAAAGTGATTTTTTCTTCAATTGCGTCGATTTTAACATCTTTTTCATTTTAATGAGTTCCATATCTTTTGTGTGACAGAACGCTTTGCTCCGTATGGATATTTGTTATTATTTTTGCACCTTTTGACTTTTCATCTTGCCTTCCATTGATTGTGGATCGATTTGATTTTACCGAAAGAATCATTAAAATCTTGATGAATTATTATGTTTAGAATAGTTGACTACATAATCTCTTAGACGATTTACTTCTTTGACGATTCCAGCATAAACTGAAGCAAATAATATAGGATGCTTTAAGAACCATATTTTATACACACCTCCATTCCTCTTCCCTGATTATACTTCAGAAACGATAGAGAAATTTTTAAATTTTATTGTAAACTACTTTGCTAGTGACTAGAGCCAAGCACTTTAAATATGATGAACACCCTTGCTCCATATATATTATAGCGAGGCTATTTGTTGCTGAAGGGCGAAAGTGAGAGATATAGCAGCAAGCAGTGAAAACTAAGCACGGGAAAAATAAAAATTACAAAGTGACTGGCGAAAAATGGTTAACTCTTCCCTTTCTCACTCTCAGCAAGCTACATATAATATGGAAAATTGTGAGCTGTTGTCTATAGAAATCCTGCGAAATGCATTTTTATAGTAAAAAATTATTTTTACTAGTAATAAAATATACCTTTTTCATAACACTTCATTGACGAACTATATTTTTTATAAAAAAATAACAAACATTTTCAAAGCATTCTTGTCAAAATCAGACAATTTCAACACAAAGGCGCTCGTTAAAATATCAGTTTGAACTTCACCGAAACACAGCGCATTGTTGCAACTAAAAAAATAAAATAAAAAAAACACAACACTTCATTTGTTGTTTGCAAATATTTTAACTGTCAACAGATAAGAGTGACACTCAACAAAAACGACAGAATATCTTCCGCATTTGATTGAATCTTATTTATTTATTTTATTTCATTAAGCAACAAAACTGCGAAGCCTTTGCGCAAATATGTATTTTTAAAAAGCATTTTGTTTATTTAATCACAAACCAGAAAACAAGTGTAGATACTTTTTTTTTTTTTTTGGCAGTTTTTAATAATTTTGTTTTTTTACGAAATTAAATTTGAGTGAAATCTGAGAACTTAAGCAAAGAAATACTTCAAATGAGCAGAGTTTTAAGCTGACAGCATACAAGTTGAAGCACTTCTTTTTTTTTAACAAAAAGAAGTAAATAAATGAAAGCCAGCAAAGACAGAGACAGACACTGCGGTAGGTTCTTATTTATTTTATTATTTTTGCAGTTTTTATTTTTTTTTTTATTTTAAAGCATTTGAGCGTGCTTAAGTGATGGTCGAGCATGTGTATTACTTAAAATTTTTTTGTTTTCGCCCTTAAATTTTTTTGTTTGTTGCATGCTTTGGCCACATTTGCGCTGATCAATCGTTTGCAATTGCTTTAAACCTTCTTTATTTTAGTTTTTTATTTTTAAGATAATTTTTTTGTTTTGTTTTTGCGAACAAAACTGTGCAATAAGCTATAGACGAAACAACTTATTGTTGTTGTTGCTGCTGCTGCTTTTTAATGGCTTTCGCTAACATAAAAGCCATTAAGATAACATTTTTATAGGATTTCAATAGCAGGCAATAGCAGCCGAGGCAACAAAGCAACAATCCATTGCATTGCATCGCATCAGTTGGTTGGCATTCCCTTGACCAATGTACCCGTAGCCGTGTGCTGCTGCTGCCTCTACACATATACACGAGTATATATCTTAGTCTCTGCGACTCTGTGACTCTATGCTAGGTCTACCTAGGTGTGTCCAGCCGTTGTGTCTATGACTCGAGCCTAGCTAAGTTGAGCCCTAAGTTGAGCACAAATGTCATTGACTATCAATACAACATAGTCGTCGTCGTCGTCGTCGTCGTGGTAGTAGTTTGTTGTTGTTAGTTTTGAATCGACAAGTAAGTGTACACTGTAAAAAAAATAGACTATAAATAAAATGACTCATTCGAACTTGCGTCTAACTTGTTAGTACTCCAGAAGTCAGAGCAGCAAGTCGGTTGGGATGTGCTCTCTAAAGTGTAGTTTGTTGTTCCGAGTAAGCCGTAAGTTTTTTGACTTGGTGGCAAAGCGCGTCGATGTGACGTCGCCTTAGTTTACTTCATGGGTTCGACACACGCTACTGACTTGGATATTCCATAGTTTCGTCAAGGCTTCATCTGCTATCATATAATCGCAAATGATGCAAATATTATCATGCTCGGCAAGTAGTCCATCACTTCTGCAACTAGAAAGGAAGATCCAATGAGAATATAGTATAGATGGGGAGACAGTACCCTGTGGTACTTCACCTGCAATAGGATGAGAGTCTGATGTCACGCTCGCAGTTTAATAGAAAATAGGTGATCCTCTAGGTAAGAAATAGCATAGCAATAGTTGAGAGACAGAAATGCTTCTTAGATTTTCACCCGTATCGAGGAACCAGTGTAAATTTTTTAACGACGATACCAAGATAAAATGAAGTTAAACCTTTTCTTGCTAAAGAACAGAATCCTTTAATCTAAGTGTTGAGAGGTACTTTCATCTAAATGTGATATATATGTTCCCTGCCTTCATCGGTTTTTCGTACTCCAATGCCTGGCTCCAAGAGCAAATGAGTTCAGTTACGCTTAGGCTCCATATGCGGCAAACACTGGTAACTCGAGTCGACCATTTTGCAGATTTTAATTGCGAAAGCTGACTTCGACAGCGAAGAGAATACTCTCCCTTAGAAGACTTCAGCTTAAACTGAGTGAGTTGATGATGAAGAAGCGACGATCTAAGTACGATCGGCTCGGATAACATGCAGTCGAATGCCTATTGATAGAAATAAGTATAGGGGCCGGGATCGTAATCAGCGAACACAAACAAAAAAAAAAAAAAAAAAAGTCATCTAAGCATAGAACAAGTCCGCCTCAATTTCCATTTTGTGGTTCTGTTTCATCGAACATCAAAGACCAATAAAATATTATTGAAAATAACTTTCCTGATCTGTAGTGTAGCCAAACTTGATTAAAGGTGTTCCATGTAGACGATTTTTTTATTGAATAATTAGTTCTTGATTATGTTCACCTCTACTGTCCCTAGGAACTCCACTTTGTTGACCACATTTTAGATATCATATTTTAAATTCCGATTTTGAAGTTATGAGACCGAAATGATCCGATTAAACGATGTAAGCTTTCGTTTCAAGGCTGAAACTGTTTTTTGGATCATCTTTTTTTCGTAGAATTTATTCTTCCTTTA
This sequence comes from Leucophenga maculata, assembly GCA_035044805.1. Lineage (NCBI taxonomy): Eukaryota > Metazoa > Arthropoda > Insecta > Diptera > Drosophilidae > Leucophenga > Leucophenga maculata. Next base: position 112,873 of record JAWNNP010000798.1, read on the forward strand.
AACCCAAAGAAATATTAAATTGCACGACTACATCACAGCGTCGAGAGGTTACATGGTTTGAAATTTTCCGGTGTAGTGTGGCGCTGATGGACTCCAAGAACTGCGCTTCATCATTCGACATAAAAAACTGCTCCAACATATGGCGCTCCGAATTGATCGTTTTGGAGTTATTATTCACATCTTTCAAGAATGAGGATCAATAAGAAAGATGGCTGCTATAAGATACACTGTTTCTAACAATTTTTATGTGGGCTAACCCTTCTAGTGGTCCGATCTTGGACTATATAGAATATTTTCCTAGGAATCCTGCAAGATATAATAAATTTGACGTTTATGATTCAATAAACAACAACAATAAAAAACTCAGTAAGGTTGGACAGATTTTAATGAGGGTTACGCCATTTAGTCGTCCGAGTTACGAAGGTGGTGTAGATAGGGAATGAGGTGTATATTTTCCAAATAGGCTTTGATGTTGACCTTTCTTCTTTGTTTGGCAATATAAAATCTGTGCGAATGTTGCCTCCTCAATCCAAAATTTCATTCCTACATGGCGAAGATCTATAAAAAAAAGTCGAATACTGAAAAGAAATTCGAGTCGATTCAGCTAAAGCGACCAAATTTGCATTTGTTAAGAAAGAATTTTGGATGACATATCCAACAATTTATTGGACTCGAAACGATTTTTGGTTCCATTCGCAATGAAGACTTTTGTTACCTATTCATAACCCTTTTTCGTGACCATGATCCACTTTAACCATTCATACACTACAATTCTCTCCATAAATTTCTTTCGAATTTAAATTGGAACATAATATTGGCCTTCTTCCCCTTTTTCGGCCGATGCCTTCCCTTGTTCTAAATATCATAAAAGTAAGGAAAGACATTAAACGCATTGTATGTCCATCCAACTATATATTGGAACAAAGAGATCTTGGATACAGCAAGGTATATATCCTTTAAGTTTAGATAGTAAGTTTTCTATAATCTCTCTAATCTCCTCTTCATATAGAATCTGTTATTTGAGTCATGAGGATGCATCGGATACTCCATAATGTAAATTTTTGTCAGCACATCTAGACGTGTTGATTAGTTAGCCATGTCCTTCTGACCATCCATCCGAATGCTCGTCTGTCACCATTAAATTTTCAACGCTGCTAGATGGCGCTGTAGTGCTCTAATACAAAGAAAGTATCTGCAATTGAATAGGGTTTCAAGAACATGCTTCAATTTAAGTTGGTGGCTGCTCAGCTTTAAAAAAAGAACGTTTATACAACACTTGGCACTAACTATTGCATTAGTTGTATGCATTAAAAGAAACAGTACAAACAGGCAATTTTCTCCAAGTGTAACTTCAAAGTATCTAAAACAACAAACTACTGAAGCAAAAAAACAATGAAAGCAACATTGACAGTGGCAAGAGCGACGAATACAATGTTTCAACAGGTTGCTGCTGCTTCTGCCTGTTGGAGTATCTTCTTCAGCAATGTTTTTTCTTTTTCTGTTTTGGATTGTGTGCAACTGTAACTAAGAAAGGCTTTGTCTATGATGTATCTGAATGTGTGCGCATGTGTGTGTGTGTGTTTATTTGTATCTATGTGTAAAACTCTCTGCTCGTTGACTGTATTTTGTGCGCTTATTAAACGCAATATTTGCTGCATTGACTGTTGCTGCTGCTGCTGCAGTTGCTGCTCGCAGGCATCATTGGCAATAAAGTGCGATTTATTTTTGTTGATTTTGCGTGCGTTTGTGCATTTTGGGCTGGGACAGTGTAGCAGTTGGTCCTTGCACTTCCTCAAATGTTGCCAATATCAAACTAAGAGTCTCTTTTTTTTTTTTTTTTTTTTGGCATTTAAAATGGCATCTAGGGTCTTAGTGGCTACCTTGACTGTTGCTGCTGCTGCTGCTGCTAATACATAACTTAGGCAGAGGCGCATGCTGCTGCTGCTGCTGCTACAGCTACAGCCCTGCTGCATCTATTGTATCTGCTACTTTCAACAAATCGCACTTTTTGTCTTTTCTAATATCAGCAATTGTTTCCCTATTCCTATTTCGCTTGCAGGGCGCGTCGTCTGTCGTACTTCATGGATCGTTGCTGTTGCTGTCCTTGCAGCAGATGCTGCTCTCCCTTGTTCGCTTTGTTTTAAATTGCATTGCAAACACATAAATTGCATTTGTCGGTTTGTTGTCGTTTTCATAAATAAGATAAAGATAAACGACCAAGTTGCATATTATTTGTAATTGCATTTGTTGTTGCTGCTGCTGCTGTTGCATGTTGCATGCTGCATGCTGCTCCCTTTCAGCTTATGCTGTGCTGCAATTGATAGCAAAATGTTGCAGTTTTGCTCTAAACATTTGAATTTATTATTGCTGCGCTTTGTTTTATTAGGTTTTTCTTCCTTTTTTCCCCGATTTTGCTGTGTGTCTGTGTGTATTTTTCTTCCTCATTGCATTATTAGCAAAATGTTCTAAACTATTCCTTAGTTTCCCTCGCTACATTCATTCGATTCGTTTAACTTAAATCTCACCTTTTGCATTTAATGGTGTGATTTTTCAAACTTCTTGATGAGATTTGCTGCATTTATTGCATCGTCGAAGCAGCAGCAGCAGCAGCTTGCTTTCGAAGTCAAAGTTTGTATCTATTGCAGCTGCTTTTAGTGGTGCTACGTACAACTTGTTGCAACTGGCAACAGGCGGAAGTGTTGCGCACTTAGATTAGCTATTTGTTTTCTACGCTTTTCGGGATATCCCTTTTTCCAATGATACTTTTATACTTTTGGCGTATTTGTGTGAAAATTAAACTTCTGCTGCATAGTTTGACTAATGGCCTGATAAAACTTAAAACGTAATAAATGTGCAAAGTCAAAGAAGATTGCTGGAGAGAAGTGTTTGTTGTTGTATATTCTTAAGTAGTAATAAGTATTTGCTTGAGAATTTGAGATTAAATCGATTTAGATTGGTTTGAAGTACATACTTAGAAATGTTGATTAGGGAGTATTGTGTATAAGGGGTGCACTGACAACGGCATTTATTACTTTTTTTAAACAAATTTTAGAACGGATCATAAATGTATAAAAAAGAAAAAAAAAAAAAGTAGTACTTTAACCAATTTTTCGCATATATTTGGAATATTTTTATTTCCCAAAAAAAATGTTTTCTTACTCTAATTCGAATAGTGGCTTGATACTCGTCACGGTCACGTTTCCTGTGTTTTTGCGTACCCTATATGTTATATGTTTCAATGTTCCCAACGGCAATTCAGATTTTAAAATATGAGTATGTCAGCTCTTCAGACTGTAAGATTTTCTTTATAAAAGATTTGAGCAAACCAGCCTACTCTGCCTCGCATCTCTACCAGTAGGTCTTACTAGATGGAGAGTATGTCAGCTCTTCAGTCTGTAAGTTTTTCTTTATAAAAGATTTGTGCAAACCAGCCTACTCTGCTTCGCATCTCTGCCAGTAGGTCTTACTAGATGGAGAGTATGTCAGCTCTTCGGTCTGTAAGATTTTCTTTATAAAAGATTTGAGCAAACCAGCCTACTCTGCCTCGCATCTCTACCAGTAGGTCTTACTAGATGGAGAGTATGTCAGCTCTTCAGTCTGTAAGTTTTTCTTTATAAAAGATTTGAGCAAACCAGCCTACTCTGCCTCGCATCTCTACCAGTAGGTCTTACTAGATGGAGAGTATGTCAGCTCTTCAGTCTGTAAGTTTTTCTTTATAAAAGATTTGAGCAAACCAGCCTACTCTGCTTCGCATCTCTGCCAGTAGGTCTTACTAGATGGAGGTCTCTCTGGCTGTCCGTATGAAAATCGAAATCTTGAAGACTATGACAGAAAGGGTCTTCAAATATATAAATTTAGATACTCTTATTCATTATTCAGATAACTTGTATACAATAAACATGCTAACTCCCTCTATAAACGGCTGTTGGCACTTCTCATGCAAATATACTCTTGCTGAGTTTTTGTACGAAAAACTTTTATTGATGTTAGTTTAGCTAAAAACATCAATGTAAGTTGGTCCTAATAAATTAAACCACACGAATAAACATCTGATTACTGCTCCCATACAAATCTAAGGGTCAAGATAGTGCAGGGTATCTTGAAGTCGAACACACTCTTTATTGTAGTGTTCTGACTTGTTTGATTATTTTCTATGTACACATTAGATGTGTGACTACAAAGCTTTGACATCATTTTACGCCCAAAATATTAAACCGATTTTGATAAATGATCATAAGCAATCAAAGCATGTATCAAGTATTCATATTTCGAAAAATCTTGTTTTGAAGACCCTTTAATTTCAAAAGAGACACGCTTTCGACACGCCAATACGAACGAAGTTTTTCAACACCCAACATGTACTAGGTATCCCAATAAACAATCTTCCTCTTTGCATGTTGACGCTATCCCACACACAAAGCGTTGTCAGGCTCAGAAAGAACCTCTCCGTGCCCTTTGATACCAAGAGAGGTTCTAGGCTATATTTTTAACTGTTGATGGAATATATCATAAGCCAATGTGTTTAATACAGAATATGCCGGGTTCAATTTTCCAGAAGAAAGTTATGCTGCTCGTGAACTCAGATGACAGCGGTAGTCAGGTCTCATGGTGAATGAGGACAGAGTAAAGTATTTGGTAGCATCTGTGACGATGGAGAATCGCATGAAATGGTTTGGGATTCATCGAAAGATGATTAGCTGGATTTTAAACCTATTTGAATTAGCGAAAAGTTTTGCTCCCGAGTGCGAGCATTATGAGCTATACCATGCGATGTACATTCAAAATTTCTGCGGCTGCATTGGGCTATTCAATATGTTCATATAGACGATAGGGCACCAGCATGTATGCCGCAAGATGTCATAGGTACGTTCAGGCATGGAAATATTTCTACGTACTTTGAATCAAATACAAGAACACAGCAGCTTATATGCCTTTCTTGAGTGGAAAAAAAGTTCGTTGGGTCACATAAGTAACTAACTTGGTACTAATGTGTCTCCCCTCCCCTCCGTATGTCAAAGAATTTTAATATGCTTAAAAGTTTATATTCAGTGAGTTTGTCAAATACTATTGTCTACTCTTTGTTTATAGGTAAAATATTTTAAAAAAATATATGCATGCATTTATTAGATATGATATGCCTTTGAATGATTCATAATTCCGCTGATGCACTAAAATATTAAAACAAATTGACAACTCGGTCGACTTAAGCGCATTTCAACCGAAACAAAGACTACTTTTAAGCCTTAAACCAAGCAAATATTGTTTAATTAAGTGTAAATGATTTCAGTTGACTGTTAAAATATTTTTTTTTAAATATTTTTGCTTTCGTTTTTAAGTCTTTAAAAAATATTTGCATACAAAAGCTTAAACGCAGACATGGCAACAAAATGCCGCACTGAAGTTAACATGTTAATAATTTAATAATACTTTATAAAAAGTATCTACAAGTTTGCAGATACTTTGCCTATGTTGTAAAAATAAATATAGATATTTATTTGCTATTTATCTGCCAGCGAGCAAGCAACGCATCTGTCAGTTTTCCACGCCCGCGCCGCAAGAACTGTCAACGTGTTCATAATTCATAATGCCGCGACAGGGGCGGCACAGGCGACAAAAGGTTCGCGCGCTGCAAATCATGCAAAGGTAGCAACGCGAAGCGGAGAGCACTTGGCAAACAGTTGATAGCGAGTGCGACACTTGAAAGCGACAAGGCAAATATTTTCAAGGCCCAGCTAAAAATGGTCTGCTTTGTACTATGATGACTCGCGCGTTGGCATAGAATAAAGTCGGCCTGGTCCATTGGCCGCTTGCCTGCCGCTTTGTCTGTCTATCCGCCCATTCTGCTACACAATCAAAAGTAAACGCTGTGTCGCACAGTTTGTCGCTGTTTTTTTTTTTTTGCATTCATTTTGCAAATGTTGACTCAGCGCCACAAAATTGCTCGCTTTTTTGCTCCGCTTAGTACAAAAAAAAAAATATTCCAAAAAAGGGTAAAGAAAATTTATTGTATTTACTAAGCGAAGACTGCCGGAAAAATGATTTATGTGCGCTGGTAATTTAGTTGTTGCATATAAGTATTTAGTAAGCTTTTTTATTCTATTTTTTTTTTTTGATATTTTCATAAAATAAAACTAAAATAATGCAATTGAAAATATTTACTATGAGTTCTCCATACTCTTAGTGATTTCTGTGCATCTGTAACCAGATTTCCATCTTCGGCTTTGCAGAAAGTATTTATTTCTGTGCTTAAAGCCGTTTGATAGTTAATAGAAGACAGAGAGGTTGTCCGGAGCAGTCGGCAGATTCTGGTGTAGAAAGCATCATTTATATATTATGATTGAGGAAGTTTATGATCAATTTATGCTAATTACATCTACTTGAAATATAAATTCTCATTTGAAAATGTTTTAACTATTTCACAAATTTATTTTACCTTGACGACTTGATTGCCTCTTTTATTTATTAATTTTTATAACACCAATCAATAATACTATTTAATTTTTTTTTTCACAAACTATTAATTAATTTTAATAAAATAAACTTTTTCTTTTTATTTTAGGTAAGTGCACAAAAAAAAAATATAAAATTAATTAATCATACGCCAAGTACGCCCTGCCCAAAAAAAAACTAAAAGTAAGTCGAACTTAAACTTGTCTCATCGAAATATTTATTGTATAATTTCCGACAATGCTTAAAGGTACAAAGACCCACCGAAAAAAAAATAAACATTAAAGACAAAAAATTTTGCTACTTGCCATTTTTATGAAATATTAAACATATATTTCCCTTTGTCATTCGGTTTATCTATAACGAGAAGAAGCAAAAAAGTTGTACAAAAAAATATGCCAAACTAATTGAAATTACGCAACGTTCATTGACTTTTACTAAGTGAACTTCTACAGAATATTACTAGACCCAGAAACATCATGTGAAACAGGCAGACAGCCAGTGAGTGTGGCTAGCGCACGAAATAAGCCCCTTTTGTTAGCAATATTTGCTACATTGGCTTAATGTAATCGCATTAGTGCGTATTATTGCCGCGGTAACCAAGAAAAAACGAAACAAAGGTATTACGCAGATACTCACAGATCACGAGCAAAAAGAAGCATTCAGTAATAAATTAAAGTCATTTGGAGAGGCTTTTTGGTAGGCATTCCTCTTTTATTTTTTATTTTTTTTTGGCGCAAAATAATTTGTGTTTAGTTTGTTCTATACGCTGCAAAATAATGTTTTGTACATTATTGGCGGTGAGTTTCATTTAGACACGATCATTGTTTGTAATTTTTGATTTCTAATTGTTATTGCTGCTGAGAGTGAGTGAGTATATTTAAGTTGAGTAATTTAGAGCTGAAATGGTGATGCTATGAAAATAGTAACTATTTCTAGTATATATTCTATTAAGAGCGAAGCATATATATTTTATTTTAACAATAATAATTATTTTTGTAAGATTTGCTTTCTCTTAGTTATTAGTTGGACATATATGAAACAAGAAATAAATTTGCTTCACGTTGCTAGCCAAGTTAATCTTATTTTGCAAGTTAGAGTTCCGAATGTACCACTTACAACCAGTCATTAGGCAGAAATGTTTATTCAGAAGTGCCTGGAACCGTTGACAATTCAAGCTGGCAGTGATACCCAAAATGTTTATACTGTAGCTTTATGTTGGCATAACAATTTTTTGGTACATTGTCCTTCTGTTGTACAGTGTTTAAGAAGCATTGATAGCTTCCTTGATTTGCCACGAAAAGTACTCACGAACATACCGATACCTGCTGTGCAGAAGTAGACTCAAAGGTGTCACTTTGCAGCGTTCAGTTATGAGTATTGAGTTCTGTCAATGTTAAAACTGTGTAGAAAAAGACTTTGATTTCTCAGCAACTGTCTATACAATATGTACCGCTGTAGTCAGAGTCATACTTTAAAAAAGTTATTATAGACTGGTGGCCTACTTCCTCTGCTTATGGCCTCCTACAGATCTAGTGGATCGCTTCTAGAAGGATCAAATTATCCATCACTCGGAATGTCATAGCTAAATTCAAGAAGCATGCAACTTCATAAGCATAACGTTTCAAAGCTAAACAAACAATTCATAACAATTCAGAAAATCTATTCCAATTTTCAGACTTCTGCTATGTCTATCATGTGGAGGTTATATTTATTCAGCAAAATATGCACATGCTGCAGTCGTACGCGATGAACAATGTGGCATATAATAAAAATCTATTGATGAATGCTGTAGTTCAGACGCAGAGTGTGAGAACACACTTAAATGGAACTTGCGAGGCAAGGTACTACCGCACATATTCTCTCTAGATAGGCCTCATATAGTATGTTAAAAGAACGATTATGCATCATTAGGCCCTGTACCGAAGGTAACAGGAAGAACTAATTGTCGGAGACCCCCATTATGGTCAGGAGTGATAGAGGAGTCGATATAGCCATGTCCGTCTGTCCGTCCGTCCGTCCGTCCGTCCCTCTGTGTGAACGAAAGGATCTCGGAAACGGTAATAGATAGAGACTTCGTGTTTTTTGCATTCGACTAGGACTGCTCCGGAATTTCACAAGTTTATTTTAAAATTTTACCCCTCCCCCCCATCCCCATAAAATCACCCCTTAGGGTAACAATATCTTCGGCACAAAGTATAGCACACCAGTATAAAGTTAACGTTCTTTTAAGCCCAAATCAAAAAAGTTTATCAAAATCGGATAATAAATGACGATTTTATATGCAATTGAATTTGAACGCCCCCCTTTTCTTTTCATTCATATTCGCGCAGTGAGAAGTGGTCATGTGTTTGGTCATATGCTCGGGAAACATTTAATGTGTTTGTTAGGCGACCTGAACTGGTACAGGGCCTCTTACAGTCGGTTACGCCCGACTGAAATTTCCTTACTTGTTAAAAATGATTTTATCTCTCTTTTCCATGATGCAAACCAATTTTCGAGGTGCTCCGAAGGTTGTGGCTCTAAAATGGGTTTTTTGTATACTTCAAGAGCTGCTTCTGATGTCGAATAACTTTGACATCGCCATTTTTTTTTTTGATTAACGAGAACAAAAAGATATCATTTGGTGCTAAATCCAGACTGTTTGGCTGATGACCAAATTATTCGATGTTTTGAGTGATGAAGGAAAGTCCATTTTTGTTGTTGGCGATTGGGTTTCCTCGATAAACTTCTGGCAAACAAGTGATTTCGTCCCGTAGCGAACGACGACCACGTGTGAAGTAGTTGTATAAGTTTTTCACAGTAAATTGTTCGAAAAATTCCCGCATTGAAAAAATCTCAACTGATATTTCGATTCTTATCTGTAATACAACCAGACACTGTCTGATGGATGGATATGCTACCATGGTAGCAATTATTATGTTAGGTTAAATGAATCCAGCCCTGGTAGCAAGTCTGTCACTCAGTATCCGGTTGTGTTTCCTATGCATAAGTAAAGAGGACGAAAGTGTCCAGATCCTGATTTGCAACTGTTCCACTATGATTAAAAAAAGATAAATGCACTTGAAGAATTAATTTATATATAATCTATCAGAAATCTTAGATATTGAGTTGAGGAATATAAAATTATTATTGTTGTTCAAAACAGACTTTCGCCTAAGTGGTGATCATGTTGAGCAAGCTCTCATAGAAACCAGCTGCAACTGAATTGTTTTTGTTACAATACAAATTCTGAGTCTTAGGATAAAAAAAAAACTCATTATTTGGTCTTTGAAAGTGGCTTCATTGCTCGTCCTAGCATTTTTCACAGCATTTTTTCGATTTTGCTTGAGATACCTCCAAAATGCACCAATGGCTTCTGCTGCCTACGAATATCGCTGTCAACGTAGTTTATATTTTTTGTGCGGAAACAAAAGAAGTCACTATACTGTGGATGACCCATTAATTCCATGTTTTAAGTTCTTCCAAAGCTGATATGTGAGCTCACATTATTTGTGGTGTAGTATGATCAGTCCTCAGTGGTTGGTTTACCTTAATTCCCACACAGAATTGTCCTTATGGTACAATTCTAGTTTTTGCAAAGAAATAGGATTCTATATTTTGGGTTTGAATCGTCTTTGAATTTTTGAACATATTTCTGGGTTCAGACTAATATGCAAATATTTCTGATTCTTTAATTATTATAATCTTACAAACTTCTACTATAGCGCCACTATTGTATTGCTTGACCATTGTTTATGCCAGTCGATAGCAACATCTTTTTTAGCTTTTAGGATATATGGGATCCAATGAGAATAAATGTTTCTACTGCAAAAGACACATGCAATATTTTATGTATGCTGGTGGAACTAATGTTTAAGGTTGCCTCAGTCCTACGACAGATCTTTTTGAAGATCTTACATAAACAGTTTCTGCACAACAAATGTTGGAAGAGCAAATTTATAGTAAAGCGAAATATGCACGTTATAAACATATTACACATGTTTTTTAAAGTGACAGAGAAAAAAATTTTATCACCAAAAGTAGAAGGAAGTTATTTGATTCACCTTTTTTTTATAAACCACGTCGAAAGTAACCATCGTACAAAAAAGTTGTATCCTTCTTTCGGGCGAGTGTGATTTTTCGAGTCACTTTTAGCAACACAAATAGTACTTTGACGTTCTTCGAACATTAATGCTAAAAAATACCAAAAATTCAGTAAAAATACCTACTAACAGGACTTGCCAAGGCTCGTAATTTAAATATTAATTGAGCTGGAATCGTATTTTTTGATAAATCAAAAGTCAATCCTAATAATGAATAGTTTAAATAGCTCCAGTTCGCTACCATAAAATTAAAATAATTTTAATAAAGAGAAGTTTAAGAATATTTCCTGATATGAATAAAGATTCACACGTCAAATTTGAATTAATTGAAATGCTTAAGTTCCCTTTTAATTGTTAGATAAAAGATCAAACTATTCATGCTTTCAAACACTTGTCTTTTCAAACCTTAAAGGTGTTTCTTTTTTGTTTATATATATTTTTTTTATGTCTTAAAAACAATAAACCGCATCAAAACAAAAAAAAAAATTCAAAGCGTGAGAAAATAAAATTTTTGCGATCTTTATCGCACTTTTTAAAGATGTAAATTTCATTTTGCAATAATTATATATGCAAAAAGAAACAAACTTCTTTGAGTTTGTTTTTATTTTTATTTTTTTTTTACAAAATTTATTAAACAAATGCTACAAGTTTTGCATGTTGTCGATTTTGTTTATAACCAAATCTTGACTACTTAATCACTAAGAAACAATCGCTTCAAAATATTTTGTCAGCTTTGTTACAAAAATGTTCGGTATGTTGGTTTTATTATATAGGCTATATTAGCTTTGTGTAAGTTTATGTAACGGGCAGATGGAGGTGATGTTGATCGGCATTAAAAGTTGAATTGATATAGACATGTCCGTCATCAAGACAACATCAAGAACTTGGAGACTATAAAAGATAGAGCCTTCAAGTTTTAGTCTCTCTTATTCCCTCTGCAGATTACTAGTATTCAGTGAACGTGCCACTCATATAAACCGGTCACTGCTTTCTGAGTTTTGGAATGAATATTTTTTTTATTTTCGTTAAAAACGCCAAATATTTTTATTTCTTACTTCAGTTCTAAAAAAATATTCAATTTATGTCCTTATCGGAAGTCCATACAAATCTTTTCCCTTCCTGTGTTTATTTTTTTTTTTTTAACGGAAAAACATTTTGTTGGGTTTTAGCTTGTAACAGATTCAGATATGAATTAAAATTTAAGGTTCTATGGGGATACAGTGTATCTCGAAGTCGTGCACACTCTACTGCAGCATTCTTTCTTGCTATTTTCCTTCTTCTTCTTCTTCTTATGGTTCCTCCTTCAACTTCTTAGTTTTTTTTAGCATTTTAAAGATTTTATTACTTGAAGCAAAACTTCGAAACGAAATCCAAATCAAATAAATTACAAAGCGGTCAAATTTTGACCCAGTTATATCAAAGCTAAGCAAACGAAGAACATATGCAAAGTCAGACAATTTGGTCGGATTGATGAATGATGTGTTCTTCATAATGATGTGATGGGATTGTTCAATATGTTAGAAATGTATATTTAAATAGAAATATATTGGCCGGCTGGCTGTCAATGTCAGTTCAATGAGTTGGAATTAAACAACTTATTTGCTATTTTGAGATGTGCTATTGTTCAAGTAAATGAAGCTTTGAACTTGATATTGAATGGTGAAGCATGTGTCTATGCGAAATTTAAGAGTTTATTGAACTTAATTTTAAAATTTGATCGATTGCTGTTCCGCGCATTGATGTAAAGTGTATATTTTTAATGACTAATGTATATTACACGATCTAAAAAGCACTTCTAGAGTACTTTGGCAGATTACACGAACTACTTGAAGCTTGAAAATTTGAAAACAAAACATGTCATTTGAAGATCATTGAACTCAAGTATGCCATAGATACTCATGCAGTATGAAAGTGCTTCGAAAAAAAGAAATTAGATTCTACTACATTTACGCAACAGCATTTATAAATAAAGCTAAAGAAATTTATTTAAATATTTCAAAAATTTGTCAACAATAATTTAAGCAAATTAAAATTAATTGCCAACTCAGTCCAAAGTGGTTCATTTGCGGCAAGTGTCTGCTTGCTTAAAGTTTTGCGTATACGCAAAAATTCAATCAATAAATAAAGATTCATTAATAACAATCAAAATATTCAACACAAAAATTTAATCGAATATATGTGAAAATAAGAAAAGACGCCAAGAATTTCATTTTATTTATTTTTTTTTTTTTTTGACTCAATTGATATTTAATTGTGACATCGATTGTTGCTCCGCCAAAAGACCTCGCCCATTAATAAAATAATCGACGACGACGACAATGACAAAATTGTATTGAATTGCATGCATGAAGCAAAAATTTGTTAATTTAACTTCAGGTTTTATTTATAAAAAAAAAAAAAAAATTTATAAATTATCGCAACTATTTTATATGATTTTTATTTATTTATTTTCTTTTTTCTTTATTAAAGCTTAATTCAAGCTGACCTTCAGCAACCATTGACTCAACTGTTGTGCATTGCTTTGACAAACGAGTTATAAATTTAAATAAAGAATAATTTTTTTTTGGTCTATGGCGCCTCATAAGCCGCAATGGACGTACTTTGATTGATTTTAAACTATGTCGTATGTCTGTCTGTCGGCATTGTTAAAGTCTACAAGCCATACAGGCAGGCATCAAAAGTTTATTAATTAGAACAGTTGGTTTTATTATTATGAAAGAAAAAGTATTAACACCCTACGGATTTATAAAAATTTAAGACTCTATCTTTTATAGTCTTAAAGAATTAAATGCTCATAGAAAGGAACAGACGGATAATTCAAAACAAAGGTTGATCAACAAAGCCAAGCCGTTGTTTTGGCTTATATACTTATAAACTGCCTTAGAAATAATAGTATAATGTTATATAATATCAAGAACTTTTGCTTCGTGACAATCGCTCAATAATTGGCTCAATATTTTGGTTCAGTTCCTGGGTCCTTCAAGACATTTACATTTTCAAATTGCACTACTCTGCTGTATTCTTATTAGCATACAAAGTGACATTGTGACGAAGGACTTTTTGGCGATTTTGGTTTGAAAAAGGAGTAAACTACTTTGCAGCATTGTAATAAAGTCTCTGCCTCGCATTTGTCCTGTTACCACCTGCAATTCAAGGCAAAGAGTCGTTTTGAAAAAATTAAAAGTTTTCTACTTAGATTCCTCCAATAATCGCTAAATCAGTCAGTGCCAACCAAATTCCATTTTTCCTGGTCACAAAAAAACGATCTAAACGCAAATAAAAAAATTTCTTATTAAACGATTCAAATTTTCTTGTTTCCAATTTCTGCAAAAAATTTGATTGCAAAATTTTAAGCAAGACATTCATATGTATTTTTCTCAGAAAATATTTCTATAAATATTAATTTTGTACCCTTCAATCTATATAATACCCTAATACCATAATACAGCTTTTCCAGCGGCTGCTTCAATCCTCGAAGCGCCTTTGAACGTAGCAAAATGTCCACTTTTCTTGGGTCCTTGCACTTTTGACTACAGAAAAAAGTCGTAGTAGACCAAGTCCAGTGAATACGATGGCTGAGGCATGATTGAATCGTTTTTTGTTTTTGCCAAAAAATCCTGTACAAGCCACGACGTATGAGCAGTTGAGTTCCGTGCTATAATAGCCATAAAGTGTGTTGACGCAAATCCAGTAATTTTCTTGGTTTTGCTTCAAACACACGTTGCAAGGTAATATAATATATAATACGACCTTTACCTCACATTCGACCTCACGATGCTCTACGCTTTTAAAATTGAAGAAAAGCATAAGCACAACATTCACCGAACTTGGCGTACATTTGTCTGTCTTAGCTCTGCCAATCGCTTCCATTAGTTTGATATGGTTTCGACGTCATAGCCATATACACATTTTGCGTAACCAATTGTGACCTTGGCATTGAGCGACGCTCAAGCAGTGTTTCATTTGTTCAAAATATAGCAATTTCGGTACAAACTTCGCTGCCACACGTTTCATATTTAAAACATCTGGAAAACTTGCATGGCATGTGTCCACCGATATGTCGACATCCTCAACAACTTAAATAATGATGAATCTCGCCAAAGCCATAGTCAATAAATCTAAAATAGATTATATGTAACCAATGACTTTTTTTAAGCCTTCTTTTACTAAAGAACTTTACATGGTCTTGGTAAACAATAAAAGCCGGGTCGATATAGATGTGTTCATATGGTTTCAACAACGAAAACCTGGAGTCTATGAGACAGCGCCTTTAAATTGGTATATTTAGACGTTCCTATTCCTTATTCAAATAACTTGCATTCAATTTTTGGGCCCCATATAAATTTACCAATATCCTGAGTTTTTATATGCAATATTTAGGCCCTGTACCGAAGGTACAACAGCCTTAAACTTAACTGGTACAGGACCTCTTACAGTCGGTTACGCCCGACTGTAATTTCTTTACTTGTTAGGCCCTGTACCGAAGGTACAAGAGCCTATTGGTTTTGTGCAAATGTATGTAACAGGAAGAACTAATTGTCGGAGACCCCCCAAAGTTACCCCCATTATGGTCAGGAGTGATAGAGGAGTCGATATAGCCATGTCCGTCTGTCCGTCTGTGTGAACGAAAGGATCTCGGAAACGGTAATAGATAGAGACTTCGTGTTTTTTGCACTCGACTAGGACTGCTCCGGAATTTCACAAGTTTATTTTAAAATTTTACCCCTCCCCCCCATCCCCATAAAATCACCCCTTAGGGTAAAAATTTCTTCGGCACAAAAAAAATAGAGTACACCAGTATAAAGTTAACGTCCTTCTAAGCCCAAATCAAAAAAGTTCATCAAAATCGGATAATAAATGACGATTTTATAAGCAATTGAATTTGAACGACCCCGCTTTTCTTTCCATTCATATTCGCGCAGTGAGAAGTGGTCATGTGTTTGGTCATATGCTCGGGAAACAATTTAATGTGTTTGTTAGGCGAACTGAACCTCTTACAGTCGGTTACGCCCGACTGTAATTTCCTTACTTGTTTTTTTTTTTGTTATTTTAGCAAAAAAAAACCAATCTATTAAATTCGAAAAAAAAAATTCTGTAATATCGAACCATCAGCAGGGGTAGCCACCATTCAAATCTGCCCAAATTACTGGGTTATTGTATTAAAAATATTATATTTGATTTAGTTTAACAAATTTGGTGTATCTTAGACTAATTCAATAAATTAATCCACACGGATGCCGTTAGAAATATATACTCTATACAAATAATTAATTAATATAATTTGCAATGGGGGTACGGTGTATCTCAAAGTTGAGTACACACTTCCATTCTTGTTTTAAGCTATTAAGTATAATTATTTTTATTATTATAAATTTTTTATTAGACACAAAATACTTCAATATACACGCTATCTTTTATACATAAATATAACTTTTTCATATTAAAGCTACTTCATAACAACACAAACAATCAATACTCATAAAGATAAACACATAAAAAAAGCCACAGTAGTTTGAAACTAACGGATATACTTCTAATAACCCAAAAATAAAAAAAAAATTATACGACATATAAACGTTATTCTTTTCTTCTTATAAAAAATATTATGGCTTAATAATTATTTTATTATCAATTTTTAACGCTTAAATTTGTTGATAAGCATTTTAATAACCTTTCTTGCTTCAAACATGTTGTCTCCAAACTTGTTCGAACATCTAACAATATGTACTACTCTTAGTTAGCAAATACTTTCTGCTGCGCTCTTAAGTTAAAATTCTCTTTAGAACAGCAATTCTCAAGATCATGTCACAAAACAAGTTCTACATGCATTTCTTGGCAAAAATCGACCGGCGCTCTTACGCTCTTCTTGCATGAAGTCGGCTTAGGTGACTTTATTTTATATTTTTTTTTTTTTTTTTGTCATTTATTGCAACTCGTACTAGCTCCAAACTTTAGATGCTACAGAAAACAAGTTGCGCCAAGTTCTTGAGCGGTGCGCTTCCCTTCTTCTTCCCTCTTGCTTCTGTCCAATTGTTACCAAAAACTCCTCCACGATTTACGTGGTGCTGCCTGCTACTTTTGCACGTTCAGGAAGTATCAGTAAGATTTTGCACGTCATCCCATTTGGTTGAGTTTTGTTCTGAGTTCTTAGCCTCTGAATTCTATGCTTCTTTACTGGTGCTTCGTAGTAGCATACGTTAAATTAGTACAATACGTCGCGTGGTGCTTTTTTCGAAGAAATGTTTCTTTCTTAAGTAAAGTGTTTTTTACTAGCAAAAGTGATTTTTGTTTGTTTTTTGACAACAAGTGGCAGTTGCGTACTTCAATTTAAAATAGAGGAAATTGTTTATAAATAAAAAGAAATAGTTTGTACATTTCAAACATGTTCTAAAAAGTGTGGCTGAAGAAACTGCATAAATTGTTTATTTATTTTATGTTCTTGCAAGTGTTTTGCATTTTTTGATTTTGTGCTCAGATTTATTTTGCTTGATAAACTCTAAACAGCGTCTCAATGTATCGCATGCGCCGTTCAGCTTTGATCACCAAGAAAGGTAAACAAATCGTTTTTATTTTTTGATAATATGAATAAACTGAAGTATAATAGCAATAAATTTTTAATGTACACAAATTTGGATTAGAATTAAACATTTAGGCTATTTAAAGCTGGTTGATTAACAGCTTAGTTAATCAGAAATTGAAAAAATATTTAATCGAAATTTACTATTTTCAAAAACTTGCAATTTGGTATTCAAGCTATGTTCAGAAACCCAAATTTCTTATTTCTTACTTTTGAAATTTATTTCAAAACTAAATATAAAACTACTTGAAAGTAAGTTTATGTTCCGACTTGTCTATTTAGTTTGGTGTCATTTTTCGTTGAAGTTTGAAACAATTTAACCATTTTTAATTCATATATTATTCTTATAGACATTATTATGGCTTCATAATTATTTTATTATTAATTTTTAATGCTTAAATTCCTGACCTGCCTTAAGAAGCGAAAGGGAGGCTCATTAGTTGGTATTAACAATGCTCTGTAATTATATTTGATGTTCTTTTATTAGTGACTAGCTTAAATATATATAAGGTCGATATCAATAAAAAAAGGCTGTAAGAAAATAGTTTTATTTTTAAACAGCTAAGAGGCCTGCTTAAGTTGATGTGAACTACCTAAGCATCAAATTATAGGCATACCATTTATGCATAACATATTTAATAAATACAAAAAATTCTTTTAATTACTCAACAAATATATTATTTATGGGGTTTAATAATCTATTTGTTTAATTAATAAAAGAATTTTTTTTGTTTTTCAATTTTGGATTGTGTTTCTTCTGCAGAAATGGTATGCCTATAATTTAATCTTCAGAAAAAATAATAAATATATTCCATTTTGTTTGTAGACTCAATTTTCATTGATACTTAAGACAAACAATATACAAATCATCCCTCAAACAATCTCAGACATATTTTGTCAAATTTATGCTCGAAGTTCTCATGTTTTTTAAGCCATATTGTTTTCACCTACAAAAAATAAATACGCCTTCGACTTGAAAAATTTCATAAAAATTTATATATTATGTACATTCTTAAGAAGATCTAGGAGCTTATATTTCTCTCTCAATTTCCCATTGTTTTGAAGAGGAAATTCATAACTGTTTATATGCAATATTATGTAAAAATGTATGCCGCAACAGCTATTGAGACAAATGTTTCATGTTGGGCTACATACCGATCTTTATTGCTAAACTGAAAAGCATTTATAATTCAAATCTAGCATTAAATCATTAATTCTCCATATTAAACTTTATTCTATTTCATTGAGAAAACAATTTTTCAATTTTATTTAAATATGATTTGAGCTGCTTTAAGTCAAACCCTATACGGTAAGACGTCATATAAAAATTTATTATAATCGAGTGACATGGTATCCCATGCATGTTTTATAGCTTT
Source organism: Leucophenga maculata (assembly GCA_035044805.1). Lineage (NCBI taxonomy): Eukaryota > Metazoa > Arthropoda > Insecta > Diptera > Drosophilidae > Leucophenga > Leucophenga maculata. The sequence continues at coordinate 131,358 of JAWNNP010000798.1, forward strand.
AACTAGATTCGACTTAGTATTATATTAGTTCCCTTACTCGTATACCTTTAGTACTGGACAGCCTTAAACAATTTCAATATTTTGTTTACTTCGCGCGACAAGGTTTGCAAAGACATGAGTTTACATTCACAGCATTGTGAAGCACTGCGTTATTCTGCTCGAACGTTAATTTAAAAGGTTCAAAAATATTGTTAACTTCAAGGAAAGCAATTTTGAAAACCGTCTATGTAAGGTGTCAAAAATTGCAGTTCTATGGTGCCACAATATGTAATTGCTCCCCATATTCTTACTTCATCAACTTGGCTGTGTAATTTATTTGTACTGCGCTCATCACCTTTCGAACATCATGAAAGTAGTAAGCGGAAGCGTCAGTACCCTCAAATGTATATGTTTTTTTGGTCTGAGAAGACCATGCTGTGACACTCCTTAGTCCAGTTCATCTTTTTTTTTGCAGAAATTGTGTCGTTGTTCATACGAGCCGACTTCTAACTACTGTCTGACGCTTTAAATGAGTAGCTTTAACAATTAGTCGAGTTGTAGAGTTGCATGCTTGCCTTTACTTCAGTAATTTTGGCTAACTGGGCGCGTGTCTTCTGTCATGATCAAATATTAGAAAAGAGCGCTTATGGTTTTTCCATAATTTCTTTCATTTCTTAGAAATTATGAAATTTTTTCGGTTACCATTCATTTATTTTTATCGCTCTCACGGTATTTTGCCCCACGGTGTTTTGCTTATTTCTGACAGATCCTTACTTTTGTCCATAAATATTCAAATTAATCATGCTTAACATTTTTTTTGTCGTCTAATATATATAAACTATTTAAAAAGTAGGGCGCTCTAATCGACTTGTCTAATTTTATAGAAAATAACATGAAAAAAAAAATTAAACGTTGCTTCTCTGAGGCCTAAGTCTTGCGCCTCATAGATTTCAGTTATTCACTTATAAGTCGAGTAAAGTGGGAGCTTCAATCGGTTGTCGCGCACTGTATATGTACCAATATATTCTCTCTCTAATATAAGTTTCACAGCATATCTGCTATAATATTCAAAAATTTAACATCTAAAGCAAAAGCATTTTACTTATTTTCTAACAAACACTTAGAACACATGCTACAGTCAACTATTATTTTCTCCATTAGTATATAGTTTGTATCCAATCTAAGAATCTTTATGTAAATCATAGATTTCTTTCGTAGTTCTATTTGAAAATATCTAGAATATATGATCCATTTATACTAAAATAAATAATAACAGCAGAAGTAAGAACAAAAAATGTTTATGAAAACTTTAATCTCCAAATTCTAATAGTTCTTAAATAAAGCTTCAATATTTAGGATTTTTTTTCACAGTGGAATATAATTTTTGATATATGTCTGGCGAACATATACCATGAGAATATCAATATGCCTCAGATCAAGAATGAGAACACTTTATAGAGTTTGGCACGTCTCCTATTATCGTTTGGATATGAAGAATACCATATAAATTGGCATAGAAGCATGCTACCCATAACCACCATATTTCTATGTGGCAAAGTTTATGACTAGAGAGAAAAACAGGAAAGGATTTTTTTTTTTATATACTAGCAGCATTTTTGTTGATTTTTTGCTACCAACTTGCTTGATGTTACATCTTATTGGCTTTAATATATAATGTGGAAAGTAGAATACAAAAGTATTTCAAAAGAAATATTTATATAACTGGAACGATTTCTATGATTTAACATAACGGGACACATTATAAAATAAATCAAAGAAAATAATCTAAGAAATTAGTTTTCATATCAACTGTCGTTGAGAAACGATGAAAGTCTATTTTCTACTTTTGAAATGCTTTTTCTCAGGCATAAACGGAAAGATTTTCTACACTGTATAGTATATAAAATAGGTCCAGTGTGATATTCTCTCACTATATTGACAAGCCGAGCAGTTCAAGTCATGGCAGATACAAAGATACCGTGCCCATAAATTTTCAATTCGAAGGAAGTCTGACTTTTGCGCAGGTTATTTCATTGTTTAAAATTTTTTGTTAACCAAGCCATTTGTTAACGATTTTTGCTGTGTATTTCGAGCCTCCGCGATGTTCAAAAATGTCTTCTTATTTGAGGTAAACACTTTCGTCCATTAAGTCTGGTAATTTAGACACCAAAATATGCAGATACTGCTTCTTTTTCATGTTTCCATCGATTTTAATCAATATGCCACCAAATGAAATAGCTCCGAACCACCAATCTACCACCACCGAGCTTCAATGTTTCTTTTTAAGTGGGAAGTGCCAGTAATAACCCTTACCATCGGACTGTAATTTGTTATTTTGATCTTGTCTGCCCAAATTACCTTCTTTCAGTCCTCTACGCTCTATTTTTGGTGATCCTTGCAAAATATCAGACGCGCTGCCACTGCCACTTTTTTGTTTGCCACTTTTTTTTGACGTGTCTATAAGAGCTGCTGCTTTTTTTGTGTTTTGGTAGCCATGGTCCAAAGCTCGAGCATCCCTATCAGTCAAAAATAGTTGCCGGGATTTCTGCGTTCAAATTGGATGTTTTTCGGACTTCAAAGAGTAATACTCATTGTCAGTTTATTGTCATTACTACAAGTTTGTTTACATTAAAACAAACATCAGCCAAACATATTTTCTATCAAAGCAACTGAAACTTTTTCGCTAAATTGAGGTAACAAATATTGTAGGACTCCACTCACTCCGAATCCTCTCCCACTTTTTTACTTTAAAACTTCTTGTAAAAGGAATTAAAGCTTCGGTTCCAACGATGGTTTTTATTGTTCAACCTTTTTATTGTTGGTTTCAAGTATAGACACTTTAATCTATTGTGCCTATGATGTCCTTCGGCATTAAGCCTATACGGGTCAAAACTATAACTTTGTCTAGGCTGAGCAGGCTTCCAACATATGTTTTGCGAACCTCTCGTCTTCTATAATAAACAAAATTTAGTTATCTACCATATTCTCCAAAGTTTTTAACATCAACAACTTTGTAAGGCTTATTGGATTTGGAATGAAAGGGATGTTTCTTGCCTGCCCATTTTTGCTTCGAAATAGGGCCAAGTGCTAGACTACTTCCAAATATCTTTTTTATCATGAGACCTACTAAGAGGTTAAATCCCTTTTGTAATAAAGCAAGTAATAGTTCATCTATTTGAGAAGACTTAAACGGTTAAGAAGTACACATACAAATAGCCTATCTGAACATGTTTTCAGAACATATGTCACTTGCAAACTTACAAATTACACTTCTTGGATTGTACTCTGCTGATAAAGTTTAATTTCAAACCAATACTTTATAGAACGCAATGCTCTCTAAGTCCAAGACGGTCACGTAGATTTTCGACTTGAAGCTAAGCTTTCTGCTCTTCATATTTACTAGAAGTTCGATTTGTCATTTTTCAAGCAAAGTCTTGACACCGTCTTGGCCTCAGAATTCTATAAATTTTTTTTTTAATGCTTTATTATATGCAATATTTTTAAGTAGATTTCGGAACTTATTTCGTTTGAATATGCATTTGTTATAATCTCTCTAAAGGCCAGACTGTCCACTGTGCTTTTTGAACTATTAAAGATTCTGCATACTTCTTTGCTTAGAATTCCAAGATCCATATTCCATATTCCAGTGCCTGCCCTAGAAAGTAATAACTTCACTTAATTGGCAGCTTATAACAAACCTCTACCATTATTTCCACTATTTTTTATTAAACTTCGATAGGAGCTATTTGTGCTTGCATCATATGATACTTTCTAAAAAAAAAAATTGCTTAAAACTAATCAATTACAATACTCAATTTCTGAGAAAGTACATAATATCTCAATATAAATCTTCACTAAATCTATTAATCGTAATTAAAGATTAAACGCAATGCAATTGAAACATTAACCGCACATAATTAATTTGCATTAACAAAACATTAAATAGTTACTTAGGGGAGATAAAGACAAATGCACTGACAAACAGACGGACGGACAAAGACTACCGCAAATCAAATATACAAATTAGTCAACTAATTAGCAAGCATATTAAAGATACATTCAAAGCAGCCGCAAACACAAAAGCACAAATTTATCTTTGTATCTCGAAATGTTACAAACCAAAGACAAACTTTTAGATACATTTGTTGACATTTAAATTTGCGGTTCTTGAAACTTTTGCGGTTGGTCAATGTCAGCTCGAGAGATGCTTTTGCATGCATTTATATTTATTTTTATAATACTTTCTCACAGCAGACAAATTGGGTCAGCAGAAATATAACACGACCAGGCAATCATTTTTCTTTACTTTTGATTATAATAAAAGGAAATGCAACTTGAAAGGCAAACTGTAGCATCTTCGAATTAAAGAAGGAAAAAAAAAAAACAGATTACATTTGAAAAGTGTGGAAAAAACGAATCTAATTGGCGACCTAGAAAATATGCAGACATACAGCTACACATATATCATCTGCCGCTTAGCAATTTTCTCCGCAGTTGTTCCTTTTAGTGTTTGTGGCATAGGGGTATAAATTTTCCGCAAAAAAAAAACTCTTTCTATTTCATTTGTGCGCAACTTTGTTGCTGCTAGGGACAGCGAAATTTAAGCAATTTCCACAAATAAACTGACACAGAACATGACCGAAAACGTAGAACGAAACGATTTCAGGAAGTCAAATTGTGGCTTTAGTTTCATTTGTCCTCATAGAAAAGAGTGAAAGATACAATAGTAACTTCTCAACTTTGGCCAACATATACTCGTGTAGATACTTAATTTCATACGCTGCCGCCGCAGTTTGCGCGAAAACATTTTGCATGCCAAGTCAAGCCAACTGAGTGAGTGAGTGAGTGAGTGAGTGACTGACTTGGTGAGTGAGTGCATAGCTGCTCCAAAGCATCATCCAAACCAAACCAAGCCATTGTGCATCCATTGAATGCGCACAGAATGCCATGGATTGCATTGGAATGCCTTGGCCACAATTTGTCGTCGTCGTCGTCGTCGTCGACGTCGTTATAGAAGTTTCCCTTTGCTTGAATCTGGGCAGCATCAGCAGCATCGCATCAAGTTCAAAGTCGTGCCAAAGTAAAAATTTCGTTATTAGCTGTGGAAAAAGATACGCGGAATGGTTGAAACAAAACTCTAGCTCGAGTTTGGAATAGTCTCAGGCTTCGGTGTTTTTTTTTCGTTATGGTTGTGTTGCATTTTAAACGCTCCACAGGAACGATCGCCGATTTGCTCACATGTCTTTAAAGAAGGTCATGGACGGATTTAAGGTTTTTTTATGTCTTGTTGCATTTTATTATTTTGTTGTTTACTTTTTTTTTTCTTGGCGAAAAATTTAAGATTTATTATTTTAATGTAGAAATATGGCAGTGGTTTGTGGAACATGCAAATGTTGTCAGTAAAAATAAAAAAAAAAAATTAAATTCCTAAGCGTTGTAGCTTTAAATTTTTTATTTCATTTGTACTTATATGGTTGTAGGTATGAAAACTTGTAACATTTAGCTTTAATTTTTATTTTATATTTGTTATGTAGCAGACTGCAAACTAAGATATTTTGTCCAATTTCTTATGGAATATAATTTAATGTCATGAATTTAATAGTATGTATTGCAGTTCATCGCTTAAATAACTATTATTTATTGAAAGACTTCTAGAAACCTTCGAATCAGTTCTGATAAATCAAAATATAGAAATTTATAATACTCATTGCATTTCTGAATATAGAAGGTACTTCTAGCAATATCATACTTGAGGCTATGTGGTGGTGGCACATTCATTTGTATAGTGTATTCAATAAATGCTTCTATGCAGAGCAGTAAACTTTGATTAGCGATTTTATTCAACTCACTAATTTGTCCTCTCAATACTTCAATTAATCTGGGTGGCTAACTAGTTACTAAGAGACAAGGAAAACACCGGCAATCCTTGTGTCTATTGTAAGCTGAACTAGCGTAGCTATTTCTATTAGGTGTTCCTTTGTCACTTCTATCAATATTGGTGCTTAAAGTAGTGCTAAGGGACAAGGAAGAGACTGGTTCAAAATTGAGCGTCTTCGTAGATGTTGTTTTCTCATTATAAATGTAAATTTTACACAACACTTATGGCTATAACAAGTAGATCTTTTGGGCTCCAAAAGTGTTAGGGCAAACCACCATAAGGGTGATATTAACTGAAACAAATAAGTTTTTCATACAAAAACCCATAAGTGGGAAGTGAATTCGTATGATAATTGATCCAAAAAATGAGAGTGGCTTTGTTTAAAAGAAATATGAAATAAAACATAGACAAAGGGACGATATCTACATCGACAGAAAGTGGATGTCAGGTTGGTGTGGAATCTACTCTTCATAAAGAGTTTGGCAAGTTCATTGTTCATTAATGTTATCTGAAGAACAAATAGGGCAATCGAAACTTGAAGGATTTATCTCTTAAAGTCTTCAAGTTTGTATTGACAGAGGGTCAGGGTACAAAAACAAAATTTAAAGCAATTTACTTTCTAATAAATTTATATGACCATTGTTAGACCTATACTACTCTATGCAGTACTCATGGCCTGGACTTATAAATTATGATATATCAGAAACCTATTATAGAGATTCCTAAAAAAGTCAGAATTATTTATTAGCGGTGCTTTGCTCATACGGAGAAACTAAATACTCTGCTTCCAGTTGATCTGCAATGAAAACAGTTTGTTCAGATTACGAGAGTCCTTAACTGGTCATGCTATTTTAGCTTCCAAAAATTATGTACTACTGGAGGACTGTGTTCTAAGTCTTAACTTAAAAGAAGTAAGCATGGTAATGGAGTAACAATAGTTTATTGACAAGATTGGACCAACAAGTCATACCAGTAAATAGATGCTTTCAATATATATACACGAATGTTTTCAAGCTGAAAGACTTCGTATGAACAGCATTTTTCTCTTAAGAACTTAATGCTCAAAAGTGCTTCAATTAACTAAAAACTTCAGTGCCTATCAACAGTGTTTGTTACTGTTGAGGACGCCATTGTTTGCCTGAGTGTGGCTAGTCTATCTACTCTCACACAGTCCAGCTGTTCTTAAACTCCTTGATTTGCCTTTTTAACATTCCTTATATGTTTCAGAATGTCATACAGTTCTTATTGATATGGCTAAGCACTTCCGAATGCATCCCACATGGTATACGCCCATAGATATATCACATGCAATGAAAAAGCAGTAAAGCCGGCTAGGTTAGAAAAAACTATTCAGACTCTTTCAGAGAAGAACTGTCACTAGTCACTTGTTAGTTTCTCCTTACATAAGCACGACCAGTCACGTTGGGAAAACTTGTACATCTGTGCTAATATAAGCATATCAAAACTGACGAGGCCTGCTTTTAGCTTTGTTCAAAGGTCGAAATCTTGTGAGACATGTTTTATGACACTCCTTCAATTCGAATTACATATGGCAAGCCAATTTGTTTCATTTTTGTCCTGATCATATATTATGTAGAAGGGGATGATAATTAAATCCAGAATCTGACACGACTTTTCCGGTCTGGGAGCTAAAATAAAATATAGCGTATACACAATCTGATAAATATAATAAAATTTGACCTAAGATATATTCTCCAGTTTCTCAAATCAATAAAATGATTCAGCCAACAGATTTTTAGACTATATGGTACAAAAAGTATTTGAAAAACTTTAAAAATATGAAACCATTTGGTCACAATAGACTTGGGATATTGGTATTGGTTAGTACACAATCAACTCAAGAACTACTAAACCGTTTATAAAAACAAATTATATGTGTGGCATCATTTCATGATAAAATTGTAGATCAAGGCTAGAGGAAATTTCCTTCCCAAGGGGGAGAAAGGAGAAAAATTGTTATATAGGAAAAAATTTCGAATCGGTTTGTTTGCTCAACAAAAAAAATAATTAATCACATGTTTCGCTGATTATTGAAAACATCTCCCCAAGGCACAAAGATTATATGGACCAAAAAAAGTTTCATCTGATCGTCATCAATTTCGAACAACCTAACCCCAGCCCCAACACCGCACGCTCCCTCAACATCAATTGTCTCTGTACCACTCTTCAAATTATTTTATATCAATTTGTGCCAATATTTCTGTATAATATTTGGAATTCATAGAAACCAAGTCTCATAGATTTGCACAAAAACATCCTACAATAAATCTACGTACTCAAAATCTGATTCTTTTCACATTATCCTTCTTAGTAGAGTTTGGTTACGGACTGCTTACTTTTCTGCATACAAAGTAAGTGTTTGGTGCTCATTGGGTTTTTTTCCTTTCACTTAATACCCCGCAGCACGCACAAATACGAATCGTAGGACCTAAGTTTATATGGAAAAATTGTGTTCAATGAAACATTTTTATTTTATTTGAACGAACTCAAACCTGATATGAACTGTTAGATACGAACGCGGTAATTTGAGTATATTTTTATGAATATTATCGATGGGTTATGGTGTGTTGTGCATACAAGCCAATGGTAGCAATTGAGTTATTGTAATAAAATTAGAAATGCGTAAAAGCGTTTGTTTGTATTGAACCATCGATTCACGAAAACAAAGGAAGTCTTGTCGCAAACTGCCCAAATCAAATCAAACATGAGATGCAACTAAACTGTTATAGGAATTCGCTTGCATTGCTAAACTATGCTGCGAAGTTTTAGTTAGAGGCATCTCATCTCTGAAGCACGAATATTATCATACGTAAGTGTCTAAATTTTTAATAGTTGCTATCGTATTTGTTCCGACTTCTATTTTTATCATTAGCTGCTCTAATTAATGCAGAGGAGAGGATGAAGTTTGCAACCATAAGACGACCATATATCACATATAATATGTATAAATGGCACACTTACATCACGAAGGGAATGCGTGGGGTTAAGTAGATTTGTACATGGTCTCTTTTAGTTACCACACTATTTGATGAGCTTGTGGTTTGGCAACGTAGTGTGATTTCTGTCTCATTCGGTACGTTTGTCATTGTGACCAAACGCAAGAACTTGAATGGATGTACATCGTGCCATACCGTCATTTGCCTTTTTAATTTACCAGAATTTATTGTATATTAATAATAATTAATAAAAATTAGCGATTGTCCATATTAATATAGATTACTTCACAGCATTCGAATATATTAGGTTCCTTTTAAATTATAACAAACGACAAATATTGCTTTAAATCAATTTTATATTCAAGCAATATCTGCCATAAATAAACATTTAACTATTCATTTATTGAAGGGCAACCAATTTCCGTTTCGTACATACATTCAATGGCAAAATTCTTAGCTCTATTTGCTGTACATATACGAGTAAGTAAACCAAATTGCAACTTCGACGAACTTAATAGCTGCACAGTTTAAATACTTCGTTCAACTATGCACGGGCAATTGCTCAAAGTAAACTTGAGTCGTCTAATGAAGCATAACTAATGCAGTCTTCTCGCATGTAGTGAGACAGACTGATAGATAGATACTTAGATATAGATATATATCTGTAGATATCTATAAGCAAGTCAGCAAGGCAGACAGATACTATACATAGCTACAATAGACAGTAGCAAATATAGCTACTCATACAATTTGTTAGTTTGCAAGCCAAAACCATAAAAGCTACTCATACATACAAACAATATAATACGTTAGATAGATAGAAGATACTTATTTAGTTAGGCATGCGCACGTTTCTTGCTTAATTTCCACAAATTTATAAATCTTTAAATCGCAAACCAACAAACGAATCAACTTTAAGCTGTAACTGTAAACTTTGGAGGGAAGAAAGCAAAAAAAAAAAAAAAAAAAATTAAATAAAAAAGGCAACTTTTAAATGCATTTCCTAGAGTTTTTATTTTTCTTTTTTTTTATACTTTTTTTTAAGCAGCAGCAATTTTGCTACTCTTTGGTGATTTTAGTATATTTTATTTTATTGCTGGCATGCACGCATCAGTCAGTAAGTTAGTTAGCTAACTAAGCAGACAAACAGTCATCTAGTCAGTCACTCAGTCATTCAGTCAGTCAGTGAGTGTATCTATTTATCTTTAAGTGGTTGCAGTCGTACCTTAGAAAGACTTCCGCTGCTGACGCCCAGTTTTATGGGCAAAGCAAATGAAAAACCATGCAACAAGGTCTACTAGAACTCTCTGCTTGCTATCTACTAGTAAGTGTGCAGATACTTCTATTGCCCGCTTGCAGGCAGCATCAACGACAATCGACCACTTCTAATCTAATCACACGCGCGACTGTAATAAAAATGTTTTTTTTTTCTTTCTGTTTTTTTTTTTTTTACCGTAATCGCGCAAACCACGAACGAACGAACGAATAAATGAATGTCTGTCTCGCTCAAAGTCTGTTTTTAAGTCTAGCACCAAAAGCTCCCAAGTCTATGTTGGTGGCTCATTCTAACATGTTGTTGCGCTCAACGGTTGTTTTCCCTTTCTGGTCTTTAAGAGCCAAAATAGCCATACATAGTAAGTCTTGGTCGTCATCGTCGTCATCTAACTGTGCACAGTGTAGACCAACTGCACACGCGTGACGCGTTTTCAAGCCAAAGGGGCAACGGCAGTCAACCAATGTGCAATTGCGCATGGCAGAACTGTTGAAGGGAGCTGAAGTAAAGTATTGCTACCAGGCAACAGGCAAAAGTCTTCCTGTTTGGTCGCATCTGCATTTTTACTGCGCTTTTTGGGTATTTTCTACACTCGAATCTTGACTTGAAACACGACTTGGTTTTATTTCGTTCGTTTGCAATGCCAGCAAAAAAATAAACAAACCGATTTGCGAGGGTGGTCGGTATGGAAAAGCTACAATATTTCAGCGCAATATCTCAAATATTGTGGAATTTTAATTAAAAAAAATATGAGCTGTTTTATTTTTTTCGACTTCTCATTGTTTAGTTTATTTTTTCTAAAAAAATATCCTACGCCTTTTGTGATATATAAAAACATATCACCTATACATATTTATGATTCAATGTGCGAATAGGATATCTCAAAGTCGAGCACACTCAACTGCAGCGTTCTTTTTTGTTAGCATTGCTTTAGTAACACTTTTTAATCGCTTTTCACGTGTTGTTTGTAACCAATTGTTATTTTAATTGATTTTCGCTTCATCAAAATTCACCATAATGGTGAAGTACCACATGACGATGTATTCACTCCCTACTGAAAAAAAATCCACAATACACAGTGCAAACATTAAAAAAAAGTGTTCATGAAGTCAACCGCACACGGCACTGCTCACCATTAACTCTGGTTTGCCAACAGTACCCGTACACGGTATGGATTGAATTTTGAAAAAAAGCCAGGTATCAAAGGACAACAAACTATTCTCTCAAATCGCGCTTGCCTATCTCATACTACGTGGATAATGCGCAATTCGATCAGTTATATTCAGTGCCCTCCTCGGGACTTCCCCCACACCATCCTTATTATCCTCTCCCCATTATATTCAATTCAGCAGCAAACTTTAGCATAACAACCAATTATAAGTCCTTTTCTTTAAAAAAAAAAAACGCTTTATCACTCACATTTACTTGTCGCACTCTCCCTCTCTACCGATATTCAAATGATATTCACATGAAACATGTATAAACTAACTGAGAATTATAATTGCTCTGAAAATTTAAAAAAATTTTAGCCTAGATTTATATTAATTTAAATTTTCCGAATCGTAGTTAGGCAGGTATTTCTTTCCAGGCTGGTAATACTGTCCTTAATATTTTATAACTAGGTTTTGACGGGCCTTTCGATTGCCATTCGGCTGATTGCTATTTCGTAAGTGTGTCGTACTCGTACACCCATGCCTCGTCGCCAGTAATTATGTGTTCCATGAAGGTAGAATCGTAGTTAGGCAGGTATTTCTTTCCAGGCTGCTAACACTGTCCTTAATATTTTATAACTAGGTTTTGACGGGCCTTTCGATTGCCATTCGGCTGATTGCTATTTCGTAAGTGTGTCGTACTCGTACACCCATGCCTCGTCGCCAGTAATTATGTGTTCCATGAAGGTAGAATCCGAATTGCGAATTTGAAGAAATTTCAACTCTTTCGCAGCAACTCTGGCGTATGATATCTCCAATACATGATCGATCTCCCTCAAGCTCACATGGTTACTTTCCGCAACGATTTGCTTCACTTCCATCCAGCAAGAGGCATGTCTTCGAGAGTCTCCCGACCATCATTGAGAGCTTTAAACCACTCTTAAGTGCGCGTTTTTGACAGAACAGATTTACCAAAAGCCTTTTGCAATAAGAAATTTAACACAAATACGTTGATCAATATTTTCACTCATAAAAATGGCAAGCTCGACTGACTTAAGCAGCTACTTTAAATTAATGACAGTATTACCAACCTGGAAAAGAATTACCTACAAGCCGAGAGATTTAAAGTAAGAATTCCCAATATTTTCTTAACATGGTGTAGGCTGTTAAGCCCAACACAGAAGCTTCATACATATAGATAAAATTATTAAAAGTAATAATTTCTTTAAAATTCGATTATAACCATCTGATGGATTAAAAAGGTTCACTTGAGCTCGTATATACAACAACTCCAAATCAGTTTTATGTATTAAAAAGCTTCATTGATAGCTAGGGTTGTTATTTCAATGTAGAAAATATTATCTTAGAGGTAAAGCTTGCTAATGGAGGAATTTCTTTTTTTCAAATCTAAATTCTGTTGAATGCCGCCAATTAGACGGTGCGTTGTCGTGCAGGAAAGTCAGTTTTTCATGTCTTTGTTGATAATTTGATCTATTCGGATAATTCGGTATATTTGGATAACTCGGTATATTCAGATATTTCGGCATATTTGGATAATTTGGTATATTTGGTCAATTCAGATAATTTTATGTCGCAGAGCACGCTGCATTTCAGGTTTCAATAGCTCATAGTTGACGATACCCTGTTGATCCTATCAAATGCACGGCATTGTCTTCTATATGAAGCTATTTGTTCTTGCGAATGATGTTGAAGGATGATGTCCAGGAGCACGCCACAATTTCTTGTTTTTAGTTAATGTATTCACTTTTCATTGCCAGTCAAAATCTAAAGCAGGAACGTCTTTCTTTTTTTGTCTGGCGGATAAGGTTTTGACTGACTTCACTGCATCTGCCTAACATTCTTTTCATGAGGCACACATTTTCGCGATCCTTTAGTCAGTTTGTGATGTCATTGTTAATAATTCGATATATTTGTATATTTGAATAATTTGGTATATTCATATAATTCGGATAGTTCAAATATTTCGGATAAATCGGATAATTTGGATCATTTTACGAAGCAGAGCACGGAATTTCACGATTCAACAGCTCATAGTAGACGATACCCTATCATGTAGGAAAGTCAGTTTGTGATGTCTTTGTAAATAATCCGGTATATTCGGATAATTCTGTATATATTTAAATAATTTCGTATAATCGGATAATTCGGATAGTTCAAATATTTCGGATTTATCAAATGATTCGAATAATTTGGATAATTTTTAAAGCAGAGTGAAATTTCACGATTCAACGGCTTATAGTAGACGATACCCTGCTAATCCCACCAGCATTGTCTTCTATATGAAGCTATTTGGTCTTGCGAATGATGTTGAAGGATCATGACCAGGATCAAGCCACAATTTCTTGTGGAAGTATAACCAGTTTTTATCGCCAGTCAAAATCTAAAGCAACAACGTCTTTCTTTTTGTCTACCAAACAAGGTTTCGCATGTGTTTTAACTTCGCTCCATCTGCCTATCTTTCTATTTATGAGGCACCCATTTTTTGATACTTTTAATCTTCTCTGCTTGAGTAACACGCAATTGCTCGACCTGCAAAAGAAATTAAGCATTTTATTATTTAATCTTTGCACGCAGTTTTGAATCTACCCTCGTTTCTACTGCAACAGTGTCTGGTCGCTTCTTTAATTTGCTATTTTTCAAAGCTATTCTCACAAGACCCAAACGAGCAGCGTCCTGCTCCACCGTCGTTGCAACGGTGTAGTTAATCAATTATAACGACTCTTGATTTCCTTCCTGATCTAGATCAAGTATTGCCTTTTTTTCATTTAATTCTGCCTGGCGCGTTTATACCCTATACATAAAGCGTAATAGGGTATATTAAGTTTGTGCAAATATATGTAACAGCCAACATAAAATGTAGAACTGATATAGACAAGTATATCCGACTTTCTGAGCAATGAGATCTTAAATCTATTCAAAATAGACCTTAAATTGGAATATTTAGACTCTTTTATGCACACTTCATTTCAAGTTTATTAGGTACTTCCGCCAAACACACCAAAACCATGATCTCTTCTTTTATTACTTGTATACAAATTAATACAGCGTATCTCATAGTCGTGTAGTCTGGTTTAAATCTTTACCACTTGGTCTTTTTATTTTATTTTTCTTTTTTGCCACAGCTACTTGCAACTGTTTGTGCAAAGTTTTCAACTCAACTGCAACTTGCAACACAAATTGAGTTTCTGCTTTGCTTTTTCCAACATTTGATATACACAGATTTTGTGTTTACAGTTGTATTTTGCTCTGAGCTGCCACAAAATGTTGCACAATTCGTGCATGCTGCTGCTTTGTTACTGCTACGACACCCTCTATATGCTGCTCCTCCTTCTACTAGACGCACGACAATGCGTGCAGCATTTATACTGCTAGCAGCATGCTGCATGCTGCGTATTGCAACGAATGCGTGTGTCTGACGCATGCGCAGCCGTTGAGAGGCCAAAGTGTTGAACTAGCGCTTGTTTATTGCGTATACGTCGCAGCTGATGTTCATGATGATGTTGATGATATTCTTGGCGATGATGATGATGTTGTTGACGTTCAAATAAGTTGCAGCTTGTGTCTCTAAATTATTAAGTCATTTGTTGTTGTTGGTTTTTTTTTTGCTTAAGTCGCTGTTGCTGTTGTTATTCTTGTTCATCCATTCGTCGATGCCAATCGAACACGTTTTTAGTTGCATGTTCTTATATATCTTTCTTGGCCGCTTGTAGATTCTTAAACTGCCTGCTGTTTCTATTTTGCCTTCATCAATATTTCTAGTTTTAGTTATTTCTTTGTTTATTTTTTTTTTTATTGTAATAGAAATCTATGCATATAAATAAAATTGATTTCTGTAATTTCGAAATAAAAGGTTCTTCTTAAGAATAGTTCAGATGGACATATCTCATATTGCATTGAAAGTAATTTAAAGCATCGAAAAATTTCAACTTAAAGTGACAGCAAATTTACGGAAAATTCGTATAAAAAATATTTGTCAGATATCTGGCTTAGTGTGAACTTAAAATTATGCTCATATAAATATTCGTAGAAGACGAAAATACAAAATTTTTTGGCCGCCTATTGTATGCTCTCGACTAATATATATATATATCACATATCATTGCCAGAGAGAGAACTTTTCAGACTGTAATAAAGTAAAGATTAAACTGAGAAAAAAAGGCGTTGTCATGTCTCACATATAAAAACAACTACAACAACGCAGAAGGATGAGATTTAGTACATTTGCAAAAAATATAGAGAAAAGTAGAAAAATATTTCTTGAAACATTAAAACCATCCTTCGATGCAGCAATGATATGATTCGATCCAAATATTTCTATTGACTTCGAAATAAGGAAATATTCATATGGAAATGTGTAGACTATATTGGACTTCGTATCAATTCGTAGCGCAACTCATGTGATGTTCTATAGTTCATAGTTGCCCAGAGTTTTGGGCAGCTAATTTTGATGGTTATATACCTGCTCTAGAAGAAACTGATCAGATTCCCTACGTAGTTTGCTCTCTGTGCAATGTGATGTTTGATATATATCAGCGGCAGCACTTGATCTTGCGTAGTGCCTGATTCTGCATTGCTTGCACCCTGTTTCGGTTGTATTTCGCTGCGTTGCTTCATATCTGGATGCCATATCTCTATTATCTGTTGCTCAATGGTGCGCTTATTATATATGAACAGCTTACCCTTGCTGTTACGAAGCCAATAATGCTTTTTCATTTGAGCTCCGCATGTTTGCAAGGTAGCCAATTGCTTTTTAAGAGTAAAGCCTTTGTCTAGTATTACTCGTAAATACTTAGTCTTGGATGATTGTTGCAAGGTAACGCTGTTAAGCTGAATTAGAGGTTGGAACTCTCCACTTTAATGCGATTGCTGCATTTGTTATAATTGAGAAGAACATTCCACCTCTTTGCTCAGTCTTCTAGCGTGAGTATGTAGTGCTGTATGAACATCCGCAGAATCTTGTTTGCGTCTAGATCTGTTGAGCATCAGCAAATGTTGCAATCATTGTACTCTTGCTTGAGAGAAGTTGAACAGGAATTTTCAAAGAATGTTACCTTTAGGGATCCCTGTACATATATAGTAAATTGGAGAGGCACTTCCACCTAACTTTACAACTGACAACTGACAGCACTCTAGGTAGGAGCGCAATATCAGAAATAATGCGCCAGGTAGTTTGTCTATTATCTTTGCGAAAAGACCGGTGTGCCACAGCTTATCGAAAGATTGTTGTTAACAACTCTGTGGAACTGTTCAGTTGTTCCATGACAAATCCAAACGGGAGTTCCGTGAATAAGTCTTTGATTATGAGTTATCTCTACCAAACCATTTAGACTTATTTAAGTAGACTGAACGGTCGGTAGGGCTGAGGGATGCTTTTTGTCTTGCTGGGCTTGTGGAGCAAAAAGATTAGAGATCTCTGTCAAGCTCATAGGAGCAATGGTAAAGCTCATCAGCAGTGGAGAATCTAATTATGTGTCTGTAGCTAAGACGTCGTTCACTGAAGACAGATTGAATGGCCTGAAGCACTCGGCGAGTTGTAGTGCAAAGACTTCAGCCTGTTCAGAGCAACATCATCTTTCACAAGTATTTTGCAGTGAAGTTAGACCTATTTGTTGACGCATGATGCATCGAGTAGCCTTCCACAAATTCCTTCAACTATTGCTATGGGCAGTTGGTTGCCTTACGAAGTATTGAATGTCATTCTGAGGAATATAGCAGTGACACATTTAAATGGGGTAATATGGGGTGATTTGCAGGGTCGATGCTGTACTAGTGAATCGGTTTTCGGTTTTTGTCTTTGCCAAAGCACATCAGTTCATGCACTATGCTAGATACACCATAGGCGTTCCGACTGAAGATCGATAGAGAACTCATTTATTATTCACTATCTCGGTGAGCAAGATAAAAAGTGTTCTTTAAGTCTTTTGCTTGTGCGACTTAGCTGGCCCTAAACCCTCGATCGGTCATGACCGCATTCAGTAAATCGCACAACTTGCTGTAGTCCTTTGCACCTTGGCACCAGTTGCTTTGAATGACAAATACGGAAAGATCTCTCCATATCTTCTCACTCCAACGAGTCCTCTATTTCGGCGTTCTGCAATCAAATTTGGACCCCAATGTTAACAATGCTTGCTGGAGCTCTTTCATCCATTCGAATAAGCTGATCAGCTTAGTGCCGCCGCTGGAATTTTATGCGCTGGACTATGTCAACCTCATCGAAGAGCTCATACAGCTCGCAGTTCATACGTGATCTAAACTCGTCGATGACTCAAATGCTGCGAAGAATCTTCCTCTCAAAGACTTCCAAACGGCGTTTCGTCTAACTCAATCACGGTCCATGCCTTCTCCGCCATAGGACCGAGAGTATCAGCGTCTTATAGACTTTTGTGTGACTTCTTTCATCATGCTGGTAAGGGAATTCATGGGGATCCTTCAGGTGTATAGATCAGTTTTAATGTTTTAATTTGTCTGCTGAAGAAATGAAATGAAATTCTGGTGTATCATTGTTGAGTCTGCTAAATGTTTTGTAGACGCTGCTGCAGGGTATGAATTCCTGTAATTTCGTCTTGCGTGGGGACTCAAGAAGTCAACAATGTTTGTTGATTCTGCTGCTGTGTTGGACTATGAGGTGCAGCTCTCTTTTCGCGGGGAATATTGGTACACAATTGGTGTAGTGAAGCATAGACTGCAGCTGATTGTTGTTGATTGAGCGTAACTGGATAGAGTTGCTTGGCCATCTTGAGATTACCAACCAACTTAATATTGTGAATGACATATTTTTGATAGTATTAGCATAATTTCTGACTAATCACATAAACACTACCGAAGCGCTGTGCTGCTTTAAGAACATTTTTTGTGCTGTATGCGTAATGGACTTTTTTGTTTCAAATTAATGCTAAATCGACGTCAACTTGAGCCATTATTTTTCTATTAAGCTATTTAAATTAGACCACTACCAACAACAAACACATATTTTTTCATTAAAAATCAATCATGTCACCAATCTGACATATCCGAAAAGATTAAAATAAAATTTTTGAATACATCTATTTTAATATCAACATTTAAACTCGAAATTCGTTGCAAACAACTTTTTTCTAACCATTATATTTTCTCTGTGGTACAGTTTTTTCTATTTTCCAAGTGCCAGATGATATAAATAATATTTAGAGTAAACTTTAAAATTAATTTTAAAGTATCTTTCACCCAACTACATTTCCAATAAAACTTCAACACTCTGCTAATTTACTTCAACTGCAAAAATTCGAAATATGTGGCAACAATTTTCTCTTCCCAGCAACTTATAAAATAGATTTAAGCCCCCCCGTCTATAAATTCCCAACGCATTTTCATTTGCAATCTGTGCACATTGAAACACGTTCGAACATGTCACATAAATTAGCCATCAATTTGACATTTCAGCTGCTGTAATGAGTTACCTTAGGGTTCTCGCACCGCAGGGCGTCCCAGTACGAAATACAAATGCGAAGATAGATAGAGTTCAAAGACTTAAAGACAAGAGTCAACACAGCATAAAGTAAAAATCAATTCAAACCATTTCAACCGCCTTTAAACGTAGACAGGGAGGACAAGCACAGCAATTGACAGCTGTCATCATTTGCTATTTCACTCAGACCAAAAAACACTTACACAGCCAATAAATTAATATCTACAAATAAAATTCAATGGCATTTAAGCAGAGAATCAATCAATTCAATTATTATAATTATTCAGCTTGCAGCATATTCGTTAATTAATTGCTTTTGCAATTAAGCTAGCTATATCTCCCGAACCAAACAACTCGCTTTAATTTTTGAATTTGCTACTATTTATATTTTTTTTATTTCAATTGATTTCCTGCTGCGCTTTTTAAGCTGCACACAGCATGCGTCGTCTCCATTTTGTTTTGTTTTGTTTGTGGCTTTATGCCCGCACTCCTGCTCCTTATTCTTGTTCGCTCTCCCTCTATTTTTTTATTTTTTTTTTGTTGCTTCTTTCATCAGTAGATATTTTTTTGACATTTGATGTATTTATGCGCTGCTTTGAGCGATTTGTGGGAAACTGTCATGCTGTGTTTGCGCTGCTGTCTCTATGTATTTATATCTCCTCTATAGTACGCTTCGCTTCGTCTCCCTCGCTTTCGTCTCTTCTCTTCTCGTCTCGTCTCGTCTCTTTCGCAAAATATATTGTGTATTTTAATACACTTGATTGTGAGTGATTTATATAGAAATTGATAAAGTGCTTTGGGAAAATGTGTAATTAAATGAGAATTTGCTGACGTTCGATGCGAAAGTTGTAAGTCTTTGCAATTTATGCGCTAATATGTTGGAAGTCCTTTGAAATATGGGGCGTATGAGTTATATTTTTTATTCGTTTGATAAATCAACTAGAAATACTTTAAAGTGGAGACATAGTTAAGAGTTTACTGTGCTAGTTGAGAGCGATCATGTTTGTTATCTATAATTTTTTTAGACTCGATATAAACTTGACGAGAGAGAAAAAATTCCAGATGGAAACCATTAGAGACTTATTCACAGGTACTAGGCAACCAGTATTATTAAGCTGCTGCTTAAAAACATCCGCAATTTTGGAAATATTTAAGTCCCTTTGAAGGTTAACCAAGGGGCACTAAAGAAGTTGTGGAGAATCTTTGCTTGGAAGACACTGATCTTAAAGAGGATAATCCTAACCTTCTCGATCGCATATATTCTACAATATTCAAGATATTATTTAGTTTCTTCTGTTGATTCAGTAAATTCCTTTAAGGAACTTCTTTAAAAAATCAAGTTCTTCAAACAAAAAGTACCACATTTCTCGAAATAAATATGCAAAAAAGAAAAATCTTTCAGCTACACAACCAACAACCATTGGAAGCCATTGAAGGAGAATGTTCTCTCTTCTAACTCAACAAATACCATTTTACAACAACAACAAAGTTAAGAGCTAAAGCAACAAAGTCAAGTCAAAAAGTTTACATAACTGAATTTGCGACAATGGGGTTTTTCACGTTGTTGTTGTTGTTTTCCTAGCCATTGTACAAAAATAACCGCTATTACAACAACAGTACAGAACAGAATAGCAAAAAAAAAAAACAAAAAAACAAAAAAAAAAGTAAAGAACAACAATTCTTGTTGAACTAGCATTACTCCTTAACAGTATACATAACAGCAACAACAACAACAACAACAACAACAACAAAGACCAACAAAGTGTTGCATTGCTTACAATAACAACAACAACAACAACAACAACAACAATAACAGCATCATTATTAATAACAGCAACTACAGCAACAACAGCTTAGTTGAAATGCAACAAAAATGCATACGAACTGAATTTCTTCTAATGACGTACGTTGCAGCAGCAAAACTATCTTTGGAATTGTTGTTTTTGTTGTTCTTTTTCTGCTTCTTCTTCTTATTCGTGTTGCTATTTTGCAACAACAACAGCAACCAGCAGCTAGCAGCAACATGTTGCCAGCAGACACTAGTGATGTGCAAAAAGATGAAAATGAAGATGAGGAAGTAATACAGAAACCGTATAGAACAGCTATGCATGCATGCATATAGTCTGACCATTAAAAGAGAATCAAAGAATTGAAAAAATCAACAGAGAAGAAGAAGCAGAATTGTATGCTTTGTCATTGTCTGCTCTGCATTTTGGTAGGAAATATATGCTGTGCAAAAAGTATGCAGACAACTATTAATTTATGCTAAACATAAAAATAATCTCTATAAAAAAATATGCAATATACATGGGGATACACTTGAATAGCAAAATCTATGTGTTTCATATCTTCCAAACTATAAATTTCTATATACATAATGATAAAAATATATAAAAACTATTATAAAAAATAAATAAAGTTAAAGCCTAGTAAGAACCTCGGATAAAGTGCTCAAGTACAGAAAAAAATCTTATGAGTACCCTCGGCTGGCATATTAGAAGTTCACTTGCTCTCAACTTATTTTCGAAATGGAATATGTTTATATACTCCTGACTACCATGCTTGATTATTATGAATTTTGTTATAACCAGTTTCCAATCATAAAAGTTACTAAATATCATAAAAAATGGGAAATCGAAAATGAAAAATCCTTTTTTAGTGCTTTTTATTTTACTCATTCTTAAAATTTGTTCTCAATATGAATGAGGAAAAGATCCTGAACCATTTTAAGTCAATAGTTGAGAAATCATGGCTGGTTTAAGGTGTAACTTTCCACAAGCTTCACTTAAATGTTTATAACTCCGAAATGATGGGAGTATGTAAAATAATATTTTGGACACATATTTTTGAATGTTGAATCTGAAGAAAAATATTATTCTGAGGAAGAAAATGGCATCCATAGGCACCCTTTTTTCTGCATATTTCTTAAGATTGAATATTCAAAAAGGTGTGTCCAAAATTCCATTATTTAATATAAAAAATCCGATTCATATATTATTATTCTATTCAAATTAAAAATATAGTTGAAAAGGTTGCCTAGATCTTGAAGTTATAGACACACTTCATGTTTGGCATAAAATAAGAATCTGATTTTTTTAAGGTATTTATACTATTTCTCGATATAATCGATTATACGTCAGTTGTGGAACTAAAATTGTCTTTTATAAAATAAAAAAAATTACCTGGTCCTCCTGGTCACTTAAAATAATAAAAAACAGGCTATGAAAGGTGAATATTTATAAGATGTAGATGGAAATAACTCACTCGATGTATATACGCAAATATCTTCAATTCTTTTGGTATATAATCACCCTCGCCTGAAGCACCAAAGCTAAGTCTTGTTCATTATCATTTAATAGAGGTATTCATGGTAGGGCACTGGGAGCACTATTCATTCAAAACTTATTCATAAGATTGATGTTTCTTCATTCGACTGGCCAGTTGCTTCATTTCCAGATTATAAGTATCCACTGGAAGCACATATATGTATGTTCGAATAAAAAGAACATTGAAAGTTGTTTGTCCGAATTTCAAGATCTAAATTACGAATGTAATATAAAAAGAAATCTCGTCGCTGGTGTAGTTGTAGAACCAATGCTGAGTGAAGGAGGAGATTTGTTCAGGGAATTACAAAAGATATGCAAAAGTAACCCAATTTCTTTACTCATAAATGAAGTTTGAACAGGGAGAAGCAAGAACTGATAAAATGTGGTGTCATGAAAATTTTGCCCTTTTACTAAACACACATTTATTAAAAAACAATTAATTTCCCTTGAAATAGATATCAATATAGAATTTTAATAATTCTTTTCTTTGCAATGGTTTTTACTTCTCTGAAGGTGTGTTTTTTCTGCTTTCATTTTTCACTATACGATATTTTTGAGGGATATAACTTCACTTTAGCTGTTCTATGTATGTCATTCAGGTTTCTAGCTCCATATAAAGTTTAGATTGATCTATCCTAAAGTACTTACAAGAATAGGTATGCTTGGAAAACTTATTTATCTTTCGATATACATAAATGTTTGTAATACACAGAGAAGTTTTCATGAGCATCATGATATAAATAGTAAATTTGCAATGACACTGCCTACCGTCTATGGAGTATTCGTAGCTGTATTTGAAACAAATGTCTTTGTAGCTATCTAATCTATTGAGTAAAAGTGGTTGTCTCATCAATTGGAAAAAATATTCATATAACTCTAAAGAAAAAATGACAGCTAAAAACTTATTGATCCGAAACAATTGCGACTGTAGCTTTCCAAGCTTAAAAATTTACCAAAAAATTATCCAAGAAGATACTCAATCTCGACTTATTCATCGAAATCTATTTATTCGTAGCTAAACTCACCTAGGTGGTTATATCTTGATTAGAAAAGTATCTTCAAGTTAGACAGATTGAACGTCTAATTTATTTTCCAGCTGATGCATTTGGACCTTTTTTGAATACCAATACCTAGAGCTTATTTTTCCATAAGAAGGTTTCAATAAATATTGAACAACGAACTCAGAAATTAATTAAATAGCAAAAAAAAGTTAAGGCAATCTAAACTTTTTCTGTATAATTTTTTTTAGAGCTTAGATATTTCTGCTTAAGGCCTGTTGTCGCATATAACAGAAACTGAAACTGAATTCAGTACATTAGCAACTGAAACTGAAACTAAAACTGAATTTTATATACTGAATTCAGTTTTAGTTTCTGTTTTATATACTGAATTCAGTTTTAGTTTCTGTTGTATGCGACAAAATGCTTTTACTGAAAAATTTACTAAGAAGTTGCAGGGAATTTTATTATATCTGAAAACCTGAAAATATCTTAACTAAGTTTTATCATTGAAGTTTCAGCTTTCCGAGTCTAAAGCCATTTTGCAGTATACCTCTTACTCAATGAATGTCAAATAAGCAAATGTTCTGTAAACAATTTACAACACTGTCATGACAATTTCTGAGTATTTACATCTACTACATCGTTTCTATTTGCTAAACTACAGTAATTTATTTCAGCTTTTCAATTCTGTTTAACATTTTTACCTGCTGCGCATCTGTGCATTGTTTAAACATTCACTTGGACACTAACAACTAAAACAAATAATTAGCCAATCACATTAACATCAAATGCACATAACTGCTTGAATTCAGATACTTTCAAAGTTTAAAATCTTGACGATGCATTTACAAATTTGCTGAAAATCTATACCACTCCTTCTTAGCACTAAACAAACGCATTGCTTTGTGACAGAATAGCCAAATTTTTCTGTTTTGGTTGGTTTCAACATAGGAACTTTGGAACATTAAATTTAGCTGCAAACAGCAGATGCACTCCCACATGTTTTGTCGCATGTTTTTCTACGTCTTCTTAGTTGAAGTTTTCTTTTATCAAAATCATTTCAAGCAGTGCAAGGCTTGTATATGGTTGCTTCCTGGAACTGGTTTTAGTTAGCTTTTACATGTTGTTGTCATCAACAACATCATCATCGTCATTCTCATCCTCATAGTCTCATACAACATTGTTGCAACTATGCAGTATGTGCAGTTGTTGCATGTTGGTCCACTTTGGGCCAGAGTAAAGTTTGCGCAGCAAAATCATCATCATTGTCTTTTGAAAAGCATCTCGTTGGCTGCCTGACTGACTTTTCGTTATGCGGATTTCCATTGGCAATTGTTCACTGTGAATGTTTGTTTGTTTGTTTTTTTTTTTCTCTTTTCTGTTTGAACATTGAACGAGTATGTGTACACAAATAGTTTGCTAGCTCTGAGTCAGAATGTGTCTTTCTGGCTTTTGTTTGTCAGTTTTGTTTGTGACAAGAGTTAAAGTTGACTGGGCTAGTTGCTGTTTGTTATTTATCTAATAGAAGTTGGGAGGTTAAGGCAAATATTCTCATTTCCTCTGATTGGTTAAAGCTAAAATAAATAATTTAAAAATGAAATTAAAAATATTTAGTTCTGCAACACCATTTGAAAGTCTCACAACTTACATGCAACATAAATACTTAAATGTTAATTGATGCCAATCGAAGCGGAAATCAATGAGAAAGGAAGGAAATAAAACTCATCAAATGTAGATACTTTTTTTTGTGCTAAGTCGTGCAATCGTCACTGCTTTCAATGAACTAACAAACGCTTTTAGTTAAGTGTAGAACAATTCGTCAGCGCATACTGGTCAGTCTATCAGTCCGTCTGTCTGTCGGTCTGCCTGTCAGTCATGCAACATATACAAGAGACTGTCCTGTCAGTTAGTCAGTCCAGTGTCATTTGACAAATGCTCGCATTCTTATTTATAGTACCATTTTATGTATTTTATTCCGCATTTTATTTATGTGCTTTTTCTTTATGTTCCATTTTTTTATTTTTTTACTCATGTTGGTCAATGTTGCATTTGCTGCAGCAAAAATTCTTACTGCTGTTGCTGCTGCTACATGGGCTTGGTTGGCATTGGACATTCATTCATTCATTCATTGTTCTTCTTATACATTTGCGTGGCGCTGCTGCAAGCGTTTCTACCACATCTTCAAACTCAAAGTACTCTTTGTATTATTGTAAGATTCTTCTTTACACAATGGCCAGCTTTGTCCAATTGCTGCAGCTGTTTTGTAGTGCACTACAGTCTGATATCTTCTTTGATATAATTTTGTGCATATACAAAGGTCCAAGTTCAGAACCACCCACTAGTTTTGAGCAGCATACAATGTTCACAATTGCATTAAGAACAGCTGCGTTTACTTTTAGCATGTATTGTCTTTTCTTAATGTACTAAAATGTTTAATATGGAAGATTTAGAGAAAGTTTGGGGTAAAATGAAGTGTAGAGCGTACATAAAATTTAAGTAAATACTAGTAGAAAAAGGAAATGTTAGGCTAGAAATGGATATAATGTAACTCTTAAAGTTCAATATCTCATAGCAAGTATATTCCTTTATGTCTATAGAATTTGTGGAAATCAAGAGAAGGAAAAATTCTTTAGCACTCTCTATACTTATTGCCACCTCACAGCAGACAGAAGAAAATTCGCTTAACTGAATTTTTCCATTTAAAATACTCTTTCAGAGATATCTGAAAAAGCATTAAAAATTTTTGTATAGAAATATAGGCGAGATTATATGATATCAAGTTAGAGACTCTTAATAGCTTAGAAACTGATTGATCCATAGAGCATCATCTTCTTCGCAGTCTCTGACTAGTATACAAATAAAATAGGCCAGTTTTGCAATCTAGTTATTCTTGCAAATTTACCTCATTAAGGAGCATTGCTTCCAGAACTAAATTTTCTAACATATTAAGAATCTAGTGTTACAGGAACTCCAAACGATTTCTTTGAAATGTATTATTTAAAGCGTAGCTATTTATGTGCAGTTAACTGAGTAATTCCATATCTATCCATTAGATCTTGTCATCCTTAAAAAAGTATCGATACTTTTCTAAACAAAAATTTTATTTGTGTATGTACATATATCACCATAATGCATCCAAACTTTTAGTAAGAGTACTTTTAGTGTAAAGTTTCATAGCGTTGCTATTTTTGCGACATTTAAGGAGTAACCTAAGAAATATCTTATCAAATCGTCAAATCTGCGAATATATGTGAGATGGGAGAAAATGAAAGAAATGATAAATCAGACAAATTACTATTTAGTTATTTGTTATATAACAATCTTATATGCTACTTCTCTTTCGCCCTACTTTGTCTCTTTCTTTCTTTCTCTCTTGTTTTTTTCTCTATTTTTTCCTTTCCTCTCTTTATTTCGTTCTTTTTGCATTCTCTCTTTCTTTATCTTTCATTCTTTCTGTCTGTCACTTTCTTCTCTTTAATGTTTCTTGTCTTCCCTTTATCCTTTTCTCTTTCTTCTTCTTTTTTGTCACTCATTCTTGCTCGCTGTCTCTATCTCTCTTTCTTTCTCTAAATCTCTCTGTCTTTATATCTCTATTTCTTTTTTTCTTTTTTTTCTCCTCTATATCTCTTTCTATATCTCTCTTTTTTTTCTTTCTTTCTTTCTTTCTCTCTCTTTTTTCCTGTATATCTCTCTTTCTTCCTTTATATCTCTCTTTCTTCCTATCTATCTCTCTATCTCTATATTTCTCTTCTTCCTCTATATCTCTCTTTCTTCCTCTATATTTCTCTTTCTTCCTCTATATCTCTCTTTCTTTTTTTCTATCTCTCTTTCTTCCTTTTCATCTCTGATTCTTTATATATCTCTTTCTTCCTCTATATCTCTCTTTAACCTCTATATATCTCTTTCTTCCTCTAAATCTCTTTTTCTTTCTTACTCTCTTTCTTTCTTTATACCTCTGTTTCTTCTTCTATATATCTCTTCATTGCTATTTATATCTCTTTCTCTATATCTCTCTTTCTTCCTATATAACTCTTTTTCTTCCTTTATATCTCTCTTTCTTCCTATGTATCCCCAATTTTTTTATTTGTATATCTCTTTCTTCCTTTATATCTCTCTTCATTTCCCTCTATTTCTCTTTCTTCCTTTATATCTCACTTTTTTTCTCTCTTTCTTTCTCGTTCATCCTTTCTATCTTTCTTTCTTCCTCTGTATTTTTCATTCTGTCTATATTTCTTTCTCTCTTTCGTTTTCTTTCTTTCTCTGGCGTTTTCTCTATATTTCTTCCTCTCTCTCTCTCTATCTCTTTCTTTTTTTCTTTCTCTTCCTTCTCTCTCATTTTTTCTTTCTATTTCTCTTCCGCTCCCTATAACATATTTCTTACCAAACCATTCCTAGCCATTGAATGGGAACGAAGCACCGAGCGGTACGGTTAGCTTTTATTTTATTTCTTTCTCTGCATTTGTTGTTGATGAAACTTCAATATAATAATGTATTTTAATGTATCGATTTATGTCCTGTATAGCCGATCAAGTAAATCTTTTAACGTGGTCCTATAAATCTGAAGAACATCACTACACAACACTATACAATGCTCGTTTTTTTTAAAAGCTGCACGATTATTTATTACAATAAAACCTTCAAAAATTAAAAATAGTCGGTAGATAATTTTCTAACATTAAAAATAAATTAATTATTTAATAAGAAAGGCGCGTTTAAGAAACCAGAAACTGCTGGTGTTCCAATTTTCCATTAAATGTTCTAATATTTGAGGTCTTAACTCACAAATAGTAAGCACTATTTTGCCTTCTAAGGCTAATGTCGTTGCTAGGTGGTCTGCATACACCAAAGATATCAAATTCTTCCATAGAAAAAAGTCTATTGACGTCAGTTCAGACGATTTTAAAAAGCATATAGCGGGTATATATCTGGTGATGGTATTGCTTCAATTAGTCAATAGTTGCTTTAGAAGTATGCATTGTGACAAAATTTTCTTAAAACCAAACGGGTTCCAGACCTTTTTACGCACTCTAAAAATAAAAAAACACCATAGATCTGGCTTCATTGTCAGTTCCATTTTCTTAATTTCTTGAAGAATTAAGACCAAATAATGTTAGAAACTTCACCAAAAAAAAAATTTGTTACGGACTGTTTGTAGCTTATCACCATTGTATTTTCGTTGTTCCAAATGATGCCATTTTGTACACAAATCCAAAATGAGTTTCATTATAGAACAGTAATTTGCGGTTAGAATAGGATCTACATCGATCGTTCATTGAACTTACGACAGCGTACAGCTTTGTGTGAGTATTTACAAAAAAAGGACTACATATTTATGAAAATAAGCCATTAGAAAGGAAGCATCAAATGAAACAGGAAATAAAAGCAATAAACTTACATTCTCCTTCTTTCTCGCTCTATTTTCTCTTCTTTTCTTTTTCTGTAGGACTTGGATATAAGTTGTCACTAATTGCTTCAAATTTGTACCTCAAAATTGGTTGCATTTTATGCCATGATAAGAACGGATGGCTGGTGCACCTTTTCAGTTTTATCGAACACAATGCTTCAGTTCGGTTGGTAATAGGTTTAGAAATTATTAGCCTGCTGCATAATCTAGTTGTCTTCGTTTAGATATTCACATTTCATTTTTTTGGTTCAGAAGATGTTTTTTGATTCATTCTACAAAAATTTATAAACTACAAAAAATTTTGTTTACAAAACCATGCTATGCCGTCTTCATTCTCCATCCGAGTCAATCAAACCTACTTTGATGGAGTTTATTTTATAATTTATTTCTGTCTAACTCGATTTTCTAAAATCAGCAAAATTTATGATCCACTTATTAAAACTCCAACTAAAGAAGAACGAAATTACTTCACATAAAATTCTTATCATCTCCAGTAACTTTTCACCCATGCGCTTAGATCATTTCATTCTCCCTAAATGCACTTCGTGAGAATTTTATAATAAAAGGATTAAATCAGTCACCGGAACTCACAAGCTGCTTCCTGTGCTAACTTGTAGGGTATCGTCTTGCAAAAAGAAAAAACTTATATATAAACAAAAGAGCGAATGAGATAAATGCTTATAAAAAATTGCATAAATGCCAGCGGCAGAGGCAGAGGCAACAAAAGCGAACAGAACTGTGCAAAACTGAGCGTAATGGATGGCGTACAATGAACTCATGGCAACTCATGGCACAAAACTAGAAACACAAACCAAGACCAAGAAGAGACTACGATCAAGTCTACTATACTATTCCATACTAGAAACAAGAACAAGAATCAGTTGCAGCAATGGCAACAGCAAAGCGCACAATGGGAAGTTGCAGTTGTATGATGGGGTATTCATTTAAGACATGGCAGAGCAGAGCGTTATATGGTATCGATGATGTTGACGATGATGATGATGATGTTCTTGTTGACGTTGAAGTTTATATTGTGGGTAAAACTGAAAGTATTTGGAAATTTGATGTATCAAATATATTCAATATATTGAAGACACAATCGGAAATTTGAAAGCCATGTTCTACAAAAAAAAAAAAAAAAATTATTCTACTTTGAACTTCAAACTCGATTCTATAAATTTTAAAATGTACCAAAAATTTGAGTTAGAAAACTAAAGTGGAATCTTTCAGTTTAATAAATGACTGATTTTTTGAAGCCTCAAAATAAAGAGCGATGTCTCAGCAGCTTCAATAACTTTTCGCTGTTCCCACATAGCATTGTAGTTGTAGGAGGTTGGTGCATCATCTATTTCTTCAGTGATGATAACTTACATTTTTTATAAAAATTCTACCTCTTCCTGATACCTTTACTATATCTTCATTGGTTTCTACCATCTCATATACAAGAGTACCAAAATTCGATATAAGTTTATTTGGAAAGCCTACGTTTTTAAGAAAAATTCAATCTCCAACTTTAATATTAGTAATTTTCACCTCCAAACCCCGTCCCTTCATTTATATCAATGATAAGTTTTCCTTTTCCCTTTTATTTAATAATACCATCCATCATGTTCCTTTTTTGGCCGATTCTGTGCATTCTTCGAATCATTTCTGATTATTCTACGTTTTTATGCGCTTGCGCTGCTACGGTCCCATTTTTGTCTTCATATATATTTTGACTCTGCCGGTCGATTTTGATGAAATAAACTCTAAATATTACTCACAATAAAGCTTCTTATCTTCCAGTAATTCGATTTCGTATCCATTGAGTGTCTTGTACGTAATGCGCGCACAAACAGACCAACAAAAATTTTAAACCTATGTGGATTGATATAGATTATTCGATTATATATTAAGTTAGTTGTGGCCATGGTTGTGGTTCCATGCTGCGTTTTTTTTTTCTTCGTATAGGCCATTGTAAGTTGATTGACAATGAATCTATACACATTTTCTACTATCCTGTTGGCTTACGGCCAATAAAAAGTGGATGTTATCTGTTTTATTCCTCACTGCTCGCAATATTCCTGGAAGTTTGTACTTATAAAATGTCTCACATTATCTATTCTCAAAAAGTTTTTATATCCAAGACTGTAAAAAATTTGTGTTAACTTATCAATAAGAGCCTCTGATGAGATTGGTGGAATTTAAATTCCATTATATCCATATATCTTCCATATATCTTGATTAGCAATCGATCAAAACTAGAAAATATTCGTTGTTCGACTGAAATCCTAATCAATCACTAGCCACAGTTCTCTTCAATGGTGAAGTATTTCAGTCTTAAAAAAAAAATTTTGTCATCTCGGTTTATACAAGAATATACATGAAATGTTTAAGGAGGATTGGAGTGGATCACCTCTGCCCTATTGTCATATTTAATTTCATTACTTGTGTATATAAATAGATTTTTGAACTTTAGGCCCGTTAGTGGAGTACGGTTGAATAAAATCGCGTACCGAGACAAAAATGGGGACGGCTTTAATGTGGGTAGAATTTAAGAGTGGGAAGGTTATCAACACATTCGAACGCCAACTCAGTCGCATTCCGCTCGCGTCTCACCATAGTACAATCGCCCTAGAGAAATATTTACTTTCGGAAAAATTGGGATTCTATTCATTCACCACAGCTAATGAAATCTGACCATGCATACCGAAGGGTATGCTTTTACTGGGGCGATCGTACGATATACTTGTAGAAGTTAAGTGTAGTGGAGTTTGTCTAAACTGCTTTTGGTGAGTAATGACGGAACTTCGAGTGCTTAATTGATTCCTTTCACACCTCAAGAAGTTGAACTTCTGTCGCTCGTGGTATCCACGCACCTCCATGATTATTTTTTTTTTGATTATTTTTCTATTTAATTTGAAAGTTTCCCTCCACATTCCCGGCCAATTCTTCACTTTTAATAGAGTAGAGTCTAGGGATTGAAACATTCAACCGTTCAAAATTTTCATTTTGTGTTGCTTTAATAGAAAAAAATATTGCCGCTCCGCTTTGCACCAACTCAACATTTTTTATGTGATCTAGGATGTTTCTTTTTTTGTGTAATTCAGACACCATGTTTGAATGGTATTAATTATAGAAGAACCAGCTATATTTCGTTATAATCAATCTAAATTTTTAATATGCTTTATTATATATCGCTCGACAGTTCATTGCAATATTCGTTAAGAGCCATTGGAAACACAGCTTTCATATTGCTTTGCTTAAATAAGATTGAAATTGTGGTGGACCACCATGATGTATTATAGGAAGACTATAGAAAAATACTAATCTTACAACAAGTACCAAGATCCACTTAGAGGAGACCAGCATGCAATCTATAGCTAATTGTATTATATCAAGCCAAGCTCTCAGTTTTACTTGGTTTTGTGATTTGTGACTTTGATAAAATCGTACGATTTCTTGTGGAAGTGTTCCGAAGTTCTCTCTAACATCATTTTCATAATGTTTTTGGCGATCAAATCGGTTTGTTTTTCCATTTTTGATTTGAAAATTAAATCTCAAATTGTTTTTTATTTCAAAAATGAGAGCATGTAAATAATTTTCTTACAAAAAATGCCGACAATGCTCTATTTTTCCTCTTACTCCTTTGCTCTTAACACTATTTCCCTTCTTAGTCCATATAACAATGTAAGCTGATTGTGTGCAATCTGACGCACTTACTTTGAGTCATAGTGAAATAAAATAAAAAAAAAACAAAATAAAATACCTTCTTTTTTTCGCGTGAGAGCATGTGCAAGCAATGTATGAAACGTACATTGGTGTTTGTAAGTATTTTGAGGCATTTAAAGCATTGTTAAAACCTTTTTTGATTTTGAAAGCCTTCTATTGCAAACAAAATACCAAAAATTAACAGTGTCACCCATGCATTGTTAACTTTCGCATGAAACACAAAATGAAAAACTTCAGCGGAAGAAGGGGCTACAAAAGTGGCAGCAAGTCAAGCAAGCGATTAGAAGCCTAAAAGGAAGTAATGTTGCAGAAAATGCAGAGAAGAACATAAAAGGCGTTACAGGCGATAGAGCGCGTACGTTGGTTGAAGTGTAGGGGAGAGGTTATATGGTTATATAGCAGCAGCAGCAGCAGCAGCAGGTGATATAGAGAAGCAGCAAAATGATGGCAGTTGTTGCAGCTTGCATGTGCAACGATGCATTGCAGGTTGCAACTTTGCACACACACTGCCGTCTTTGAATTTTGCAGAATAAAAATTTAAAAGAAATGATGACTTAAGCTGGCTTGAAAGCTGCAAGCGTTATACGTATACAATATATATATATATATGTTATATATATATGTTTGTACGTGTATAATTATCCAAGGACGCGCTGCTATGTAATGAAACGACCTTGAGTGAGCATCCATGAAACAACGCGCTTCACGCAATACAACTAAGCCGGCTGAGGCGATTTAACTATTTTTGAAGCGATTTGCTTGGCTTTTTTTTTCATATACATATATATTGTATGCAAAGCTGCGTTTTAGAAAAATGATTTCTATTTATTACACGCGCGCGGCGTTTATTAGCCGCCACAAGCAACCACTAAGCCACATGCAGACTTGTAGCTGAGTTTTGGTCTATTATCTTTTCGCATGGAATGCGCTGCGCTTGCGCCTATTTTGCTAGATTTAAGTATGGGTTTCAGTTTCAGCTTGTATACTCCTCACGCTTTCGTTGTTGTTGTGCTAGCTTGAAGAGGCGCAACGAAAAGCAAAAAAAAAAAAATGTATCTACGATATAAAAAAACTTAATGCCTGCCTCGCTGATTACTTTGCAATTATTTTTACTGCCAGTTTTAGAGGCCACAAACCTCAAACGTATGTGCCAGCCGCCAAGTCTTTTAAGCCGGCTTGCATAATCGCAGCGCGTTGAAAACTATTGTTTTGACCCGCATAACTTTGGATATATATAAATCGAAATAGATTTGCTACAAATCAGCTTTAGGCTGTTTGTAACAAAAAAAAAAATTTTACTTTTTTTCTTTTGATTTGATTACAATTGAAATGTAAACATATACAGTGGCGCGTTCAGTTGAAGTTGTCCGAAAGTAGTAACGAGGGTAAGACTTAAAGTAGTCGAACTGAAATAGTTTTTGGAAAGAAATTTGGAATTAATTTGCATCATAAGGATTGAGTTTGATAGTCATAGGCTTCGTTGTTGTATCTTTTTTATCTGTTGGTGTTGCTGCGTTGTTTTTGTCATTCAAATATTTCTTTCTCTGCATAAATTCATACAGAGTTCGTGCCACTACATGTTGTAACAACTTCTAAGCTCGTCTACTTCTATGACAGCCCTCGTAAATCAGCTCAATTCAGTCATGCAATCCTATACAAATACAACAACACAATTATCATCATCATTAGTGACAACAGTGTATTTTTTTTCCAAAATTAAAACAAAAAACCTTTATTTTCAAATATTTTTAGCACTTTTTATAGATCGAATTTTTTTTCCTTTACCGTTCGTTCATTAACATTGATTTTTCTCCATTTTTTTTTTTTTTTTTGTCTGATATATGTAGACATTATTTTTAACGCTTTATCACTTAATATTTTTTTGCAAATGCATATTTAATTTTAATTACAATTTTATTTCTGTTTCGATTTCTTTGCAGGTAAAAATGAAATAAAATAATATTTTTGGTTTTAATGTCAATGCATATATATGCCGAGATTAAAGCATATTTAAGATATTTAATGGTAAGCTTTAGCTCTTGACCTTTTTTTTTTGTTTTTTTTTGTTTGTTAAGCTGTTAATAACTTGTTTGTGTCAATTATTTGTGCAATATTTAAGTTCTCTGCATATACATATATGTAAGTTGTTAATTACTACAGAAACCATTTTTAATTATTTATATAATATTTCGCGTGAATTTAAATACAATAAATTGTTAATGTAAAAGTGTAAAGCCTTTTCGCACCGTTGTTCATATTAATTCGCATTATTTATTGCAATGCAAAGTTGCCAATTAAAAATTGTTTAAAGTGCGAGTTAATACAAAGGAAAATAGCAAATAGGTATAACATTTAGTGAGTGACTCGATAATTTATTGTTTAAACGAGAGCATGTTCGAGCCAACATGTTGCTTCAGCATGCCAACATGTTGCTTCAACAGGCATCTCAAGCACTTCGAGAAGAGACTAAATGCCTTTTGGGATAAATCACAGAAGGGAAACATTTTGATGATAATATTCTTTCGCAGCTAAATTCGCAGAACTATAAGACGCCAGCTGAGGCCGTGGACGTGCCACACCTCACAACTATTTATTCAAATGTGAAGCATAGTTCCGTGCAAGGCATTAACGTGTAATTAAAATTAGTAATGACTATATTAAAAAAGTTCTTAATACCACTAGGGTTTGTATGGCTTATAGCTACCCTTAAGAGAGATCGTGGTACACGTCATCTGAACGAATGTTGAATCTAGAGAGTCTACATGTCTACATGATTTTTAGTAATATTGAATATAAACTATGAAAGTAGAATCCCTGTTCAGGCATGATATACGCGTGGATTATTTGCGCGTTATAAATGTATCTCGTACCTACAGAGCTCTACAATCCCAAAGTAGATCAAAATCAATATACCTATGTATGAAAAAGTATAAAAATTGATTAGTCACAAAGGTTTTTTTTCTTTTTATTTGTCATTTATTAAATGTCAATTAGTACACATAATACCCTATAATGCGCCTAGACTTTCATCAAAAATTTCCTCAAGTTTTTCATGATGTAGATCATAGGAAACAATAGTCAACAATAAAATCAAAAATATATAAATTATTATTTTGTCTCAAGGCCTAGGGAGACTGTTTGCTTCATTTTAGTAGTTAGCCAAAGTGTAGTCTTTTAAACCTCCGTATTGGAGTTGCAATGGCTTTGTGCCAAAAGCCGGTCGTTATATCTGTTTCTCAAACACCGCCATGTTCTTATCTCTGTGCAGGAATGAGTTCCTGACGTACCATATCCATACTATCATTAGGTGCAATGTCTTATTCTGCAGGCCTTCCATTGGATTTTATAACGATTCCTCACATTTGGATGCTGTAACTCGAAGTAGGGGCAATGATTTGGGCGTAGCCTTTGCTCTTATTCCCGAAAGATGGAGAGTATGCTTCTTCCATTGTGCCACTAGTAAAGCCTCTTTATTTATTGGCTGATCGAAGATAAGTTCAAAGCCAAAACCTTGATATTTCAGCTTCTTTAAATGAGCGAAAACTTCAGACGCAGAAATGTACAGCCGAAGTAAAATTTCTATTCAAAGCAATGCACACGTTTTCGTATTTGCTGCAGTTTACTCTTTAGTTCCACCGGTTCGCACATTTATTGATGTATATCTGAATCCCTTCTACACCTTCTTACTCGTTGTGGGAGCTGTAGAAAATTCCAATATCGACGCCTTAAGTAGCCCTCATCATTTGTAGGCCCTGTACCGAAGGTACAAGAGCCTATTGGGTTTGTGCAAATGTATGTAACAGATAGAAATAATGGTCGGAGACACCCTAAAGTTACCCCCATTATGGTCAGTAGTGATAGAGGAGTCGATATAGACATGTCCGTCTGTCCGTCGGAAACGGTGATAGAGACTTCGTGTTTTTTGCATTCGACTAGGACTGCTCCGGAATTTTACAAGTTTATTTTAAAATTTTGCCCCTTCCCCCCCTTCCCCATAAAATCACCACCAAGGCAAAAAATTTGTTCGGCACAAAAAAAATTAAGTGCACCAATATAAAGTTAACGCCTCTCTAAGCCAAAATCCAAAAAATTCATCAAAATCGGATAATAAATGACGATTTTATAAGCAATTGAATTTGAACGACCCCCCTTTTCTTTTCATTCATATTCGCGCAGTGAGAAGTGGTCATGTGTTTGGTCATATGCTCGGGAAACATTTAATGTGTTTGTTAGGCAACCTGAACTGGTACAGGGCCTCTTACAGTCGGTTACGCCCGACTGAAATTTCCTTACTTGTTTTTGTTTGGGTTTGAATCACATCTGATAAGCGTTAGCGCCTAGCATAACTGCTGAAAATAAAGTGAAGAGGTTTGAGCTTAGAACGCTGCCTTAGGCAACACCAAACAGGATGGGATGCCATTATACCAAATTTCATCTCTATACTTCTTCCGATCCCATTAAAATGTATACCAAATTTCATCTCTGTACTTCAAACTTATATTGTTTGTAGTTTTTATGGTGGTTGAGATATCGTCCCCTCGGTCTTTAACAAAAAGTAGCCTATGTTTTTTTCCAACGTTCCATCTATTTTTATACCAAAATTCATACAAATTGGCTTAACGGTTAAGGCGTGATGCACGCACAAACAAACAAAAATTGTCTACGATTTATTATATGTATAGAAAAATAAAGATGACACCGGCTAGGCTACTTAAATATAACTGCCAAATAGTCTCAATGTAGGCATTGTAGCCACAAGATATTATAAACCTTATAAGCGAATGCATCTGGCAAATTTGAGTATCAAGTTTCGTGCATATAAATTTTATAATACGCTGAGATCCGTGTTCAACCGAAAGACGTACAGATGGATATTGATAAATCAATTTGACTTTTGATGTTTATCGACAAATATTTAGGTCCTTTTTTTTGAATATATGAGGATTGTGTAAATTTACCAATTTTAGTCATACTAGAAAGGGCTTAGAATTGGCCAACCACACCCCATACATGATCCTTCATACATGACTCATACTTTCCGAACAACACTTGTACTTGAAACTTAAAATTGTTTGAACGGTTGCTTTGTTTGATATAAACATTTTTAAGAAATGTAGAAGCAGCTAAAACGTGAGCTGTGAACTCACAGTGCATAAACTATGAGCCAATTCCAAAAATTGAGAACTCTTTGTTTATACACATTCCCTCGGAATAGTGGAATTGTATAGAATTTTAAGCCAAAGAATTCAATTTTTGACATGCCATGTTTTTTTGAAATTTTCACTTAGTCGCCATACAAGCTTTCAATTGCATGGGAAACTGATTTGATGGCAATTCCTGCTATCAATACAGAACAAACTTCAAGAAAACTTATGAAGTTGTACAAAATTTTCTTTGTATTGACTCATATTTTTGCTTAAAATGGTACTAGAAACAAGCTTAGAGATCCGTTGTTAATGGGATCAAGATAAGAAAGATCCGTTGGAAAAGTGGAGATGGTTTGGCTGTCTATAAACTGAAGCCAGTATATAAATATTCTCCTTTTGATTGATTTTTGAATCAATTCACAATGAATTAATTCAATAAATACTTTCTGCATTATAAATTTAAAAAAATCGCTGACTCCTTAGAGGCCTTAAGCCTTCAACGATGTGTGGATAATGACGCTGTGAAGACATTACGCTCTCGACAAATATCTCATTGCAGTTCTCCTTGTTGATCTAAAGCCGAATTGGTGGTCAGGCAGGCCTATTTGATAGCTCGGTAACTCGCGACGCAAAACATTCGTTGCCATACCTTCGACAAAGAAGTTAGAAGACCTATTGATCGATGCGACTACTGCTGAGGCTTGCCAGACTTGTGGATCATCGGAATTCTGGCTATCTTTATCAACGTTATCTAGAGAAGCGCCCACATTGGCAGAACTTTTAGTGTATTATGAAATATTTGGTCGTGTCCTGGGGTATTAATTGTGGACAGCTTACTGATTGCATTAGCTACTTGCACAGGCCAAATAGCCTTCATTAGGTGGTCCATTTGGAGAGCAGTCTCGAGCACGTTATTGACATCGCTGTCATCTGTTAAAGAAAACGGTGTGAACCTGAATTCCAAATGCGTTGTGAAGATGTTTGCCTGCCATTAGAGTCCGTGTTTGAAACTTGTCGGAAAGCCTGCCTTTTGGTTGCCCTTGCTGCTTATATTTAAATACCAAGTCCATTTGCGACATTATTGATAATGCAAGAAAAAAATTGTAACTGTCTGTGTATGCTTTTAATGCCCCAAATGGGCGACGACACTACTTAACTCATACGAATTGCTAAGCTAACAAGTCTCCCATGTTGACACAGTGCTAATGGTTCATTGCTGTAACCAATTCCCCAAATCACATGGGACACAGACAATGCTAAAAGCATTTACACACTGTCATGGATAAATTACAAGCACAAACAGAACAAAATAGAACAGCATAAAGCTGCAGAAGAGACAGAGTCTCCCGCCGGTTGAAAATCCATTTTTAACATGCAATTAACGAACTTAATTGCATTTCTGTTCTCACCTATTAACCGAAAAACAATTAGAATAGCCATAAAAGGCACATTTGAGTCAGTCAGCCAGTCAGTCATTGAGTTGCACAGACGACAAAGGCTGCTAATCCACGACATGCAATCGAATGCGCGTCAAACAGGAAGCTGTCCAATTTTGGAGCGCTGCCGTTTAACAAAAGACATCGCACGAATGCTATAGATACATATATATGTACACGTATATATAATATTATTGCAGCGCTGAGAATTGTTTGACTCAGAAAACTATAAAGAAAGAACATCGAAGTAGACAACACTTGGCGCTGCTGTCAAATTGCACGTTTGTCATTTGAATTGCTGTTGAGGTTGGACTTATAACCGATTGTGGGCGTGTACTATGCAGCCCACACACCTAGCAATGTCAGTGAGCCAGCCAGCCAGCCAGCCAGTGTGTTATTAAACAGCAGCGCATGCGAGCGTGGTTTGTAAAGTGCTGAATATGCGCTCGAAAACGATTCGCATGCATTGAGATACTTTTCGGACAGACACTCGTACTATGTGTCTTTATGTCCATAAGACGCTATGAGTTCTGTCTAGTTTTCAGCTGTCTCTAGATGCAAATGGCATATAATGCAATTACAAGCAGCAGCAGCAGCAGCAGCAGAGGCCCAAAAGACTTACAGCAGCCGGCAGCTAGCAGCCGCAATAACAATAAATGGCATTAACCAAATGTGGTAAAAACAATTTTTAAACTTGTTAATAAGTGTTGGCTATAAAAGCACTCATGCGCATACACACACATACACACAGACACAAACGCAGTTCAACTCATTTGTTCAATTTGTTTTTCAAATAAAATTACAAGAAGGTGTATTTATTTATTTTTATGATGTAAAAATTTTCCAAACGATTCCCACAATTGTTTTTTCATATGACTTGACTGCATTCAATTCGAATTTGGATTTAAATTTTGTTGCTCTCTGTTTGCCCGCAGAAAAGCCATCATAGGTGTGGTTTTTGGCTTGGCTTGGTTGGGTCTCTTCTCGAATTGACTGCCTGCCTGCCTGCCTGCCTGCCTGCCTGCCTGCCTGCCTGCCTGCCTGTATGCATGCCTGCAGAGGCGTTGTATCTGACCATTTTGAGAAAGTGCAGACAGCTCACTTCACTCTCAGCTCAGTCTTTTGTATCTTTTCAATTCCTTTATTTGAAAATTATCGCTGTATGCAAATAATGTTTGCTCATAGATTAGCATTGGTTTTGACAGCTGAAAAGACTTGTTGAAAAATTATGGACAGTAGCTGCAGAGATTATTGCGCGCTGCTAAGTTCAGGAAGCATAAGTGCAAAATTTACTTGTATGACTGAACTGAAGTTCATTTGAGAAAGTATCTCTGCATTTTGAGAGGGCGTGTGTGTGTATATATCGCAAAATCTTTGAAAATGCATTTGATAAGCCTGTCCTACTTGGCATAGTGTAGCTTTGATTAGCAAATGATTTATGTAAGAAAATATAAGAAATTATTGCAAATATATCTGCGTATCTTTGTGGGCGTTTTAATGTTGAAGATTTCTCATATGCACTTAATGCGCTGTCAATGTTGCTTATTGCTGAAATAAATATATTATTGTCTGAAAAATTTTTAAAAAAGATGAAATAGTGAGAACTTGGAAAGGAATAGTAGAGATAGTTTAGTATATTTGCTGGATTTTAAGTGTTAACGAAAAAAGTTGTTCCCAACAAATGCAGAACATGAATATATAGCTACGAGGTTCCTATAATTTCTTTCATCTTTAATTACAATAATGAATATTTTTCATAACCAGTGACTATTAAATTTCTGCCAAAAATCACTTCAAATTATGGAAATAAGAAGTATGTCATATGCACGTGCAGCACAACTAAGTGTAAGATATTTTTTCTTGTTTAATATCATCCAAAAATAAAAATAATACACAATCAGATTTGAAATCATCAGATCAGATCAGATCATTTTTTGAAAGAAATTCCATGCTTTGAACAGGCTTTTATTAATATCGAATATAATAATTGATAATGAGCTTACGTTCCTTGGTTCTTGAGAGGTTATTAATAGGTTGTTAATATCTTCACAAAGATTAGCATATACAGGGTGACAAGAAATAACCCGGACTTAAATTTTTGAACATAACTTTTTAAGGAACTATATTTGAGAAAAAATGCAGAAACACAACTATCAAATAGCTATTATGTAAGTATAGTATTCAGCCGGTTTCGAAGTGGCTTCATAAACGTTGCTGGAAATTTAGCGCAATGGGCCGCAGGTCTTCTTCCGATAATCGATACCATTCTTGGAGCAATAATTGCTTCAGCGTCTCCAAACTTATGTGGCGTTTAGCACATGCCCTGGACTCCAAAATAGACCACACACTGTAGTCCATCGGATTGAGATCTGGCGAGTAAGGTGGAATGTGATAAAGTCCGGAAAATTTGCTTTGCACCAGTCCTGAGTCAATTTGGCTCTATGAGCTGGTGCTGAGTCCTGTTGAAACGTCCACTCCGTATCACCAAAGTGCTGCTGGGCCCAAGGAAGCACAACAGTTTCCAAAATGTCACGGCGGTACACTTTCTGATTGATTTTGAAAACAAGGGGTATTTTGCCGGTAGCGCATATTCCTCCCCAAACCATTACAGACTGCTCATATTGACGGCGCTCGATTGTTGCAGAGGTACCTGGAGCTTCAGCTGACCAGCTTCTGTCATTTTGGTGATTGTGCGCCGGTTGAATGTTGAATCTAGTCGATTAAAATATAAATTGATGAGCATATTAAATGGGTTTCCAAATTTCTTCTAAAAGTATAACTTCGAAGTCTGTCACATGTACAGCATAAAGCGTTCTTTCGGATTCAATCATTTATTAAATTTGCTCCAAACTTAATAATTCAAAATCTTATTGCTTATAGCACCGCATTATACTATAATCAAATTAACCTACATTTTCACTTTTCCAACACTCCCCACAACAACAACTACAACAACAACAAAAAAACTCGAATTACTTTTCAATTTGTATGTAAAACTGATTCAAGCTGTTAATTGTTCTATAAAACTTAACCCTTAACAATATGAAATATAAAATACAATGGCAACAAAATTGGTTAAATCGTGCGGCGTTGAGTGCAAATGTTGTACAAAGTTACACAAAAAAAAAAATAAAAAAAAAAAACGCGCAGGAAAAGCGGAAAAGCACACGTGAAAGTGTTTGTTAAACTAGCGCAACCGAGCGATTAACTTGCGTGTGGCGCGACACCCACACGCCAAAATGCCACATGCGGCATGCCTCATGCTGTATGGTAAAAACTTATACATATGCAACAACAATATGCCACATGCCGCAGTGGCTAATTAATTAATGAATTATAATGGCACAGACTACAACAAGAAGAAGAAGAAGAAAAAAAA
Organism: Leucophenga maculata; assembly: GCA_035044805.1. Lineage (NCBI taxonomy): Eukaryota > Metazoa > Arthropoda > Insecta > Diptera > Drosophilidae > Leucophenga > Leucophenga maculata. Next base: position 173,465 of record JAWNNP010000798.1, read on the forward strand.
ACACAATAGCAATAAAATTAACTAACAACAAAGTTTTAAAAAACTATAAAAAAAAATGTACTCGGTCAACAGTTTGGTTTAAGTACAAAGCGATTAATGATGTTGTTGTGCCGGGTGGTTTGAAAAGTTTTTAGTTTGTATATCTCTTAATTTATTAAATTGTTAGAGCATTCATGCTTAGTGGATACAAGTTGCGAACCTAAAAGTAGTCATATATTGCAGGTGCTTACGTTTAATTTCTTAACGTAAACGTAATTAATGAATAGTTTTAAGAAGATAAGCCAGCAATTTTGCTCATTGACTATCTTATAAGAAGACTGTGAATACCCTAAAAGTTGTATGCTATGAATACCCCAAATATTTTATGCTACAAAATAATACTTTTCAAACCAACCACTTTTGACATTAAAATTGATTGCACTTAGCAACTAAACTGCGCTTAGATTAATGAATGTGGTCAAAAGCAAATGATGGCCTTTTTCTTCTTTCGAGCTTCAAATGAGCTTTAGTAAAGAATGAAAGCGTTGAGGTGGTGGCGGTGGGGTAGCTTGGAGTTGATCTTAGTTGGTTAGTGATGGCATGCTGTGCTTGACAACAGGCATGGAGAAATAACATACACAGTCTCTAACATGAAAACTAAACTTTATCAACAAACAAAAACAACAACAATGACGACAGCAACAACATCAATAATGCCAAACAACTGCGAGAGATAATAGTTGGCAACACAGACAACAACACACAACAACAACAGCAACAACAACAAACAAGGAAGCAACTTTCTTGTCATCATCAACGAAAGACGTCTCCGTCGTCGACGTCGTCGTAGTCGTCGCATTAAAGAACTATATACAAAAATTTAATGTGGGTCAGGCGAGCAAACATTCAAAAAAAAAAACCAAAAAAAACTTTAAGAAAAGGCAGTCAAAGCAGATGAGAAGGAAGTAATGACAACAGCAACATATACGATAACATATAATGGGCAGGGTTGAATAGTTTCGCAATAAAAAAAAATAAATTCAAAATGGAACATATATAGAAGGAATACACGTGTAAAGTATGAATGATTAGAACGTACAAATGAAAAGCTTCTTTGAAGAATTTGAGATTCTCCAAGAAATATATCTGAACAGTATTTTGATTTAAAAGTTAGGTTGTGTTCAGACGGTGCTTCCTGTGTGTCAAATATTTACAAACTTTAACTAAAGATGACAACAAACTCAATGAAAATATTCTAAAAATCTAATCTGGCACAGTCTCAATCTACCTTTATTAAGAAAAGGACTTAAATGCATGATTTATCATATTTATGACCGCTTGTATACCTTCAGTGGATGATGTCTCTTGACTGTGGTCTTGATCCAAGCGCTCAAAAGGCCTAAAAGAGCGGTTGGTTAGCAGATTGAGAGTTTGGCGAACAGCTTTGCGAAACTAATTCCAGTTTGATATTCCATCTGCGAGCCTAGCTTTCAAGCAGGTGAAGGTACTCCTGAACACCCTTGACGCCGAGTATAAGAAACAAATAACATCTACATATGAGGCATGCAGTGTTTTGTTTTTGGAGGTGCCTGAATGAATTGGCACATCCGCGGTGAAAATATTGTATAGAAGTGGGCTAAGCACACTTCTTTGTGGAACAGCAGCTACCATCGTATTGGGAGGGAGCTTGTACCTCTCACTTTTATCTGGCGATCTCGCAGATACGATCTGAAGTGGAAATAAAATGGGGCTGCGAGGTGTCTCTTGACTTTCGCAAGTAGTACCATGTTCCATGCCTTAAGTATGTGATTCACCACCCTGTGAAGCTGTTCAATTGTATCCAGCCCTTTTTCTGAAGCCTAACTGGTGCTTTGGTAAGATTTCTCTTGGCATGTCATAATATAATTAAGATCTCCATCACCTAAGAGACTGATGGAAGAACGCTGAGTGTTCGGTATGACTCAGGAACATCCTCCGCATGACCAGGTTTATGTATCATCAGAACTCTTGCCAGCCTCCAACTGACCGGATAGTATTGCATCCTAATTATTGCATTGAAAATCATTGCAATAAAAAAGATCGCTCGCTTTGGCAGAGCCTTAGGGGTGATATGAAATATTGTGTCAGCCCCAGGGATTTCCTACTCGACAGACGTTTGATAGCATTGACTATCTCTTCTACTCTTATAGACGAGATAAGCCCTTTCAGCTTCCATCACCTTTTCTTCTTTTCCGGTTATCCAGGTGAAGGACGTAAATTTTTGCATTCTCTTCATCTAACCTGCATAGTTCGTCCGATGCGTTTTATGCCGAGTAACCGGAATCTATTGTATAGTTCATTGCATTTTCTCTCAAAATACTCTTCTCTCTGGATCATAAGCGTCTCTTTTAGTAGCCGTCCGACTAGTGCCTTGCCACAAACCATTATCATTGGGAAAGAAGGTACAAATGAAACTCCATTTCTGCTGTCTCTTGAGGCAAATCAAGTCCATCGTCACTATATGAAGATAATAGAGAATTGATGGACTTGAATCGCTGACAGCAGGACTGACAGCTGACGTTGTATGAATATTTTGGATCAAAAGAAGAACTATGTCCTTATATGTCTTCAGCTGAGATCAACTCATCGTGCTTTCTCTGGAATCTGGATTAGTGCCTAGAGAGCAGTTGGTATTGAGACATAAAAGCTATGAAATGATTAATAATTTAACCACGTTCTGCAACAAAAGGTGTAGACTTCGCAGTTCTTTTCAGCTGCATATTATCAAGTACACATGTTGGTGGCTGAAAATTTTCGGTTTCAGTGTTTGGTTCATCGTCCTTCGTCATATTCAGCACATAAATCAAATATATCTGAGAAGTGGTTATTCAAGGAAACCTATAAAATTTTCTAATGTTGATGCTAAGATTTCTAAGCTCAATTGTGTCTCTTGACCAGCATTAATCCTTGAAAACTTCGTTCATAAACTCAAAAGAAGCAAATGTCTCAGATCCACGCTTGAGGCAATATTATGCATTGACTTCACATATGGTGGTATCCTTATCGTCCCTCTTCTGCTTGTGAGTAGAATTGATTTTATTTTGAAAGTCCAGCTTACGTGTATTCTAATTCGCTTGAAGTCATTTACAGATGGGCCAAATTTCATATTTCTGCAAAGAAACATTGTTGAATTATTTGGAATTTGAATTAATTCTGTCCCTTTTTCCAGATTATGAGTTAATATTTTTACACTCCTGTAAGGAAAGTTCGGTCAAAATTGATTCAGCCGTTTTTAAGATTAGTCCGGACAAATGAACAGACAAGTAGACAAGGATAGACTGAAACTTTAATAACATAGACAGATAATTAAATCAGTAGCCTAAAGCGGGAACTAGGGGATCTTTCAATGGTTCCAATGGCTGGCAGGGTTTTATTATTGGAATAGTCTTGGATATTTTTCTTTTGTGTGGAAAGTTACCAATTTTAATAAAATACCTAAAAGCTTGGTGAATAACATGATTGTTAGATGGATAAATTTTAAATACAAGACTTCGGTATATGTTTGGGATCTGATGATTTTATGTAATTCGTCAGGGATCAAAACCTAAGTAAATATTGGAGCATCGTTATTAATTTTATTTTTCTACATTCTTCATGATTTATTTCAATATTTCTTCACATATTTATTGGTAAAAATTCCGAAATTTCATGCTTAAATTTTTGGCGAAGGTTTGTTAAATAAATTTTTGTTTTAGATATGCCTCAAAGCATTCATTAAAAAATAGATCCACCACTTGAAAGGCCAAGTGCGGGGACAAAATCTTGTAGTCATCTGAAAAAAAAATAGAAATTATTTAATTTTAATAAATAGTTTATGAAATTTTAAATCAAACCTTGTATCAAAGACCAATAAAAAGTTCAACTTAACAGCAAACATCAAAAAGCAGAAGAAGACGAAGACGAAGAAGCAGAACAACAACGATAACTGTTATACTTACAACCACCGATGATAAATGATGAGCGCGACGACGACAAATGCATTCAATGAAGTCGCTGCGCAGCCATTTGCAGTTTGTTTCGCTGTTAATTTAAAGAAGTGAGCGGAAACAGAGTGGGAGGCATAGCAGGTAGCATGCAAGAGGAAGTGCAACGGCCATTCTTTCTCTCTCTCTGTCACTCTCTGCTTTCATTCTTTCTCTTTTGCTTAATGATTAAAATGCGTGTTAATGTTGTGACATTCTCATTCAACTTTCGTTCTTTCGCTGCAGGCAACGACAGCTCAGCTGCTTTGCATTCATTGCCGCCGTCATCAATAAAAAAAGAAAGAAAGAAACAAAAACAAAAACTAAGCTGAATTGAAATTGTATCAAAAATGTCTGCCCCGATTCGACGATTCTTGCTTTCAATGCGTTTCCTTATCGAATTGAATTGAATGCTCGCTGGCTACGAGAGTATTTGAAATTGAAACAATGTGAAAGTGATTGTCGCCGCCGTGCAATTCAATTCATTTCGAATGGTAGGCACAAATAATTGAAATTGAAGCCAAAACGGGCAGCAAAAGAATTGAGTTGGAGATATTTTGTACGTTGAAAGGCGATAAAGCATTCTTTCAATTGTTGAAATGTTGCCAAATGGAAAACGTTAAAAAGAACTGCAAACAAGTGATTGCAGATTTTTTGTTAGAATTTAAGAGGTTTGTTTAAAAAGATATGGACTTAACATATTTTGTTATAATTTAAAATAAACAAAAATTATTAATTGTTTAAGGTTTTCCAATTGAACAACAGATTTATATGGCGCTATATGCTGATATGAACTTGTGTGACATATTTTATTGGAATTGACAGCAGAATCACCGAATTTTAAGTTTTTATGTAAATTTTAATAAGACATATTTGAGATATTAGTTATAAATTAAGCTAGAAAAATCAAATACGGTGTTTTCCAAATAAAATATACCACAGAAGTATTGTTGTTATATCATTGAAAAAACTTTAAAATGTTGGACTTCTCTATTTAGGGACTTTCCTTAGAATGCAGCTGCATTTGTTTGGCCGCCTGGTTCATTGGTAATGCGCCTACTTACAGCTTTGCAGTGGTCCAAGCGGGCTAAATTTCAAAAATGAAAAAATTTAAAGAAAGAAGTATAAGAAAATCCAGTTATATTTTAAAAACTTAGCCAATTAAAAATTTGTACCAATTATCTGAATGGAAGACGGTTGGACAGACAGATGGAAGGACAAACATGACTAGTTCGAATCGCCTCTAAACCAAGATTAGATATATCTAACATCTCTTCTTAAATACTTTACAAACTTTTAAAAAATTTTTAATAAAAAGTCTGCTGTCCCTAATGCAAATTGTAAGAAAAACCTGCCCTACGTGATTCGTTCAGTGCCCAGCGGGTTCTTCAAAACACCAAGCTTGGACACAGTAGGGTTTTGGCATATTCTACAAGTGATCACCTAGGGGGGAGGGGAGAAAAAAATTTAAAAAAAAAATTCGTTCCCTTATATGCTTGACACATGAACGCAAGTTATATATTTTCTTGTTCATATAAACGAAACTAGTCGATCTTTGAATCTGAATGATCTGAATGATTGTGGCTGCAGCTGTTACCCATTGTTCAAAGAGGTTATTTAAAATTCGTGCATATGAGTTGTGATACACAATGCAAAATATAAACATTTATTATTTTTAAGCATTAAACGTCGAGTCGATATAACCATATATGTCCGTCTGTCTGTCTGACTGTCTGTCTATCTAGGTCTTTGATGCAATAAGAAATAGATCCTTCCAAAAATGGAAACTTTTCAGATGAAGTGTATACAATATTCCACTATAAGAGGTAGTTCCATATAAACGTGCTCTCTATTGTCTTTTTTGGTTGTTGTTAACACTTGTTGTTAATTATGCAAAAAAAAGAGACAAGTTTTGTGTGTCGTATATCAATTCTGTTAATACAGGAATAATCAACATAGTTTGACAGGTCACCTCTATATAAATAAAATAAAATAGAAATATTTGCTTCAAAGTAGGCATGAACCACACATGTTGTTGTTATTCACTGTGAAAATTAGCATATAACTGTTTAAAAATAAATACTGCTCTTTTCTATTAATTCACTGTGCTTTACCGTTAACTCACTGCTCTGTTAAATCACTGCTCTTCTCTGTTAAATCATTACCGTATTCTGTTTACCATTTATTTTAACAGAATAAAGCAATAAGTTAACAGGCAAGATCTGTGATTTAACAGAAAAAGGAGTGATTTAACAGAATAGAGGAATTGAGATATTGGGTACGTCGAAGTCGAGCAAATATGACATCATTGTTTTACTTATAATAAGACACTACAATATAACAACAAAACACCTTAACAAATCTATTATATCCGCCCTCTCTGTAGTTGCAAACAAATGCAATAAATTCTCTTACTGTCGGTTTATAATTCGACTTCCATATCAGTGCTAAGTGTGTTACAGACAGTAATCCTTAATACTTCGAGTACTTGATTAATATTCAGAATACATTATTCCAGCAGATCCTAAAAAAAAAAGGTTCCCGAAACATAGCGAAGATGAAGTAATGAGTTAAGAATAGTCTCACATTTGTCATGCTTATATTCAAATTTTAATAGACCAGCTCCTTAGTCAGAAAAATATTGGACCTAATCACACTTCATCCGTGGATTTATATTAAAATTATTACAGTTGGAGAACATGTATCCGAATATGTTTTTCGAACAAGTCTTATACGAATACGTTATCCTTTGATACCCAGTACGTCTCTTATTAGGTCTCAATAAACATTCAAAAAATGGGTAAATAAAGTATCATGCACACATAAATGGCAAGAAGTCGTGGTGGTTCTGGTGATTAATTGAGAATAGCTGGCGTTGCTGTATGCAATGCGGAGGGGAATCAAAATTCAGTACTTTGTGCGATGGCGTTTGGCGTGGTATCAGAACTTCTCCAGATTAAGTTTAAGTGTGTTATACTTGTGTTGGAAGGATAAACATTAATTAAAAGTCTTAGATGGAGGGTTTTCTGATAAAGTTGGCAGACTTTGTTATCAATTATGTTGTAGCATCAGTTAGTTCATAACCAAGAATGCCTTGGTTTATTAGATACTCAGAAAAGTTGATGTCTATCCGGAGATTTTATTAATGAGGCATTTATTTGGTAAATTGTAGCTATTAAATTTAACGCTTGTTAAATTAAAGTACTGGTTAGTTTACAGCTCATTAAGAAAGACATTGAGAAACTTGTCCTAACTTCTATATTCAAACGCAAACTCACTCAATACTTTATAAGTGACTTACAACGAACGTATTAGTAGCCTATATAAGTGTTATTCGAAATCTAGTTACCAGCGCTATAATATTTGCATATATACAAGTATTTGTTGCAATTTTTTTTTCTGTCGAACTTTCTAGCTTATATCAGTCTTATCAGCGCTTTGTCGTTTTTCGGTCGCTTTTGTCTAACCATGAAAAATTGTCTCAAAATAAATTTGGAAAAACGGCTAACAAAACTCAAAACGCAGCTTAATATTTGGAGCAGATGCTTATCAATTGCATACTATTTCCCAAAAGACTCACTCTACCCTGTTGCAGCTTTTAGAGCCTAGCGGCGGCTGTATTAGCTTGGCTGCTGCTGCAATGTCGGTGATTGTGTGAGCCTGATAAGCCGTATTGCTGTATTGTTGTCTGCCTAACTGAAAAGCTGAAAAGCTTCTCCGAAATGCTTATAAACCGAAAAATTTGCCATAATTTATTGTAGTAGTAAGTCGCAGCAGCAGCAGCATTTTCACCATTGTTAGTTAGTCGCAATCACCAACTGCAGCAACTGCTTTTGCATCCCTCTGCAGCTGTAACTCCGTTGCAAAGCAACAACGCGGCTTTTCACATTTCTCATGATAAACTTGCGTTTTTCTCTTAAACATTTTTTTGTTTTTTTTTGTTTTAGCTTTTTAGCCATTTCTGTTTGTGTTAGAGCATTATTCGCTTATCCTGCGGCTAAAAGCAAATTATAGTTCTTAAATTTTTCGTTCGTTATGTTCACTTTTTGCGCCTGGTTTAAGATAATTTTTGCTAGACATGCAATCGCCGCTTTATTTCAGTTTTCACGAATATGCGCTGCGCTTTAGCCTCAATTTAGAATTTTTGTTAGAGGAAATAAATTCTTTTTTTTTACTTTTTAAGAGTTTTTTTTGGTGCTGCTTAAAACAACAACACTAATCCTAATCTGTTTAGATAGATTTCTTGATCATTAATTTTTTTTTTTTTTTGCTTTTTATTTGAAAGTTGATTTGAACTTATTATAGCGGGAAAGTGTGAGAAAATATTATTTTGCTCAAAAAGGAAATCATTGAAACTTGGTAAAGCTGGTTGCGAATCCGATGACAATTTTCAAAAATTCAAAATTACGGATCCAAAATTAATAATCAATCGAAACTGCATGTCATTCACACATTTATTACCTAATTTAGGCAGAAAGAAGTCGATTATCTTGTCGAGCATTCGAATTAGTTGGTTAAATGATGCCTCAAAAGGTTTGAAGATGCTGTGCACTAAGCTGGCGTAGTGATACGAAAACAGTATGGCTGAGCTTTATTAAAGGTAATAAAATACCTAAAGAAGGATGAAGAAGTGAAAAATGACTCCTTTCAGTGACTTTACAGTAGATTAAGGTCTATCTACAGTCTACAGCGCATCTCAAATGATGTTTGAAGCTGCTGCGCTAGTAATCGCTGGATTGAACTCTAAAGAGTTGCATAAATTGTTAAGCCATTAATTTCTACCAATTATTTTAGAAAATAGGTACGAGCCCCTACGCCATTTTTATGCAAGCGTTTTTAATGTATGTAAATCCTTTCTTTGCAACCAAATCCACATTTTTAAATTTTTATCCACCAAAAAATGCTATAAAAATTGAAACCTTAAAACAATAAAAAATAAATGTTTGTACTTCTGTCACTAACTATGACTTTTATAACAATTTAGCTACTTTCACAAAAACGTCATAAAATTTTAAGACAAACATTTCAAAGCACACACAAAATTTTTAAGACATTACACCTAATAGTTTAATGAATTTGACTTCCACGCGCACACGCCCATGTTGAAGCCTTTCTAACAACTCGCCAAGCACACTCTTAGGCCACAAGATCCACGGTTCCCACCCAGTCATTCAGTCATTCATGCATCCTTACTGTCTGCCTGTTTGCTGTTGCGCCGGCCTGCCAGTTCCATTATGTTCGCAAATGACGATTACAAGGCAAATAAATTGCAGCACGTTTAAAACGTTTTAAAAAAGTTGTACAACAATTGGCCAACTCCAATGACTACCGTGCAACGCCAATTGTTAGAAAGAAAAAAAAACGTTTATAAAAATAAAAACTAAAAAATCATGGTAATTTTTTATTGACCCATTATTAAGTTATAAACACATTACGATTAATATTAAAATAAATATGTACATCCAACTCGCTCGCTCGCTCGCTCGCTCGTTCGCTCGGCTTGTTCGACTTTTGCGCTGCCATTTATTTCGAATGCGATCTGGAACTATTGTCTTATGCGGTTGCCAATAAAGCAATAAAATAGTAAAACAAAATGGATGAAAAAACAAAGAAATAAACTAAATAAATATTCGCTTCCTACATACATAGAAAGTGCAACAACATTCGCTGGCAACAAAGTGAAAGGCTTCGAAGTCTCCTCTAACGCTTCTGAACGCGTCTTAAGGACATTTCGAATTTATTTCGTGAAAAGCATTTTATCTTTATTACTATAGTTTAGTTTATTTTCTTATATTTTTTTTTCTGCTGCTCTAGCTTTGCTTGCAACTAACATAAATAAATATGGGCTATGGATGCTTCAGTTGAACTTTAAGCGGACTTGCCAAACCATTCAAACCAAACCAACACAGCACAGCAAAGCAAAGCAAGGCAAAGCACTTTGCCACTTTTGAGAGATGACATAGAAATAGTGTTTGGTAAATGTTTCGTATATATGATCTCCTGAGGGTCGTCACTTTTGTACAAAGCTACAATTTTTCTTTGTTTTTATTATTGTAGCCTGATCTTGATGCGCGCCAGAAGTTCGACAGTAAACCAAAAAGGAAGTTGAAAGTTTTGGCAAACATTTTTGAGTGGTGACAACTAAATTAATGTGCACTCGAGACTTGTGTTTTGCAAAAAATTGAGTTGTAATATGTTTATTTATGTTTCTTTTACTGCATTTGTTGCGCCTGAAGAGTTGCAAAGGCCATAAAGTGCAGCAGAGCTCATTAGAAAATTAATAGCTTTCAATAAATATATTTTTAAAACAAAGAAGCTATTAATAAATTAATATTACATTAAGTCTATGCATTATTATTGTACAGTAAAGCCCTGCTTAAGTGGTTATATACTTATATCTTACAATATTTTCCTACTTATGCTGCGAACTCTGTGTGGAAATCATTGGATAAAATTATTTAAAAATTTTTAAAAACTAGTTTTAAAGTTTTACTTGCAAGAAAGTGTTTTTGAGTAAACATCTTGAGATGCTATAGCTCCAACACACATTGGACCTATCTCCTGCATTGTGATTGGACAGCAAACTTCAATTGTTACGGAAACAGATTATTATGTAGGTGTAAAATTTTCTGTAAGAGCGGCATTATTTTTATTTCGGGAAGTGGCAAAACTTATGTCAATAGCTAAAATCTGGCAACACTAAAATGAAGTTTGACATTTTTTAGCACGAACGTACTCACAACGTATTTATGTACAAGCGCTATTTGGTCCAAAAAAATGGAAATTTCATGGAAAGGTTGGATTATTTTTTACAACTTTCGACGTGGATTATCTCAACAGAAGTGTGTTGATGAAGCACCAGCATAAACCCCTGTACAACGCTGGTATGTTGAATTCAAACGTGGTCGTAGTTCGCTCAGTGACGAATTCCGTTAAGGTCGCCCCAATTCGGTTGTTGTTCTGCCACAAAACATCGATGGAGAGCATGAACTGATAATGCGAGATCGTTATGTGACATTGAAGCATCCCTAAACATTAGTTCTACCAGCATATATAAGATTTAGCTTGAACACCTTGCCGTGGAAAAGTTTTGTTAGCGGCGGATTCCGCTCTAATTGGACAATCGCTCAAAAAAAGGCTTCTTTGCATGTTTATAAGACCTCTACAGGCGACAAATTATGGAGATATGCGTATGAGCCGGAAACAAATTAGCAATCGACCGTGTGAGTGTCAAGTCGAGCCAAATCTAATAAAAGTTGTTCGTGCACAAAGCAATGCAAAGCAAATTGTCACCTGTTTCATTGGCTGAATGGAGCATATGACCACTGTTCCGCTTAAGCACCTTAAGACGATCAATTGTGAATGCTTCAGGACCATTTGTTTAACTGAAGTCTTCGGAGAAATTCGCCAACCCAACCGCCGAAGACGAATTACTCTTCACCATATCAATGCAAGCTCCCACACTCGAAATATTAAATTGATGGCTCATCCGCCGTACAGCACTGATTTATTACCCAATTATTTCTTTTTATTCCCAAAAATATCAAGAATAAACAGCGTGGTGAACGTTTTTCTACGTCCGAAGTAGCTATCGATGCATTCACAATCCATATTTTGGAGGTGATTTAATCGGGGTGGAAAAAGTGCTTCGAAAATTGATTTGAGCGAATGTAAAAGTGCTTGAATTTTCATAGAGTATACAAGGTGTGTCTCAATAATTTCAGAACTTTTTTTTCAGTGCATTTTCTGGTGGCGCCCACCTCTTGGTGAAGGCCTGCGTAGTAAAGTGACATCTTTCATTAAAGTTCCTTTAAAATTGCGTTGTAGCATCTAATGTGATTGTCATCGGTGCTAAAAGTATTGTTGTACACAGACCCAATATTAAGTTTTGTTTTAAACTTGGTAAAAGTTTTACCAAAACTCACGAATTGATGAAAGTAGTATATGGGAATAATCGTTCATCTCGTACTACTATTTGCGACTGGTACACACGTTTCAAAGTTGGTCGAGAAGACTTGAATGACGATGAACATTCGTGCCGGGCGAAATCTTCAGTGAACGAACAAAATATTAAAAAACTGTCTGTGAATTCATCAGAAATGAACCGAAATCGTCTTTGCGGTTCATGGAATCGGAATTTGGATCATTTAGTCTTCATCATTTGGGCTTCAGGAAAATGTGTGCACGATTTGTTCTGCATCAATTGAGAGACGAGCAAAAAGCGCTTCGGATTCGGTTAAAAATTTCCTTTTTAACATTGTTTCTGTGAACGAACCTGAAACCAAGCTTCAAAGTGTCGAATGGAAGCCACTCGGTGTGCCAAAACCCAAAAAAAAATCGCGATTGGAAAAGTCAAAAGTGAAGACAATGTTGATATGTTTCTACGATTTGAAGGGCATAATACACCAAGAGTTCTTTCCACTGGGCCAAACAATTAATGGGCCATTTTATTTTGGTGTTATGAGGCGTTTGCTCCATAGTTATTCCTCGTATTCGGCCAGAATATCGCGAAGAAGAAAGTGGGCGTTTGTTGCACGATAATGCGCCCTTTTATCGATAATCACTTGTGACCGATTTTTTTAACAAACAAGTAAGGAAATTTTAAAATAAACTTGTGAAATTCCGGAGCAGTCCTAGTCGAATGCAAAAAACGCGAAGTCTCTGTCTATTACCGTTTCCGAGATCCTTTCGTTCATACAGACGGACATGTCTATATCGACTCCTCTATCACTCCTGACCATAATGGGGGTAACTTTGGGGGGTCTCCGACCATTATTTCTACCTGTTACATACATTTTCACAAACCCAATAGGCTCTTGTACCTTCGGTACAGGGCCTAAAAATAGAATCAATATCAAATTGATGTCCGCTGATCAAGTGGATATTTAATATCAATATCAATCTCTAAACCAAAAATAATATCATTAGTAAAAAATGCCAGTATAGAGAAAACGTTCCTCTTAGCCAAAATCCAAAAAGTTCATCAAAATCGGATAATAAATGACGATTTTATAAGCAATTGAATTTGAACGACCCCCCTTTTCTTTTCATTCATATTCGCGCAGTGCGAAGTGGTCATGCGTTTGGTCATGAGCTCGGGAAACATTTAATGTGTTTGTTAGGCGAGCTGAACTGGTACAGGGCCTCTTACAGTCGGTTACGCCCGACTGTTATTTCCTTACTTGTTTTTAAATTTGGTTGTGAACCGGTTGGAATATAGATGAAATATAGATGGAAGATAGTTGGAAATTAAATGGAATATGATATATAGGATAGAAGATAGGTGCAACATAGGTGGTAGTTAGATGGAAGATTGTGTATGAGCTATGGAAATGGTAGAACATAGATGGAAGTTAGATAAAATATTTATGCAATATAAGTGAAAAATATATTGAAGCCAGATGGAGGATAGTTTGATGTTAGAAGATAGATATAAATTAGAATTAGATTAAAAAATGTTTGGACCACCACCATTGATCAGCCGAGCATAGCACAAACCTGATACAGAGTACTTAGCTTCTTTTCACTCGAAGGTGCAAACCTTCGAAACTTATATGGGACAGCCAGTCGACCAGTCAACCAGTCTTGTAATAGGTTTCAACATTATTAAAGCATTGTTCACTCGATTTTCGTAATTGTCAGAAAATAGACTAAAAAATGAAAGCATGAAAATACTTTTTTTTATATGTAAGGAATTCCATCTTCCTGGCCTTTAAGTCAAGATATGGTTAATCCGATTTTTAACAAAATCAATAATAATAAATAATATTTGTTTTTATTTATTTATTTTCAGGTATGTGGATTTTTTGATATAAAAGAAAAATTGGTATTTGGTAAGTTTAGTTCTTAGATTATTTGAACGGTAAAACTTTACCGCAGTTATAGGTCCATCTGCAAATTCTACTCTTAGATTTCCTACTTATATAATATTAAGCCAATTTTCACAGAAAGTGTGAACCAATTTATTGAAAACTAATTCAAAAATATTAGATTCAATGGACGAAATTTATAATATTCAGAAAAAGAACTTTAAATCCGTTCAAACTGTTCTTACAAAAGCAACATTTAAGACTAAAAAAGGAAAATACCAAAATTTTCGGAAAAAATAGTACATTTATCAAGTTTAGATTTTCATTTTTGTAATTCGCTTACATTGAAATATAAATTGCCGTTAAATTGAGTATTTTTTTTTAAATTTAAATACATATACAAAATTTGTCAAAAAAAAAAAATATATCACTCGTGATATTTTTTAAACAACAAAAAAACATGCACCAAGCGTGTTATATAAAATGCTACACTTGCAATGAAATTGATACACAGCCACAACTTAAAATTAAAATTCCACAAATTCCTTCCCGGAAGTCTACATTTAAGAACACTTAAGCAAAGTTTAAACTTTAAGAAGTTGACGGCTCAAGCAGCTGTCTTGAATAACTCATACTACCTGCTGCATAGTACTTCAGCAGCACAGCATCAAATTTCGCACCCACGTCTTATTATAGGATGTCTTGCCACACAGCTACACAGCTAAACAAAACTGAATGAATACTGTGAGTCGTGATGAGCTAAACAAGAAGTGGCATGCATCCTTGAATGCCTTGCGTGTGTTGAACTCATATGAAAAAAAGTACCACGATTAAATTACATTTCATTTCATTCAGGCTTGTTTGTGGCATGGAAAATGTTGCCTTTATTTATTTTTTTTTTTTCATTTGCACCGTTAAGGTCGTTTGTTCATTTACTGCTGTTTTTTTTTTTGGCTTCCTTGAGTAAAATGTGTGGCTGCATTTGACCTCATTTTCTGTTGCAACAGAATGATAACTCTTTCACTTTGCCTGCTGTTGTTCGTTCATTCATTGAAATCAAGCAGTTGTCGCTTATAGCTTGTTAAAAATTCTAAAAAAAAAAAAAACGAAAAACAAAACAGTAAGAAATAAATAAGTCCATGTGTGTGTGTTTGTGTATAGAGAGAGTGCTTGCTGCCTGCCTCTTGAATCCTGCTGACATTTGCTGTAGAACTTTCTTTCAGTTCGTTTTTGCATGCAGCATATATAAGTATGGAAAGCATATCTCGTTTGACTTTGAGTGCCACAATCTGTCTCACCTCGGCATGCCGTGTGATAAATTACTTAAATTTCGTTTTCTGTGTTGCCACCGATTGTTGCAGGCGAGCACTGCCAGATGGCTGCCTAGCTGCCTTGCTGGCTGTTTGTGGCAGTGACAGCGTTTCCAACTGGCAAGCTCTTCTGTGAACACGCATTATTATTTTACCATTTATTTTTTTTGGCTACCTAAGTTTTTTTTTTCTCTTCCTTTCGTTGCGTTATATACCAGAGTTGCTGCGCTGTCGTGTAAAGTTGGATACATCGATTCCATCGAATGAGCGAAAAATATGATTAACTGTTTTGACAGTTTTTTGTTGTGTTAAGAAAAGAAATGATGATGATTATATTTGTTACTCATTCTAGCTAACACAGCTCGTGGACAGAGTTGTCGCACATCATCAATTTGCTGATTTATGCGTTTTGGTGGTAAAGTGATTTATCAGCAGGTTAATTTGTGCTTGATTGAGAACTTTAAGAAATATAAAAAGAAAATCTGCTGTAATCAAATGTGCTACACTATGTGAAGAATCTAACTAAATATAATCTAACTAAAATTTAACACCCATAAATTCTATATTAAATGGAAATGTGGCTACTATTTATAAATAAAATTACAGTGTCTCTCCGTAATCCCTTTGTGATTGTTAAAACTGAAAAACGCATTTTTCAAATTTGCGACCATCTTTGTATTTGCTTGTGCCTTCTTATCTCAGAAACGGCTGAACCGATTTGCAGCAAGATTTGATTAGCAAGTGGAGCACATTTTAATGAGCAATATGAACTATTAAACAGGAAAAAACCGACCATTATTCTGTTAGCCAATTCTAAAGTCTTCTAATATATATATAGTAAAGATCTAACGCAGAACAACCCTTTTTTTTAGAATTTACTGTTCTAAACAAAGCTCGAATGTAAGTTGGAATCAAGAGCGAACTCCATCTTTATACGACTTTACAAAGGCAAGTCTTTGAAATGCTACTAAACACCATATTTTAAGTGTCCTCTCCGTCGTTTATGTCAATATGACCAGCTATGAAATGCTTACTCCACTTTATACAAATATCTTTCAATGATCCTTTTTCTATATTCATGGAAGTATTAACCACATTCATTGAAGAAGCTCATTCGCCCACAACCATTGATATGGTTATAGGAGCTTCGTGCAGGATATTTTATCAAAATTAATATAAATTTCACCACTGGCGTTTGCAGACAAACATAACACAACAACAACAAAGTTCATATTTGACTAGGATTAATTCAAGATACACCAAGTTTGTCGTATGTTTATATGGGGACTACCACTTAGGCAGCTGTTGGCACGTTAATTTAATACAATTTATCTCTAAAAGTGTGCATAGAAAAAGCTGTACTCGTATTATGAGCATTATGAACGAAGCATCCACAAAAATGAAACCAAACTTGAGCTTTGTATTGAAAATGATAATCCGGATATGAAAACTTAAAGTCTTTAGCTTTTATAGTTTCGAAGATTTGGTTGTTCATACACACAGACGACGGAAAGACATATGGTCAGGACTATATCGTCTCAACTTTTAATGCTTATCAAACATTTATATATTATATGGTGTCTGCCTTCTGCTTGCTTAAGCATCTTCTTGTTACTTACATTTGCTCACTAAAGACCCTTTTACGTGTGCAGGGCATAAAACTGGTACTTGAACTTAAAATCCTACTAACGTTTGTAGGGATGTATGTATATTCAAAAAACCGCAAAACCGCTTAACCAAATGGTATGAATTTTGGTATAGATATAGATGGGATGATAGAAAAGAACATAGGAAGGGGTGTTGCCGCACTCCCCATATAAGCGATAATCAAAATCTCTCATATCTTTGTATCCATTTGATGTACAGAGATGAAATTTGTTACACATGTTCAGAGGATTACGAGAAGTCAACCTTTTCAGTTTGGTCAAAATCAGAGGGGGGCGATACCCTACCCCCATATATTTTCACAACTAAGGCAAAAGAAAAAAGTCATTAGTTATGCCATTTTTTATCGAAAAATACGCGGACGAAGTCGAGGGTAAAAGCTATTAATTTAAAGTTGATCAAAAATCAAGTAAACAATCGACAATTCCACAAGCTTTTTTCTGGTCTAAATTTTATTACTGTTGAACGACTGGACCGATTTATTATATAATTTTTTTGTTTGTTGAAACCTCCAAAAGGTTTGAGTTTATAAAAAACTATGGATATCGTGTTTTGTATTGATATTTTCTATTGGAATTAATTGATGCTACTTTAAGCTCAACAAGCAAATTAGATGAAGCAGTAGAGCCCTCAATGGAATGACTTAAATGAAGTTCTTAAAGACGCTGATAATCTCGGTTGTGCTATTTGACGCAGAAACATGATCAGAGATTTAGTCATATGAAACAGCGTTGGAAGTCTACGTTAGAAAGATTTTTCGTAAGACTTTTAGACCTTTTAGAGATGGCTTTTATGAACCGCGAACTCTTTGAACTATTCGATGACGTTGAAATGCTACAGCGCATACATTTTCTGCGGCTGCACTTGGCTGTTCATTTCATTTGGAATTTCATATAAACAAAAATTAAATACAAAAATAAGACAAATCCACAACTTCGGGGAAATTTTAGCTATGTAGGCCTCAACTTACAATTAAACCAATAGTGTCAAAACTAATTGCTTCCATCTTTCCTTTTATTTAAAAAACTTTGAACTTATTATGTTAACTAAATTGCTTCAATTTTTTTTTATGGGAGCGGTACATTAAAGTGGCCCTATCGCGGTCAATCTAACCTATGTTTAGCTTCAGAACATAACAAGATTCCTTACCGATTATTATCGATATCTAAAAAATGTTGGGACTAGTTTTGATTCATATATACGGGTAGCTGGACAAACGGATATGGGTAGATCGATTCGTCGCGTAGAGCTAATCAAAAATATATATCCTTGATGGAGTCTCTAATCATCAATAAAAAATTTTACATAGATTCTTCATGTCTAGTGCGACATTTCTATTATTTTTTTTTGTTGAATTTTGATATTTTCGAGGAACTTGAATGGAGGTATGTTTCTTTTTTTAAATTATTTTCTGTTGGCGTTTAAATGTGAATTTTGGTTCATATATGTAGATGGATGAACTTGTTAGATATGCAAAGAGCATAGGGCGAAATAAGATTCACAGGTAAAATGTTCTCCTTTATTATATATCACCCACTCGTACTTTATGTCACAAATGGATGACTTTGGTACATCTGTCAAGTGCATTAGACACAGCATATAAAAGAGATATCAATATATGACTTTAGAACAGATTATCACTGCAAAAATATACGAAAAATAAAAGTAAAGACAGGAATTTTTTATATATCAATTGTGAAAATGCTTTCTATTATAAACGAAATTGATAATGAAGACTATATTTTCCATTGGTTGGTTCCAAGCTTCCTTGCTTCCCAATGCACACACTACTTTCTTCAACACCAATATTTAATTTAATTCTTTGCAAAAACCATTTAACAAACTTTCTGTAAAATTCAAAATATACTTTCGCTTACTTGCATGTAAAGGGTATTAAAACTCAACAAAAGAAATTCCCAAAAAGAAGAAAAAAAAACATCCTCACATGCTCCTCTCCATTGTTTTCAAATGCAAAACAGCTCGTAAAACTCTTTTGTCTTTTTCAATTTTACATTTTGCTCTACCGAGGCTTCTCGTTGACATTTGGCAAATCAAATTTTCATTGACAGGAAAATGTGTTGCTCTGCTGCTACTCTTGACTGGTTTTTGGAAAACTGTTGTGGGAAAACTGAAATCGGAAAAACACAATTAGATGACCTAATAAATATGCGCACACGTGACGCGGCTTGACAGGCAGGCCAACGTGCAAAATGTGTGTTTAATAAGGATAGCAATAGTGCTATTGTGTGAGTGAGATGGCACGAACATTGAAGTATGCATTTTTCATTTGTATGGGAAAATTACTTTTAGTTTTGCCTTGACTTCTTGCTGGAAAAACTTTTACAAAAATATATTTTAAATGTATGATTTGTTTGGTTTGGTTTAGTTTCGTTTATTGGTTCACATTTTAAATATGGACAGACACAGCGTGACTTGTCTTTGACATACTATTATATTTTATATTTTTTTTTAATATGACAGGTCATGGGAAAGTGTTGATGTGGAGTTTTGTTATTGGAAATGAATCTCTTGACAGTGTAAATTAGCATTTGTAAAGGAAACAAGCTGGAACTAATGTGAATTTCTTTTGTTTGTGCAACTTAAAGGTATCCTGTACTCCTTTGACCTTATATGGCATATATTTCCAACTAGTTGCGTGTTGAATAGTTCGTTAATAAACATGTCCCTCTGTCTGACTTTCCATATGTACATCAAGAACTTGGAGACTATAAAAGGTAGAGCCTTCAAGTTTGGTTACTTAGGAACTCCTATTCCTTTTTCAAATAACTTGTATGAAATGTACTTACTAAAAACTTCACTTGAAGGGATGCCTCCATGTAAAGAGTCGAGTAGATATAGACATGTCCGTCTGTCTGTTTGTCTAAACATCGGGAACTTGGCGACTACAGAAGTTACAGCATACAAGTTTGAATAATTAATATATATTATTCCTTCTTTAGATAAAAAGTGTTCAATGAACGTGCTAACCACTCTCTTTAGAGGGGGTATTGCCCATAGAAATCTGTCAATTCTTTTGTATGTTGGATGTCGAGTAACAGTTTATGTTCAGCAAGTGTGCAACGCGCTCTCAGACTAATAAGCAGCTTTCGAATTGACTGACTTAACTTCAGGCAATATGCCATGCTAAACTAAGCAAATTAATACAGAAAAGGTTGAACGCGAGTAACTAAAATACAACCAACTGCAAAACAGCAAGTGCCAATGGCAAAATATTAAACGAATAATTTAAACAGAATTGCATATCGTAAAGAAATTCAATAAAACGCGCAATGCCACCCGCTGAGAACAAAATCCTTGCTAAGAATGCCAAGCTGTTTGCTGCCAATGTTCGCCTGTTCGTATGTACGTTCGTTCAACCGCATTCAAGGCAAAAGCTACAGCAAAACGCTTTAAGTAAAACTCAATTTAAAATGCTTTAAAATAATAACTGTAATAATATAAAATGTATAAATGGCGTGCATCATTATCAGCTGCAGCATACTACATACTACATATAATAATGATAATATTGATTGCACTAAGCTGCAGCAAAAGCAGCGAAAAAAATGTAAATGTATCTGTAAGTCGTCGCTGCATGCAAGTACGTATAACTGCATGCTGCTAAATAAGCAGCGCGCTATTTATTTGCATTTAACCTGCTTTCACTGAATGTCATGACATTGCCACAGAGCAATGGAGTAGCAAAAGCTGCAGCGTATAGTTGTACGAACGACTTTGCAATGATTTCCATATGCTTGCTGCTGCTTGTACTCTGCCAACACAAAAGCAACAAGAAAAACCAAAGTTTTGGCATCAAGTGTGCACTGCGGATGGATACTGCTAATAGAGGAGCGGTGCGGCGCATGCGGCAGAAGTATCTCACATTGGCGCGTGTGGGTGGCATATTTGTTTAATCTCTCAATTGAAATTCCGACATTTTGGTGGCTTTTTTACGTACGGTATCCTGGTCATGGCCACAAAGTTCGCTGGCATCCGTTGTTGCTTTACACTTCTTACTTCGTACTTCATTTTGGCTATGCAACAAGCTTGTATAGCGACTTGCTGCTGTTGCATGTTGCTTAGCGGTTTTTGGCATATTGGCGAATTGGTGGCCAACATCAACAGACACCCGCGCATGCAGATACATTGCACCATATAGCTACTGGTCAGTAGCTTAACACAAAATCCTTAAAAAAAAAAAGAGAAACAGCTAAAAACATACATTTTTTTTTCTAACTGCTACCAAATTGAAATACGTTTGTATCTATTGCTAGAAGCTTCAGCTCCGCAGTATGCATATATTTGTGTGTAGACGAGTCTGCGGTCAAAGTTGATAGCTAAAAAATAAGCATATCGTATTCGAAATGTTTATTTGTATATGTGAAAAATAGCAATAAATAAAATCAAAGCGGATTGGCGTCGAAATATTGCAATATTGCAGTTGTACGTTGTTAGTTTTTTGTGTATGTTCGTTCGTTCAGTTACTTTTAGCATGCTCAATTTTAAGATACTTTTCTGCGTTATTTACGATGCGCTTGGCATGAAATTTTATTTTGTTTTTTTTTCTTCTTCTTGTTTTTCCACCGATAACGCTACTTAGTGGCAGTATTTGCAGCGAAGCAGTGTGTGCTATTAAATTGCTGTAACAAATTTTCACAAAATGCGCTAAGAATGGCACAGCATGTATCTTAAGATACATACGATATTGTAGGAAAGTGCTATGCGCCACTGTAGACAATGAGCGACAAGTGTCGCGACACGTTAATGAGTTCAGTTTGAAAGGAAAAGGTTCAGCCTGATAGGTTGGTTCATCGGAATGAATGAAATTGCGTACTGTGTGTAATTTATGACACTTTGCACTTAGTAAAAAAAATTTGAAAGAAACTGACACCAAAATTTATTATATGTCTTTAGTAAAGTGTTGCGATATGAGTTAACAGCGTGAAATACTTATTTGAGTGATCAATGAAGGAATAGTAATCTTTAAAATGTTTTTGTTGCTTCTTCTATTAAGTTTTTGAGCTACAAAGAATTATTTTTCTATTATATAAAATTTATTTAAAATATACTTATATAAATTTATTTGGTGGATGTCGTCGTTTGAAGAAGTCTACAAATGTGAAGGAAATTTTCGACCAAAAAGAGTTCTCTGTAAATATTCTACTTGTAGAAACTGCCCTCCAGTGCTGAGCATATTATGCAAAGGCGACAAAGGTGTGTGACCCGCGAACTTAAAACATATAATACATGTGAAGACTCTAATGAAACATCGGATAAAATTCTCATATGATGATGACCACTGCAAAAGTTTTAAAGGCCATGTTTTACGGATATGCAACTGAAATATCCACACCTTTAATAGTAGTAAATATTCAGCTACATAGTTGATATCCTGTGATATGCAGCCTGTGACATATACTATTGATGCAATGGCTTAAACCCGATCGCAATACTCGTACACTATTTTGTTGCAGCCAAGGCTCGGCTCGGCATGTTGCACGCCCAAGTCACAACGCACAACTAAAGCTAGGCGTTGAAAAATTGTAATCACAATAGTACGCAAAAGCCTTAGCCGGAATCTCCCGACTGCTTCTGAAAACCACTCCGTCTTATGAAGATATATATGCGGAGTGGAGACATATTATTCGCTTTATGTATAAGGTTGCCAATGACTTTATTGACTACATAAGGTTGTGACTAACTCTTGGTACGACAAACAGTATTGCAATGCTACTGCAGTGAAGAATATCCACAATTAAAAAACTGTGAAGAGATACACGTTTGACAACCCATCTAATCGAAAATATTGACATAAAAATAATTTTGTACATAATTTGGCAAATCTTTTGAAATATTTTCAGTTTACTTTACGGTACAATCGGCGATTTTAGGAAAACACTTAAAAGATATATTTAGGTCTGAGCTTCTTAAAATATCTCGCATAAGTGAAAAAAAAAATACACAGTAATAGGTGACTTGAACTGTAGAAACAGATTGTGGAAGTGTGGTTCAGCTTTGGAACTACCTTACATGCGCACTCATCTTTGACGAAATTCAGCATCCTTTACCCCAAAGTTACTAAAACATATTTTTTTTCTATTTATTGTACTGTACACAGACATCTCTCTTCCTATCACCTTACAGTTTTACGCATGATCGACTAGAAATATTAAAAGACCAAGAGCCTACCTAAGCAATGGTTGATAAAATGGTCGAATAACTAGAAATCGAAATAAAAGCTTATGAAGCAGTCCCTACCTAGAGAGTAATCCAAGCTCTTCAGTGCAAAAATCTTAAAATATTATTACCATCAGCAACGCTGTTTAAAGACATTGGATACGAATTAGGCAGCACATCTTTAAAGTGACGGTAAATTATTTTAATCGTTTAAATTCATCAGATTATGTTTGATCTAAATAGCTCCACTCTGAGACAAAGCTATCTGAGCTGAACAAAAACTCAAAGTATTTTTGGAAAGTCATAAAATTTTTTAAAAACAAAAAGTATTCCCCACCAAGCCTTAGTTATAATACTATAATAATAAACGATTTACAACTCAATTGAAATAGGCGAAAAGCCTAGCAGACGATTTTGAAGTAAAGCATTTGCCAATAAACAGTTTGACAAGATGGAATAGAAAAATCTAAAAATTCACGTCTCTATTTTATATAGCATCCAAGTTCTATAGACATGTTTATATCGACCCGACTTTTAGTGCTGATCAAGAATATAAACATGAGGAAGAGCAAAAATCAATTTATTAACGATTTTTACATTTTTTCTATAAAATCTATTTTTACCAACTTCAAAAAGAAGGAGGTTCTATTTTCGTCCATTTTTTTTTTTTTTTTCGTTTTATGTTCATTGATTTCTTTGTCAATTGTAATTTGAATTAAATTTTTTTTAATGAAAGGGTATATCTTCATGTGGTCCCATAGTCAATAAGTCATCATCCGATAAAGGAGTTTCAACGATGTCGAGTGAAGATGCCCAACCCACATATAAGTAATAAACAAAATTCGTCATATATTATCCATTTGAGGTACAGGGATATAATTTGGTATACATGTTAATGTGATCGGGAGAAGTAAAATGATATCATGAGTGTGGTCAAAATCGTAGGACAGTTGAACGGATGAATACGTTGCTGTACATTACACTAGAACACTTGCCTCGCGTCTTAGCAAAGGTCATATGAACCGATTTGTCGTTGTTAACACAAATATTCTATTCAGCCAACTAAGTAATTTAAGTAAGTCTGCAATATATGGGATGCATTGCTTGAATATGGATCATAGCTGAGTCGTCAGCTTACGCTGCTAGCAGAACGTTGTTATTAGATGGCACTGGACCTAAAACACCTGCTGTTATAGAACGGATCGTATTGACCTTATCCTTGGATTCCTAAAAAATGGGTGAAACAATTTACGAATGTGGATTAATGCCTTATCAATCAATCACCAACAGAAACATAATTTCCTTCTTCGGCAATGCTTTTTCCTATTCTGCTGTCTATTACGTCATATTTAGAAGATTTTGTGGCTTTGAGGGTTTTAGTTTGAGGTTAAAAACTAACAATGCATTACGTGCTTTAAGTACAAATTAATTTGACGTCAGGGAAACTGACAGACTCTATAGTATTGATAGGACGAACAAGCAAGTTTCTCTAAAATGGTAATTCAAGATATTAAGCAAATGTTTCTGATCAGTCCCTCTGATTTCAGACTGGTCTCTTAACATCTTTTGTAGCTTTTCAAAGACTGTAATAGTTTTTGTCTTTCAGAGTGATATTGAGGAGGTAATCAACCAACAATAGCTTTGCCTTTCGTTTTTTGCTATACTCGTTCATATCATTGACTGCATTATGCAAATTTCTCTTCTCTAAAGGATTGCGACTTAACTTACATCTTCTGTGTTGTCTCCTCTAATACCGCACTAAGTCTTGAATCTCAACTTTAAACAGCTGATTGTCAAATGCAGGATAGTTATTCAAAGGAGCTAATGTGTGCAATGCATGAACATTTCTAATAAAAAGTTTTACAGCATCATTCAGATCTCTACTATTTACGAACTCCAAGCATTTTCAGTATTCTTCAGAAATAATTCGAGCCTTATCTTAACTTTGTTGACCTCTATTTTCGCATGCTTGATTAAAGCTTAGGTCAAAATACTCGCGAATGTTCAGCACAGGTTCGATAGCCTGTAGGCTCCATTGAACAGCACGTTGTTGCCATCATTTAATATGCTTTCCTACAGCTCTCGATCTCTCGTATTGTATTTATTTAAATTCTATCAGCTGTGTTTTGCATTCAAGTCTCCCTTAGCCAGAAAACATCCGTAACTCCGTATAAAATGGTATTAAACTGCAGATTCGTCCAATTGTGGGATTGAGCGCAGTAGATCGCAAGTAAAGTAAAGTCATCTGGTGTCACTTACTAGGTGTGGTGAAAAGTAACCTCCTTGACCGCCAGAATGCACTGCAATAGCAAAAAGATTATGGTGCTTTATAGACCATTTTTTTCATTCCCAAGGAGGTTACTTCTTACCCAGCTAGTTTGCACCCAGCATTAAATATTACGTCAAGACGCTCGTGAATATTCAGCATAGGTGAAGAAGTACCAGAATAAAGTCTACAAAATCAGTATTTTGGGGGAGTCCGTAGGCCAGCAAGCTCCAGTGGACAGCATTCTCTTAATTTGAATTCTATCATGTGTGTTCTGCTTTCCAATCTCATTCAGCCAGTAAAATTTGGATAAAAAGGTACCAAATTGCCGATTCGTCAAACTGTGTGATGGACGAAACTATTCATTTCGCAGAATTCTATAACTATATTCTTTCCAACCCTTTTATTTAAGTACTATTTCGAAAAATGTTTAAAGTTGAAGCTAGATTTGACTCAAATCGACAAAAGGAATTTCTATAAAAGCCAAAGAAATCCTCAGAAATCAGTTCTTCACTTACTAACTGCCATTTGCAAACTCAAGTTCAAGTTCTGACTTTCAAAACGCATAAAATTCATTAAAATATGCGCCCAACTCATAAGCAGTTAAATGAAGCACATAAACTGTCTGCAATTGAATGCGTTTACTTTACTGATTTCAGATGATTTCGAATTCGTGTATTCTTGCTTTTATTTATATTTGCAACTTTTCTCAAGCTACTCAAGTCGCATATGCTAATTTCCCACACGGATGCGCAGAGCAACTCGAACTACATTTCATATTTTTTATGCGCATGCGCAGCGCGACATTTCCATTTTCACGACAATAATTGTAAGCGCTAAACTGAGAGCTAAGAAAAAGACGACGTTTGGGGCATGCAACGCAACGCAACGCATCGAATGAATGAATGAGGCTGAATGCAACTGTGTGGCGTTTATTTATTTGCATAAATTCAATTGAAGTATGGAGAAGAAAAAAAAATGCCACAAACTCGACGGATACAACGCAGATACTTTGCAGCTGTCAAACCGTTATTATGACTACTGAATGTCAGTGTGAGTCTGGAAGCAAGACTCAGAGTTGCACAGCAGTTGGTCCCCAAAACTAAACTAAAAAAAAAAAAATAATATGTAAAAAAAAAAGATACAAAATTTAAAAACTGCAAGTTTTATGTGGGCGTCTGTTGATTTTTATCGACAACGATGCCGACGTTGTTGACTACTACCGCGCGACGACTTTGATAGTTGGCATTGAGTTGCATTTGAACAGCAACAGCAACAACAACAATAAATAAATAAATTTATTAAGGATACATTTATATATTGTAGTTTGCAAAATAAATAGACATGTTAACTTTTTTGCGACATTTGGGACAACAATTTCGGTGAAACTTAACACCGGCAAAGCCAAAGAATCGAGATACAAAAAAAAAAAAAAAAAAAAACGAAATATAAAAACTAAAAAACCAAACTGACTGACTGACCTCATTTGCTGCATAACTCAGAAGTTTCTTTTCATTTTCAACGAGACAGTGAAACCAGCAAATGTGAAGTGCATTCTTTTTCTGTCTGTCCGTCTATCTGTCTGTCTGTCTCATTTTATATATGTAATTCTCTTATTTTTTTGTTTTTCGGGACAAACTCCAAAGGGGGCTTGGCTTTGCTGCGCTACACTACACTACACTACACTACAGACTATGGCTGACCGTATGTCAGCGTGTATTGTTTGGCCTGTTAAATGCAGAAAAACCGAGATGAAAAAAAAAACAAAAATGAAAATAAAAAATATGAAATATGTTTGGCAACAGGCGATATTGTCGATTATGATCAACATTTAATGAGTTCGCGCATGCGCAGTCCAAAGTCAGAAGCTTTGAGCATGGAAAGGAGTTGCATTGGAGACGACAAGCTTGGCGATCGATTGCAGGCGCGACAGCCAGCCAAACAGCCAGCCAAGTAGACAGGCGTACAATCGTGCAGACAGACAGACAGACAAGTCAATAGCAATATAAGCAGGTCATTTTTTTATTTTTATTTTTTGTAAGCAGCTTCATGTAATGAAAGTAAAAGACGAGCGAACACTTCAAATAAGTCGACGAAAAAAAAAAAAAATAATGGCAAAAATTTGAACAGGGTGCATAAAACGCGAAAGGATCTTTAAGTGTAAGACTGCCAATATAAAGCTTGTCCCAATTTCGCTTTATATATATATATATATATATATTTTTTTTTTTTTTTTTTGACTTTAATGGGGTGCCAAAGGCCCCCGCAGCCGTGCGATTACAATCGCGCACATGTAAGTTCGAAAGACGATCGATCGATCGATCGTTTGATCGTTGGAACGTACATTCGAAAGATCTTTTTACACTTTATAGCTTTATAGAATGTGTTTTCATTTTCACGCTCAATTAATGTTTATGACAAGTGATTGTCTTGTACGATCTAGACTCATATATGTATATAGACTCGACTCGCATATCGCCTGGGAACATACGTGCTGCGCTGCACTCTTTTGATTTAATATTTCGCTCGATGCGTTGCAATTTTCATCGTCTATCGTTTGATTGTATTTAAATCTATGATTGAATGCGTTTTGCGGCGATCGGGGTTTTTTTTTTTGTGGCATTCAACGCAGCTCACTTTTGAAAATTTATTGCTCGCATATTGCAAGAATATATGCCTTGATATTGTTGAGTAGAAAGCAAGTTTAGATAGTTTCGTTGTTGCGTTTGCGATTTTATGATTTGTGTGATTTGAATTTATGCATTTCATAGTTTGACGATCGATTGACATGCGCGCGCGTAGTGTATCATGGCCAATGATTGATGGTGCATAAATCTAGCCCGAAATGTATGAGAAAAATGCTTTCTACATTCATAAATTGTACAAAGATTGGCAAGAGTTGGGTGTTCAATGCAGTTTAGTAGTAGCTGAAAAATGTATAACTTAAGAATTTGTGCCAAAAATTTGATTAAAATGAAATCAGTGGACATGCGTGAAGCTTAATGTTTTATAATATTTAAACAAAGTTTTAAATTAATTTTTTTTTGTTGAAATGAATATCAATTAGCCACCACATATATCTACATTCATAGATGGCAGAAATAACAAGAAAGAACCCTGTAGTACAGTGTGCGCGATTTCAAGTCAAGCTGAATGCGCATTGAACCTTAAATTTTTATTAGTTATGTATTCCTATCTTGAATATATCTTTGAAAATAATGTAAAATATGCCAAATTTATTATTTCAAGCTAAAGCAAATCACAACAAACTGTTTTTCTTACAAAAGGAACTGATTTTGGTGGACTGATATAGACTTATATGGAATATTTTGGAATTTCTAGGTAAAATTGCCACACAAACAAACAAAAAATAATTTTTCTTACAAAAGTTCAGAAAAGAATGCTAGTTTTTTATGGCTACTTTTCCTTAGACAAGGGTTGAAATGTTCAAAAAATACTATGTTGTATATATGTCCATATCGGCCGCCTTGATAGGGGATTCTTTATTATTATTTTTTTTTTTTGTATGAAAAACATTTTTATTTTCAAATAAAAAAAATTGTTTTATAGGAAACTAATCCGAATTATACAATTTATATAAACAAATTTTTTTTTAAACTAGTTCGACAAACTACAGATGACAAAAATAGAGTTTGAACTGCAACTCAGCACCCTGCACAGGTCTAAGATACGCTCTGCTTTACCACATTCACCATCGCTCGAATGACCTACCTAGTTCAAACGACATGAAGCACCTAAAAAACCATTCAAATGCGATCCAAAATAAAAGTTGCAGACACTTTTAATACAAATGCTTTCCAAAATAAATCTAGTTTCGAGCTATGAACGAATCACTCGCCAATAAAACTTGACTATTTACTATCCGCACTCAATATAACTCAACCGTACCAAATGAATAATTACTTGCATCCTTTGGACTAAGAATCCTTAAAATCTTACCGCTTAATACAAGTGACTGAATACGATATCTTCATACGGAAATCACCACAAAATGATTAAGCAAATATTAAAGATAATACATGAAAATAAGTTCTGTGAGTACCAACTTTGAAGTAATGCTTGTTTGGTCATAACCTCTTACCTTGCTAAATAGATTATCTTAAACTCCTGCTGTCTATTGAATGGCCAAAAAATAATAAGAGTTGTGATAATAAGACAGCGTTGGGTGAAATGTAACTCCACATCGAACATCGGAACCAATAATCTACCCGCAATTGGGTATTAAACCAAACAGCCACCAAGTTTCAGCCAACAAGTCAATATAAACCGAAGTTCAAAGGATTTCTTGACTTCCCGTGGAACTGAATGACCCATCAGCAATCAAGTTAAACAGATGAACAAGATTACTCGCAAGATTTTGATCCCAAAATAAGGGTACAATTGCACACGACATAAAAAAATTCACAAATAACTCCAGGTTGTACAACCTAGGCCTGTTGAAGTAATATAAGTGGTTAGACTCGATATGCACTTCATCCACCATGAAATATCGAAATGAATCATTGTTATATCTTCCTCGACAATTGACTCGTCAAGATTACAATCCATAACCGAACTGCCTTACAACTTCAAAACTTCATGAACTACAAATGCAACTGCTTGTGAACATTGTTACGATATCATTGCTCCCTCAAGAACCCACTTCATACTATCAAAGAGTAACAATCTTGGAGAACTGTTTCTTCTGCTTCAAAACTCCACACCGAACCTCTAAGTGTTCGGCAGTTCTACTACAGCAACAGCCTTGTTTTCATCAGACGCTTTCATCATGAGAATCGAAGCCCCAACTTATTAACAAATCTTCACTGACCTTTATCATTAGCAACGATGAAGCAATACCAAAGCGCCGGAACATATGAATGCACCTGTTAACGAAGGCCAGTCAGTCACAGAACACACTGTTTAGTGTCGCTAGGCTATTAATCGCCAGACTGCTAAGACAAACAGTCTGTTCTACTTTAGTCCCACGTTGATATTATAGCCATTGCTACCAGCTAGCTATATGCTATCAATCAGTGATTGGTGAGGCACTGGTTTGTGCATACCCTATGTCTGCTCTCACTAAAAAGTCAGTATCTGAATGATATTGTCAACGAAGCAGCTTTAAAGGCAACAAGAGGTCTTAAAGAAGCCATAAAAATACAGAACAATAACTCAGTCGCAAAATATCTTAACCTTACACCCATACCCGAAACTAGCGAAGCATTCACCGAGCTCCTCTAAAGAAAGATGAAGGCTCATGTCCAACTCTGACAAAGCAACTATTAACATTTTATTTAATTCGTTGTTAAAGATGGGACACTTTCTAAAGCTATGAAAAGTATCACAAAATATACCAATCCCGAAATAGGTAAAGATGCTTCAAATTCATAATCTTACAGACCTATTAGCCTTCTAAATTTGCTATCAAAAATCTCCGATAAAATATTTTTTTGATTGTCTTGAACCAATAATCAATGTTTTGCTGACACTCAATTATGATTTAGTCGCAAACATTCAACTATTCAGCAAATCCATCGAGTGTCGCACAAAATAACTGTAGATGTAGAAGATATAGAACTGCAGATATAAAAGTTTTTGCATAGGAATATTTCTCGACGTTAAGAAAGCATGTGACAAGGGCTGATAAGACGGATTACTCAAAAAATTAAAAGCCATTATCTCAAACTAATTCTTCAAAGTAAAGAAATACTATCTACACGACCGATACTTCTTCATTAAATATAATGATGAACACTCCACATTGCATACATTTAAAGTTGGAGTTCCACAAGGCAGCGCTTTGGACCTTTAACATAAATAGCAATTTCCTTACCCCAGAGACGAATCGGCTATTCTAGCAACATTTGCAGACGACAACATTATTCTGTACGCCCATAAACATATTTAAATAGGAATATTTAGGATATTTAGTTGCTGACTTAATCAAAAAGAGATCAAAGGAAATTAAAGTAGAAACCACAATATTGTGTCCAAATAAGAAACTCTCTTCTAACGGCTGAAAAGAAACTCTTGATCTACAAAACCATTATGAAACCAATATAGACCTACGGCCTCCAGCTTTGGAGCACTGTAAAAAATCGTACTTATTTTTAATATAAAGGGAGCAATCCAAAATACTACGTTGCATAGTAAATTTGGAGTGGTAGAGTGATTCTTCGTCCAGACTCCAATTCCTAGCAATCTGCAGCGAAAATAAAGTCCGACTTTGGCAATAACTGCAAGTGTTTCCATAAAGAAGCGGACTATTCAATGTGCTGTACATCTAAAAGGCTAAAACTTAAAAAAAATCATCATCATTAGTTCGCGCTAGATTTTTCTTTTCCCGCAATTGTATGACTTGGACGAGCCAAACGAATTCAACTTTTATTTTTATGTTTTTCTTAAGGAACAACATTTTCTAGATTGTCCACATAGTCAAGTAGATGGTGTAATGGTCTGGGACGCGCTTACATATTATGGATTATACGAACTCCAATTTCTGGCCTCTAAAATGAATTTATGAAAAAGTGCTGGAAAGGGTTTTCTCAGACACGTTAATGCACAAATCCGTACCTTCCGGCAGGTTCAAGCTTGTATCCAAGACCAGGGTGTCGGTTGTCAGACCTCAATATTATACAGAATGCTTGGAGATGGAGATGGCAAACCAGGAAAGTGCACGAATCTGGAAGACAGTTTAAGGTGAACACTGAACTGATCAATGATATTAAATCTACTTGGTCTTAAATTTTACTGAATTACTTTAAAGAATTGTATAACTTCTTAACCATGAAAGAAAATTAATAAATACTTTCTTTTACGCTAAATTTTAATAAATTCCAGTAATCGATGAACGGTACTTTATAGGCGAAATAGAAAAGAATTCATAAAAGTGAAAGAAAATATTCCAAAACTTAAAAATCGCAAAATTAAACGTGTTCCTATTCAAGTGAGCGGCAGTGCATTTTGAAAAGCCTGCAGCAAAAATATTTAAAAAATGTTGTGGAATACTAGGAAATTGTGGGCACAAAGTTTTTTCAAATTTGTTAACTAGTGTTCACAGCAAAATTAAATTTCTAAGTTGTAGCTGAACAAATATAATATTTTGTTTATCAATGCATAATTTTCTGCATTCCATATGCTGCCAGCAACAATTACAATTAATAGCAACATGTATAAAATGATCGCAGCAACATTTTGTTACACAGCAACATTTTAATGCACAGCAACATTTAAATGTTGCATGCAATACATATTAAAAATAAACATGTAGCTAGAAACATATTACTAATAACATGTAGCGCTACATTGTATGTTGCTACGAGCATAAGCCGGCACGCTACATTGTTGTTGCTTGTTGCATTTATTGTTGTTTTTGTTTTACAACCGGCAAAAATGCCTTGAGCAAGTGCAATCATACATACTGTCTCTCTCTCTCTCTCTCCGTCGCACTCTGTCACACTACCACTGCCACGCTCTCAATTTTATGCGCACTTGCTTTTGCGTTCACATTCGCTGAAGTGCAACAGCAGCTTCTTCTTCAATGTTGCATAGGTGTATCTTATGAATGCCAATGTATCGACATGAACATCATCATTATGTATGCAACTGAATGAATGATCATTTAGTACAACAGCTTTTTTCCAGCTTCTTTTATGCTGCATGCATGCTGCAGCATTTGCACATACGATCGATCGAACGCTCGCTTTACTCATTTCGCAAGTGGATTTCCGCGCGTACGGTCGCACGCAACATTTTTGTCGCGCAACATTTTCCGCAAAAAAAAAAAAAAGAAAAAAAAAACTCATTAATAAAAGAAGAAAAAACAAAACTAGCCGCGAAAATATTTCTGGAATTTCCATAAGGCATATTTTTCTTATTTTATGCGCTCATTTCTCATCGCGTTGGATGCGCTTAAGTAGCCGGCCGCCGCGCCACAGTGCTGCACCACATTGCTGCATGCAGTATTTGCCGCGCGCTTGTTCAAAGTACAAACTCCAATTGGATTCGCAATACTAAGCGGCGCCAGTCGACCAATGTACTCGGACTGTGCGGCTCATATGCGTATGAGTAGCAAAAAATAAGAAGAAGAAGAACAAAAATCATTTTTATTTATTTTTCTTGATTAAATTCCAATTTGATTTCATTTGTGTCTACGCGCGCCGCTCACTCACTCATTCGCTCGCTAGCTGCAACTGCATCTGCATTTTGTATCTCTGCATCTGTATGTTGTATCTCTAATGTAACGCTGTGTATCTTGCATTTTATATCTGTGTATCTTTTGCTTTAAGTGAAGTGCATTGAAATCTTGAAGTGTTTTTGCCGTTTGCATCCGCTTTTGGAAAATGATTTTTTTTTGTTTTTTGTATTTTTTTGCCATGTTGCATGCTTGAACTTGCCTCGCTTCATGCGTTTTCCACACTGCCGCAACTGTTGTGTAGAAAATTGATTTATTTTGGCATTATATACTCATAAATATTTTGAAGTTTTCAATTGCAATTTGTTTAGCTTTGGCATTCCGTGCTGATTGTGCGCCGCTGCATTTTTTCAAGTAAGTTTATTGATTAAATTAAATTTTATTGTTGTTGGTTTTACTTTCGTTGGTTGCAAAGCAAATAAATGCGCGATTTGATATTAAGTTTATGATTTTATATACGAGTATGTATGTGTATGCTGCTGCTGTGTGTAGGTTTATGGGAAAGTGTTGCTGGCATTTTTTTGCATTTATTATTTGGAAGCTAGCGAAGAGGGCAGCTAAATTCGGTTACTTTTGAATAAAGTAATTCCATCGACTAATTGAATTTCAATAGAGCTTCTTCAGCAAGCGTAAACTATTCATAATATATTATAAGAAAGACAAGTTGCTTTCCTAATGCTTCCACAAAAACACGAACTCTTAGAGATGAACTTAGAGTACGCGGCATGCTTGCCTTTGCCGCTTTGGTATTAAATCTTTTTATACATATTAACTTAATTTTGAAAGTCAATAGAATGGAATAGCTTATCTTGAACATTCACTTCACATAATTATATATATTAGCACGTCCCCCCACTTTTTGGGGTACCCTTTATTCTCATCAAATTCGGTTACACCATTCTAGAGATAAGTCTTAATAAACAAACAGGCATAGATCGGGAGACATATATGTTTAAAACCAAAAATAAAAAACCAAATTACTCTCTGAAACATACTCTAACTGCCAATGAAACTCTCATCAAAATCGGTTCCACCATTTTAGAGATAAATCCAATTAAGCAAACGGACAACGAAAGGGCGACAGATATGTTTATAAGCAAAAATAAAAAAATATTATCTGAAAAACTCTCTAACTGCCAATGAAACTCTCATCAAAATCGGTTCCACCATTTTAGAGATAAATCAGATTAAACAAACGGACAACGAAAGGGAGACAGATATGTGTATAAGCAAAAATAAAAAAATATTATCTGAAAAACTCTCTAACTGCCAATGAAACTCTCATCAAAATAGGTTCCACCATTTTAGAGATAAATCCAATTAAGCAAACGGACAACGAAAGGGCGACAGATATGTTTATAAGCAAAAATAAAAAAATAATATCTGAAAAATTATCTAAACGCCAATGTAACTCTCGTCAAAATCGCTTCCACCATTTTTAATATAATTCCAAATTAACAAACGAACATAGACAAAAATGTTTAAAACGTGATTTTCGTCTCCTTCGTTATTACTAAAATTTTCAAAAAAATTTTTATTTTAAACCTTTCTAATGATTGTTTTTTTTTTTTTCTATTTACAGGTAAGCAAAATCTATCTAAAATTCCAACTTATTAAATTATAAATGGAAAAATTCCCTCATTTAAAAGCAGACCAATAATGTAAGTTCTTAAGTTAGATAAACCAATTCATAAGCTGAAACTGTATAATTTAACAAAATTTATCCAGATACAGTAGCCCGTATAGGTGCACTTGGCTTATCATATTTAGATACTTTTTTAATTAAATTAATAACATTAATTTGTGAAGAATTGTTAAAGGCAAGTGAAAGCAACTGTAAGGAACTTTCTTTCCAAGGTCGACGCAAGTCGCACAAAAGGAGCCACCATTAGGGATTCTTGTTCCATCTCGAACAATTTTATGATATCAAAATTGAGCCATCTCTAGATAAAGCTATGATGTGTGACAACTCACATCGATGATTCTAACCAAAACCATAAATGGAAATATCTCCAAGGAATTTATGGTCATGTAATGGTGATGTGTTCTTAGTGTTGAAAGCATGAAACATATAAGAAAACATCAGATAGAAATTGCCACTTTTGTTCTTTCCTGTTGTGAGAAGTTGACTTCTAAGTTAAATTTGGTATTGTCGCTTTGTCTGTAATGAGTCTATAAAAAAGCAAAAAAAAAATTTCAGTCGGGCATAAGCGACTGTAAGAGGCCCTGTACCAGTACAGGACGCCTAACGAAGTGCGCAGTGTCATCATGTTCCATCGGATCACAACTGTTCGCTCGAACTGTCTCATTGGCGGAGCAAGTCAGCTTCAAACAGTCTCTTGCTCAGCCGTCTCCATTCACCAGGAGGGTAATTCAAGAACCTGAATTTCATAAGCCGTGGTCCCTTCGGTCTAGGAAGAGACCTAAAAGTTTTGCCTTAACGGCTCTTAATATATACCCGGTGGCGTTCGTCTCTTTAGACTAAAACATACATTTTTACACTTTTCACTATTGAGTTTGATGTTCCATCTTTTAGCCCAAACTTCAAAACTGTGCAGGTATTCTTGAAGACTGTCTGCTGCCTCGTATTCGCACTTTGAGCTATAAAAATCGCAATTATTATCGGCAAATAAGCATGGTCTCTGCATCTGGTACAGGAAAATCTGTTGTAAAGATAGAATACAGAATTGGTCCCAAGACATTACGCTGCGGTACCCCAACTAAGACTGGGAAAGTAAGTGGTTGACATACTCAATTGCACTTTAACAGAAAAGTTACGCCCTTCTATGAAGGAACGCAACATAAACAAGTAAGGAAATTTCAGTCGGGAGTAACCGACTGTAAGAGGCCCTGTACCAGTTCAGGTCGTCTAACAAACACATTAAATGTTTCCCGAGCTTATGACCAAACACATGACCACTTCTCACTGCGCGAATATGAATGAAAAGAAAAGGGGGGTCGTTCAAATTCAATTGCTTATAAAATCGTCATTTATTATCCGATTTTGATGAACTCTTTGGATTTTGGCTAAGAGAGGCGTTATCTTTATATTGGTGCACTAAATTTTTTTTGTGCCGAAGAAATTTTTGGCCTTGGGGGTGGTTTTATGGGGAAGGGGGGGGAGGGGCAAGTTTTTAAAATAAACTTGTAAAATTCCGGAGCAGTCCTAGTCGAATGCAAAAAACACGAAGTCTCTATCTATTACCGTTTCCGAGATCCTTTCGTTCATACAGACGGACGGACGGACGGGCGGACAGACGGACATGTCTATATCGACTCCTCTATCGCTCCTGACCATAATGGGGGTAACTTTGGGGGTCTCCGATTATTATTTCTACCTGTTACATACATTTGCACAAACCCAATAGGCTCTTGTACCTTCGGTACAGGGCCTAAAAAGCAGGGTGCCAGAAAAGCATCTTTAATCTTGGGCAGTAGTCTATCGTGCCACATACGGTCGAATGCTTGCTGCACGTAGAGAAAGGCGATTTTGCAGTATTCTTTAGTCTCGAAGGCACTTACTATGTGGTTGACAACGCGGTGGAGCTATTCCGGTGTGTCATGTGCAGCACGACATCCAAATTGGTGGTCCGGAATAAGATGCCACGCAGCCACAAAACCAGCTATCCGTACGATGAACAGTCTTTCCCACAGTCTTTCCCAAACCTTCCAAATGGAAGGCAGGAGACTGATCGGCCGGTATGACTTTGAGTCATTTGTAAACTTCCACTGGGAGGGGAAGTGCTGCGTTAAAGATTAACGCGATAAAAAGGTGTGCTTGCTCCAGTAGAACTTTCAGCGTTCCTTTGCAAATTCCGTCGTGCCCAGGAGCTTTGTGTTTGTTTAGACATTGTATGTTCCTTTTTACTTCAAACAAAATAAATGGTCTGATAGGCAGATCCATTTGCAGTCGTGAATTTAGGAAGCCTTTCGTTTCATACTTCTTCTCTGGTCGCCAAGCTGAATGGCTTAAAGCGATTGGCTTGATGCCTTGCAAAGGCGTTCGCTTGTTCATCATCAGTTTAGCACCATCTTCCATAGGCGTGCATTATCGGTTGTCTTTTGATTCTACTAGTGGCCTTCCATAGCGAGAACGAAGCGTCACTGCTGGTGTCCATATCTTCCAGCATATGGTCGAAGAATTTAGTTCGCTTTAAACACACTTTTGGCTAATTTTCAAATCTCAACGGATCTAAAAAGAGGCTTTAAAGAAATTCTTCACATCAAACTTTAGACTTTATACAATTAAAAAGATGTCTCAGCAGAAATATTTGAGAAGAATTGTTTTCCTACGAATTTTTTTTTATTTTTCTTCTGAACGCTGAGCTTGAGTAGAGTAAATGGAAGAACGTTTTCTGCTCGTTTTCATTGAAGCAACTACCAACAAACCACCTCACTCTTCACGAGCAACAAAGACATTTGTCCCACTCTAACTCTAAACGAAGTGTTAGGCTAAAGGACATGACAAAGAAATATGTCTTGACATAAATAAAAACCTAAATTTTTGTCGATTGCGGAATATTCAAATCTTCTCTTTAATTTATAGGGACTTTCGCAAGTCTTCTTAGCTGTTACTTATATAAGCACAAATGTAATATAGCCTATTACCCTATGATTACAGTGTATATAACTTGCAAACAAATTGTAATAGCTCACACGCTCCAACAAGAAAAACCATTTCAAGGATATTGAACTTCAAGCAGTAAATCCATGCACACCACAATAATTTGCCAAATGACATGGCACAGCTGTGGCTTGTGTTACAAATCATTCAACAACTGCAAAAACAAGAAACGCATTTCACTTGGCATGCCGCATTCAATAATGGTATTAGCCAATATCAAGTGACATTTTGCAAAACGTCTGCCAGCTGTCTGCAGATACGCAGATACAAAGATACGCAACAGCTTAAAGATACACTGCGCAGCAACAAGGCAAAGTGTAAATGAATTTGCGTGAATGGCGTCAAGACAAGATATTGAAATTGAAGAAAAAAAAAATCTACATCAGCAAGGCTACTTAGGTCTTCCAACGAAGAAGACAAATTAACTTCAACTTTTGCGCTGTCATATGTGTCATTAGGCACGCTTCGATGTTGTATTTAGCCACATATAGGCATATCGTAGATGCAAATGTCACGCTGACAGTTGCAAATTGAGAAAAAAAAAAAATCAAAAAAAACTTGTGGCAACTCTTGCTCAAAATTTGTCTAGAAAGTGTGAGCGAGAGGAAGCGCTGGTTAAAAGCTAATTACAACTAAAAAAAACTTGAAGTTTGACAGTTGAAATTTATTTTTTTTAACAATTTATGACATTTTGAGTGCTTTCTAAATATTCTAATAAATATTCCAAATAAATAATAATTCTTTCTAAATATGGCATAACATGTGGCAACCCTTTCCATCAAAGCAGAGTTGATTGCACTCGCTCAAAATGCAACAAAATAAAGTGAAGTTCCTGTGCTAACAATTTATCAATTTTATTTCTCATTGATTACAATAAAACACAATAAGCGACGTGTCACAGTGTCACAATTGTTTGTTGTGTCACTCTGACAGATTACGTTAATATGCACTGATTTCCACTTGTTGCTGCATACTTTTTTTTTCTTAATAAAGAAGGTTCAGCGTATTTATAAGAAGATGAAACTGCAGCTAAGAAGAATTCTCATGACACAAAAGAAATATGTCAAGTCACTTGAGGGATCTATTTGCGGCTAAGTAGCAAACAAATTGGGTCTAATGAACAAAAAGAAAGCAAACTTCTTTTTTTCTTCTTTCTAGCAAGACAAATGAGTAGCTTGTCACTCTTAGTTTAAACTACAATCTCAAAAAAAAAATAAAAGAAGATACAAATTATATTCAAAGTTCTTATCAACTGAAATCTAGCCATCTATTTAAATCTGATAGCACAAATGGAACATGCAAGTAGAAAGTAAAGACTGCACAGACCACATATCTTCTTTTTTTTATTTTTTTTTTTTTGAATACATGTTTGTGTATTGACAGCTTCTTGCTTGATTGCTGTCAATGCGCCAAAGAAACAATGACAGATCATTAAAAGATACATCAACACTTTACTGCGGTCGTGTGAAAGGTTTGAATAGATATTTTTTCTCTGAAGGAATATTTTTATAATTTGAAAAATTTTCAACAAATAAAACAAAAATATGTTGACATAGGCTTACAAGCACATTCCAAATGGTTCTCAGCCTTTTTTGTTTTGTATTTTTTTTTTTATTTTTATTTTAAACTAAAGTTGCACAATATTCCCAAAGAAAAGCGTTCTGTCAGCTGTTCGTTGGTATGTTATGATTTTTAAAGTGTAACCCTTTAAGCAGGAAATGATTTATGAGAATGTTTTTTTTTTTTCTTTCAGTTTTAAGTTTCATAATTTGAGTAACTTTTGTATAATTCTGGCCAAAAGAAGACACTTTATCAATATAAATTTTGTGCAAGCCGGAAAATGACTTGAAGAATTTTTTGTGTTGTTCCAGCGAAGTATTTTATTAGTCCGTAGAAATTTGAGTTTGGAATTTTTTTATATTGTTATTTTAAGCTAATTTTATGAAGTATAGATTTCTTTGGTAGAATTTTTTGATCTAAGCTGAGCTTTGTTAAAGTTACTTAAGCAGGCATATAAGCGCTTAATAAGCTACTGAAACTAAAAAATTGTACAGAAACTCATTAGTTGGTGGAACATTTATAATAATTTAATGTTTAAGTGGCTAAATATTATAAAGACATATGGATTCTCCATTAATGTTGAGTTAACACAGAACACCCTTTCGAAAAGAGCGAGTAAAACTATTCACTATAAAGCTTTACTATGTAGCAACCAAATGAGAAAGTAACATAGCGCACTTCATAACGAACAAGAACATTGCAGTTTTAGTGTTGCTTTTTCGTTTCAATAAGTTTTAAATCGAAGTTTTCAATTCATGCTGCAGTTGGTGCCTCCCTTACTCTCGCCCTTACTCTGTGATTATGTCTCCATCTCAGGCGCCTTTGCACCAACTGGTTCGGTTGATTTGCAAGCTTGTTCAGGTATGCAGCAGTTTGGCGGTTGATAACATATCCGTCCCTCGGCATCTGGAGTTCTTTTTCAATATCTCTTTTACGTATGTACCATTCCGCATTTATGCTCAGTTATGCGGCGCTGGAAAGTAAGACGTTTGTCCAGAGTGACGCCAAGATACTTGTAAGCATCCTTCTGGGCTAAAAGCAGGAGAGGTGTATTTTCTAAGTGTTTGTAACTGATACACACTTGTCAGGGCTTTAGCAATATTCCATTCCAGTTCTCAAATCTTGTGAAATACATCTGGAGAAGATCTGCAGCAGTGGAGACGCATTTTTCACCTCTGTGCCGTTGCTCGGGTCTGCCGTATCTGAGCCTGAATCCAAACTGAAACTTTGGGATTGCCTTTTTGACCGCCCTCGTCTAAAGAATCCTTCTCAGAATGCACCTCTCCAATATTTTGGAAAAATGTTAGAAGAAGGCTTATCGGACGATACGAGTCCTGTTCATCTGCTGGCTTCCCACATGTTGTGCAGCATGATGATGTTGGCTTTCTTCCAGGCGCCTGGAAAGTGCCCAAGTCGAAGAGCAGATTTGAAAATAAGCACGAGGTATTGCAAAGCTCTATGCGGGAGCAGCTTGATGAAGCGATTATCAAACTGGTCCACGCCTGGAGCCTTGTTATTGCGAAGTATTTTGATCTCCTTTTCCACTTTAGTAAAGGTGATAGGGGCTATAGGAAGGGCCATCTGCAGGGAGGCTTCTAAAAAATAAATCACAACAAAATGTTTTTCTTACAAAAATCCAGGAAGGGAGAAAGATTTGTTAACATTTGATAAACATATTATATTAGAATTGAAGTAAGATAGTTTTATAGTCTCGAATATTTTTTTTGATGTTCATACAGCTGGACAGACGGACTTTTTTAGGGATCTAATCCATTTAGTAGTACGATTTGGAGCCTAAGTGAATATATTATTAGTATTAATGCAAATACTGGGTATTTTCGCCGTTTCTAGCTAAATTAACAACTACAAAAAATTTTTATTATTACAAAAATTCAGTAAGGAGGGACAGATTTGTATAGAGGCTACCCCATTTAGTGGTCCAATTTCGAGCTTTATGAAATATATTTTAAAGATTAAAGTTCGATAGATCAAATTTTGATTTCTAGCTAATTAAACAAAAACAATATACATTTTTTCATATAAAAATTCAGAAGAAGAAGTTATTATATTTAGTGACAATCCTCTCTTAGGGCGGGCACATACATTGAATACAAGTTAGCTGAAGCAGACAAAGGAAAATCTGAATATCTTATGTTAAAGGCTATAACTCTTATAGTCGTCATGGCTTTGTGGTCAGACGAACTGCAAGACTTGAGTTTTTGCATGGAGGTTATCCCTTTTTGTAATCTATGGAACTTTATATTAGAATTGAAGCAAAATTTACTAAATCTGACTTTCCTAACTGAATTATTCAAAACAAAAAAGATTTTTTCTTACAAAAATTAAGAAAAATGGGACACATTTGTATAGGGGCTACCACTTCTAGTGGTCCGATTTGAAAATAGATAAATTTTCAAGTTCCTAACTAAATTAACCACAAAAATATAATTTTTTTCATTTAAAAACTATGAAGAAGGTGTAGGTTGGTATATTTAGTGCCATTCCCTCTTAGCGAGGGGGATTGGCATTAGCTACAAATTAACTGAGGAAGTAATACGAGCAACTAAATATCTTGTGTTGGACGCTTTATCTCTTATAGTCTTCCAGTTCTTGTTGTTCATACAGACAGCCAGACAGACGGACATGTTCATATCGACTAGATTTTTTCTATGGAGGCTATTCCTTTTAGTGTTGTTTTTTGGACTTTAATCGAACCTTTCATTGGGATTAAAGCAAAATATACTAAAAATTGTGTGTCTTACTGAATTAACAACAACAAAAAAGTTTTTTCTTA
The DNA here is from genome assembly GCA_035044805.1 of Leucophenga maculata. Classification (NCBI taxonomy): domain Eukaryota; kingdom Metazoa; phylum Arthropoda; class Insecta; order Diptera; family Drosophilidae; genus Leucophenga; species Leucophenga maculata. The sequence continues at coordinate 215,847 of JAWNNP010000798.1, forward strand.
CAAAACACACAGAAAAATAGAACAGATTTTTATGGAGGCTACTCATTTTAGCGGTCCGTTCTACAACTAAATGGAAAATTTTTCAAGTATTAGTGTAAATTAGACGAAATTTTGCCTTTCTAGCAAAATCAACAGCAACAATAAAAAATGTTTCATACAAAAATTCAGAATGAAGAGTTGGTTGTCAGGTGCTAAGCACCCTGGGAGGGTTGGCACCTACATTGAATACAAGTTATATATACAGAGGGAATATGAGAATAAAATAGTCAGATTTTAAGGGCTCTATCTCATAATCTTTAAGCTCTCTTTATACAGACGTATAGCCAGACAGATAGACATGTCTATATTGACATGGCTTTTTTTTGACTGATCGAGAATATATATACTTTATGGAGTCGACTACGCCTCTGGTTGATATATAAAATTGGACAAACTTAATTTATTTAATAATATTGGGTTTTTTTGGATTAATATCGAAGATCTGAGCATGTCTATGCTGATCTTTTAAGCCAAGATAGCACTTTCCGTTAAAATTTTCATATTTAACATCGAATAATTTCTCCATATTTATAAATTATTTCGCGTTGAAATAGACTCTTTTCCAAAGTAGCAAAAGTCAGTGCAAGAAATTGGCATCAAATCATATCAATTTGATATGTTCATTAATATCACTGTGATATTTTAATTAATATCACTGTGATATTTTCGTAAATTTAAATTTTATTTCAATGTAATAATTAGATATTTGCTATTTATTTTATGGTATGATATGCTAAAAATATTATTTATTATAATTTTTGTCTCAAATTAAACACAAAACATTTGCAAATTTTTATTAATTTTATTTAAGGAAACATTTCCATTAAACGTTTAAGCGTCTATAAAATGTTTATAGAAAATTGACCTAAATATTGTTATAAAGCAACCAAATCAAGGCATCAAAATTTCGCAATTAATTTTATCCAACAAAACAAAAACAAAAAACTGCTCTATTCAAACAAAAAATTGTCATTTAAATACCAAAAAAAAAAAAAAAGTGTCAAAGAAAAAAAATACTAAAATATTCAATGCAAACGTGCTGTCTGTCAAAAAACTTTGACAGCTCAATATTTTGACAGCTCGAGCTGTGACTGTACACCACACCATACCAAACTGCAAACTGCACTGGGTACACCACTCGGAACTGCATGCATTTGGACTGACCGAATTGAATGACTTTTATAAATGAATGCATTGAGAGAAAACAATGGAACGCTATTATATTTTTTTGTTTAGTTTTATTTTTTATGCATTTATGCATTTATAAACTAAATATCGAAACGAATGCAAAATTCAGAGCTGTCAAATTGAAAGCGGGTTTCATTTTTATTTTTTTTTTATTCCTGCGTAGACAAAATGTCAAAAGAGGGAGTAACTATATGGTATATATATATATAAAGCCAAATGGCGTCACAGACTGGCAAATCGGCGTAGTATAAGTCATTGAATGACTGACTGACTGACTGACTATAATATAATATTTAATAATAAAGCAGCGCAGCAAAATGAGATTATACAAAGCCTGACCTTCGCGTGTACGTGTATGTCTAGCACCCAAGTTTGAGCCTAACTTGTGCTGAGTTGATTTGTGCCAGACAAAGCAGCAAGAATACCAGTAGCGCTTGTAATTATGAATTTAATTCGTGTCTGGCTGCGTCTTCTATGCATCTTAGACACATATATATGTATGTAGCTATAGACCTACGACCTCAGTGGTTGTCGTCCCGACGACGACTGACTTGCAACTTCTATAGTAAAATAGTTGTTGCCTTAGATATAAATCAAAACGCGCTCAACTATGCTGAGATTAATCACTTAGAATTAGCTACTGTTCGTTCGTCAGTAGAGTATGTCTGTCCGACAGTCCATCCGCGCTTCTTTCATGATAATCTTTTGTAGCATAGTGTCTGATTTTACACGCTTGCTGGCTTGCATTTGATGTACTGACTCAGCAACTGAGTGACTGATTGACTGACTGACTTGATTGCATTTCTTCTCCTGTTTTTTTTTTTTGTATAATTTTTTCAGATACCTACATGAAAGCTAATGCTATGCATAGTATATACATACCATATAGAGTTATTTTTAATCATTTTTTATTTGTTGTACGAGTATGTAGACGGCTCCCAACTTCAAACTGTCTGCAAGCTGGTCATTAACATTTGCTCGTTTCCTTGCTACAGACTACTCGCGGCGACTGTTGACGGCGCTCGGCATGATTTGATTGCTGCTGCACACATGTTTAGAATTTTTAATATGCCTCATTTTAATGAAATGCAGTGCGAGTACATTTTAGACTTTGTATTTTAGCAATTGACTCACTGACTGACATAATAGAAATGTCAACATTTACGCTTATTGGACAGTTATAGCGTGTGGTTTTGTTTGTGGAAGAGATGGCGGCGGTGGCAGCATTACACAAACTGTCTAACAAATTAATTAACGAATGAACAAGAATTCATTTACAATGAATATTGACGCAGAGACGACACTGATTTGAAATAACTGCAAACTGCTACAAAAAATTTAATTCATGGCATAGCAGTTTAGTGGTACATTCAGCAGTGATTTATGATTAATAATCATTGATTGCGCTTTCTATGAAGTAATCAGGCGCTAAACCCAAAGTTTTGCTGCATTCATTAGTGAATAATCAGTTATCATTGATTAGTGTTTGCTATGATCACTGATCAATGATTACTGATGAATGCATCAACAATTTATTTAGATTAAAAATCTATCAATTATCTAATACGTATTCTGACCAGTCTTTATATAAACAAGCTGGAAGTAAGCTACTCAAGTTTACATATATACGATATTGATTTTAAAAAAATATATGCATTCTGCACTTCTTCTCTATATAAACTATAAGTGTGCCAAATATTATACTCCTCCGTCCGCGGATTTTTCGTAAAAAGGGGTACAAAGTTTTTGCTTCACGTATTATTAACAACGCCGCCTCCAATTTTGTCAAAACGTAGCCTATGTTGTTTTCCATCGTCCCATCTATCTCTATACCAATTGGTTAAGTGGTTTAGCCGTAATAAAGGAACATACATCCATACAAAAAAAACAACATCTTTAGCTACCACAAATGTTTATCAGCTATTTGAATCATATTTAACTTACAGAACTTTCAAAGTAAGACACAAAGATCACATCTCAAGTACATTTTTCATACACGCAGGTGTACCACAAGCCAGTGTGCTTAGACTATTACTTTATTCTTTATTCACATCGAATATACCCACTAATCCGAGTAATAGTAACATGAACTAGGAACTCATCTTCAAATCATTGAGAAATGGTAAGCAAACTGGCGCATAAAAATGAATGGTCAAAAGTCCATACACGTAATTTTTACCCTCAACAGAGCTACCTGTCCACCGGTCACCCATAGTTCCATAGTCCAACGATGTGACATACCTAGGAGTTCACTTAGACCGACGACTCATTTGGCGAAAACACAGAAAAGCCAAAAAAAAAAACTAAAATAAAATTAAAAACCATCAATATGTATTGACTCATTAGCTCTTGTACTCCCATGGGCCTCGAATACAAAGGTCTTCTCTAGAATAGCATAAGTTCAATATGAATATACAGCTCCCAGCTCTGCAGTAATGCTTGCAAACGAAATATTCAAATTATTCAAAGAGCTCAATCAAAAATCCTCCGAATAATCATAGTAGCACCATGCTAAATCCGCAACGAAAATATCGACAAAGCATCAAAAATAAATATACCGTTAAACTAATATATTAGCCCGATCACTAATAAAAACAAATACATCAACCCGACTTCGTAGAAACTTAGTTTGTGGATTCCATCCCAACTTCTCCGGCTTGGAATCCAGCCAATTTTTGATAACCTGTTCTGAAGTGAAGTGAATCGTATGCCATTTTCCATTGATCTGAACAAGTAGTTATCAGAAGGGGCCATGTCTGGGCTATAAAGCGTATGAGTTAGAACTTCCCACCCACTGTTTTCCAAATAGTTTTTAACCGGCCCTGCAACATGTGGCCAATCGTTGTCATATTAAAATATTATAGATTCGTATCTGATCGCATATTCTGATTGTTTTTCCGCGATTGCTCTCTTCAAACGAAGATCGATTGTATTCGGTATAGGTTCTCTTTGATCGTCTAACTCGATTTCAAGAACACACAGAGCATCACAGAGCATTACCTTGTCGCCATGTATATTCGGCTTTGCCGTGGATGTTGATGGTTGGCCGGGCTTCACATACGATCTCTTGCGCTTGGCGCTGTACGCAGGAATCCGTTTTTCATCACCAGTGACAATCCGTTGCAAAAATTACAATTTTTTGTGGCGTTTCAAGCAACATTTCCAACATGCAGAATCGGCGTTCGACGTCTCTAGTTTTCAAATTACTTAATTTCCAAGCTTTTGGATAAATTTTAAAGTTTTTAAACGTCTGCAAATAGCTGCTTGATCAACTCCCGAAAGCTTTTGCAAGTTCTTTTTGCGTTTGACATGCATTTTCATCGATCAATGCATTCAATTCTTCATCTTGAAACTTTTTTGGCTATGCGTGTCGTTCATTTATGTAACATATTTTCCTCAAAAATTTTAAAAGATAAGCGCTTTGAATTTGAAATTGATTTTCAAGCTCACGATACAATTATAGAAGGTAGCGCAACTCTTATAATATATGTAGCTGAGAGCAGCAGCAAGAAACGATTACTTCATATGATAACGCATACTGCGTGTAGCTATACTCTCTCAATTGTAGCTATAATTTCTCAACTGTAGCTATTTTGAGAGCGCATGGCTATATATTATTACACTATGCTATAGCTTATATGTAAATACTTCATCCTTAAATCGAGTGAATGTGGTCTTCTACTTACTCACTAAAAACTGTCTGCTTAGAGAACCATGTATTTCTGGTATATTTCTGGTACAGACTTGACTACTGACTGTTTTACCCGGTCTAGTTAGCGCTCAAGACTTAGTTGATGCAGAAATTATGTTAAAATGTTCACTTGGGTGGCTCATAATTGGCTCGCACAGTCTAGTCAGTGAGTATATACGGCGGATGCAGACTCGACACACAAAATACTGCTGTTGTTGTGCTATTTCTGCAAATAGCTAGCTCGTGGGACAGTGGTAACTTGGTTAGACTAATCAGCTGACTAGTCATGGGTCAATTCGCTCAATGAGTACGAATGAGTTCGATACGGAATTCTACAGAGAATTCATTACTGTGAGAGTTTTACATTCGAATTATTGCAGATTTTTTAAGAACCAATTACATAAATTTTATATTGTAAAGCAGAAAAACGCACTCAGAATTATTATGAAACATGACATAATTCTATAATAACAAGGAAAAAGAACGCATCAGCTGTTCATGGGGTGATTTTCATACCTTTTCAGGCCGTGTGAAGATTGATGCCCTTCATATACTCTCTATCAACGCCACTAACTTGCTTAAAATGACTAGTTTCAGCCATGTTCGGCTGTTCTAATCCTTCAGTCTTTGAGATATTACTGCGTATAAGAAATTGTATGAGATTAATCAATAATTTATGAAGAAGGTGTATCTTGTATGAAAAAACATAAACATTTTTTTGTTATTGTATTGCAAATATATTATTAATAATATTGATATTGTATGAATTGTACATTTATATCAGTGACGGGCAACACACATAATATGACACGTATTTAATTCAATAAATATTTTAGGACTGGTTAGATCAACCGTCTGTGTATCTCTGTTCAAAGCACACAAATTTTGATTTATATTAATTTTATTTTTTTTTTTTTTAAATTACACATTTTTTTAATAATTCCATACCGAAAAAAATAATCACCCTGCCCTGCTCTATGCCATACGTAATCGCCGAAAGGCCTACTTTTTGTGAACGGATTTAATTTTTTAAATTTCAGTTAGTTTAATTGCAATTATTTAGGTTAACTAATAATTTTTCTATAATTCAACCTAAATATTATTTTTTTTCGTGGTAGATGTTAGATAAATAAAAATATTTATAAAACCAAATGAAATTAAATACCAAAATAAAAATAATAATAATAAGAAAATAGCAAACAAAATTAGTAAGAAAGATTGAAAAAAAATTCACATTTGACCGATAATTTCCTAAAATCGAAAAAAGATAACGACTGACCTCAATAAAAACACGAGAAATGAGTGAATGAATGTGGCAGACAGTGTGTCGAGACAAACAGGTAAACGAAAAAATGTTCCAAAAGAAAAATAGCCAAAGAAAAAAAAAAAGAGTTAAGCGAGAAAAACACAAAAAAAAAAAGCTACAAAGGAAACCTACGAAAAAAAAAAAAACGGAAGAGCAGAAAGACAGAAATGCAATTACGCAAATTACGCAATACACGAAAAAGAAGAAAAGATACAAATTGTGGATAAGAAGATACAAATAGCATACACGAGCGTAGATTTTTAAATCGGAAGTTTTAATACGCTACATAACAAAGCTACAAATGAGCAGAAATATTTTTAACAGATTTCCTAGCAAATGCAGGGTATGCACATTTTTGTGTAAATATATAAAAAAGCCAAGCAAACAATTCATAAACAAAAAAAAAAAAAAAATAAATAAATAAAAATGCAATAAAGCAATTAAAATGTCATTGGTGCGGAAAAAAAAAACATAAAGAAAGGTAAAACTGGGTGAAAAAAAAAAAATTCGTAAGCATTATAAAAACGGATATGAATTGAGAGATACATTTGTATCTTGTTGCAGTACTTTTCTTTTATGAAATGCCGCACGAGTGGAAGTAATAAAATAACAATTAGTTTCTAGAGCAAATGTCTTTGTAATAGACGGAAATGTGGCAATAACGAGCGACCAAATTATTATTATATATACTTAGTTATAGGTAGATGCAACAGATTCAATCATTAAATAAATAAATAAATAGCGACGACAGTTGAACGTGTGCCGACAAACGCAGTTCAACCTGAGGTCGACGACATATGTATGTATGAGTTGCAGAGATTTATACAAACAACACAAGACCTAAACAAATCCCAAAACTATTTTAAATGATTTCTACAGATTTATAAATTCTTTAGCAATTTTCCACTTAGCATTGGACAAATATTTAATTTACTCCGTTGCAACAGCAGCAAATATTTTGATAAGCAATTTCGGTTCGTCCAAAGGTCAACAGTGTCAATAAAGAAAAAAAATCAGAGAAGACTTCTTGAAGGCGTTAGAAGACCTGTCGCCATTGGCGCACTTCGCTTGTTTTACGATTTTATTTAATTTTCCTATTTTTTTTTTTATTTGTGGTACTTTTTTTTTTTTTTTTTTTTTTTAACCCAATCGACTGTGAGAACTACAAATAGTGCAGCAGTGCGCCGAGATGCCACCTTGACTGACGTAGACTAAAAAAATCATAGTTCAAATAAAGTGCAAACGATTTGGATTTACTTTTTTTTTCTTCTGGACAGACAGACATTAAATCTGAACGCGCTAACAAGCGCTCTTTATCCATAAGTGAAGTAAATAGTTTTAAATGTGCTGTAGGTAATAGATTGTCATCTAGATTGGCTGCTTGAGTTTGAAATTGTTGAACATTCGAAACATGTGAAACATGTGAAAAACTATTGAAATGAAAAATTTGTTGGATAATCGCTAAGAAGTACTAGAAATGTTGAAAGGATGCTTTATCATTATTCGTTTTATGACAGAGATCGACACCGACAAAGAAATGCAGCAAACAAATCTTGAAAGACTTACAAGTTAGTCGACTTAGAGAATAACAAAGACATAAAGTGTTGAACAAAACGTTTAGTGGTGTTTGTCAATATATATCTTTCATTGTTTGATTAAAGATTGCTAAAGCAAAAGTATGCAACCGATTTAGTTAAAATAAAATTACTGCACATCTGAAAATAAATATCTTACATATGTTCATACTCTCTGTATATTTTGAAATCAAGCAGATTAATTGCATTGCAACTCAAGTTTCTGGCAATCAATTTGCATCGTGCAAACTATGCAGCAGTTTTATAGCATCTTTCATTGTAATAAATCTTGCAACAAGAACCTAAACGAACTCAAAATAAATATATGCATTTGGACTACACAGACTCTATGACATTTTTATTTTATTTTTTTCTGAAATAATTTCTATCTTTCATTGGCTATGTTGAGCTTGTGCGGCTTGCTTAGTATGCAGCATAATATTTATGGTGTTGGCGTAAACTTTCACGGCATGATTTTCCATTTTTTTTTTTTGCTTCGCTATTTACTATTTGGACATTGCTATTGAACAAAATCAGTGACAAGTGCAAGAATAAATGTTGCACCGAAAAAAATATTATAAAAAAAAATGCAGACCAAAAGCAAAGCGATTCAAAACGTACTAAATACATAGAAAAGCAGAGGTTCCCAAGACCATACGCGAGACCGAGTCACATACTTTATTAGCTGTAAATTTTATTAATGTGGTAATAAATTCCATGCTAGAAAAAAAAAAAAATAAGGAAAACTAAAACAAACAACTACTAGCAACAAAGATGGCCGCCAGCGATTAAGGCAAGCGAAAACTTGAAGGGGGCGCATGTAGGATGACTTTTGGCAGTGTGTCGCAAAAAAAATAAGCAGAAAAAAAATAGTTAAATAAACGTGAGCTTACTTGTTGCTAGCAAAGACATACTGATTTTTAGCATTGAAGCGTTGAAAAGAAATACATGAGCGCAAAATTTATTTAAACCAGAGATAAGCAAAAATAAATAAACGACATCGAACTCCTCGAAGACCAACTCTAACTCTAACTCTATGCCGCATAACAAGTTCTCTGAACAAACACACAGCAGCTTAGGAGACAGGAACTAAATCACGTGTGCCTATATTTTCTATGGTTGGTGTTTTTTTCTTCTATATTTACTACATGGACGCTTCTAACTACTTAAAATGCAAACTGGCAGCGCAGAAAGCAAAAAAATGAAAAAAAAAAAAAAAACTGAAAATATAAAATTGTAGGAAGCAAACTAAACAAAGTCATGGCGACAGGTTCAAAATGTTGCTCAACAACTTCAATAGCAATAGCAGCAGCAGCAGCAGCAGCCGCGATTGTGGCAAGCGTAAAACTTGCAGCAGGCTGCTTCAATTTAAATACCCTACACGTATAGTGCGATCAGAAGTGTTGAAACTGACTCAATTTTCGGAATATCTGACAAAAACCTGGTATGGCAGCTTGTTTTTGTTTAGTATTCATATATCCATTCAGAGCTGTTATAGAATGATTCATTTTAACATTTAATTCACATTCACAATTTTGAAATTTTGCATTCATTTGACAATCATTTGAATCATTGAATCATTCATAATGAAGTATGAATGTTTCAAATTATAATTTGAATCATTCATAATGAAGTAACAGTTTTTGTTTGCATTCATTTGACATAAGAAGTGAATTGTATTTAAAACTTGAAATAATTAATTTTTTGACTCATCATAAATTAATAAAATATTTAATTAAATTCACTTCTTCAAATGAATGAATTCAAACTTAACTAATTAATTTAATTGAATTGAATAATGAATAAACATTTTATCAGCTACAGATCTGATTATTTATCTAAATTTAAGTTCAACGAAGTTTTTCTTCAATTGAATGGATTTAATTCTTATTATCATCATTCATTTACAGATAAAATGCATGAAGAATGAATCTGATTCATACATAAAAATTTTAATAATTTTTTTTTTTCGTCAAATGAATAAATTCAGAAATTGTTAGACCAACATCTTAAAGATATTATGCATCGGTTGCATACCTTAATAGAATCATTCATAATGAACTTAAAATTTTTGATTTTATTCATTTCAAAAACAAACAAAAAATCGAATTAAAAATTGAACTAATTAAATTTTTGATTCATATATCAATTCAAATTACAATGCAATTGACTTCGTTGTTCAAATGAATGAAGAATGAATCTATGAATTTATGTATACGTATCAATTTTCATACCATTTTTTTTTTTTTTGGAAGACCAAAAGATACGCAGAAACATACAAAAATTAAATTTAATTTGCTTAAAAAATATATTTATTCTCAGTTGAGTAGATAGTATAATTATTTATACCTATTATGCATAATTATTTTTTTTTTATTTCATTCTTCAAAAAAAAAAAAAATATTGAATTACATAATTCATAATGAATTAAAAATTATTCTTGTTATTCATTTAACATAAGAAGTGAATTGAATTAAAATATAAAATCATTCATTTTTTGATTAATTTTAAACTAATTTCACTTTTAATTAAATTTATATTTTTTATCAAATTAAATTAAAAAATGAATGAATAAATTTTCGGCTTTAAAATTTAAAATCATTTAATTTTTATCGTCATATGTAAATGATTGCCAAAATTAAAAAGTAAACATTCATTTAGAGATTAATTCAATTTATTTAACTTTTAATTAAATTAATTTATTTGATTAAATGAATGAATTCACATTTTGTAATTTCAATATGAATTGAATAATAAATGCATCACTCGTCTGGTCTGAAATTGAACTCAAATTGAAAATGTTTATTTCTTTCATTAAATGACTTAAAAAATGTGTTATTTCAAAATCTAAATAAGTTTCAGAATCTTAAAAAAATAATCATTTATTTAGAGATCTTATAGTATTACGTCAGTGGCATAGCTAAATAGAATCATTCATAAGGACTTTATTCATTTGAAAAAAAAAAAATAAGAATTTAATTGATTTGAATTCAAAATTGAATTAATTCGTGATGAATTAAACATTTTTGTTTTCAATTATTTGACTAAATAATGTTAAAAAATTTAACAAATTATATTTTTTTTTATTTATCATGAATTAACTCAATTTTTAAAACTACTCATTTTTTAAATCACATGAATTATTGCTAATTTGGCTAATTGATAATTAATCGATTGATTTTTTTTTATATATAATGAATGCATTCAAATATTAATTCAATTCATTTGTTTTGTCAAAAAATTTGGTATTTTGATATCTAAAAGATTCATAGAATCATTAAAAATCATAATGAATCATACGCTTCCGTAGCATAGATTTTTGGAATGACTCATAATGAATTTAAGAATTATTTTAGTTCATTCAGTTTAGAAACAAATCTATTGATTTTAAATTTGAATTATGAATTGACATATGTATGAGGAATGAATGAAAATTTAACTAATTAGCTTTATTTACTTCATCATGAAAAATTTAACTAATTATATTTATTTATATCATCATGAATAAAAGCGCTTTTTAATTCAATTCATTCTTTGATCAAATGAATGCATTCAACTTTTCGAGTTTATTGTGTATTGAAGAATGAATGAATATTTCTTACAAATCTGTTCATATATTATTTAATTAAATTATTTTTTGTCAAATAAATGCATTAAAAATTTGTTATTTCAGTATCTAAAAAATTTAGAAAACATTCAAAAATTAATCATTTATTTACAGATTTAAAATAATCACGCCCCAGTGGCGTAGATATATAAATCATTCATAATGAATTAAAAAGTTTCGATATTATTCATTTAAAATATAAATAATTGGATTACAAATAGAATTAATTCATAGTGATTTTAGGCATTTTTCTTTTCATTCATTTCACAAAAAAAATTGCATTGAAGTAAGGATAGATAAATAAATTAATTTTTTTAATTCATCATGAATAAATGATTTTTTTAATTAAAAACTCAAATTTTTAAAAATGTTTCAAATAACTCATGCGTTAAAAAAAAGAATAAATATTTTTAAACAGTCAAATAAATTAATTCAAATTTGGATATTTCAATATCTGAAAATAATCATAGGAAAATTTAATATTATATTACGTACGTCTTTGTAATATATATAATAAATAAATAATCATTCATAATGAATGATAACAAAAACTAATTGGACTACAAAACGAACTAATTCAAAAAGATTTAAAAAATTAAATTAAAAATGTTTTTTAATTCACCATGAATTAATTGATTTCTTAATTGAAAACATTTTTTAGATCAAGAATGAATTCAAATTTTGATAATTCCTTATGTATTAAATTAAAAAAAATATCTTTTTACAGATCTGATGAATGCATTCAAATTTTAATTCAATTAATTTGATTCGCCAAATTAATTAAAACATTATTAGTTATCTGAATGATTTACAGAATCATAAAAAACTAATCATTCATTAACAGATTCTAAATATTAAATACATATATTACGTCAGTGACGTAGATAAATAAAATCATTTATAGGAAATAATATTTTTTTTGAATCCTTCATTTGAGATAAGATAAATTATCAACATGAATTAAATCAATTTTCAATGTAATTCATTTCTTTGATCAATGAATTAATGTCTTCATATTTAGTCTACTCATTCTGAATGAATATTTCTGTTTACTGATTTGATGAATGCACTCAAAATTTAATTAAATATTTAGTTCAATGATTTGAAATTTTGTTAATATATTAACTCAATGATTCGCAGAAATTTATTTATTTATTTGTAATTGTTTATTAACAGATTTGGGGTATAAACAATACAAAAATTAATAAAAAATAAATTGATTTATTATTTAATTACAAACTTGAATTTGTATTAGTTCTTTTAAATGAATAATTCGTTTTTTATTTTTTTTTATGTTTTATATTTCTGCTTAATCATTGAAGGGTATTAAAAATTCGTGTACATCCAAGTTAATAATTTTTTTTCGCTTAGCCCCCAACTAGTTACATATGTTAGTGCGAGTATTATACTATATATATATTGTTGTTGTTGTTGTTGTTGGTGTTTCTATTGCAAACAACACAAACAAAAACACCGTTAGTCGCAGCTGTATTTGCCTGCACAGTATTTGCAGCAACATCCACCACAAACTCGTAGCCACTCATGCAGCATTTATCGCCACATGCTGTCTTCATTGCTCTAAGCTGCTGTTGCTGTTGCTCCTGCTGCTGCATAGTTAAGAGTGTCGCGTTGCAAGTACATACATAGTCGTACAAATACTACTTACTATATACATACATATATCTATATATACATATTAATGACAGTTGGTATCGGCTAAAGCTAAGCTAAGCTAAAGAAGAAATAATATCTAATATTGCATATAATTTTCACATGTATCGATAGTTTAAATGCCTCAAAGTGCTTCTTGTTCGATATCGGCTTTTGCGCATATCGTGCAAAATATTGTTGCAAATTAGCAAGTGCTGCAAGCTGCAAGTTGACTGCAAATTTAACGTGTTGCTGGCGAGATAGTTGAGAGCATATTATATTATATTAGTATATTAGTTGCTGCGTTGCAATTATATTTAGCACAGATTTGCAATGTTTATTAAATTAGCTTTGCAAAATAATTATTTCTAGGAAAATATTCAATCTTAATGGTTTCAAAATAGTGTTTTATGATGTTAATAATAATTCATTGGCTTTTTTAAAGTATAATTTAAAGAAAAGCCAGCTAAGACAGACATTTTTTCATACTTGTGAAATGCAGTAATTTAGAACTAAAATATAAAAATATAAATCGGTTAAATATTTTGGGCGTAAAAGTATTTAATTTGAGTTTTTCATTACTTCACAATAACATATTTGAAACTCGACAACTTGTTTAAGGGCATATTAAAATATTTTAGAATTCTGGTATACATGTGCGCACCTCGACAATAAATTGATGTGTTTCGAGCGGCTATTATCGAGCCTCTTACAAGTTTAGATTAAGTTACATCGGCTGACACCTTAAGATAGGTCATACATAAACAAATTTGGTGCTTAGTAATGCGAAATAATAAGGGTATTTTATTTTAGTAGCTTATATAGTTTACTAGGATACTTGCTTGTTCAGCGAATGCCAGTTGGGGATCATACAGGGTGCCTCTTGCAGTGATGCAAGACAGAGATATTTTAATCTTACTATAGCGATTGCCACAGACCTGTAGATGAGTTGTTCGGAAGTTTCCGTGACATTCTGATCCTTGCATTTTCTGCAACTGTACATGTCGGCTAAGCCTAGTTTTTTTTTATCTGAGCTGCGACTAGATTATGACCTTCTAAAATGCCTATCTTCAGTCTCTCCTATGAAGTAGCACCAAGTATTGCTATAGTAGCTTGCTCACTTCTTAACTCATTATTTTGGATATTCTGCAGAATAATGTGTATATTTTACTTCTCAGCTAGACCAAATATTCGCCATGGCGTCTATGACATCATGGCTGGGCATACAGAAGACTAAAAGAAGTAACTGGTTCCGACTTGCCAACATATTTCTAGAAGTGATGGAGGAATATATATGTTCATTTCTGCTATGTGTACATCTACGATGCTACTTCTGTTACTCTACTTAATGTGAATACTTCGGCCTGGAATATGTTTCAGTATTCGGCTCTGTGCAATATATTTTTGATCCAACACCTGTATACATTTTGGATCCATCTGTGATTATATATATTAGGCGCTGTCAGATATCTGTGCACCAGTTTTTTGGTCCCAAGAAGGTTGATTTTTGTGTTATGTTGGTCTTGGATGTCATTTAGTTTCTTCTACTGCTGAAGCATCTTCCATCAAATATATGTCCATTGCTTCATCCCACCTTGGTGCACGTCGCATATAGACTTTTGGGAAGATTTATGGGCGAATAGACGCGCGTAGGTGTCCAGGGAATGGACTCTTAATATTGTTTCCAGTGCATTGGGTCCCTGTTATGCAGACTAGTGCCTGCCGTTAGGTTCAATCCTGAAGCCTTAGCTATATGATCTTCTTCGTGACTTGCCATCATACCAAATCTCTATAAAAAAGTATCAGTCATACTACTGAAATGTACGTAGATTCCCTGCAAGAGTCTTGAAAGATTCCACATGCTTTTCATTATTTTTTAGTATGGATAAGAAAATTGGTGGCTTTTTCCAACCTATCCTCATATTGTGTCTCTAGATCAGCTTACTGTCTAATATTACTCCAAGATGTTTTACACTTTGTTTTAGGTTAATTGGAAGTGTTCAGCTTATATGTGGCCACCACTACGGATCTTGTAGATTTTAGTGTGATTGATGTCTGTCTTGTCCACATCGCTTTGAACACATCGTCCATGATGGCGCAGAGAGTCGATGTACATCCATGTATATCCGTCATAATGATATTCATGTCAGCTGTTATGTCAACTATTCCTCGAAATTTCTTAAGTACTTCCGTAAAGATTAAATTCTATAAAATCTATGACAGAACTTCGCCCTTATGTTTGCCTCTAGGTGCCTATTTCATTATGATTTGGTTTCTTATTCAACTTGGAGGCTTCTGCAGCTCATGCTCGCTTCCTTTGATACAATATAAATCGCACTTGAGATGCTTACAAATACTCCCAACGCTTATTTTTTATGGTGAAAATCTTCTACTATGATAAATACTGGAGCGTGCACCTCTATTTTCACTGAGTTCGAATAGATTGGATTCTATGGTTAGGTTTGTGTCTTCCTTTATATGGAGATCCCAAAGTTTTTCACAGCTTTTCATCACTTTCCACAGGCATTAGGTGAGGCGTTTGGGCATGTAGTCTAAGCAACTGCATTAGTCTGCTTTGAACAAGATCGGACTACTGTCCTCCAAGCTATATGCATGTGCCTCATACATGCTTCGTACTCAGATTTTAACTAATTGAGAAAAAATAAAAACCGGCCGACTGAAATACGTAATTTGGGAGACCCTTTAAAATCCTTTGAATTATGGGAAAAAATACTAAAACCACCAACTGAAATACTTGTATGCTGAGTTGGGATACCTCTTAAAATATATTGAATAAGGAAAAGAGGACTCCAACTACCAACTGAAATACATGAATGGTTAGTTGGGACACCCTTTAAGATACATTAAATATAAGAGTCAAGAGTCAGAATCCATTGAAAAAAGGCAAAACAATTACTAAAACCAACCATTGAAATAGTTGTAGGTTGAGTTGGGACACCTCTTAAAACATATTGAATAAGGAAAAAGAGGACAATAACCACCAAGAAAAAAGTACAAAAGCCACCAACTGAAATACTTGTAGATTGTGGTGGGGAACCTCTTAAAATACATTGAATAAAAGAAAGGGGACTAAAAGCACCAACTAAAATGATTGTAGAGTTAGTTGGGACACCCTTTAAGATCCATTGAATTTAAGAGTCAAGTGTCAGAACCGCCACCAGAAATATTTGTAAGGTAAGTTGGGGCACCTCTTAAAATATCTTGAATAATGGGAAGAGAAGTCCTATACCACCAACAGAAAAATTTGTAGCGTGAGTTGGGACACCTCTTAAAATATATTGAATAAGTGAAAAGAGGACTATAACCACCAACTGAAATACTTGTAGGGTTAGTTGGGACACCCCTTAAGACCCATTGAATATAAGAGTCAAGAGTCAGAAGCCATTGTAAAAAGGAAAAAAATTATTAAAACCACCAAGTGAAATGGTTGAAGGTCAATTTCATAAAGGAAAAAAAAATACTCAAAACCACCAACTGAAATGCTTGTAGTGAGCTGGGACACCCCTTAAGATCCTTTGATAAAAGAGTAAAGTACTTAGACCACCCACTGAAATATTCGTAAGGTGAGTTGGGACACCTTATAAAATCTATTAAATAATGGGAAAAGTTATACCACTAACTGAAATATTTATAAGGAGAGTTGGGACACCTTGTAAAATCTATTGAATAAAGGGAAGATAGCACTTTTACCACCAACTGAAATACTTTTACGTAGAGTTGAGATATCACCATCAAAACAAATACTAAAACCACCAAATTTGGAAAAATTTCCGTTTATTCAGTACCATGAGGTCACGAATTTATGATTGAAATATAAACACGGCACAGCTTTTAGTCTAGCTCGAATTTTTTCCAAAGAGCTGACATGTGAAGTAACTTCAGCGCATTCGATTGATTAAAATTTGGTCATCCTCCGCTTTGATCTGCTGCTGGTGAAAATTGTTTTGGTTCCTATTTGACTGTTTTAGCGGTGATTTTTATCAATTTCTTGCCCTTTTAGCTCATATATTATCGGCGACGATGCATTTTATTCTCTTAATTTTTAGGCCCTGTACCGAAGGTACAAGAGCCTATTGGTTTTGTGGAAATGTATGTAACAGATAGAAATAATGGTCGGAGACCCCCCAAAGTTACCCCCATTATGGTCAGGAGTGATAGAGGAGTCGATATAGCCATGTCCGTCTGTCCGTCCGTCCGTCTGTATGAACGAAAGGATCTCGGAAACGGTAATAGATAAAGACTTCGTGTTTTTTGCATTCGACTAGGACTGCTCCTGAATTTTACAAGTTTATTTTAAAGTTTTCGAAATTTTAATAAATTGGGCTAGAAACACTAGAAACGGTCTTTAGTGACGCTTGTGATACATAAAAATGGCTCCAAAACCATTTCAGTGCATAAAACACGGTGCATGCTACTGAATAAAGTCAACAAAATTTTTGGTGTCTCCAATGCAAATAAGTAGAATCATGGTGCTGTCCCAACTCACACGACTTTCAACAATCAAACTTTTATGAAGATTTCATGAGAGCTTTCTATCAAGCTGTTTAAATTGACCTCATTAAGCTCAAAAATATTAAAGCTCCAACAACTTATTAAAGTATAAAAAATTTCAGCATTCGTTGCACAAAGTGCGCCAAATTGCCAACAATAGATGCGTTCAAAAGGCAACTCTACGGCATTGTATGCGCTATAAGTGAACGTTTAACGGTAAAGCAATCCTAAAAGGTTTTAATCAATTCAACAACATTTATATATTATATACACATCAAATTGAATGCATCGAAGCATTCAAATCAAATTGCATTCAGATACTTCAAACGAAACAAAATAATTCAAGCTACATCAAAAGGCGTTACAAATTTTGAAAACTGTTTTTTTCCTCAGTACAGCCTCTGACCCTATTCTTCTTTACTGTTGGAAAATATCAATTACAGCATAATTACAAGTGACGCATTCAAATATCCGTACTCATGGATGCAAAAGAATCTTTAACAATTGTCGAATGTATTCATTCATGTGAGTAGTGTCTAGCGGTAACTGAGTACACATAATAGACTTCAGTGTGCATAAATGATTGATTTGTTGCAGTTGTTGTTGTTGCTGTTGTTGCTGAGTAACTGCTTACATTATTTGCATTCTTGAACTTTTGACATTTTTTACCCCGCACAATTTCTGCTGCATATTACATACAATCTATGCAATCAAGCGCGAAGAAAGCACACGCAAGAAGAACGCATCGAAGTCGAAGAATAGGAGAATACTTAGATTGATAGCTGCGGAAAATGCATCTCCATTCTGTTTGTCATCGTATAATTTAATTTTAAACGTTTCTAACTTCAACACAAACATTTTTATGCTTCAACGCTTGCCGCCTTCGCACATATAGCTATGCATACACGCCTCCCCTTTTTTTTTTTTTTTGTGGAGGAAAGTTTTGAAGTTTTTTTTTAACTGGAAGAATCAAGCCAAGAATCATTGGCTTGCAAGAATGCGAGGGTGTTAGAGTATGTTTTATGTTGGGTTTGGATTACATAGTTGATAGCATGCATATTATGAGCAAGTCGTTTCAAAGCGCAATGTAACTTTTGTCTTTATATATAAATGTCCAGCAGTCTAAAGCACACTTTGGCGCACAACAACTTTCAGATAGCTTTAAATAAAACAACAAATCCTTTTGATAGCTTCAAACTATTTTAAGCAGCTTTATTGCACTTATCAAAATTACGAGTAAGTCGTTACAAAGCGCAATGCAATTTTTATATTGCAAAAGACTTACAGACTACATAGCCTTGATTTTTTTTTTAAACATTCACCATCCACCCTCGTATGTTCTCCACACATCGTTGAAGTTTGCCGCCATTTTGATTGACAGTTAGAGGCAAAAGGAAGGCAGAACAACAACAAAAACTATTTCAACAATAATGTACTTACTTCTATTGTTAAAAAAAGCCTCTCGCAAACAAGTCGTATCGACTATAAGACCCTGGTTCACCCACATTTCGGTTCTTTTAGCGGTTTAACAGCAAAACATATGTTGTACTTGTTGTTGTTGTTGTAGTTGTTGCCTCTCGTAATTGCATATTAAACAATGCCTAAAACTGATGTTTGCCTTTTTAAACGTTGTATTTTTCTCTTCTTTTTTTTTTTTCGAAACCTTCTTTTGACTTGCAACGAACATTTTTCGGGGCGTTTCTGTTAGTTTGTTTGAACGCTCTTTAACCCATTCACTACACATCGTATTATAGCGAACATACTACTTACATATTTCTATATACATGAGTGTACGTATAATGTTCAATGTCAATGTTGTGACCTTTGTTAACAATTTTTCTTTTTAGCGTGAAGTTTTTTTTTTTTTTCTTACCTTTTTTTTTCTTATGCTTTGAAAAGCGTTGAAAATCTTTGCTTAAAGCTGTACACAGCTCGTTTTAGACCCGCTTCTTTTCATCTTCTTTTTCGACTTCATCTTCTACACGATTTGGTAACAAGTACCGTTGTAATTGTGGCTATTGCCAACATTTTTGGTTGTTGTTGTTGTTGGGGTATTCAAGGCGCGCATTCAAGCCTAAATCAATTTTAATAATATTGCGCAATTTTTTTTTTTTTGGTTATTCCCCCCCGTTCTCTTTTTTATTTCGACTATTCCGCTTTCTTTTGTTTGTCTCATTTAAAGAAAAATTTTGAAAGCCACATTCAAGTCGAACTCTTTTTCTTTTTCGCTGTGATTGTTCATCAAATATGAAAAAAAAATTTTGACTGGAGTTGGTGTTTGTTTGGCTTGTTTGATTTGAATTCGTCTTCAATGTGAATGGTTGCGTATTTTTTTTTTGTTCGTATGGATTTTTTTCGAAGTTTCGAATTGTATTAATTTTTACATACACTACACAAATATTTATGTTAGTTAGTTAGTCTAGGAAAGCGCGCCAGCCTCCATAATTTTGTGCTCGCTGGCGCCAGTCGTTCTGAATGCCAAGTACAGAGAGATCTCTCCATACCTGGTCATTCCATCGAGTGCCCGGTCGTCCTTTATGTCGGCGTCCACCAATCAAGTTTGGGTTCCCCCATGTAAGCCATGCGTGCTGCAGCTCTTTCATCCATTCGAATGAGGTGCCCAGCCCAGTGCAGTCGCTGGAATCTTATGCGCTGGACTATGTCAACCTCATCGAATAGCTCGTACAGCTCACGGTTCATACGGGACCTAAACTCGTCGCCGACTCTAATAGGACCAAAGATCCTGCAAGAATCCTCCTCTCGAAGACTTCCAACGCTGTCTCGTCCGACTCAATCACGATCCATGCCTCTGCGCCATACAGTAGGACCGGGAGTATCAACGTTCTATATATATCTTTATTTTCGTCCGTCGAGAGAGGGCTTTACTTCTCATTTGCTTGCTCAGCCCAAAAAAGCATCGGTTTGCAAGCGTGATTCTTCGCTTGATCTCCAGGCTGACGTTGTTGTTGCTGGTTATCTCTGTTCCATCGTCACTGACCGTCCAAGACGCATCGACGGAGTGTGAGAAGACACCAAGTACTTCGTCTTGTCCTCGTTCACCGCTAGACCCATGAGCCGAGACTGTTTTTCAATCTCCGAGAACGCCTTGCTGACTCGCCGTTCCTGCGTACCGATGATATCAATATCCTCAGCGTACGTGAGCAGCATCACTTCCTTTTGGAAGATCGAGCCCGACATACTCTGTATGTACGGGCATTGGCGTAGAATGTATTTCATCAGAAGATTGAAAAAATCGCACGACAGAGCATCGCCCTGTCTGAAACCTCTCTTGGTATCAAAGGGGTCGGAGAGGTTTTTCCACACCCTGACAACGCTTTGTGTGTTAGATAGCGTCGCCATGCAAAGACGTGTAGACAGGCGTCGAAGAACTTTGCTCTTATCGGCGTGTCGAAAGCGGCTTTGTAATCGATAAATAGGTGGTGAGTGTCTTTGTTGAACGGGTCTCACGGGTCTTTTCCAAGATTTGGCGTAATGTGAATATTTGATCACTGGTCGACCTTTTTGGTCTGAAGCCACACTGATATCGTCCTAACAGTGAGTCGGTATATGGCTTCAACCTATTACACAATACGCCCGACAGAGTCTTATACCCAATGGAAAGAAGACTTATTCCGCGGTAGTTGGCGCAAACAGCGGGGTCTCCTTTCTTAAAGATAATGGCCTTCAAAGTTTAAGCTTTGTGCAAATATTATTATTTATGTAGCAGAATATGGCTTCAATATTATTTTGCGCTATGTGGTACATAATAAATTCTCCATTCAAAACGGTCGCCAATGGAGCACCCTTACAATCTTGAAATGAAGCATCATATTGAACACGGTTAACTCATATGCATCTAAAACTTCCCATATCCCTCAAAGTTTCTTTAATGAATTATGGTACAACATTGTTGGAAACTTCTATATAGTCTTCTGAAGGGATTAAATAAAGTAATGGGATTTCAAGCCTTGAAGGCGAATACTATTTTCATTATTCTGGAGTGCATTGTTGGGAAAAAAATTTTTTCAAAGATTTTTCTAAAGCCTTAGACCTTAAGAATCTTTAACGATGTTCAAGTGTTCGTTATATAGTCTCCAGAAGAAAATATGTTTCAATAATTTGTCTGAAATAATTCAGAGTAATAGCAGAGGGTTTTTAAGTGTTGCAAAACAATATACATTCGTCTGAGATACATGTATATATTTTTCTTAAGCCTAAAACTAAAATAAACTGGAAGTAGAATAGTCATAAGTAGATTCAGTAACGCCTAGCAGGAACTACTCCATGCATCATAGTTTACTTTTAAAATCGCTAAGAATGGTGTGGATTTAGGTAGAATTTTTCTCTTTGTAATTTCTCTATAAAAATTGTCAAATTTTTGTTACTCCCAGATGATGTATAACTTTAGTTAAATTGCCAATATTATTGCCTTTTTTTAGTACATTGAATATTTCTCTTAACAAACAAAACATTGCACGACAATAGCCTTTTTTTTTGCACACAAGTGTAACAAAAAAAAAAAAAACACACATATTTTAACTAAACTCATTTCCAAAACTGCATCAAGATAATTCCTTTCTAAACCAAGCCCTTGAAAACTATTTTAAAATGACTGCCGCCTGCCGTCTGTCCTCTGCATGCAACAGCGCGAACTTGAAAGTTCAATTGACTTTCGAATGTGCAAGGCCCAAAAGCAACTACTTCTACACGTATCCTATCTGGCTTTCTTGATGCTGATGTTTTATTTGCTGTATTTACTGATTACCCCAAAGATTATTTAAAGCCAAACCATACAAACTCAGCGAATAGAGAGCCAATAATAGTAGTAGTAATAATATCTATCGAGCATGAGCAGTATAAAGACCCCATAGCAATGACGCGCCTAACAAACTTGTGCTAAGGAAGCGAAATGCTGAGACAGTCAGACGGACAGACGGACAGACGGACAGATAGGCTGGCTGGCAGATAGATAGTTGAATAGATAGATCGACAGACAACATACGAGGTCGATGTCGAGTAGTACAACACTACAATGACGGTGGTGTTGAAGTTGCAAAATCGTTTTTATGCCGCTTAATGTCTATTTTTAGTAACAGGCAGCAAGAAGTGCATATTAATATAAAAATCGATGCGCGATAGATGCGAAAAAGAAAAATGCACTCAATTGCAGGCAGCGCGCTGAAGATACACATGTAATATATACCATGTATTGTATTCTAGTAGAAGTTATATATATATACAACATACCACAACTTGTGGCTGCATTATCGCTGTTAAAAGATAAGCTTGCACTCGCAATATTTGCAATGAAAATGAGCGCAGGCTGTAAAGGGATTTGAGCGAAAGACAATGTATTAGATAGAATAGTTGCTTTATATAGGCTTAAAATATTCGAAATAAATTATCACACACTTCAAAAACAACCAAGTCCGCTCAATTTTCAAAAAATAGTGTTTTAATACATAACGACGCCACTTCATGCATGCACGCTCAAAATAGTTGCACTTGGTCTGCTATATTAGCAGAGAATAGTTGCACTCTATGAGTCATTTCAGTATGATTTTGAGAGTTGCGCTGCCTTATATAATTGTACCTTGGATGGGCACAACACCCTAAGCGGTTCGAGTAAGCGAAATAGACTATGTGTTCTCGTAAGTCGTTTGTGTGTGTTAGAGACACGCTACATTGAGTACAGCGCGCATTGCTTAGATCAATAATAAATTTAACTTTATAGGCAGAACAAATAGCAAAACCCAGAGTCCACATTATGCCTATTGGATAAATACTACTACATCTACATCTTCCAACTATTGTACTATGGAACATGACTCCTGATTCACAGCTATAATACAGCGCATCGCGTTATGTCCTCAGAACACCCATTTATGTAATTGCTTCGTTAATGAACTACGTTCTGTTTCAGTTTTAGAATTCTTGGTATCTCCAAGTTACTTTCCAGCTTATATACAATATATACACAATAGTTGCAATATTTGTGATAAACTATCCAGACTAAGCAATAAGAACCAACTCATCTCATGATTATCTCCTTCGGTCAAGAGTGTGAACGAAAAAAACAAATACACGAGATGGCAACTTTAGCAGCTTGTCCAGATGTTTCATAGTCTCGACTACGGTGGCCTTGAGATTTCATTCAATTGGACATTTATCGCCAAGTCGATCTCCAGTCCTCTAAGAACCTAACCTATTCATATAAAACTACATTGCTCGACAGATTGATCAATGGTGTAAGCAGACATTCTATTGTGAATTTATACAAATCTGAATATTTCGCGGTTTTTGTATTTCATATTCCAATAGTTAACTGGCCTCAGAATCTAAAAACTGAAGAGCTGATATCTAGACAGTACTTTCCTTAAATAGTGTAAGTTCTATGACAGAAATTAAAGGAATTCTATCTTTCAAACACCATTTCCTTACTCAATCAAAATAAATATTTAAATACATGTATCACAGATTTGGGATTTAGTACTTAACATCAATGAAAAAACATTTGGTATAGGATGAGTATACACAAAAATTAGTTCAAAATTAAACTGTTCTAAGTTCCTGATTTTTAAAACATTAGGGTTTTCTATCTAAACAACATAATGCTTAAATTGAAAAGGTGTTACTTGGATACCACACGATTTAATGTATATACATCCAAAATCAACTTGTAATAACTCGAGATTTTTTAAACCAATTTTTCTTTTAAATACTCTTAAAAAGGGTTAGTTAGTTATTGGAAACGATTGTCGAAGTAACCGATAAATTGCAATTAATTAATAATATACCAAGTTGTACAGAAGAAGAAAAATCTAATTAATCCAATTTCAACCTTACGTCGGCTCATTTTTCATTGAATATAAATAAGATTATTTGATGAACGTGGTTCATAGGGTGGAGTGGCTCACTGATCTTATTCAGACGGTAAGATTATTAAGTCATACAGTTCTACAATTAAAAAAAAACTAAAATTCTTTCAAGTTTTCCGTCTATATATATAAAAAAATAAAATCTGTACATAGAGAAAAAATTTGTATCTACTTATTTGTACGCGCATCACATAAAAATTCACCCATTGGATTTAAAATCGAATTACTGAAAGATAAGAAGATTTATCTTGAGTAACATTTAACGTTAATCTCATAAAAATCTCTATTTCCTGCAGAGTCAAGAGATGTTAATATTAAAATAAAAATTAAACTTCTAAGCTTAAAAAATGCTAAACACTAATGCTATTCAAACTGTTTGTCATTGCTAGAGCTTTTCAAACCGTTGACATATGTGCTACTCAAACTGTACGTAATTTAATTGCATATACATATATATATAAAATTTTAGAAGGTTTCTCTGCCTTCTAATGAAGACCCTAAAATATTTTTCAACTATGAGTAATACAAAGTTAGTTTATTATCTTTCTTAGGGATAAGAATATTTAACTGATCTAAAATTCAAGTTGATTTAAGAAAAAGTAAAAATCCAAAATAGAAACCAATAACCAGAACTTTTCTTTATATTATATTATTTTTATAATATTATGTATATTATATTTATTATTATTAAAATTATTATAAAACAAGTAAGGAAATTTCAGTCGGGCTGTACCAGTTCAGTTCGCCTAACAAACACATTAAATGTTTCCCGAGCATATGACCAAACACATGACCACTTCTCACTGCGCGAATATGAATGAAAAGAAAAGGGGGGTCGTTCAAATTCAATTCATTCATTCATTTATTATCCGATTTTGATGAATTTTTTTGATTTGGGCTTAGAAGGACGTTAACTTTATACTGGTGTGCTCAATTTTTTGTGCCGAAGAAATTTTTACACTAAGGGGTGATTTTATGGGGAAGGGGGGGAGTGGTAAAATTTTAAAATAAACTTGTGAAATTCCGGAGCAGTCCTAGTCGAGTGCAAAAAACACGAAGTCTCTATCTATTATTTCGTTCACACAGACGGACGGACGGACGGACGGACGGACAGACGGACATGGCTATATCGACTCCTCTATCACTCCTGACCATAATGGGGGTAACTTTGGGGGGTCTCCGACAATTAGTTCTTCCTGTTACATACATTTGCACAAAACCAATAGGCTCTTGTACCTTCGGTACAGGGCCTAAAAACATGTACTTCAGAGTTTATTGTATATAATGGATGATATTATGGATAACATTATAAGGGTAAAAAAACAAATCTTTGTTTTGCCATTAAATTACCGAGAAGTACAGCTACTGAGTGTACTTCTCGACGATCATTTTAACAGGAATCATCCAGCTGTTTTCCTGCTTTACCAAAATATAATTGCTTCACCACATATATTTTCGATCGCGGTGTATTTTTCCTCTTCTTTTAAATACTTGACAAAAGATTCCTCTTCTCGCTTAAGTCTTTTATACTTCAGTTTTAGTTTTAAGCAAGCGATATCCATAACTCTTTATCATATGTTGTTGTAGAACAGAAAAGCATTTGACATTCGAACTGAAAATTTTGTACACCTTTTCATTATGACCTATTACCAAATCAGCCCCGACCAGCACGAAGACTATAATTTTTTTCATGTCAAAAACTGTATGCTTCAATTTTAAGTGCAAAATTTTTTGGGAAGTTCCAAACATGGTCACTAATTTTTATGTTTCCATTCATTTCTTCGCCGCGAAAAGTAAATCTCAGTTGATGATGTTTTTTTGCAAAACTGTGCCGCTTGAATAGATAATTCGTATAAAATTCGTCGACCAAACATTGCCAGAATAAAAGCAGCTGTCACTTCAGTGCTTCAAAATATTTTCCTTGGAGAGCTTGTACCGTTTTGCTCTATATCTGACGAGAAATTAGTCGCTATACAGCCTTTTCCTAATATGGTTATACCCTGTTTACATAAAGAAACCATGTATACTAAGTTTCTGTAAATGGATGTAAGAGCCAGTAGGAAGTGAGACAGACTCTCTAATGTATACCTTTATTCTTGGTCACCATTAAAACTAGAGTCAATATAGAGTGATTAGAGACTATAAGACATAGAACACTGAAATTTGTATATTTTAAGTCTTCTATTCATTATTCAGTTCACTTTTATTCAAAGAACATGCTAAACCCCCTCTCTAAGGGTAGTTTGGTACATGCATACCTGCTCTTCATTCAAATATTTTGTATGAACAAAAATTTTTCGATATTGGTAAATTGGGTAGAGACAAAGCATGAATAGTCGCGATCAACCGCTTATCTATTCAAATCTGTCCCAACTTTCAGAGTTTTCCCATGAAATATTTTTCATTGTTGTTATTGTTCAGCTCGAAACACCATTTTTTGGTGTATCTTGCATGATTCCTTAGAAAAAATTCCATTTCAATTCAACAATTTCAAATTGCATAACATAAACCAATAATCGATTATGCAATTACAGCAAATAATACAATAATAATCGACACTCACTTTCAATTTAAATCAACTACAAAATTGCCTAAAATTGACTTCTGTCCCATTAAAAAAAAAAACAAAACACTTCACACATATCCAGCGCACAATAAATAAAAAAAAAAAATAGTTCACATGCCTAACACTTTGCGTGCCAATTCATAATAATTTAGCTAAAATAAAATAAACTCAATGAATTTCACACCAACGAAGAAAAATATGCGAACTAAAAAAAAATATATTAAAAGAGTGCAAAATGTTGCAATATAAATTAAAATAAAAATAATTAATATTTTATATGCACACAATACAACACAAACAAAATATTGCTTAAATTTTTTATGACTTTTGGCATGCAATGCAAAAAAAAAAAAAAAAAATATTATATAGAAAAAATTAAGAGAGAAAATTTAATGATGAGGTTTATAAAAAAATATGCCGCAAAATATGCCTAAAAAAATATATAAAGTTCGTGTAACAAAAATTGGCAACAACTGCACGCGGTGCGGTGCGGCTAATGTTTGTAATTAATTATGTACAACGCGGGAATATTGTCGAGCGCAAAATTTAAAAAAAAAAATATATAAAAATTTTGTCTATAAAATATTTAAAGTTGCCCGCATTGGCACAGCTTGTTTGGACAGACAACTTTTCTCGATTAAAATACCAAAAAAAAAAATATATAAAAATTAAACAAAATCGTTGAACTTTTGTAACAGATAAAAGCATAAATAATTATTATAATTCACAAACGACTTTTGCATCAAACGAAAATAAAAATAAAATTGCAAAAATAAAAAAGAAAGTTATTTTTATTGCAGACAATTGTGTAATCTGCTTTTTTTTTTGTAGCTTTTTTTTGCTTGCTATTAATTTAAAAATATTTATTTACATCTTTCTCTCTCTCTCTTTCTTTAGTTTGATAAATTGTCAATAATTAAAAAAGAAAAAAAAAATACAAAACTGTGAATAAAATCATTAACGTTTGACTGACTGCCTCACTGACTTACTGATTGACATACAAGTTTAAATATTTTTTTTTTTTTTTGTATCTTTTGTGCCTTTGATATTTTAATTTTGTTAAATTGTTTATATTTAAATTTATTTTAAATATATCAACACTTTGTATTGAAACACTTTGAAAGTGAAAAGCTCAAACAAAAAAAAAAAAAAATGAACAATAAATAAAATGGCCGCACAGCAGGCAAATACTTTATACAATGTGCAAGTAGTATAAATATGTATTTTAATGTCAAGCTGTTTATTATTGCAACTGATATAAAACTATTTAATAAAGAAAGTCGATTTGCAAAAAAAAAAAAAAAAATAATAATAATATTTGATCATCATTCATCCGTCGTTTGATTGTCTGCCATTGAGTGCCATTTTGTGCTTCTTCAGTTGGCTTTCGAAGCCACTTGAATTGTTGGCGGAATTTATTGATTTAAGCTGGTGTTATAAGCTAAGAAATTTATTTTTTAAATAGCTTTTAGCTTTATTTAGCTGATTTTGCTTTATATTTATTTAGTTATATAATTTTTAATGAGTTGACCGAATTTTCATGCATTGTTCGCAACACTTTTGTTCAATTTTAAGCCAAATGCATTGAAAATATTTTTATATAAAATTTTTAATAAATAAATTTCTTTTATTTTCAGGTAATTACTAAAATAAAATATTTATTATTTAAAATGTTTGGCTATAAATATAAATATGGCGGTAAGTCAGACATGAAATGATTATATATCACTTTAAGGGTACTCACGACATTCTTTGAAGTTCAGCTCAGTTTGAACATAGAAATTCTATCCGAATTGTTTTTTGAAAATATTCAGTTAAGTTATTTCAACCCGGTAACACAAAACAAAGTAAAAGTCAACCAAATATGTGGATCCTATCGATATTATGATCAAGAATTATAATTTTTCGAGGTTGTCCGATTCTTCCAACTTTCTTTTTTAAGTTGTATTCAATTTAATTCCAAGTTAAGTTTCCAACATATCCTCGTTCGTTATCTTGGGGTCACACAAAATTCCCAAACATTATTTGTAGTTCTTACAAACTAATTCATTTCTCCGTATTATTTTTACAGTTTTTCTTTCCCAGAAAATCTTTTTCGAACTATTATGAATATTTTTTTAAAAATCTGCCTTTCTGAAGATACTCCACAATGTTCGCGTGCAGTTGTATTAAAATATCACAGAACGAGTGTAGGCTGTTTCATGAACTGCCATTTCAAGATCTGTTGGAGCTGTAGATCCGATAAATCGATTTCATTAATGGAATTCCTTACAAGATTCGTATGTCCAATATCGTCTTCTTTTGTTTACAAAACATCTACGTAGAGATTTTCTTTTGCATTTATTCGGTGTAACTCTTTTCAAAGACCAACATTCCAAACACCTTCACTCATCTTCACTCAGATTCTTTCAAATCTTGGTCAAATCTATCTGCCTGCTCTTCACTGAAGTTCCACAGATTTTCAGGGAAGTAAACAATGTGGAAATGGAGCAAATGAAACTTTGAATTTATTAGACATTCCAGCTTTTTTAAAAGCTTTTTTAAAAGTCTGTCCACAATATTCTTTGTTATTACACATAAATTTTCTTTTTTTAAAACTTCTCCAAGTTGCTTGCTCATTTCGTTTTCTTCATCTTTCATTAGTTCACTTATTTGAGGACCATGGAAAACTTCTTAATTTATTTTCGCTTCAGCAATTTTTGGAAATTTCTTAAATAATTTTATAAATAATGCTCCGAATTTTGAAATGGAAGTTGGAAATGGAGCAATACCTGGACCTATTTCTCGTTTTGGAATATGAATCTATCATGATTGGCGACCTTAAAAACATAAAGAGCAATTGTTCGAAAACCTATTCTTAGCTATGATTCAGACGAGTGTTTAAAAGAGGAAATCGAAGTCTAGATGACCTTCAATTGACCTTGAAAATAAACCTTCGAAATAATGGTTTCGACATAAAATTTTATTTATTTTATGTTAGTCCTAACAAAATATTTCATAGAGTTTTAAACCAGACCACTAAAATAAGTAGCGGCATACAAAAAATCGAGTCGGTATAGATATGTCCGTCTGTCTGGCTGAGAACAACAATAACTTGGAATCTATAAACGACAGAGCCTTCAAGTTTTGCATAATTAGCTACTTTTATTCCTTCTCCTGATAACTAGTATTAAATGAACGTTCCAATATCTCTCTCTAAGGCGCAGTACCCATAAATTCTGTCACCGCTTTTTTCCCTTGTCTTGTCCTTGTGTTTCGTTTTTTGTATAGAAAACATTTGGTTGTGCTTAGTTTATTTTGAAACGAAAAATTTGGTGTACAAGGATCCAGATGAAGTTTTCAAGTTCAATGCAAGTACATAAGGAAAGGGTTAGTTGTGGGAATAGGGGCGTCTAAATAAATTAAAATTTGAAGGCGCTATCTCTTATAATCCCTAAATTCTCCCTTTTCAATGGGACAATGTTGAGTAAAACTCGTTCATTTTAAAGAATAAGATAATTTTTTTCAATTTTGTTCAGTGAACTAAGCACCCATGTGAACCTAATGAACAGTAATGAACAGTGAACGAGAAGAAAATTAGAACGAATATATTTGAAAATGAATAAGCAGCAAATGACCAATGAACAGGGAATAATGTAGTAATAAATAATTAATGAGAAGGAAATTCGTACAAGCAATTGTAAACTAGTCAACAGGACAGAATAAAGTCAATGGAACAAAACATAAATGAATAATGAACGAGAAGTCAATTCGAACAAACATATTTAAGCTAGAAAACAGAGCTTTAAAAAAATCAAACGAACAAGTAGCAAATGAATGAACGAACATTAATTTATAATGAACAAGAAGTAAATTCGAAGAAAAATGTTTAAAGAAGTCAACAGAGCTTAGCAAAATCAAATCAAATGAAACCTCAAATAAATAAACGAACAGGAATAATGAACTATAATGAAAAGTGAACGAGAAGTAAGTTCAATTTCAGATTATTTTTAAGCTAGCTCGTTCGATTTTATTAATTTTTCTCGTTCGCTTGGTGCGGTTATACTGTTCTGTTGAAGTTTGACAACTACACATTCATACATGGTCAGCACAAGTATTGGGCCCACGCACTAACAAATGGCATTGACTCTTGATTTTTGATGTTTTTGGTATGCAGGAGAAAGAGAGGAATAGCTTGCGATTAAAGTAGCATAATACAATATACATATTATCATAAGGAATAAAACCGAACGAACATATTGAACTTATTCCGTTCATTTTGTGTTCAGAATAAGTTAATTTTGTTCATGAATAACCAAACACTAGTCAATCAGCATACGATGAGCTCTTCGATATATTCGTTTGTCAAAATCTTAACCAGAAGAAAAGAAAAGCTGAAAATTAAATTGCAGTATATTGGTCTGTTAAATTGGAGCATAGGCGAAAACAAATGCACTCCAACGACCTCTGTCAACTGGTAGGGTTCTTAATCCATTTCACTTTGCCTTGGATCCGATTTCAGAGTGGACAGTGGGAACACATGATTGCCTTGGACGGCCTCTCTGACGATCGCCTTGTGGGTTCCAATGAAAAGCCATCTTCTCAATGTTGACGTCTTCTCTGAGCAAGGTGTTACCTATCCAATTCCAATTGCGCCTTTTTATTTCTATGTTGATAAGTTTGAGATAGTTTGTGGTCAGAAGATACGGCAGATAATCCTCAGGCGTTTGTTGACGAAAGATTAAAGCCTCCCGGCAATCATGTCTGAAACCATGAAACCACGTCTCTGAGCCATTTTAAGCTTAAGCTTTCCAAAATCAATCCGCGCTTTACTTATACCCGCAGCTGAGTCTGTCCCCAACTTCTGTTATATAGCCGTGAAGATAGGGAAATTGGTCAACATCGTCATTGGTGACAATGGTATTGTCGCTCAGTTTGAAAGTCAGTGACGCTACTGAAATTGTTTGCGGATGCATCAACTTCGTTTTTCAGAAGTTGATTTTAAGATTCTTTATATGAGCTTGTGTGTGCGTCATGAAGCAGATATCATCAGCATAGTCTACATCGCTAAGCCCCTGTTATAGTCTTCATTGCAGACCTTTTGGCAAATCCGCGTTTTTGTGTTGTAGGACGCTGTCGAGTACTACTATAAAAAGGAGTGGTGAAAGTATACAAGCCTTTGGAACACCTTTCTTTATGGTATAATCGTTTTTAATTTAAACCGCATGTTGAGAGCTACATCCTCATAAAGAGCCTTTATAAGATCAATGATTCTGTCAGGGACGCCAAAGCTGCTCAATGACCTCCATATTGCAATTCTGTTCATTGTTTCGAAAGCACGTTCGAAGTCGACAAAAAGTAGATATATATGGAACCTTATAATTGTATACGATCTGCTAAAGAATACACAAATCGTCAGGTTCCTCAAAATATTTATTAACCAAGAAGTTCACATCTTTATTATTATCAAGTCTTGTACCAATATTTTTAATAAAAATAATAACACACGCGAAAACAACTTAAGACATGAAGAAAGCCAAGTAGCAAGGCTTTCTTCACCCTCTTTGAAAATGTTTCTCCTCTTTTAGATATTATTTTTACTATTGCATGGCTTCAGGTGTTAAGTGTTGAACCTCAGGTGGGCATATGCTTCATCCATGCTTATGAGTCGATGAAAGAGCTCAGTTTTCGGATTATTAAACTACGACAAATAATCGATTGAAACATCTGCATGGTAACTCTTGTCTCAGCTTTAACTTCATCTTTGGAACCAAATCTCTTTCGGCCAAACTAATTCTTCATTTCACAGTTGAATCTCTTGATTCACCATTGAATCTTTTCACCTTTTCCGTAGTATCACTTTGGATTAAAGTTATAAAATGTCGTCGTTCGAAAACTTTCTTTTATTAGTTAATATGGCATCTCGAGCAATATTCTTCAATTGTTGATGTAAGAACTATTTTAAACGCCTCCACCAAACTCAAAAAAATCTTTATATTGGCTTATAATAGACATTTGTGATATTTATTTATTGTTTTTTGAGTCAGTCATCAATTTTTTTGTGAATGTGATTAAGTGTTGAAAAGCGCAAGGAAAATATTTATATTCGAAGCAAGTTGAAGCAATTCGCAATTGCAACTTCAAAGTGATTTCATATTAAAATTTCCTGTTTAGATTTTAGCACTTCGACGATCATTTTCATTTAGTTTTTCTGCTTTTCCATGAAAATTTATTACGCGCTTTGTTTATCTTGGAAATTGGCAAAGTGAATCAGCAGGAAGCGCTAAGAAAAAGCGGAAAAATTCTTTTCGACAGAAGGGCTTTTGAAGTAGCGAGTGAGAAAAACATACAAACGTACAATGTGTGATGGGGCGCTAATAAAAGTTTAAAATATGTTCATCTAAAACTCCGTAACGGCTGGAATGGTGATATAAATTTTGATAGCAATAAAAAGCTAAACTCTTTCTGAGTATTAAAGACCATAAAGCATTTGGTAAAATTGGGCTAGTTATGGAGATATGATGGCAAGAGCTATAAGCTATAATTCAGCAGTATAGCATGTATATACTTTGTATAAACAAAGTATCCAAAAATATTTTAAATATGTATTGCCAACTCACTAAATTTCTTTTAGCCCCTACCTAAAAAAAAAAAAGAATTTTTTTCAAGCTGCTGTGCATTGAATTTTTTGTCCATTTTTGGTATTTGCAACAAACGTCCGCCAAGTCGGCGGCGGCGTTGCTTGGTTGCATGCTTATCAAACACGCTTCTACCCGCTGCTGCTGTGCTGCCCTTTAACATAACCACACAGCTTCCACATAGTTGCGCGTCTGCACACAAACTGGTCAGCAGCCAAAGCTGCAGTTGCAACACAGTCTTCAGCTAAAGTCGCGGTACAAAAAAAAAAAATCGCTAAGCTAAAAATAGCGTTGCGCATGCGCAACAGTAGAAATGCTTCAATTCTTCCCCCGCAATGCATTCCATGCCAACAGTGTACGACGACTGCATCATCATCATCGACGGAGACGACGAACGTTCCTTGGAAAAATGCAGTTCGTATCTTTTATAGCGAAGACAAGTTCATGTTCAGCAGCAGATAAGTTAAGGGCACACGAAACAACGACTTCCATAGAGAATATGGTAGACTATAGAGTAGGTTGCATGCAGCATTTTCTCTCTATTTGCTAGATTCTCTAGTGGGCAGCAGCTGGTGGAGAGTCATCGGCTGTGCTTGCAGCGCTCATGCATCATAGGCAGATGCTATTAAATTGATAGCGCTTTGGCAGCACACAAACACACACACACGCACACACACTATTTGTTCTTTCGATTTTTTTTTTTTTTTTTTTTTTGCCTTTTCTAGTAAATGGGTCCCATTCCCCTCGTATACATATATTACTAACCGTTCTATGTGTATATGTTTGCTCGGAATTGTCTGCTTTTGTTTGTCTGATTTTTGTTATGTCTGAGCATATAACTGAGGGAAAGAAAAGCTTCCCTATTTGCTTTATTTATGTAGGAAGTGTTTTTTATGAAATTTAATTTAATTTTTTTTGGTTGCTTAGTGTAAACATTTCACTATAAGCCCTCTTTTTTGTTTTTAAAGTATAATCACCCTGTTGACACCCTGTCTGGTATTTTGTACACAGCTTCTTTGAACAGCTGTAGGAGTAATGTTATTATGGCATTTGGCATTGCCTGAATTGGCTTTTTTTTCAGGTCAGATGATAACAGATGATAACAGATAATGCAGATGATACAGTAAATAATATAGGAGACTTCCTTAAAAAGTGAGCGTGACATATAAATATAGCACCACGGACCATTATGAGGGATAGTCTCATACAAATTAGGCTCTCTTTTCTGAATTTTTGTGTGAAAAATAATATTGTATTGTTTAGTCTTTCGGTTATCTTTTCATAGAATTGCCTTAATTGGTGTATTTTACATCAATCCTAAAAAAATGTTCCACACGGCTTAAAATAGAAATATTTCCCTCATAAAAATTAATGGTTCAAGAGTATCTCATGTTAAGAACACACATCGCACAAATTTTTGCCAGCATTGGTGAAAAAATCTCCTCACTTCTTGAAAAGTTTTGGCGTGCATAGCATCTAATTCGTCACGAATATTGGCTTAGAGCTTTGACATAGTTCTTGTATTTCAAATTACTCCACTTGAGCAACTGAAAACTACCATTTTTTTAAATATTAGCTCGGGGTAGTTCCATCCAGAAGTTCTTCATGCTATTCGTAGCCATAATTGACATCAAAAAGTCTGTTATTATGGAGTGGTTGCAGGCCATATGGATGGTAGCTGACTGGTACACCTACGATTTCTCATGAAATTGTAGAACATTTTCTCCAGAAATTTTCTTTGTAAACGGTTCTCTTCATGCTCCATAAAAGAGAAAAGCTAAATTCGGCAGATCTCAGCAATACTTATTCTTCTCAAATGCCTTCAGTATACTCTCGATTAGTCTATGGCATTGTTCAGACGTGCCATTGCATTATCTGAAGCTAAACTGATGAACAGGAATCGAATCAGTCTCTTCCAGTATGGGACGGATATTAAAGATTATGAAGATTATTTCGGTTAAGAGTTTCCTCTGTCTCGAGTTGGGAGCATCTTTCAAAGGTTGAGAATGATTCGTTTAGGTGGTCGGCGTAGGTTGTAGTTCTTTCTGCATCAAATCGACACCAGATTCCAGTGGCATCCTTCACTAGCTCCTTCTTTTTTATTGACCTTGACCTTGATGCCTTTGATTAGCTGTCACAGGTTGTGTTGGAGGAGATGCCTGGCTCAACATGTTCGAGCAACTGCTCTAGAAACTGCTTGCGGAGACTAAACAAGAGTTTCTTTTTTCGGTTCTGGCGGCTCTGTTAAAGGCTGTTTTACCTCATGAGTTGGGCGAATTGTGCCGGACACGAAAAAAGCGTCTTTTCTCAGCAACTCCAGCTTGAACTTTAGGGGAGAAAAGATGATGTTTCATGCGCGGGGTACGCTTAGTGGATCTGCTAGAAGGAGTGGCAAATGAGGCAACGTTGTGAATTAGGATGTTCAGATGGTTCATATTTGAAGAATCTTTCTGGGCCTAAATTAATTTCGACAGGGTACGGCACAAGCTTAAGACAACTTTGCCACCACTGTACTACCACTTCAGGTCCTACATTGAGCGCAGGAACTTCTTTGTGAGATGTGGGAAAGAAAGTTCTAATATAAAAGAAGTCAGAGCTGGAGTTCCACAGGACCCACCGTTTATACGCTCCATACAGCTGACATGAACATCATCGAGGAAGATAAGCTGCCGGCCGCTACGTATGCCAACGACACGGCTATCCTGGCATTTAAAGTCTCCCCACAAATAGCTTCAGCCAACCTTAAAAGGCAGCTCGACACCACCAAGACTTGGCTTAAGCGGTGGATCATTGTGGTGAACCATGAAAAGTCCACTCAATCGACTTTCTCGTTGCCCTCAAGTTACCAAGCAGCGCTAGTGCCATGTATCTTAACATGGTGCTGGATAAAAAGGGAACGTGACGTTCTCATGTGCTCACTAAAATGAGTCAACTCAATGAAAGGTTAAAAAAACATTTATGGTTGATCGGTCGAAGGTCAACGCCCAGGCTCCAACCAGCAACTCCTAGCAACAGGCTGTTAGTATAAAAAACTATAATAAAACCAATGTGGACCTATAGAATTCAGATCTGGGGCACTGCCGGCAGTAGGAACTGCTCTATTAATTAGAATTTTATCCAATCTGCACTTCTTCCATACCAGGTGATCCACAAAGTACTCGGTATGCCCTGAGTTCACCAGCAAGTTATCAGACTAAGCCGCTCCTACCTAAATCGACTCAACATCCCTTGCCATTAACCTACTTGATAACAGCTCGACTACTAGAAGACTCAAACAGTGTCACCCGCTTGAAAAAAAAAAAAAAAACGCAGAAGCGCTATTTAGTGGAACTTCTAGAGCATATACCAATGTATACTAACTTTTGAAATCTCCCACATTTTTTACACTGCACTTCAAACTCCCCAATCAAAAATATTATACACACATCTGAACTATATGTGCAGTGCATAAAATCGATAAAAATAAAATCCCAACATTGAAACCACAACATTGAGTCACATCAAGCGAAAAAAATAAAAATAAATACGATTTAAGCTTAAATCCCCAAAAAATCGTTTTCATGTATTTAGGTTTCGTAAATAGCCGCAGGTTAGGATTAACACATCATGTGTGAACACCGTGCCCTACTGCGACAATGCCAACTCCAACAACTGCTCCGTTACGAGATATATATCTATATATAGCACTCTTCCCTCAAAAGCCCAGCGGCAAACAGTAGCTAGATGTCGTATCAACTGTTCACAAAAAATTTATATAAAAACCATTGCAAATTGTCATTTTACGCTTTTTTAAATGTCAAAGTCACAAAATTGTAAAAAATTGTATCTATGTATTTCAACATTTCTGTCATTGTTTTCAACTCAACTCAGACATAGATCGATTTATTATAAGCCAGCAGCAAACAATTCACTCACTCACTCACTCCCGCCGCAACTCATCAATAACAAGTATCTTTCATTAACTTACAACAACAAAAAAATAGAGAAAAAAAAATACCTGAGACCGATTTGTAACCTTTTACGATTTCAAGTTTTACAATTTGGTACACTTCATAAATTTATTTCTTCATTTATTATTTAATTAATTGCTTTAGTTTTTGTGTTTGCTTAATTTTTGAGCTGAGCTTGTTAAATTTCACATATCCTGCGGCAAAATAATATTTGTGCGCTTATTCGATCAATGTCATCGTCGAATCATTCATTTTATCGAACATCAGCACAGCTTAAGGTTGGCGCTTGACGTTTGACACAATTTCAGGCTTTGACATACATTTCACATTTTTGGAACAATTTATTTATTTATTTCTTATTTATTTCGGAAGCTTTTTGTTGAAAAAAAGAGGGTCACCAAATTGTTTATAAGTTATCACTCTAAACAGAAATTGAACTAATATTAATTGTCATTTTCAAAAGATACAACGCAACTTTAAAAATCCATAAATCTATTTAAAAGTATCTCAACAACTTGTTGTTCATATTACATCCAAAGAAAACTCTTATTCGTTGTAATTTTTTTTTTCATTTATGCGAGGCGTAACAAGCCGTTTCCGTCACTTTGCCAACCTCAAGTCACAACAAGTCAAATCTCAAAATGTGAAAAACGCTCCTGAGACGCCAGCCAACGGGCAAAAAGTGTTAATGATGATTATGCATTAAAATAATGAAATGAAAATGAAACTGAAAACATATGTTAAGACAAAAACTTATTTGTATTTACATACATTCATGTGTGTAGTACTTACAGACGACATGAAAGACGACTGACTGTCTGTCTGTCTTACTGTCTTTTTGACTGTTTTTTGAAGACAGCCTACAAACATCAGAAACGGTGTTACTAAGATGCGCTGCAGTTGCAGATACAAAGCTACACAGAGATACAATAATAAAAAGCTACATGCAGCAATAATATGAAGGAAAAAAAATTACAAAACAAGAGAAAAAGTATTACGAAAATAATAATAAAAAAAAAAAAAAAAAAATTATTAAAGTCGGAAACGACAAAAAAAAACTCATGTTTATTTCACTTTCTTTGGTTTATGTTTATTTCATGTCTAAAGATTTTTTTTTTTTTTATGTTAAAATAAAATTCAAGTTGAATTAAATGGCCAAGTTAGTTTGAAGAAGCACAGAGACAGACGTGGCAAAGAGTTAGAGTACAAACAAACAAAACGAGAGTCTATTGAGTAGAAAGGCGGCCTATAAGTGTGAACATATCATATGCAAGTATAAACACTTTAAGCATTTGTTAGTTTGGAAGATGTGAGCTTTAAAAATAATATATTAGTTTATTAAATATTATTAATTTAAAGTGCTTTTAAATCCGTTGATAATGATTAAAGTCTATTGATAAAAAGCTTTCAGAAAGCAGCTATAAAAAACAGCTGTTTTCATTTGCTGCTTGCCAAAATCAGCTGTAAAACAGTTAAAAAATCAGTACATTTATCAACAACTTGTGTAAGCAAGAACTAAATGAGAATTATAACACAAATGCCAAGAAAGCTAAACAATTTTAAATCTTTATACAGGGTGTTTTTTTTTTAGGTATAGAACTTTAAGTTGGCACTACTGTTCAAGATGGCGACCGATTTAACAGCTGTCAAGTGATTTATTCTCAGTTTGGTTTGGCAATTCATCATGAATAGACTCACGCCTGAACAACGCTTGCAAATAGTGCAATTTTATTTCGAAAATAATGGTTCTGTGCGGAATACGTATCGCGCACTACGTCCATTTTATCGTCGACAAAATCGTCCATCAGAGCAGTTAATTCGATTAACCATGGAACGTTTTCGCATCACGCTTACTCTTATTGATAACTCGCATCCCCAGAGACGCCGTACGGTGCGTACAGAAGAAGCTATTGCTGCTGTAGAGCGTAGCATTGAGGAAGACTCGAATGAGTTACAGCCAGAACGTTACAGTCAATGGTGATCGGTATAGAGCCATGATTACTAACTTTTTCATTCCTGAATTGAACAACCATGATGTCCAGGAGCTGTGGTTCCAACAAGACGGCGCAACATGTCACACAGCTCGTGCCACAATCGATTTATTGAAAGACACGTTTGGTGACCGCCTAATTTCACGTTTTGGACCTGTGAATTGGACTCCAAGATCTTGTAATTTAACACCGCTAGACTACTTTCTGTGGGGCTATGTAAAGTCATTGGTCTATGCAGATAAGCCACAAACGCTTGACCATTTGGAAGACAACATTCGCCGTGTTATTGCCGATATACGGCCACAAATGTTGAAAAAAGTGATCGAAAATTGGACGTCCAGATTGGACTACATCCGAGCCAGCCGTGGCGGTCATATGCCAGAAATCATATTTAAAATGTAATGCCACAAGATTATCTTTCGGATAAATAAAATGCATGTCAATCGAATAATCCATCGTTGTTTTATTGCAATTTAAAGTTTTATACCTCTAAAAAAACACCCTTTACATCATTAATGGTCATTCATAATGAACAATTATATGAGAAACCTATAAATGACTTTCAAATATCTATTCAATGATATCATAGTAACCACAATTAGGCGAAGGTACAAGAGCCTATTGGTTTTGTGCAAATGTATGTAACAGATAGAAATAATGGTCGGAGATCCCCCAAAGTTACCCCCATTATGGTCAGGAGTGATAGAGGAGTCGATATAGCCATGTCCGTCTACCCGTCCGTCCGTCTGTATGAACGAAAGGATCTCGGAAACGGTAATAGATAGAGACTTCGTGTTTTTTGCATTCGACTAGGACTGCGCCGGAATTTCACAAGTTTCTTCGGCACAAAAAAAAATTGAGTATACCAGTATAAAGATGTCGTCTCTCTAAGCAAAAATCTAAAAAGTTCATCAAAATCGGATAATAAATGACGATTTTATAAGCAATTGAATTTAAACGACCCCCCTTTTCTTTTCATTCATATTCGCGCACTGAGAAGTGGTCATGTGTTTGGTCATAAGCTCGGGAAACATTTAATGTGTTTGTTAGGCGACCTGAACTGGTACAGGGCCTCTTACAGACGGTTACGCCCGACTGAAATTTCCTTACTTGTTCGTCTTTAACTTTGTCGGCATATTAAATTTTCATTACTGTGTTTAGTTTTGATGTAAAAATCATTAAAATCGGTCTGTCTTAACTTTTCCAATGCATCTAAACCCATTAAAATGTATACCAAATTTCATGCTGGTCTTACAAAAATATTAAGATTTTTGTCTATCGCTTATTTCGGCAAGGCAGCACTGCCTCCGATTTTAACCAAATTTAACAGATTTTCTTTCCTCGTCTAACTAAAGCTTTGTGCGCCTTTATCTGTGAGTTTCATCTCAATGTGTTGCCGAAATACATACATAGTTACAACATTAATTTTTCTATAAATAGTTTAAAGCAATTGAATTGCGTACAATTTGAGTAGCACACAATTAAAAGCAATGGCAAACAGTTTGAATAGCGTTGGTGTTTGGCATACTTTATGCTTAGTTTTATTTTAACATTAATATCTTTCGACTCT
Source organism: Leucophenga maculata (assembly GCA_035044805.1). NCBI lineage: Eukaryota > Metazoa > Arthropoda > Insecta > Diptera > Drosophilidae > Leucophenga > Leucophenga maculata. Next base: position 256,986 of record JAWNNP010000798.1, read on the forward strand.
TTAGATCGATTTTAATGAAATTAATGCAAAATATTCCTCACAATAAAGCTTCTTATCTTTCTTTAATTTGTTCCCATGTGTGACATTTATGTGATGCGTGCGCAAACAAACAGATAAATATAAAATCTACGATTTGATTTGTGTTATTAAATTAAATATCCAAGTAGTTGACAGATAACGAACTTTATTTTTCTTTTATATAGGAACGTGGCACCGCTCATTTTTTTATTAAATTTTAATTTTCCCATTCCATGTTACAATCGTATACAACATCATTCATAATCGTGAAATATTTGCTGACATGACGAATTTTGTTTTCTCTAACATGTAGACATGGCTTTTTCAGTTTATCTTATTTCTCCAATTGCCCTTTACATACATACCAAAGTCATCCATAAGCATCAATTAATTGCTGGTGTATGAGATTCTTAATTTTTTTTTTTTTCTTAAATGAAAGCGTAGTAACAGCAGAACTTATGTGCTATTCATAAAGATTTTATTTCTCTTGATGCCCTTTACATATTGACTTGTGAAGAATTCTGATTTCTCTAACATGAAGGCAACTTTTTCAGTGTACCTTATTTCTTCAAATACTCAAAGTCATACTAATGCATCAAATAAATGCTAGCAGATGACTTATTTTATTTGTCTTGCGTGCACCGCCTATTTTTCCTGTAGCTCTTATTTCTCCCAACACGAGTAACAGCTAATTTTTTACTCTATCGCAAACTTACTTGAAATCAAGTCAATATTCGAATGGTCACATTAAAAGTTTGCGATCATATGTTCGAAATTAGAAGCAGAACTAACGACAGCATAAGCAAACTGGAAACTGCGAAGCGAATAGTCCTCCTCCAAAATTTGGCTTAAAGATCTGCCATTCATTTTCCCATTTAAGAACAAAATTAATTTCGTCATATCTCAGCAACACAGTAGGGAGATTTAATACATCTGACACAGTAATTATATACGTGTTTCAAAGTTTTGGGAAATTTAACCCTCCAGTTGATGGAGGAACCATTTTTTTTTTTTTTTCAACTCTGTTTTTTTATATTCTACACAATATTTATATTAAAATTAAACACATGTTTCACATGTTTATTGAAATATTTTACCATTGACAGAAATATTTTCCTTCATTTACTTTATTGAATGGTTTCCAGGTCTTATGAGGTTCATATTTTAAAATATGAAGAAATGTGTTAAATGAAGAAATAGGTTTTGAATTCGGCTTATATTCTCTACACAGAAAATAAGAAAATGAAAAATGATAAGAGAAACTTAATAAGTATTTCAAATAGCTATCCAACGATACCCATCTAAATATTTTTGGTCGTCTTCACTTTTTTTTACATTATTTAGACATAATAATTTTTGATGTCTCGAAGTCTAACAGACTCGATTCCAGCGTTATCTTGCCTTTATCAAGATTTAGATATATTATACTCTATGCAAACCCTTCTTTAATACAAATTATGGGTCCAATCGAACCATAACAGAGCACTTCTGTATATTTTTCATAGTAGGAGCAGTGTACAATTTAGAAGACCCTTAAATTTGGAAATTCAGATATTGGAACGGTAACGCGTTGATTGCTCCCTAGATATAGGAACTAGTGATGAACAAAAAATACAGATCATATGTGTTTTTGGAGATGATACTTTAAAATCACAATGGTTAATTGTGTTTATATATAGCAAAGAACTCCTTGAGAATGAAACAATCAAAACTGTTTGGACATTTTAAAGTATTGTCAGTAGATAAAAAAGTCATGATCTCTTTGGGTTGTGAATGCTCAATACTACGTTGAACAATTATGAACTAAAAACCTATGTTTGCTCCGTTCTACCATTGTGAATGAACCAACACAGTCTCACAGCCAGCCCAGTTGTGAAATTTGATTTTTATTGATATACAACTAGCACCCAGCGTGCACTGCTATGCCGCCTTTTCTTTTCTCATAATTTTTTCAAAACCTTCTACATATCAAAACTCCACTACATACCAAATCTTTCCTATCTACCTCAAATTGTTATTAATAATATATATAAAGAATGGGGTTTTTTTTTTTGACTTATATATATGGCTTTCAGTTTTCTATTGGATCTTATTTCTTTCTGTGCCCTTTATATATGAAACAAAACTTACTCAACTGAATCATATAATTGCTTAGGTTTGACTAATTTATTTATCTGCTTTCTTATATGATGCATGGCATCGTCGATTTCTTCAATAGTTCTTACTTCTTACGGTTCTCTTATATTGTACATACATATGTACCAAGTCTTGTCCATCTGATCCCAAAATTATTCTTCGCCTTCAATTAGTTGCTGCAATATGGAGATTTATTTTTACTTTGTTGAGAATAATATTCAAATCGGGTTTGAAGACGAGCGGCTCTATGAAAATTTAGCTCCATATAAATTTTAATCCTTTTTACCATAATTTGTAAAAATACAATAAATTCTTGAGTATACAAAATGGGTTTGAAGATTGCATGCAAATTTTCAACATAAAATGGTACTACCGTCCAGAAATTGGCTCTCTACCATGAATGAATTAATGCATCAGTTCAAGTAAATTTTTAGTATGCTTTTAAGATATTCCTCAATCAAAATTTATCCATACGGCAATAAGGGATTAATATATAAAATGCTGAAGCATGAGCTTCAGAAAGAAAGAACTTCAGAAAGTCGAGTCGATATGTTCGTCTGTTTGTTTGTTTGTTTGAACAATGAATTCTTGGAAAATACAAGAGATGAAAACTACTAGTTTGGATAGTTAAATTCTTCTAATTTTCTTAAAATAACTTGTACTATAAATTAATGTTCTTATAATCGGAATATAATCGGAATTTCCAATACAGAACTGCTCTCCATTTTTGGAGTAAAGTCGAAATTTTTGTGTTTTTATATTTAAAAACTAAAAATATTTTGAATACACCTTTATCCAGTATGAATAATGTTACCCAAGCATATTTATGACTTAAAAATAAGCTGCAGAGTATCTCTTACTATATATATTTATTGAATCTAACTCATTAAACTTTTTACCTACAACTTTCTTTTATATTTGACCAAGAAAACAAGTAAGAAAATCACAGTCGGGCGTAACCGACTGTAAGAGGCCCTGTACCAGTGCAGGTCGCCTAACAAACACATTAAATGTTCCCCAAGCTTATGACCAAACACATGACCACTTCTCACTGCACGACTAAGTGCCTTTTAAACCATTTTTTTATGTATGAAACGAAAAGGGGGGTCGCTCAAATTCAATTGCTTATAAAATCGTCATTTATTATCCGATTTTGATGAACTTTTCGGATTTTTGCTAACAATGACGATATCTCTATACTGGCATACTTACTTTTTTTTGTGCCGAAGAAATTTTTACCCTTGGGGGTGATTTTATGGGGAAGGGGGGAGAGGGGCAAGTTTTTAAAATAAACTTGTAAAATTCCGGAGCAGTCCTAGTCGAATGCAAAAAACACGAAGTCTCTATCTATTACCGTTTCCGAGATCCTTTCGTTCATACGGACGGCCAGACGGACAGACGGACAGACGGACATGTCTATATCGACTCCTCTATCGCTCCTGACCATAATGGGGGTAACTTTGGGGGTCTCCGATTATTATTTCTACCTGTTACATACATTTGCACAAAACCAATAGGCTCTTGTACCTTCGGTACAGGGCCTAACAAACCAAATTATGAATCACTGTGATTTTTAAATCACGCACAAATTTATCACTGTGATTGGCATATCACTACTTATTGCAATACTAGTCTCTTTATAGAAAAATTAATCAATATTTCAAACATGTTGGTCCTGGTTTTCAATATGTCCAAAGTTATTATTACTTAATTAACCAATTCTTAAACCACCCTCGCATGCTGCTTCAATATGAGTTAAATAAAATTGTTTTTGTGCATCTTCAATTGTTGCTGTTATTGTGCTTGGTGCTGTAATAAAAAAAAAACTAACTCCAAAAAAAAAAAACCTATAACATTTAACATAAAAAAACATTACAAAACGTATAAAAAATTTTAGCCTACTCTGAACTTTTTTTCACACACAGCATTTTTCCCGCATTTTCCAAACAGCCTCGGACTTGACTTTTCTTTTACACAACTGACGACGAGTCCAAAGATTTTCTTTTTGTTTTCCTATTTGCGTGGGTGATCATTTCTTTTAGTTGTTATTTGTATATACTATATATCCCCCGATTTGGTAATTTCATAATAATATATTTGTATGTCCAATTGTCAGTTTGAACGAAAGTGAAATGCTGCATTTTTTTTTTTTTTTTTTTTTTACCATTCGGTTTCATTCGATGAAAATTATCGCTTTATCACGATTCAAATGAAAGCCAAACTGCTGTTTGCTGTTGGAGTCAAAGAAGAAGGCGGTCTACTCGCTCACTCATTCGAAGCGTTTTTCCTCATTCACAACTTGTACGAACGAGTGAGTACGAGTAACTTGTAGATGCGCGCAGCATCCAAGAGTTTCATTTCATTTCAATCCAAGTAGAGTTCAGTTCACTTCACTTCATTTGTACAATAATTATGCAATTTCGATGCGCTTTTTTGTTGATTTTCATTTCATTTCATTTCATTTCATTGCAATTGCAATCAAGATCTAAGTTATATACGATACGAGTAGTATATAGTATACTACACACGTCCATCCCGTGCCGTCCCATACCTCGCTTGATATATTGATAATCCGATTTTAAGTAGTTTCATCATAATTTATGTTTGTGTTGTTACTTTGATAATTGATGAGCTGTGTATGTTGTTGTTGTTGTTGTTTGCTTGTTTTTACTTCGTTGCTATCGATATTGTTTGGATTGTTATTGAATTTATTGGATTATAACTTATTGCAATAGCACCCCAGACTTGTTTGTCGCGGTGGGAGTTTGAATTTGTGGAAAATAATTGAAGTTGTATATTGAGAAAGCACAACATAATTTGTTTGTGATTAGTTTTTAAAGCATGCCCTGCAGCGACAAGGTTATACTAAGTTTGTGGTAATGTATGTAACAGGCTGAAGGTGGTGTGATAGATTAGATGAAGTATGTATGTTTGAGCAGCATTAAAAGTTGAGTTAATATTGTTGTGTATGTCTGTGCTTACTTCAAAGTTGTTTTAAAAAAAAATTGGAAAAAAACTGCATTCGAATGTATTCGATTTCGAGTTACTCTGCAACTTAAATTAGTATAGGGTATATATTGGTTTATGGAGCTGTGTGGAATATTTTATTAAAATTAGTAAAAGATAGTATGAAAAAATTGGTTCATTCAAGCTAAAACCACAAGAACATATTTCATACAAGAACTGCAAAAATGGAAAAGATTTATATAGAGGCTACCCCTTCTAGAGGTTTCATATGCATTTGTGTAAAATAATGAAAGCAAGATACACAATAATTGGGATTTTTAGTTAACAAAACAAAAAGAATGCAGTAGAAGAATGTGTTCCACTTCGAACTACCATGATCCCTCATTGAACCTGAAATTTGCATGGGGTATACTGTCCTATTTCGATCCGTGTAGAATATTTTATAGGAATCGGTACAAGTTACATCAAATTCAGCATTTCTAGCTGAATTAACAACAACAACAACATTCTTTCTTCTTACAAAAACACTAAAAGTTGGAAAAGATATGTATTGGAGCCAAGCCTATAGTGCATCGATCTGGATCTAAATAGAATATTTTATGAGGATTAATCTAGAATGGACACAATTTGACATTTCTCTAAAACTTTGCAGAATTATTAGAAATTTTTGATACATAAACTCCGAACAAGAAGAAGGTTTGCAACTGCACTTTAGGTAGGGGTTAAGCACATTCATTAAATATATGTTAGTGATCTGAAAAATGTATAGGAGTATCAAATATTAAATTTAAAGTCTACATCTATTATAGTCTTTAAGATCTAGATTTTCATATGGACAACCAGATAGACGGACAAACGGATATGTCCATATCGAGTCTTCTTTGCCTTTTTCTGCCTATTACATACATTTGCACAAACTTACCCTTATACTCTTATCCTCTATGGGAGCAAGTTGTAACCAAAAATTTGTTCTACAAAAGTCTGAAAATGGTTAAAATTTTTATGGGTAGAGCCACTTAGAAATAGGTTACATGATTCTTGACTATCTGAATCTGAAGAGGGAATAGATGCAACTAAATATATTCGCTTTTTGGAACTATTCTTATAGTCTCCAAGTTGTGGATGTTCATATGGACAGCCAAACAGACATTCCCATTCGATTTTTGTATGGGACTACTCGTTCTGGTGGTTCGATTTAAAGCATTATGGCGTATTTGGTTAGGATTGCCTTAAAATACATGAAATTAGGTGAAGAACGAATAGGAGCATCCAAATACTCATGATCCAACCGATAATATAACTGCTCATCTCCGGAATAGATGGACCGATTTTTGTGAGACTTTCACTACCGGATAGTTTATTTTATCTCCTCTTGAATTCCGTTTCACCATTGTTATTATTTCAATATGCACAAAACCAAATAGCAGCAAGAACAAAAAAAGTATCTTTCCCTTACTCAAGCATAAGCACTCATAATTTATACATCAGATTCACCAGCTAATGCTTTTCCCCTCTTGATTTCCGTTTCACCATTGTTATTATTTAAAAATGCACAAAACCAAACAGCAGCAACAACAATAATAATAAATCTCCCTTACACATGCATAAGCACTCATAATTTATACTTCAGACTCACCAGCTAATGATTTTCCCCACTTGATTTCCGTTTCACCATTGTTATTATTTCAACATGCACAAAACCAAGCAGCAGGAACAAAAAAAATAGTGTCTCTCCCTTACTCATGCATAAGAACTCATTCTTTATGCTTTCGACTCACCAGCTAATGCCCTCTTGAATTCCGTTTCACCATTGTTGTTATTTCAACATGCACATAAACAAGCAGCAGCAACGACTAGAGAATAGTATATAGTTTAAGAGGTCTCTGGCTACTGAAATGAAGATCCCTGGACCACTGCTTCAGACTATCATATAAACATTCTAAAAAGCTTTTGCATAGTTTCATTGCTGTTTCATAATATATCAAATACTCGGGTATTAAACGTGACTTATTGTTGCCAACAGTCAAAAATAAATTGTACTCAAAATCTATTACACACGCCTAGAATCTCTCGATATTCAATATACGGTGAATCTGCAAAATAACAACATGTTTATGAGGAGGCTGAGAAATTTTCAAGCAATTGTATCTGTTCATTAGAAGCCCTTCAAGGCTTAAAAATTAATGTTTTGTCTGTCAATAATGGACTTCGAAACTTTAAGACCAATCAAGAAGATATCTGTCAACCATAGAAAAGATATTAAATACAATTTTTTTTAGTTGCTTTAGGTATAGGGTATAAAAATAAGTATGCCAGGCTTAACAAGCAGATAATCAAGTAATATTTACGACAAATGCATATTTTGCCAATAGATGTCATGTCTATTTACATAAGACAACGCCATCTATTGGTACTACAATGCGCTTTCTAACAATGTATGCAATAGTCGCAAATGTTATAAAAGTTTAAAGTCTGCGAAAGCAAATCTTAACCGGATTCCTCCTACATGTATGTCCACATAAGAATTTCTTAGTTTATTTCACCATTGAAGCATTCTTCCATAAATATTTATTTCCAAATATAATTCTTCTTTGAGCAAATTTGTCATATACTATGCTACTATTCTACTCTCTACTGCTTAATTAATCAGTATCAATATTAAACAAAACATATCCCAACTTAATCAAACTATTCTAAACTTAAGCGCTACCACAGTCTCCACATGCCCAAACCATCAAAAGCAGTAGCTTTCGAATTTCACCACCCGCACAAAACAAATTCACACAACACTAATCTGTAACCAAAAATAAACCAAAATAAACCGTTAACGTTTAGTTTTATAAACTACTTAAAATACATCGGTACTAAAAAACCTCAAAAAAAAAAAGATGCATCCACCCGATTTTGGGCACAAGCTATACGTACGCGTCTGCTCTCTTCATAATGATCTAATAAATCTTATCAAATTAAGCCAAAACATAGTAAAACCAGTGAACCTAAAAATAAAAATAAAAAAAAAATCAAGTAGGCGTAGAACAGTTTACAAGCTTAAAGTCAAAACAAAAAAACATCTCCGTCGAAACAAAACTGAGAAGAAACATTAATATTACGCCGTATGTTTCACCAAATGCAAAGTGTGTGTGGGTGGCTTTTGAAGTCTATTCGAAGTAAAAAAAAAAACAGAAAATTTTAAACTTAAGCGCGACTACTTAAAATCCAATAAGACGACTTGGTAAAACTTCGTCGTCGCGCGTCGGCAAAGCCAATTTGAACTAAGCGGCACAAAGCTGTGAGTTGTTAAGTGGGAAGCGCAGCAACGCATACTGTGACACTATGTGGCGGTATAAAATTTTTAAAGGTAAGGCGCTGAAATGAAAATAATTTGAGTGCTCCATAATTGTTTTCGAATTGTCTTAGTGTTAAGTGGAATTCAGGTTTCTTAATAGAAGATAAATGGTGCCCAAAAGTGTTTGCTGACCTCTTTTGCATTAACATCGTTTTGAGATCTTCCAGCTACTTGTGAAGACGGTTCTCCTCCATAAATTCATAATGCATAAACTTCAATATTCATTGTGAAATTCATATCTAGTTAATTTAAACCAAGAGATTATGTCCAAGAAGCGAAACGTATCATTTTAATGAAAAATTGGAACCTCCACGATGTATACATCAAAATTTATGTTGATGCATTTGTATTAAACTTCGTTGTGTGCTTTGCAACTATACCATTGCTTTACCCAATAATATTTTTCAAATAGCTTCACAATAGTATGGCCTCTTATATTTCTAGACACTGCTGAAAATAAGAGTTCTTCCATGTACCTAGTTCAGCAAGTTTCATACAGGTGAACATGATTGCTACTTCTCACCTGTGACCTTGTCACTTGTATCATTCATACCAAAGTAATGAAGCAATGCAGATATCTAACAAGAAACAGTGAGATGCATTACCTCTCCCTAAATTAAGTTCCAGTACACAAGATGGAGAGATGGAACCGTTTTTAGCCGAATTCGAATATTAGTTAAACACGACCGATCTTTCGATGAAAATTTATGAACTTTTTCCATCAACTCTTACAAAGCTGGTTTGTTGCGTCGAAGGCTTTGAAAGAAAGTAGATTCAATATTGTTCAAATGACATCATTTGAGTCTTCAACGTCAGTAATAAAAAAGGAGACCATGGTCGGATCTGAAGTAACAAAAAAAATGCCTTCAGAAACAGTGACGTGCAAAGAACTATTACAAAAGTTATGCTTCTTGATGGCGTTATTCATTGCTCATCCCCTCCTACCCCTCTTTATAGATTTATCATCCACCTTAAAACTAAACCGTACTTAATTGGCGATTCTGATTTCAACCATACTTCTGAGAAGTCTAGTACCTCTACGAAATTTTACCGTTTCGCGACCACTAGAGGCGCGACAAAAAAATATGTTACATGACATTTGGGACCCACTTTTGAAAATACTATCAAAATCTTCATTATATTCACCATTCATCTTAATTTTCATCACCCTATGTTAGAATTTTGGTTAATTTTGACAAAAAAAAATGTCCAGATCAAAACACTGTTGCTGAATTTTTTATTATACATTTTGAAGATCTAAAAAAAAAATTGTTTGGTCGTCACCCCATACAACTTCATTGTCAACGTAACACCAGAGAATAGCCCCTAAACCTACCTCCCACTTATTTATAACAATTGATATCTACATGAATTTCAATATGGAAACCCCTTAACAACGAAAGCTTCACATATGTATATTTATTCATAGACATGCCCCGACTATTATGATTACATGGTGTTCAAACTGGTTGTAGAAGACTTATTCACTGACTTTCTTTTGGTTATATCCCATTTTGCAGCAGCTTATTTGCCGATTTCCCATTTTTAGTAGTGTTCTACCTCAAACTGGGCTACGACCAAAAGGTGGTGGTAGTCGATTTATCGGTGGTTCATTTAGTCTTAGCCCATTTGTTGATAGTCCATTTGGTGGTGGTCATTTGGTCGAGGGTTATCTCTTTAGAGGTGGTTCATTTCCCGATGACAGATTTTGTGGTGATCCACTCGTTGGGAAGACTTAGATAAGGCTTCCATTTGGTTGTGGTCCTCCCGTTGGTGCAACTTAGTTGAGGCTTGTTTAGAAATACATGTTTTTGGCGGTGGTCCATTTGGTGATTGGAAAGTCTTAGAATGAGCCTTGTTTGGAAATACTTTTTTTAATGATGGTCCACTCGTCGGTGAGAAATAGTTGAGGCTTGTTTGGAAATACATCTTTTTGGTGGTGGTCCATTCATTGGAAAGCTTTAGATGAGGGTTGTTTGGAAATACATATTTTTGATGGTGATCCACTCGTTGGTGAGAATTAGTTGAGGCTTGTTTGGAAACACAACATTTTGGCGGTGGTCCATTCGTTAGTGAGCCTGATGGTGATGGTCCATTTATTGAAAAGTACTAGAATGAGGCTTGTTTGGAAACACATGTTTTGGATGGTGGTTTACTCGTTGGGGAGAATTAGTTGAGGGTTGTTTGGAAATACATCTTTTTGGTGGTGGTCCATTCATTGGAAAGCTTTAGATGAGGGTTGTTTGGAAATACATCTTTTTGGCGGTGGTCCATTCATTGGAAAACCTTAGATGAGGGTTACTTGGAAATACATCTTTTTGATGGTGGTCCACTCGTTGGTGAGAATTAGTTGATGCTTTTTTGGACAAATATACATCTTTTTGGCCGTGGTCCATTGGGTGATTGTCCATAATTGGAAAGTCTTGGATGAGGCTTGTTTGCAAACACAACTTTTAATGGCGTTCCACTCGTTGGTGAGAATTAGTTGAGGTTTGGTTGTAAATTTACCTATTTGACGCTGGTCCATTTGGTAGTGGTTCACTCGTTGTTTAGCTTTAGATGAGGGTTATTTGGAAATACATCTTGTTGATGAAGCTTAGTTGAGGCTTGTTTGGTAATATCTGGTGATCCATTTGGTGGTGGTCCACTCGTTTGTGAGGCTTAATTAGAGCGATTTTGGAAATTCAGCATTTTGGCGGTGGTCTACTCGTTGGTAGTTAGTTTAGACTTTTTTGACAATACATCTTCTCAGCGGTGGTACATTTGGTGATGTTTTTCAAAAGTTTTTTCTCTGATTTTGGAACTGCAATAACTGCCATACACTTTGCCACTTACTATCTGTGCCTTCTTGATTTCTTTCAAATGCCTTCTTATTTTTATTTTATTTAAAGCGCCCCTCAAAGTATGTTTTTTTTTTATCTCATCCCATCTAAACTGCAACAACCGCTCCTGTTCTTGGTTAAATGTTTTGTTTTTTTTATAAATAGTTTTAGTTTAAATTGCCATTTTCGTTGTTGTTGTAATTAATTAAGCTATTTTGCGCGTGCTACAACAACAAAAACAACAATAAAAAAACAACAAATAGTAACAACTGCCACAACACCACCACCAGCAACAACAACAACAACAACAACTGCCAACATAATAGCACTAAATAAAATTGTCTAATTTGATTTTTCTGCAAAAGCTTTTCTTATTTTGTTCCTCAAACGTTGAAGTCGTTGAAGCATTTTCTTCTCTGTTTTGTTTTTCTTTTTTTCCTATTTTGGGCGAAAAGTGAAGCGTGCCTGTTTGTTGTAATTATTGTCAAAATAGTTGTTGTAATTACTTGTTATTGTAGCATTTAAGTGACTTGTTTTTGCAGTTGTTGTTGTTGTTAGCATCGTCAAGCTGTGTTTTTAAGTGAAAATCGCCATTGCACGATTTTAACGTCAAATGAGTTAATTTTTCGCCAATTTTTTTTTTTTTTTGATGATTTTTTGTTTTTGTTTAACTTGACCAAAATCGTATTGCATGAAAATTTTAAAGAAAATTCCACCAATAAGTAAAAGAAAATCCTCCCGCATTCGACATTCCTTGTGCATAGTTTACCAATTCAATTTGGTTTCTGTCGGACAACTTAATACTTTGTCATTGGCTTTCGTGGGCTGACCAAAAAAAAAAAAATCGGAAAAAAAAAGAAAACCTTTGTATTTATCGCAAAATTCGATACACGTTTGTGCATTTATTTCTTTGGTTGCATTAGTAATTATATGGCGGTTTTTTTTTTTTCTTTTATTTTTTTTGTGAAGGGTCTTGAGTATAGCTTTGGATTAGACGAAATGTTTTTTTTTCGAGTTAAAGTTTGCAAAATGAAAGCCAAATGAAAGTGTAATTTAGTTTAATTATTGATGAATGAGTGATCGGTTTTCGTTTTCAGTTTATGCGAAGATCTTTTGTGCGATTTTTGCGGTGTATATAATTTTGCGAGAAGGTAAAATGGTACTTTCTGGATTTTGCGGCAGTAATTTCAATTTGAATTAGTTAAAAATAAAATTTAGTCATTGAATGGCAATACATTCATGAGTACACTTTAGTGGAACTGTATGTATGAGCACTACATATTAGTTCTTATTAGATCTTCGAAATTAAAATGAACCATTAAAAAAGATTTATGTGCATAGTCCATAATTTATTTTGGGCATAAAAATCTTTGCAAATCTTCACTTTCACCGTGAAACCAAATACTTTCAAACACCTATGTACGTTTTGTCCATTGTTCTCACTCTCTTTTCTTTTCTTTTCTCTCTCTCTTTCTCTCGCTCTCTTCTTTCGTCCTCTTTTTTGGAAATTAAATATGCTTGGGTGAAATTAAAATTAAAAAAAATGGTTAAAAATTCTTTTGGTGATCTACCAAAAATTTTAAGAGAAAAAATTTCTTAAAATCGAAGAACAAAACAAATTTTGGAAAGCCTCTTTTGGTGATTTACCAAAAATTATAAGAAAAATATTTAAAAAAAGACAAGATTCGAAAAGCATCTTTTGGTGATTTACCAAAAATTATAAGAAAAATATTTAAAAAAAGACAAGATTCGAAAAGCATCTTTTGGTGATTTACCAAAAATTATAAGAAAAATATTTAAAAAAAGAGTAGATTCGAAAAGCCTCTTTTGGTGATTTACCAAAAATTATAAGAAAAATATTTAAAAAAAGAGTAGATTCGAAAAGCATCTTTTTGCGATTTACCAAAAATTATAAGAAAAATATTTAAAAAAAGACAAGATTCGAAAAGCATCTTTTGGTGATTTACCAAAAATTATAAGAAAAATATTTAAAAAAAGACAAGATTCGAAAAGCCTCTTTTGGTGATTTACCAAAAATTATAAGAAAAATATTTAAAAAAAGAGTAGATTCGAAAAGCATCTTTTGGTGATTTACCAAAAATTATAAGAAAAATATTTTAAAAAAGACAAGATTCGAAAAGCATCTTTTGGTGATTTAACAAAAATTATAAGAAAAATATTTAAAAAAAGACAAGATTCGAAAAGCCTCTTTTGGTGATTTACCAAAAATTATAAGAAAAATATTTAAAAAAGAGTAGATTCGAAAAGCATCTTTTGGTGATTTACCAAAAATTATAAGAAAAATATTTTAAAAAAGACAAGATTCGAAAAGCATCTTTTGGTGATTTACCAAAAATTATAAGAAAAATATTTAAAAAAAGACAAGATTCGAAAAGCCTCTTTTGGTGATTTACCAAAAATTATAAGAAAAATATTTAAAAAAAGACAAGATTCGAAAAGCCTCTTTTGGTGATTTACCAAAAATTATAAGAAAAATATTTAAAAAAAGAGTAGATTCGAAAAGCATCTTTTGGTGATTTACCAAAAATTATAAGAAAAATATTTTAAAAAAGACAAGATTCGAAAAACCTCTTTTGGTGATTTACCAAAAATTATAAGAAAAATATTTTAAAAAAGACAAAATTCGAAAAGCCTCTTTTGGTGATTTACCAAAAATTATAAAAAAAAATATTTAAAAAAAGAGTAGATTCGAAAAGCATCTTTTGGTGATTTTCCAAAAATTATAAGAAAAATATTTAAAAAAAGACAAGATTCGAAAAGCCTCTTTTGGTGATTTACCAAAAATAATAAAAAAATATTTTAAAAAAGACAAGATTCGAAAAGCATCTTTTGGTGATTTTCCAAAAATTATAAGAAAAATATTTTAAAAAAGATAAGATTCGAAAAGCATCTTTTGGTGATTTACCAAAAATTATAAGAAAAATATTTTAAAAAAGACAAGATTCGAAAAGCATCTTTTGGTGATTTACCAAAAATTATAAGAAAAATATTTTACAAAAAGACAAGATTCGAAAAGCATCTTTTGGTGATTTACCAAAAATTATAAGAAAAATATTTTAAAAAAGACAAGATTCGAAAAGCATCTTTTGGTGATTTACCAAAAATTATAAGAAAAATATTTTAAAAAAGACAAGATTCGGAAAGCATCTTTTGGTGATTTACCAAAAATTATAAGAAAAATATTTTAAAAAAGACAAGATTCGAAAAGCATTCGAAGCAATTCTTAAAATTAATGAGCAAAACCAATTTTGGAAAGCATCTTCCGGTGATTTAACATATATTAAAAGAAAAATATTTTAAAAAGACAAGTTTCAAAAAGCATCTTTTGGTGATTAAACAAACCACATTTTTTTTTTAAATTAAAAATCAAAAAAAAAATTTTCCAAGCATCCTTTGGATATTTACCAAATATAGTATCAAGTTAAGAACTAGCTTTTGTGCTGAACTGATTCAATCGGTACTTACATTCAACTGATTTATATCTATAACCTAAGTGTCCGAATCTTCTTCTCACAATTTTCTTGTTTTGCATCAATCTGAACACAGGTTCTAGTGATGTCACCCACTGTGATGTTTTCCAACAGATAACATACACGAACATACTCATAAAGTATTAATAGAAAATACTTCTATAAGAATTTAAGACTGATATACATTTAAAAAAAAAAAGATTTTCATTGGAAACCTCATATATGAGTGGTAGGTATGAATGGAGCTAACCTAAAATGTGAAGGTACTCATCTATTAGAAGCCAGCATATCTACTTATAAGTTGAAACTGAATTTAAGAAAAATCTTTCTCATACAAAAACTCATAAGCAGGTGGTGGGTTTGTATGGGGGTAACTCCTAGAAGTGGGTTTACATTTTAATATAAATACTTTAGCTACTCAATTCAAAAATAGATCTCTGGAACTTAGTAAGAATGTCTAAAATTAATGCAAAAATGCGCAATACTCAGACGTACAGAGCTGATCAAGAGTATATAAGTATAAACTATGTGGGACAACGATGTCTCCTTTAATGTGTTACAAAAAAATCGGATAAACTATTACAGAAAATCTGATAAAACCATTTCCTGTTATATTTGAATAATTTAAAAAACCTTTTGCATATAAAGGATTAATAACATCCACAAAATCCGCAGGTGTCTGGCTTGAGAGCTTCGTTTATCTTGTGAGTATGATTGGAAATGGTTTTTCATAGATCGGAAAGAGCCCAAAATGAGGGAATATGAAATATTTTTTAGACTAAATAGATCATACATAAAGCTAGCTCATATTTTGCGTTATTTACCACATAAGAAGGCCTAGATCATTTAAAAGAAAACTAGCTTCTGAGACTATGATTGTGTAAAGAGCAGTTCACAATAAAAAGTTTCGGAGTTGTTGAGACTGACGATGGCTAGTTATATAGTCAAGATTGTACAAACTTCAGTGAGTCCAAAGAGCTAATAAAAAAAAAATATATAGTTTGGGTTTAAAGATTTGTGGATATTTCAATAAAACGTATCTGGCCATGATTTGGTTTATGGCAAAAACCATAACCGTAATGATGCATCAACCACCAAACTCACTAAACTTGGCTTCTTTTGTCTTTTTCTGTTTCCAAAATTGAAAATAACCATGGTAAGATCAGGGTTTTAACACGCTTGAGAAAATAAATCGCTGGAAGACCACATCAAAAATCTCTTCTCAGAAATGCAATGAAAATTTAAAAAGTGCTGGCACAAGTGTAGATGGATAGATGGAGAGATGAATAGATGGAGAGATGAATAGGTGAATAGATGGATGGATGGAGAGATGAATAGATAGATAGATGGATTTGATGGATAGATGGATAGATGGATTGATGGATAGATGGATAGATGCATAGATGGTTAGATGGATAGATGCATAGATGGATAGATGGATAGATGGATAGATGCATAGATGGATAGATGGTTAGATGGATAGATAAATGGATGGATGGATGGATAGATGGATAGATGGATAGATGGATGGATAGATGGATGGATAGATGGATGGATAGATGGATGGATAGATGGATGGATAGATGGAAAGATGGATAGATGAAAAGATGGATAGATGGATTGATGGATTGATGGATTGATGGATTGATGGATTGATGGATTGATGGATTGATGGATTGATGGATTGATGGATAGATGGATAGATGGATAGTTGGATAGATGGATAGATGAATAGATGAATAGATGGATAGATGGATAGATGGATAGATGGATAGATGGATAGATGGATAGATGGATAGATGGATAGATGCATAGATGCATAGATGGTGAGATGGATAGTTGGATGGATGAATAGATGATTAGATGAGTAGATGAATAGATGGATAGATGGATAGAATGATAGAATGATAGAATGATAGAATGATAGAATGATAGAATGATAGAATGATAGAATGATAGAATGATATAATAATAGAATGATAGATAGATGGATGGATGGAGAGGGGAAATCAATTTATTATATTAATAAATATATCAAAATTTTGGAGAAAAATAAAACGAAGCCTATTTTCAAATAAACCTTATTATAAAAAGTTTTGAAGATCTTCGACTGACGATTGGCGCACGGAAGAATAGACATTCATAGTTATATAGACTCCAGTGAGTCCACGGAGCTGATATAAAAAGGAAGATTTTTTGAAACTCCCTTACCATATTATACAACGGATGATAATTTGTTGAAAGTTCAACAAATACTATATGACGCTTACACATATGTTGTGAAAATGTTCCAAGTTGAGATGAAGGCTAACATTGAGGATCTAGAATATTTGAATTTATGAACATTATAACAATATATGGGAGATTAGTTGTATGATGTATAGTGTATACCAAATTCTATGCTACACTACAACATTAATTTAAATTTCTTAAAACCTTAAAGGGTGTCATCTATTTGTTATCAGTTTTCCATCTATATACGTACTCACAAGCATATTAACACTTCTTAGAAGCCACAAATTTGTTTTCCGGGAAAAACTGTAAAGTAATCAAAAAATAGACAACTCATATATGTACTTCAATTTCCTTTCGATAATCTCTGAAATAAAACTTGTAATTTAAAAAAAAAATGGCAAACGTACAAGCTGAAGGTCATCTATGATTTCAGTGCACTTGAAATTCCACAAAAATCGTAGATAAAATACCAAAACAATCGCAAAACAAGTTGCCTGCCATACTCGACATTTGTATCTCAGTATCTGCGTATCTCTTACAAGTTAATTAGCACTAAATGTAGCGACGACTACTGACTCAAACCAACAAACAAATATCAATTATGACAGAAACATATTCTCGCTGGTTGGAATAACAAGAAAAATGTGTCTCCAACATGCCAAAGGAATTTTTTAATTTAGATAATTGTGAAATAAATTTTTAATCATTTCAATGAAGTGAAATGAAATTGTGCTCATTAATGTATTAAATATATACTTCTTTTTTTTTAATTATTTACAATCAAATTTTAAATATGTACAAAAGAAAAAAAAGAAATGCGTAATAATTAATTGCTAATAATGTCAGCCGTTAAAATAAAATAATTAATGTACAATGCGAGACAATTAAATGTAATAATGGCGTTGAAAGTTACACACCCACCGCACAGTAAATACTTTTTTGTTTTAAATTTTTATTGAATAAATATTTTATTTAAACAATTCGTAAAATATTGTTGCTGATTCTGGTTAGGTGCGTTTGGTCTGCGCTCAGCTTGTTTTAATTGCTTAAATATGAAAATACTTTGCATGGTAAATAATAAATTAAATAAAATAAGTTGAAAATAATTACTGAATGCATGCGGTGTGATTTATGCATAAATAGTGTATATAAATAATTGAATAAATTTATGAGATTGGCAAATGAATTACAATTGAAAAATTAAATAAATAGTAAAGACCGGCAACAATGGAGTAAAGTAATTTAATCAAAATGATTTTTCTGCATTTAAAAAAGCATTAGTATGGACAGTGGCTGGTCTGGGTGAAGTCGAACAATGAAGCGTACAAGGCCCAGTGAGGCAGAAGTAGGAAAAAGCTGGCCTAGAATAGCTAAGACCAATACAGCGGGAGAATTCCGTGCATCCGTAGTGCTCTTAAATCGAAATTTAGGCAATGAAGTAATGCATTGAAGATACTACATCACCAACATACCTTACTACCAATGGGAGTCAGACATAAAGTCGACTAATACCCTTCATGCTGGATTTTTCAGTAGAAAGAAAGCAGGCGTTCAAGTGACATTACTTAATGAAGAAGCCTCGATCAGCAACGACAAAGACTTTGAAAAAGCAAAATTGGTTGAAGGCGAGATCTTTCGCTGAATTGGTCAATCAACGTGATCAATCGCTACAGCTAAGGTGGACGTAATTCCCATATAAAGTGCCTTGATACACTTACTTAAGTCACCTTGGACTACTTTCAAGCTATGCCGTGCTTTTCCCTAACTTTTACGAATGCAGTATACCAAGGTATCACCAAGCTAAATGATTGCGTAGATGAAAGGTTGTTCGAGCTTTACAAGGCTCCAGTAGGCCAGATGAGTGTTGATGCAAAGCAATATCTGTCTACTCCTCGAGAAGAGTCTAAATACAACCATTTCCGTGGGAACCGAAAAAAAGTTTTGATTGTGATTCGCCTGATTTATTCACCTTTTAAATCATAAGTGGAAGATCGCCAAGTTGGAGTAGATCAATAGGACAAACAGGCAGATCATTCTGCTTCTAAATAGAGATTCTTTAAAATAAATATTTTTCTTCTAAGGAAAATAATAATTTCTTCAACGCTACAGACCTCTCATACCTCTTAAGTTTCGAGACTCAGCAAGATATTGATCGCCACCATACACTTAAGCTCGGACAACGTCAGTATCCAAATGGCATAATATGTCTCCATAAGCCACGCCGATGGTGTGAACACTTTTAACCTAGGCATGAACTGAAAAAAATTGTTTTTTGCTGCATGTTCCATTGTCTGCATTGAAAAACCAACCAAGCCAAGTACACAATCAGAAGCAGTTTGATTTCGAGAGCCAAATCTGTTGGTTGTCAACATTCCGTAGACTGTTTACTGTTTATCAGTCCATCATGGAGACATCGTATATCATAATATTCAGTATTGACTTTCGTTGTACGGCTTCGTCGTGCAACAACAAATCGCCGTATTTTATTTGTCTGCTGTGTGGTCTTACGTATACTGATTTTCTTTTGTCGGTCATGCCAGCTGTTTTAGATTAGCGGTATACTCTCCGAATATGTAAGAAACATATTATTTAGAAGAATTACAGATCTTAGACTCCATGGAACGTATGCTATTTCAGGAGCTTATTAAAGTCATGTACCCCTAAACATATTTCCTTTTGTTGCTTAGTACCCACATATTATTTGTTTCTATGCGATCTAATAAATTTGGCCTAGATAATAACTGATGGAACCATGATCCAACAGTAGAAGTTGAAGCGAACATGTTTGCCAGTGAAGTGCAAAATAAGCCCAGGCTACTACCATACAATGCTGAAATAACCATTTTTCAGAACATATTGAGCCAACGAATACACCTTAACATGGATATAGTAAATAATAGAGATCTTGATGATGCTGTTGAAACTTTTACAAGAAATATCCATGAGGCTGCTTTTCTCGCGACACCTATGCCACACCGGAGCAATTCTTCAATGCAACGAAATCAACCTTTTAATGTTGAAGTGAGCAATCTTCTATTGCTAAAACGTAGTATTCGTCGGAGATGGAAGATTAGTAGAACCCTCTTGACAAACGAGACTTTAATAAAGCATGCAGAGATCTTACAGCGTTGCTCGTAAACATACGAAACGAAGCCATCGGTGAGCGACTAAAGAATTTGGACCTCTTGAAAAAAGGGCATTTTAATCTATGGAGAGCTACAAAAGGCATAATACGACCTACACGAAGACAAGTGCCAATCAAAGGTGTAAACAACGTTTGGTGCAGATCAGATGCCGCCAAAGCTGAAGCCATTGCTACTCACTTAAGATCACAGTTTCAACCTTTTGACACTGCAAAAACTGATGAAGTATCTGAAGTGGAGGACTTTTTTTAGAAGCACCGTGCCAAATGGACTTGCCTATACCTCATATCACTCCTCAAGAGGTTCTTAAGCAAATAGAAGCTCTTAATCCTACAATATCGCCTGGCTTCGACAGTGTTGACGGCAGAGTAGTTAAAGTGCTTCCAAAAAAAGGGATACTGTTCCTTACAATGATTTTTAACGTAATGATTCGCATCTACCATTTTCCTTCACAATGGAAGTTTAGTGAGATTGTAATGATACCTAAACCTGGGAAACCTGAAGAACTTATCACGTCATATCGTCTCATAAGCCTGCCAGTTTTCTCCAAACTATATGAAAGATTACTTATTGGTAGAGTACTGCCGCTACTGGATATACGCAAAACTATCCCAGAACACCAATTTGGATTTAGGTTTAAGCATGGATGTCCGGAACAATGCCCTAGAGTAGTCAACAGAATCATTGAAGCCCAAGAACACCGACAATACTGCTCTGCTGCTTTATAAGATAAAAAAATACCTCCCTGCGCCATATTTTTTAATTTTAAAATCCTATCTGAGCAACAGAGCTTACCGAGTAGTGGCTAGAGATGAAGCATCTGACATCTATTTTATAAACGCTGGAGTTCCACAGGGTAGTGTGTTAGGTCCTATTCTATACACTCTGTACACATCAGACATGCCGACTCCCACTGACATAAATACGCAGATCTGTACGTATGCTGATGACATAGCCATTCTATCAAATGACTCCGACAAGGCCGCTGCGTCACTCGCCACTCAAAACAATCTAAATGCATTAGCTGACTGGTTCAATAGATGGAATATTCTAATAAATAACGAAAAATCAGCACATATGACATTTGCAAAAAGAAAAGGCATCTATCCTGCAGTAAGTTTCAACAACCAGATGATACCAGATGTCACGGTTGTCAAGTACCTCGGAATGCATTTAGATGCATACTCTATCTCTCTCTGTATCTCTTTATACATACTCTCGCTCTCTCTCTCTCTCTCTCTCTGTACATACTCTCTACCTTTCTTTCTTTGATACTCATTTCCCATACAACGCAGGAATTTTATGAGAAATATGCTCCTCAGTATTCAAGGCGCGTCATAGCTTTTCATGCACAACAACTACAGTTCATGATACAAGACTTCAAGTTTTATAAAGGATCTGCAACAATATTCTATATAGCCCTAGACTAGTTCGATTTTATTATTCTTCATAAGGTTTCTCTGGTGAAAATAAATAACTGATAACTTTTAATTGCCTAAACTATATACTAAACTAAATGTCTTTTCTTTTTAGGTAAGTTTCAACTAAAGGACCTACATCAATAACAATAATATTATGAGCAAGTAATTTATTATGGAATTCGGTAAGCCTATAATTCGCCATACAAATATTTTAAAAGAAGAAATTTTGATTGAGATACTGCTGAATTTCCTTAGCTAATCAAAGAAGTAAGTGCAAAGTCCGAAAATCTTTACACTAGTTCCTTCAACTTTCAGGGAGTTACATATTTGCAGTAGATGTTACTCAAAGAAAACACTCGCTTTTATTTGAAATATTTTTAATGATTATCACAGAGCATTGCTCTCGGCATATAATTGTCAAACATTCGGCATTATTTCACAGGGAGTATCAGCAAACATTGAATGCAGAGAAAGAAACATTTGTAAAGCGATATTTGCGCCTCCTTTTCTTTCTCCCTCACTAGCTATTTTATAGACATACTAAAAGGTCAATGGTCATTTCTTTTAAGTTTTTTCTGCTACTTAAATACCTAAAGTTCTTCTAAAATCAATTCCAACAACAACAAAGTATAAAGTTCATTTTTATTTTGTTGCTTATCTGTCTGAGCCTAAGTACAAGTATATAACACAGAAATAGCCAACATGACGACATATGCCAAGTGAATTAGCAATGATTCATTGCAAAGGCTATTAGTCAAATGTAGCATGACGCAACAGGTGCCTAAAATCGCACATAGTACGTAAGAAGCATTATTCATGTAGATATGGCAAATCGAAACTATTTACACAGACAGACAGACAGACACACGGACAGACGGACGCCGAGCGAGCAGCAGTTGTCAGCAACTTAAACTATTAGAGCTGCCAAAATTGCTCATAAATGTCAGAGAGCTGCCAGCAAATTCCAAGTGTTACAAGAAAGCCAGCCAGGGAACTCTGGATATAAATCAATGTTGCAAAAAGTCGAGAGTGAAATGCCGCACACGTTGTCAACATGTCTCATAATGTGTGTGTGTGTGTGTGTGTGTGTGCGACCCTTGAAAGCTCAGACGGCGGGTCAGGCACAGATTTTGCACTTTACAAACACTTTAGATCAACTCAGCGATGATGACGACGACGACGACTCTGACGACGACGAGCGTCCACCATTCAAACATAAACTAATAAATTATCAGTTTTTAGGGGCAGCACGAACAAAAAAACACCTCAAAATGTAACTGTTTTTTTTTTCGTTTCCTTGCGAGGGTTATTTTAGAAGTAGCCCACCTGTCATAATTTGAACAATTTGCAACATTAATCGACAGCAAGCAAATAAATAAAAATAATAAGTATGAGTAGTGAATACTCACGAGGCTTAGATGTGAAACATTTTTATATCCTATACACAATTTGCATCATTAAATGCGTACATGAAAGACAGACAGACAGAAAGCACTACTAAATTTTTGAGTACTCCGTCACGCCTTTTATATACATATAGTCGAGAATTTTTCACTTTTCCAATGAATTGGAATATTTATTACAGAGCAAGAAACATTCGTTATGGCAACAACAACAAAAATTATCAACGAATTATGCTACCCCTGCCCAACGTTTTTCTCTTTTTTTTCTATAGCCAACTATATAAGACAGTTTAAAGTTCAGTGCTATACATTTTATTTCACTAGCAACCCTCGCAATTTAACTCTTTAAGCGCAGCTCTGACATAAATCACTGGCGACAAACGCAAGCAGATTTCTGAGCAGTGGTGGGGGCAGCAGAGTGTGACTCAGGCACTTAGTCAATTTTAAGCACAAATTCGGAATACTACATAATTCACTTCAAATGTCAAGTTCGCCATAGACTGTAGCTTTGCGGCGGCAGCGGCAGCAGCTGTAGCTGTTGAATTTTCCATCAGCTGTGCTGCTTTCCTTCAACTAAATTTGAACTCCAAACTCGCTGCCTGACTTTGGCCATTGCACAATTTTCCTTTCGCATGTCACTCAGTGTAGCGCGAGTTGAAGAAGACAATGGCATCGGTAAAAAGTTATAATAATAGCGCACAAAAAAAAAAAAAATAAAGAGTATCTACTAGATACATTAATAGCTAAGAAGTATTGCTGTTATTTTTTTCTCTCCATTTTTTTTACATTCAATGCGCAATGAAAGCGCCGCAGCAAGCTAGATAGACTCACTCTTAAATACAATTTTCACTGACAGTCACGATTTATCATGATAGCTGTTGCTGCTTTTTTTCGGTGTATCTTTTTTCATCTTATGAAAAATTTGCGCAATGTTATTTTGGCATGCAAAACAACAACATTTGGCTTAGTAAAATATATAAAATACATACTTAGTAGCGCTATATACATATATCTGGAATTTACAAAAGGATGCCTGCCACTTCACTTCATAAGGCACAAAAAGCCAATTGAAGTAAATATTTCTCAAATTTATTTCCTAAGCGTTGACTTTCTTGTTCGACACTGACACTTAACGCGTCATTTGTGACATTTTATTAGACTTGACAGTGAACTTTTGAACTTTTTGGCATAAAAAATGCTTCGAGGTAAGTCTTCAGGGAAAAGTCGTAGTAGACTCAAAGTGCTGTTGATTGCCTTGCAGTATAGCTCGAGATGCCACAGTGCCAGTAGGCTTATTAAAAAATGCTAATGGAAAATTGAAAGTTATAGCATATGGCATAGAGTGCAAAGGCTTGACAGGGCATTATTATTTTTATAATAGAAAGCGTTTTATACTTTAGAACTTCATTTTTTAAACTTAAGTTCGCTTCACACATTATTTTTAGCGAATTTCTTTAAAAACATTTAAGCAGTTTGAAATAGAAGTTGAAGATGCTTTAAAGTGCTTTAGTAAGAAAATAAACAAGTAGCTAAGAAGCGTCAACGACTTTTTTAAAAAACAACCAAACTCAGCGGAAAACGCCAAAAAAAAAATGGTTAGATTTTACTTGGCTACTATGACAAAATGGCTTGATATATTGTATCGTTGGAAAGCTCTTTCAAATACCTTTAGAAATTATAGATCCAAATAGATTTAGAAATTCAAATTATGACGATAAACATTATCGGACCGATTACTGTCGAAACTGATTAAAAGTAATAACAAACAATTTTATAAAAGCGAATATTTTTTTAGAGACAAAATCTTCAATGTGAATCGAAGATAATAAACTGTCTTTGAGTCATACATTTTTTTTTTCGAACTGCTTATTCGATAAATGTATCGGTCTATATGTCGTGGTTCCTCTATAGCTAATAGATTTATTCAATCAAAACAAACTGATCTCAAATTAATTAATTTTTCAACTTTGCCAAAAGTTCTTTAAATTTTAGAAAGCGGTACAAAGCTTTTTGTTCTTATTATATACCAGGTTTCTAGAACTGCTAATAGATTTAGTATTACTCCAGAGCTATTTTCTAAATATTTCTTATTTTGTACTGAAAAACAGAAAAAAATTTTCCTCCAAGCAGTATTCTGGCTATGGTTTTATAGTATAGTTTGGGTTTGTATAGCTTACCTGTCTCAAACTGTTATTTCGAATGGAGCAATATAATACCAGTCAAGTCACATTTAGCTAAATTTTAAGCAGAAACAAACCTCGTGCAAATCCCACAAAAATGTGTATTTGTGTATGAAGGAAAAGGTGTGCAGTTGCCTTCTTCCAAATGGTTTTACATTTTCTGGTCATTTTAAGCGCCTGAGTGGTCTGGCAGGGAGATAACCCTTTACAGGTCTGCTAAGATGAATGCTCAATTTGTCATTATAACGGCTAGAAATCCTCCCAATTACACCAAGCGGCCAATACGTGAAGGTATCTCTGAAGACCATCTGCTGCCTCGAAACTTTGAGCTGTATAAAATGGCCAAAGAGTTGGAATAAGTCACAATGTGGGCCTTCAAGTAATCGTCATCAGAGCTATGACCTGCCGTAATCCTAAACTAGTAGTCTTGCAGGTTGCTGTTCTGATCAGTTTATCAGCAATTGGTCTCGTCCATACCTTCGATAAGGAAAAAATAACACAGGGCCACAAAATGAAATTGAGGTGGACCTTCTTTGAGTCAAGTTGATCTTTATGTTTTTGGGGTCGCTGAATACGATCCGGGTGTCCACATTACCCCATCAGGTCAAAATCAAGGTCAAATAAAGGTCAAGCATCTAAATTTGACTGATAGAATATTTTTAACTCTAGATTCTGAAAGAGCGAGAAATTTTACGTCCGAATAAGTCTTTGACCCGACCTTTAAAGGTCATTCGGAGGTCATTTTGCGGTCAAATCCTTATTTTGATATCTCGGCTTTTCTTTTAGCTAGGAATGGATCTCAAACCAGTTGTATTTATGTTTTTGGGGTCGCTGAATACGATCCCGGTGTCCACATTACCCCATCAGGTCAAATAAAGGTCAAGCATCTAAATTTGACTGATAGAATTTTTTTAACTCTAGTTTCTGAAAGAGCGAGAAATTTTACGTCCGAATAAGTCTTGACCTATATTTTGACCCGACCTTTAAAGGTCATTCGGAGGTCATTTTGCGGTCAAATCCTTATTTTGATATCTCGGCTTTTCTTTTAGCTAGGAATGGATCTCAAATCAGTTGTATTTATGTTTTTGGGGTTGCTGAATGATGGGGTAATGTAGACACCGGGATCGTATTCAGCTACCCCAAAAACATAAAGATCAATTAGACTCAATTCAATTAGACTTGTCCGGTACATGTCTTATGAGTCATGTAGATTGCTGCTTGCTTCCACTGGGCCGGAAATAATTGGATCCATAACATTGCACTGAAAATCAACGCATTATAAGGGATCGCACGTGTTGAGAAAACCTTCTGGGTGACATAGCACACCTTGTCCATGCCTGTTGTCTTGCTCTTTGACAAGTGTTAAATAACGTTCGCTTTCTCTTGCGATGGGATTGGCCTGATAGGAAAGGATATATACAATGGTGTCCCCAAGCTTTCAAGAGTATTTTCCATAAGGTGGGCAAAAGCGTTTACCTGTTTCTCTTTACTTTTGGTAAATCTTCCAGCAAGCTTCATGAGCGACTTAGTTCACTTCCACAGCGAATAATTGGCGTCAATAGTGCAATATTTACCAACCGTTGCTAAACGAGTTCGTTGCTGGCTCTCTGTAATACATTTCTTAGTTCCTTTTGTGACTTAGTTTCACAACATGCGGTCCCAAGAGTCATGTATTTAAGGGGCCTTATTGTGATTAATGTAAGATACTCCAAATTTTTTGTTTCCAGTTAAAATTGTTTTTCATACAAAAATCAAGAATGAGGGACAGATTTGGGGCTGACCTTTCTAGTAGTCCGACAGGAACATAAATAGATATTTTATAAGGATTTACGAAAGATCATACAGATATAATAAGTGTCAAACCAACCCGTACTTTCTTTTTTTGGGGAAGGGTTGGCATATACAAGTTATTTGAAGAAGTGATACTAGTACCTCTTATACTCTCTTAATTCACAGGGATTATATCAAATATACTTTTATTGCTGATCCAGAATTATAGTTTATGGTGATGTGCCTCTCCTCTGAATATACACCTTATTACATTCTTGAAGTGGTTTCTAGTAACAACGAAGAATGGATCTCGAATTATATAATGTAAACTTCACTGATTTCAGGGATGTATGCAGAAAAAAATCGGGAGGTAGCTTGTCTGATTTTGTTTCAATGTCAACGTGAACATAACTGTTGATATCTCTCCAGAAGATCGAAAGGGTGACGGTCTTCGAAGTTCAGCGTTGTTGTCAAGCTACTTGATAGCCATATAATTTGAAAGGTAATGGAGGCGGTCAATATACTTGTTCCACCACAGATTTCACGTCAAATTCTCTATGTAAGATTCTATTACGAACCTAACATAGTACGTTGCCAAGACTTCACGAAGTTTTGTTTTGCAGAGTCTCAATTCGTTTAGGTTGACTGTCACATTGTTCGTCTGTTTACAGGGGAACAATTAGAGATTCGTAAAATTGATTTTAAATACATCATCTGAGATAAGATTTCACTAACAAGAAGAATGGCACAAGTAGTCATTTATGCCAGATCCTATAAAACGCTTCTCTTACATTTAAGAAGGCATCAGAGCAGAATTGTCTGTGTTCTTGGGATTCAATAATTATATTACGAGGGCTGCTACATATATTTATAACCATTAAAAAACGGTAATTTATGAGAAAAAATCGATTTATTGTTTTTCAAAATATTCACCATTAAGATTGATACAATTTTTCAATCGCCCGAACCATATTGTGAAATAGTTTCGCCACTCCAAAAGAGAATCTCCAAAACATGCGTTTTTAAGGCATCAACAGCTTGTTCGGTAGTTGAATACGGCAGTCCGCGCAGTTTATTTTTGAAGTGAGGGAACATGAAGAAGTCATTTGGTGCCAAGTCTTCCGGTACGCCGGATGACCCATCAATTCGATGTTTTAAGCGTCCAAAAACTCAGTTGTTACGGCCGAAGTGTGAGAGCTCGCATTATCGTGTTGAAGTATGATTCGTCTTCCTCGGTGGGTTTTCAAGTTCAGTTCATCGAACACTTCAGGCAAACAAATGGTTGTATACCATTTATAATTGATCGTCCATCTTTCCATAAACAGCTTGGTCGCAATATGACGGATTTCGATTTAGAGAAGAACCATGCGATCATTTGCTTCTATGTACTGCGCGAGCGAATATCTTTTATTGGACTGCTATTTTGTTTTGAGATTATATGCATATATCCACGTTTCGTCCCCTGTCACGATTGAGAAGACGACTTTTGACACACCTCGCATGAATTTCTTCAGCATTTGCTTGCACCAATCGACACGAGCCTTCTTTTGAGCGATTGTCAAATTATGCGGTATCCAACGTGAACAAACCTTTTTGACGACCAAATGTTCATGTAATATTGTATCATACCAATGCCCAGGGATGCCTCAATCTCACGGTATGTTACATAATGATCCTGCTTCACATACAGCATCGATGTGTTCTGGCACAACGATTGATTTTGGACGACCTTCACGAAATACGTCGGTAAGCGAACTACGGCCACGTATGAATTCGTTGTACCAGTTTTTCACAGTGGCCACGCTCGTACGTCAAAGTGTTCACATTAAATTAGGCCTAAAAAATGTCAGACTTTACGATGGAGAAGTCTGCAATCTGACTTCTCCATCGTAAAGCAACATGTTTTGTTAATCAGCCTAGAAATATATGTAGCATCCCTCGTAATAATTGTTCGGGATGCGAATGCTTTAAACTAAAGCCAAACTATTGCTCTGTCAAAATTATACGTTCTTGCCAGTACTCTACCAAGTAGTATACTTTAGAGAATACTGGCTTTTGTATTATCAAAGTCGCAGGGAAGTGAAAGATGAGAAACATGAAGTTAAAAATTAATGTTGGCAACAATAACCTTCTTCAAAATGCTTTGACTATGCCGTTAATTCCGTCATAGCCAGGCGATTTGGTAAGCTTAAGTATTTCGATTTGTCTTTAAACTTCTAAAAGTCTAAAAGAGTCCATTTGACATGGTGCTTCTAGAAAGTCCTCTACCACACAGTTTTTAACCATTATATTATAAATACTGAAAATGGGTTCTCCAATAAATAGCAAAAACTACAGCCTACTCTACAACATCCATTGTTCCAATTTTTATTTAGAACTTGTCGTCGTGAGGATTTTTGTATGTCATCTGCAGATCTTCAAAAATTTAAGTTCTCTTTAACGAATAGTTTTATGCTTCTTAGTTACAATTTTCAACGCAATAACTACTAAACTAAAAGACTACAAGTTGTAACCACATACAGATGGTCAGCAGTTAACATTGGCTTACACCATAAATATGAATTAATTTTCCCAAAATCTTTCCAAAGTGAAAACCGAATCAGACTATATAAATTTTTAAAGAAATCATTAGAAAATACTACTAATAAAATTTCAATCATTCGTCATTCCTGCTAAGCATAATTTTCAATCTTAAAAGTATCTCCAAGTACTTCAATTTTTAGACACCTCACACAAAGTTATTTTATCCGAAAATTGCATTAAAATTTATTACTAATTAAAAACGCTTATTAACAAATATCAAACTAACACAATCTATTAAAATATATTTAATAATAATCCAAAAAAAAAAAATATTTAATAAAAATAAATAAAACAAAATGTCAGGCACTAATTCTGCTGTTGATCGCACCTCAGCTGAGCTGAGCTGAGCTGAGCTGCTTGTCTTGTACTTGTACTAATTAAAAACTAAGCACATTCTAAAAGCGCGCTCGAACAAGCTACTAATTAAATTCCGCTAAGCCAATGAAAATGCACTTGTTATCTGCACTGAACGCGCTGAAGTCATAATAAAATAATAATAATAAGAATTGTTGTTAACAACTTTCAATGAAAACAAAAACGAAAAAAAAAAAATATTAAATCAAAAATTATGCCAAAGGAAGTGGCTTAGTGGACTATATTATACGCTGCGCGTAACATATTTAAGATAAATTTGTAACAGTGTGTTTTACAGCGCATCACTACTGCAAGTTTGATGATTCTAAGTAGGAGAGAAATAGGCATTCAATTGAAGTTGCAGAAGGACATGGCAACTTTTCCGCTGCATGGCTGTCTCGTCTTAATGAACTCCAACTCAATATAGCCTGCTTGCAGGGTATAAACATGAAAAAAAAAAATGTTTTTTATTTTAACAAACGAACTTTGCCTTCAAAAAATTTTGCAGCTTATTTTTTTTTAAGTTTTAAGTAACACGCCCCACTTAAAAATAGAAACAACACCCAGCTACTCATTTTTTTTTTACTTTTTTTTATATAAATTTTTTTTTATTTTTTTTTCTATTTAGAAGAATAAAAAGTTCACACACAAACGAAGACAATTTGTTACGTCTACTGAAAATGAGCGCAGCACACAGTCTGTCTGTCTGTCTGTCTGTCTGTCTCTCTAATATCAGCAAATAACTGATTAATGTTATTTGAACGCAAAAATGAAACAAGCTGCAAAAAAAAGAGAGAAAAAAAAAATAAAACTATAAAATATCTCAACTCTATAAAATCAAGTCAAGGTGTGTCTTCTTATTTATCGCCCGCTACTTGTTACTGTTTGGCAAAAAAAAAAAAAAAAAAAAAAAAATTTACTCCCGTTCCACAAGTTCCTAATACATACTACTACAAACGATCGATTAGACTTTCTAAAACAAGTACAACTACTACTCAAACCGACTGTCTGTTCAGAGACAATTCAAATATAAACAAATTTTGCTTACAGTAAGCATGAACTTCTCCCAGTTTTATTATATATTATTGTATGAATGCCCCTCGCATATTCATTCAATTAGTTACACGTTCTTTCGACATGTCAAATTAAAATCGACTTCAGATTTATTTATTCCCATTCTAGCATTTAAAGGTCATGCTTATTCTTGGAGTAACGCAGCAATTGTTATAGATACACTATTTTTTTTTTTTTTGCGAGAATTTAATTCAGTTACAACTGCCAAAATCGCTTAAAGCTCAAAACTTAATGCATAAAAAATTTTAAATTTATGTTTATTAGGCATTATTTCGTGTTTGTCCCTCATCCTCAAATGCACGACCCACCCCCCTAAAAATACGTGTATATAATCACACAATTTAAAATTATTTATTTTTGTTTAATACCCTTCACTATTAGTGTTAAAAGAGTAATGTAAGTTTATATGAAAATTTGTATCGTAACGGGTGTTTCACCAGCTATATATATATATAAGGTTATATACATATATTCGTAAACTATTCGGCAAGACTAGTTGTACTGAATATGTCCATCTGTCGGCTTATTATTCTATCATTCCGTTTGAAACTTATTGGTCATTTTTTATCTACCTTAAAATACAAAGATACGAAATCCTTAAAATACAAAGATACGAAAATCGATGATGATCCTTCACGAGAGAAGTCTTTGTAAACATATTCGTCTGTCGGTATGTCCATCTGTGTATTTGTTATATATCCATCTGGATTTTCTGGTCCTTTTTTATACATTTTTTAAATACAAATTGGGAAAACGATGGGTTTTTTCGTTGAAGCGAGAGTGGAACTACACATATCCGTTTATCTGTTTGGCCGTCTGCCTGCAAGTCCGTCCGTGTGTTGGTTCGTTCAACCATCTGGATTTTTTTTTTTTGGTTTTTTATATATTAATTTTTAATATAATTTTTAATAATGACAAGAAGATTCGTATTAGTAAGGTTTGTTCGTTCGCCTGTATGTCCATTCGAGATTTCAGAAACTTTTTTTTATGCCTTTTTTTCTACCTTTAAGAAGTGGGAAATGGTGATTCATCTCATCGAAAGAAGTCTTACTAGACTTATCTATCTTTCTGTTTGTCTTTTTTTTCAGTAAATTCTTCCGTCAGCTTGCCCGTCAGTCTGTGAATTTGGATCTTGTTGATCATTTCTTTTTATTAGGCCCTGTACCGAAGGTACAAGAGCCTATTGGTTTTGTGCAAATGTATGTAACAGGAAGAACTAATTGTCGGAGACCCCCCAAAGTTACCCCCATTATGGTCAGGAGTGATAGAGGAGTCGATATAGCCATGTCCGTCTGTCCGTCCGTCTGTGTGAACGAAAGGATCTCGGAAACGGTAATAGATAGAGACTTCGTGTTTTTTGCACTCGACTAGGACTGCTCCGGAATTTCACAAGTTTATTTTAAAATTTTAACCCTCCCCCCCCCCTTCCCCATAAAATCACCCCCAAGGGTAAAAATTTCTTCGGCACAAAAAAAATTGAGCACATCAGTATAAAGTTAACGTCCTTCTAAGCCCAAATCAAAAAAGTTCATCAAAATCGGATAATAAATGACGATTTTATAAGCAATTGAATTTGAAGGAGGGTCCCTTTTCTTTTCATTCATATTCGCGCAATGAGAAGTGGTCATGTGTTTGGTCATATGCTCGGGAAACATTTAATGTGTTTGTTAGGCGACCTGAACTGGTACAGGGCCTCTTACAGTCGGTTACGCCCGACTGAAATTTCCTTATTTGTTAGTTTTTGAAACAAATTGGTGGCTTTTCTCGACGATACGAGTGGTCTTTTATTTTTTTTTTTTATCTTCTGAGACCTTTTCCATTTTATTAAATTTTCTTAAATACAAATTAGTTACAAAGAAAAACAATAAGCCTATAGTGCCACATATGTCCTTCTGTCTTTTTGTCCATGGAACAAGATGGTTCTTAGTTTCTTCGACAAATCAAGTCGTTGATTTATAAATAGGAAAAACGGGGGGTCTTTTCAGCACAAAGAGTGTTACTCGACATATCCGTCTTTTTGGCCAGCTATCGATTTATTTGTCATACCATTTGTGGAATTTTTCTATTCCATTCTGATCATTAAAAATAGAAAAATCGGTGGGTTGTCTCGACTAGACTTTAGTACTACACATATTCTTCTATCTGTTTGTTCGTTCATCTGTCTGTCCAACTGAATCTTGTTGAGCCTATTTTTTTTGGAAACTTCTTGGCTACAAATTAGCTATAGAGAATGGAAAAACGATGAGTCTTTTCGATCTGGATCTTTGGAGCAACTCCATCTTGATCTTGTTGAGTCCTTTTTTGTTTTATATATTTTTTAGATACAAATTACCAACATATTTGTAGAAAGTAGATGACAGTGGGTTGGAGAAGCATGGGCCATAAGAGTTTCTCTGTAAACGTTGATAAAACGTCAATTAAAGCGATCCGAAAAATGTTCTTCTTTCTTTATTCACTCTGTTTCTCTCTCTATTCCACTTTCTTTCTCTTTATTTCTCTATTTTTCTCTCTATTACTCTTTCTCTCTATTCCTCTTTATCTTTATTTATTTCGCTCTTTGTCTATATTTCTATCTCTCTATTTCTCACCGTGTATTTCTCTCTTCTCTTCTTGTTCTCTTTTCTCTCTTTCATTCTTTCTCATTTCTCTCTTTTATTGATAATCTTCACTCTATCTATTTCACTTTTCTGTCTTTCATTCTTTATCTTCACTCTATCTCTTTCTCTTTTTGCTCTCCCATTTTGCTCTCTCTCTTGTCTTTTGTCTCTCCGTTTTCTCTCTCTCTTTTCTCTCTGTATTTTCTTCCTCTATTTGCTCTCTATATATTTTCACTATCTATTTGCTCTTTATCTACTTTCACTCTATATTTTTCTGTCTATTTTTTTCTCGCTATTTTATTCTCTCAATATTTGTTATCTCTTCTTTCTCTCTTTCTTATCTTTCTCTCTTTCTTTTCTTTCTCTCTATTTTATATCCCTATTTTCTCTCTTTTCCCTCTCTATCTTTTCCCTCTGTCTCTTTTCTCTCTCTCTTCTTCTTTTCTCTCTCTTTGTCTTTCTTTTCTTTCTATATTTTCAAAATTTACAAAACGTTGGACAGGGGTACTTGCCTTTGTACTTTCTTGTTGCTAGTACATTCCAATATTTCTTTCGCTGCATACAGTGTCAGGCAGTAGGAATTGTCGCTGATGCCCAATGTAGTGAAGTATTACATTATTGAGTACTGCATTTTTTCACAATAAAGCCCCACTCATACATTAAACATAAAGAAATCAGTGACTTCTTGAATAAATGAAATTTTTTTCAGCTAATAAGGGTTTTATTCTGAATTTAGTCTTCGTTTAGGTCGGTACATTTAGTTCTAGGTTTTTCCAATTTTTTTAATCCCTCCAAAATGTAGGTTCCTTTTAAAATAAGCGTTTGTTCCAGTGATGACATCTTCATTCAACCCAAATCTCTTACAGCCCAACTATTTCTTCAGGTTTGGAAACAAATAAAAATTAACTTGGGTTAAATATGGAGAATATGCTGAATAAGGCAGCTGTTCGTAGCCTAATTTATCATTCTTTTTTTCCATGGTGACTTCACTCATACATTGTCTTCATTGAACAGCACTTTTTTCTCATCATCAAATGCGGTAATTTCTTACCAAATCAATATCGAGTTTGTCCGAAAACTCAGAATAGTATTCATCCTTGCTTTTTTTTCCTTTTCAAGGTAAATGATGTGAATGCATTCCATAAAACTCTCACAATGACCTTGTTGTCCAACCCATTCATCTAGGGCTTCTTTGGTACATTTTCAACCGTAAAAATCCAATGTCTTTGTTGTTCTTAGTCTTTGGTGTGGTGTTATGGATTCATGTTCCCTCTATGAAAACACAAAAATTTATTTAGATAGCGGCAAAACATCGCCAAATACTTCTTTTGAAGTTTTCACACTAAGGTGATTATGGTCGAGTGTGAGCAATAGCATCATACATCACGCGAATAGCTTTCTCATATCCAAATATTCAAGTAAAATGTAATGTACCACTCAGTTAAGATGCCTTTTGCCTCAGCCAACTCAAGCACTTTCATTCTTCGATAAAGCAATATTATTCAATGGATTATGTTCACGATTTCTGGCGTGACGTCCAACTTTTTTTGAAGGACCTGAACTTGAGGCGTCAATTCTGCTGACATGACTTCAACAGAACTCAGTAAATCACTTCTTAACCATTCAAACAGATGGTGCAGAGTCTTTATAGTATTTCTGAAGTTTTTTCTTAGTTTCAGTGATGTACGGGAGGTGAGGGTACCATACAAACTTACTTCTCCTTCTAAGTTATTACATGAAATATTGTTTATTTATTTTGTTAATTTAACTACAAACGTCAAACTTGGTCTTACTTAAGTTTATCCTTGCTCTATAGTCTCCAAGTTCATGGTATGTCCAGATCAGACCATTAGAAGATTTAGGTCTTATACAAATCTGTCCCACCTTTCTGTATTTTTGTACGGAAAAAAATGTTGTTGTTATTGTTCACGTAAAATTCGGAGTATTTTTCGTCAGTTTAAATAAAATAAAAGTTCCAAATTGGTCCATTAAAAGGGGTAGCTGACCAAGAAAGTCCATTTGATATAGACATGTCCGTCTGTCTCTTCATATAAACTTGGAGACTATAAAAGATAGAGCCTTAAAGTCTGCATATTTAGTCTTTCTTATTCCATTTTCATGTAAGAATAATAAAAATGAATGTGATAATCCCTTCTTTGGGAATAGTAGCCATAAAAAGCTGCTCCTACTTTCTGAGTTTTTTAAAGCAAAAAAATTTTTGATTTTCTGCATATTTTAGCTAAAAATGTCAAATTTGGTTTATCTTAATTAAATTATAATGAAAACATTCCCTAAAGATACATATCGGAACACTAGTAGGCGTATAGCCCATACAAATTTGTGCACTTTCCTTTTTTGTAAGAAAAACATTTTGCAAGATTTTTGTATCTTACACTAAAACCAATAAAGTACTTCACACAATTCCAGTTAGACAAAAATCTCCTCATTAAATTTAAGTTTTAATGGGGATAAAGGGTAACTTCTAGTCGAGCACACTCAACTAAAAAGTTCTTTCTTATTTTTTTTTTTTTCTTCTTGTTGTTGTTGTCGTTTATACCAGCGGCAAATTTTATTTGAAAATTGAAATTTTATTTCTACAAAAATTGTTTTTAATGTTTTTCGAGTTGCTTTTCCGACTCGACTTGCTTGCTTGCTTGACTCCATCCATGCTCTATGCTGATTGAAATTTATTAGGCTTGTACCTGGGATTTTTGGTTGTAGTTGTTATTATTATTATTATTTATATTGTTATTGTTGTTGTTGCAGCTTAGTTATTGTTATTATTTGGATTATTAGTGCATTAGCTGTTTAATAATTTTTCGAACATTTTAAATGCATGTTTTTTCGTGAATTTTCTATGCATATATATTTATAGCTTTGCTTATTGTCTTTTGCCTATCAACACGTTTTGTGGCACACTTATGCTGCAATCTATAAGAGTTATGAGCGACTCGCTCTGTCTGTTCGCATTTTTGTATCTTAAAGTATTTTCTGTGCAAAACAAATCAATCAAAATGCAAATCAATAACGCAATTCAATTGGCAAATAACAACACAGCATCATAGAAACATCAGTTTATCATCAGTGTGATATGTGATAGCGCCGACACCATATGTGGTGAACATCGTTTTGTATTACATACAAAAAATATTTGTCTTGCGGCGGTTTTTTTTTTTTGGTCTCCAAAGTAAAGATTGTCGCAAAACTTTGAAGATGTAAAGAATACATTTGACATGTGATGCTATTTTTCATTGGTTTTTTTATTTTTTATTTATTTATAAATTGGCGGCATGTAGCATATTTTTTTTGTTGTACATTTTAAAGCTGTTTTTCATGGAAAATTTTTATAGTTTTAAGAAAAATATTTCTACAGAAAGCAAAGCTTGACAGTTCAGCTATTACTAAATACTTTTGAATTTGAAAAAATCTTTGACTTTGACCTTTCAGAAAGATTTACATCATTTAAAAATAGTTTGGGTAGAGCTCTTAGTTCTTTCAGTTTTAAACTACATTTAGCTCCTAGTATAATCTATGAAAAATACATGAATTGTATCTGTCTTGAGCAAGCCAATCCAAGTTCCTCTTTTAATTCAGTTTTATGTAATTTTGGAAATATATATACTTCTGGGTTCATTGGCTAACCACTAGCGAGTTAAATGAACTTTGCTTTTATCGATACCAAATGTACAAACGTTTACTTATGCCTATTCATCTTTAATGAAGAAAAAGTATCTAGAATGAATTTCATGTATCTGCAACGGATTTTCAGACACGATTTTTTTTTGGCAATTTATTGTTAAGCCGCATTGTTTCTATTGTGCTTCATACTGCATTAAATTGTAATTAGTAAATAAATGTTTTGAAAATATAAAATAGATAAATAAACAAAGAAACCTCGTGAAGTTTAAATAATTGGTAAAATTTATTTAAAGAAACTACTGAAACTACTCCGGTTGAAAGGCTATATTATGTTTGTGCAAATTTATGTAACAGGCAGACAAAGACGAGACAGATCTCATAAAGTTTATATGTATATATGTATTCTAGATCACCATCAAAACTCGAATCAAAATATGTTCGCCTGTCTGAGTGACCGTTTGAACAAAGAGCACTTAAAAACTGTATCACATAGCACCTTCAAATTTATATATTTAGAGTCCACTATTACTTCTTTAGATAACTATGTAAGGGGAACTTGGCACTTTCCATGAAAACCAACTGCTCCTGCTCAGTTTTTGTATGTTGTTTATTTAACCACAAATGCCATATTTGCTTTATTTTATGTTAATCCTTAAAAAATTATTCTATAAATGTTTATATCGAACCACCAGAAATGGTAGACTTCATCTTCCAATTTGTCCCTCCTTTCGATGTTTTTGTATGAAAAATATTTTGTTATTTTTTTTTAATTCAGCTAGAAGTGCCACATTTAATATCTTTTACGTCAATCCTAATAAGATATTCCATAAAGTACAAATTGGACCACTAAAAGGAGATGACTCCATACAAAAAGTCGAGTCAATATAGAAATGTCCGAATGTCTGGCTATGAACAACTTAATTTTGGAGACTAGAAAAAAGAGCCTCCAAAATGTAGATATTTACTCGTCCCTAGTCCCTCTTCAAATAACTTTTATACAATAAACGTTCCAAGCTCTCTCCAAGATGTATTACCATTTAAAATCTGCCACCCCTTTCAAAATTTTTTTTTGCACAATTATTTTTTTTTTTTTGCTTTCTTTTAGCTCAAAAAGCACAAATTTTGTGTAACTTAATTCAATTCTAAAAAATATTTTTTTTGTTGCTCCATATTGGACCACCAGGAGCGTATAATTTTCTTATCCATTTGGTTTTCCTTTTTTTATGGAACATTTTATTGGGGTTTAGTTGGGGTCAAGATCGACCTACTAGAAGGCGTAGTGCTTATACAAGTCTATATTTTCTGTGCTTTTTAATGGCATTTTTGAAGTGAAAACTACTTTACGGAGGCTAAATTTGAATGTTTTGAGGAATAAAAAATGGGTATCACGCGTGGTGAGAAGCATTGAGTGCAGACAAGGGAAGATAAGGATAAATGATCGCTAAGCCTGACATGTGCTTATTGTTGTTGTTGTTGTTGTTGCTGCTGTCTGGTTCTGTGTATATTGAAAAAATAACAATGTTGAAACGGAATTCAAGAAAGGAAAAAGCATTAGCTGGTGAGTCTGAAGCATGAAGAATGAGTGCTTATGCATGAGTAAGGTTTGGTTTTGTGAATGTTAAAATAAAAACAATGATGAAACGGAATTCAAGAGGGAAAAATCATATCAAAGGCATATTTTATTCTGTACGAAAGCGAGTTGATCTGTAGCGGAGTAATATAGATTCTTCTTGATATATATTCTACTTGATTCTGAGCTATAGCTGAAAAGTATATAGATTTGGTTTTTATTTGTAAAGAATATTTTTTAGCAACATAAAACGGCACGAAAATTTACCATTTCCTATTCTACAATCTCTATATTCTATATATCTTTATCTATCTATATACCTTAGACTCAGTTCACTTAACCAGATTAGGCTGTTAGTCAGTGCTTGCTCGAATTTGAAGGGCCAACTTCATAACGTATATATATATATATTGTATATTAAAAAAGTTTCACTTCAATTGTGACCCTATGTCATCTGTAGGGCGGCTCATGTATTGTATTTTAATTTTTATTTTTGTTTGCTTAGCTAGTAACGCCAAATTTGGTGTATCTTTTTTTAATTTTAATATAAAATGCCACACGGATTCAGAGACCGAATTCAATTTGAAGTTCTACGGGGTACAGTGTGTCTCAAAATGAACCACATTGCACTGCAGTATCGTTTCTTGAAAGAGCCATCTTACTTGAATTATTAGACGGCTTTTGCGTCCTCTATTCACATCGCGAGACACATTGCTGTAAATGGCTTCGTTCGGTTGAATGCTGTTGTATGTGTGCTGCCAATTATGAATTAACGAATTGGTCATCTTATCGATCTTAAAGTCTTAGAAAGATTCTGCATACGATTGTCTGAAAGTTTGTAGAATATTTCGTACGTCATGTACTACTGCAGGCAGCATTCTTACTTGTTTCATTTGTAAACCCAACTTCAACTTCGATTTCTATATTTCTGTTTCAAATTTGTATCATTTTTTTTTTCAGCTTCTTTCGAAATAATGAGCTTGCGCTTCGCATTTATTTTCGAAATAATGTTAATTTTCATTTTTCGTTTTAGTATAATAATTTTTTTTTTTTTCTTTTTGGTTTAAAATTCGATTCGACTTTGCCGCTTTTGCACGCCTTATTTGGACGTCGTCGCGTTCAAATTGCGACTTTGACTTGAGTAAATTTATAAACTGTTTGGTGTGTGTCTATCTACGAATATATGTACTACGTAGTATATACATATAGGAGGCAAGTGTTTTTGTGGCAACAACCACTTAAAATAGTAGATAGACTATGCTGTATGCCACCACTACACGCCA
Organism: Leucophenga maculata; assembly: GCA_035044805.1. Lineage (NCBI taxonomy): Eukaryota > Metazoa > Arthropoda > Insecta > Diptera > Drosophilidae > Leucophenga > Leucophenga maculata. Next base: position 297,018 of record JAWNNP010000798.1, read on the forward strand.
AAATGCGAGCTTCAAGTGAAACGATTCTAAGCGCGCACTAATAAATTTCATTACACCTGAATATAAATACAGCTGTCAATTTTATTTATTTTTTTTTCCGATTTTTGTTCGAGGTAGCTGCTACACTCCTACTGAACATTCCCACAGTCGTACGATATATACTTATTTATATTGTTTTTTTTTTTTTTCTCTCTACTCTTGGTTGGTATTTAAATGAGGCGCAAAATAAGTTTGGAAAATCTATTTAATAAGCTATTGTTTGAGTGTACCATTTTGGTTTTCAATATTGCATAGAAGTTACCATAATTATGCCAAAAGTTGATGCGAGTGGTTTAAATTGTAGCTAGGCGCCTTATGCTGTTATAAATATTATGCAGAGAAGTGCTGAGACTAATACAGTATCTACTTAAAGTAGGGTGAGCAGCATAATTTAATACACTCGAACTGTAGCAAGAAAAACAGAATTTCAATAAATATATTTGAAGTCGCTTACTCTTATAGTCTGGAAGATCTTATTGCTCAAATAGACTACTGACGGACGGACATATATACAAAAAAACAAAAATTTGGCGCATTTCTGCAAATATCTGCTTTAGTACATTAATATGCTGCCCATCTACTTTCAAAAATATTTTATTTGTTTTACTCTTCTGCACAACAGCAATTGTAGAACGCAAGACACTCCATAATACTTCATTACAACATTTTGTCAGATACTCACGCCTTTATCTTAAACACGCATCATCAACTCTTAATGTGTGATTAGAATACTTAATAAGTTGTACTCAAATTAACGTTCGAATTGTATTCTAAAATTTGCTTCAAGGCAATAAAGTATCCATTAAAATTCGGTCATCAAGATTAAACGCTTTCGAAGTATTTATGGCACAAAAAAGTTTTTGGCTGCAGCTGTATTATGAAAATCAGTTGAAGGTAGATTAACCACAATTGATCATCATCTTAGATGAAACATTTCTTAAGAATTTGTACAGTTTTTAATTGATTTGAATCATTGATGTTGTCATCTTTCTGCAAATTGCTCATACGTTTAAATGATTTGTCATCGCAAAAATGTGATAAGCTGTTGAATGAATACAACAAACTTGAGAAACTATATATTTAAAAGCCATAATAAAAAATATGATTTCAGTGCTCGCAATTGTTCTAATTTTTTCTTAAACTACATAATTTAGCACATACATTTTTTACTATATACACTGAAATAGGTAGGCCCGTAGGCAATTGACATCACAACACTCTGCCTATCAATCTAGGATATTGATCAGATGCAAAAATAAGATTTACTAGTCAAGCCCTTTCATTTGATACCCATATTGAGGGGTTGAAAAAAAATGTAATACAGAATTTTTTTGTGGCGGCCATCTTGAATTTACAATGATATTGAATAAACATAATTGTATAACTGTTCTACTTGTTTCATATCTATTACCCATATTAAGGGTATTGAACATATATCATGAAATTAGCCAATTTGTTGTGGCGGCCATCTTGTATTTCTTTTTTGTTCATGATGTACTATATTCTACTAGTCAAGCCCTTTCATTTGATACCCATATTGAAGGGGTTGAAAACATTCAATTCACAATTTTGTTTTATAATAAAGAGGAAGCATGGGCATAAAAAAATGGAATAGTATAATTTTTTCCGACTTAACCTTATTTTTTTAAAATAGTGTTTTTTCCGTATCGAAAAACTCAAGCAATATAATGGAAATGGAAAGATGGAAAATGGAACATCCTTCCAAGATAGCCTGAGATATTCTCCATATAATGAAAGAAAAAAACCAACACACCAGGTCGTTGCAGTAGGTCTAAAGTAAATAAGTATTTTAATACTCAAAAGTCCATGGTGTGTACCCAAAGTACATATTTTTTCAATATGGAAAAACTTCTTTTGGAGTGAATAAAATAACGCATTTAAATCGAAAAGGCAAGACGCACTAGAAAATGAAGCCTCTTAAATTGAAAATGCATATCGTTTGCAATTATTGGTATGATTGGAGTGAGCACATCTTCTCCTTTCCATTTTCAACGGAAGAATGTAGCAGCGATCATGTTGTTTTAAAGCTGCTTGATGACATGACTTGTTCCATTTCATAACTTTGTTGGGTTCACAGTTTCGAATTAGCATTAATGGAGATCTTACTTTAAGCTTCACAATAAGTGATGGCATTCTAGTTGTTTCCACTGAATTGAGATACTCAATGAACCAAATGACTGCTTGATTTCGATCCATATCCAATGTCTGGGAGTTGGTTAAAAAATTATATTCAGGAAAGTATTGTCGAAAAACTCCAGCAAGAAGTATGACTCCAACTCCTATTAGTCGTTGAGTTAACAGAAAATCGTGAATATATGTTAGTTTTTCAGATCCCAGCAACGTGTATACCAAATGGATGCAAATATAAGAGGCTTATGTGGGTGCAGGACTTCGCACATCGGGTCAGGATTCCTTTTCTGGCCTAACTGAAGTTCTTCTGTGTGTTTGAGCTCAATATAAGAAAGATACATATGTACATACCACGTTCATTTTTATATCCTGTTCCCATAGGGAGAAAAGGTGTGTAAAGTTTGTGCAAATATATTGAACAGGCAGAAGGAAAGGGACAGAAGAGCCTATGTAGTATATACATTAATGAGCATCAAAAATCGAGTCGATTTAGACATGTCCGTCTGTCTGGCTGTCTGTATGAAAATCGATCGTTATCTTGGACACTATAAGAGATAAAACCTTCAATTTTGAATATTTCAATTCTCAAATTCATCCATCAGATCTATTCCATTTAGGTCCAAAACGGACCATACAATTCTGAGTTCTTGTATAAAAAAAGTTTATTATTGTTTATTTGGCTAGAAACGCCAAATTTGATGTATCTTGCATGATTCCTAAGAAAATATTCCATATAGTCCATATAGATTGGATCACTAGAAAGTTTAGCCCTCAAAGAAAATGTTAGGATCAGGGTATCTCGTAATCGAGACCACTAAACTGCAGCGGTCTTTCTTGTTATATATATATGTATAGCTATCAATTAGTGTTAGTAATCTTCTTCTTATCAGATTGAGGTGTTCTACGAAGCAAAAAAAAAATGGAGTTCAAGTTTACTTGGCACTACTATTGAGTTTCTCTATAAAATGATGGATACCGATAGTAATGCATTGCCAGTTGAACCCCTGATGTTGATGTTCCACCCGAATGATGATAGTTGGGCTTGATCGATCTTAAACGATTCGAACACCTAAAGTATGAATTCGTAGTAAGACAACAAACATCTGTTACTAATGCCCAGTAATCCATCTTGCCCGAAACAGAAGTCGCTAATTTTTGATTGCTTTGTGGAAAATGTTCACACCTATGCGTTGATTTCCTTGATTAACTAGATGTAGCTGTTCGATTTTAACTATTTTCTGTTGGTTTTCCGCATGGTCTATTGATGTATGATTCAGGATATTTAATAGTAAGATCACAATCTGATAAGAATTAATGAAGAACATATCAACTATGATCGAAAAGATAAGAATAAATTGATGGACTATATGAAATATTTCGTTGTATAATTTATTATTTTTTGTATTCAAACGAAAGTCAATGGATTCGCGATATTTCTGCTTTATTTTCTTGACGTTCATGTATGTGGCATGATTAATTCGCTTCTCTCCAACTGTTCCCGAAGCATAGAACGCATCGATAGAGACACAATACATTAGTTTGTGACTTGTAAAAAAGTTGGCAAACGCAACATTGTGCTTGACGTCGGTCTCTAATGCGATATAAGCCATAGAACAACCCTTGCTCCTTCCCGAAAGTTCTCCTTTTCCAATGCAACAGTATATGGAATATGTTTAATATATAAGTATAGACTTCTGAAGAGACCTAAAACCAAAATGAAGTATTTTTCCTTCATGAACAATTTCTATGTTTTGGCAATTTTTTTGCATCAATTGAAAGTTTATGGGTGAATTCAAAGAGTATGAAGGATTTTCGGCGACCTTGTTTTATTCAAACGAAACACAATGATTTTATTTTTAATTTCCAAGAAATTTCGACTATCTTCGTGGAGCCTCTTTAGGGTCATTTACACAACCATGATAAACTACATGCCTAGGACGACTAGGACTCACCGCTTTTCGAGTCTGTGTGAATAAGTGATTCTCGAGTAGGTTCGAAATATATCGGAACTAAAAATAAAATGATTGAGTTTTTGTTTCGACAAAGTTATAATTCAAAAAGATTAGAAGGAGATTTTTTGTTCAATAATTCCATCAATGGTGTGAGTTTTAGGATTCAACTATGTAACAATGTGAAAGAGTTGTTTGTATCTGTTCCTTGAAATACATTTTTTTTAATCAACAAGTATTCCAACGATGCTCGATTAAATCAAAAAAACAATCTGTGAGATAACTGCAGCTAAATAGAACACTTCTAAAATCGTTTTTATTTTGCTAATTGTTGCAACGAATGATGAAGAATTGGAGGCCGTAGAATATTGTTCATAGATGAATATTTCTCAAACCCTCTTAGGAATCATGGCACCAAACAGTTCATTCAGCGCATTTTACGAAGTGTTCGTGTTATCGAATAGAATCTTATTGAATTAATTATTTTGGAACCTAGACTACTTTGGTTTCTATTTCCTTTATAGATTTGGGTTCACTTTGGTGCCTCTCTTAGTTTCAGTGTTGAGTTACGGCCATGACTACTACATGTTAAGGCCACCGGCTTAATCTTAATCTTATTCTTCTGGATCAATTATTGATTATATGGCATTCGTATTCATTCCTATTACCATAAACATATGACTGCCTTTTGGATATTTAAATATCCATGTCATTCTGTCTCTATCAATTTCTATGGTCCTCTTAGTACACATCTCAAAACGTCATCAAAATCGTACTAGCAGATCTTGGGATCAGACTAGACAGACGGACTTTAGATAAAGTTGATATTTGTAATTTTCTTATTTTTTTTCGATTTGTAATATATTAAGTAATATTTTTATGCACCTTTGAGCATTGAAGAAGTTCTTCTATATGGTGTTCTAAGTTATTATTTAAAAAGGTTTTTAGTTATGTATTATCATTAGCTATTTTGCTCCAAAAAATTTTTAGTAGGCTATTCAGATCTATTTAAAAAGTAAATTAAATTAAAAATAAAATAAATAACAAAACCCTTCTTTTAAGTCTGACCATGGCTTTGCTCCAATGCCATTGTTTCACACTAATAAATACCAATACCATTTATTAAAACAAGAAGTGTTTAAAGTATTATTTTAAGGACTTTATGATATTAGTTAAGCTTGATAAGTTTTGCTTTACTTATTTTCTCACCAAGCTTGTTAGACTTATCACTAATTAATTAATTGACTGTCTGTGAATACCCTGAAAATTATTTTTTTTGTTTAATGAAGCTTTTCAATCAGCTCTTGTATGCCAGCACATTATTAGAGCATCAGTTAAAGTCTATTAAGAACTAAACAAATCATCATTTAACATATTAGCATAAGCTTATTTCTTACAAATATATTTATTTGTTTCGCACTAAATAAATCCTTTCAATTTGCAACACGTGTTATATTAAATTAGAAACAATTTCCAGTTCAATTTAAACTCTTTCTTGCTAGTACAACAATAGATTTCTTAATTCGTTCATTTACATTTGACTTTCCTTTGTGCTGTGTGACATTTGTTTAAACATTTGCTTTGCGTCTGTTCTGAAATATTAAAAAATAGATTTTGTGTTTTGCTTTAATTGTTTTGCAGTCGTTTTTACTGTCATCGACGTCGTAGTCGGTGCTTCAAAGTGAAATTTATGGCATTCTCAGCAATATTTCTTCTACAATACAACAAATATTTGCTAATAAATTATTTTACTGTGCTGCTATTTGCAAATTTCTTTACATTTTCCGGGAATGTTGCACGTAATACACATTTTTTACAACAAATTAAAAATAAATAAATTTAAATAAACCTAAACAAAAGAGCACCCTTTAGTTAGTTTGCAATATGAAATATTTAAATAAATTTATTGTGCAAAAAAAAAATTATTAATAATAATAATAAATTTTATGCAAATGACGCATTTGGTTTCAACACTGCGCAGAAAAATTGCTTGACCAATTATTTTTGGATGGCATAAAAAAGAAAAAAAAATTTTAAAACCTTTTTAAACAAACTTTGTAGCTTTTCCAATTTAAGTTCTTAACTTAAAACGCTGCAGAACACTTTCATTTTTCTAAATTTCGCTTTCAAAATTTCAAAAATGCATCTTTCTCCAACTGCTGCATGTGCGCCACCCGCACGTTTTTTGTTTATTTCTGCTTAAAATAATGATGACTTTTTAAGCCGATTTTAAAAATTCAACAAAAGTGTGGACAAAAAAAAACCAGAAGATGAAGCAAAAGATCTTCAAAAATCTACCAAAGAACTTTCTCTTTTCTTAAGTTCATTGTACATTTTTTTTCTTGCAGCTTATTAGCTTTTTTTCTCTTTATTTTAAGCGCGCTGACCACTGAGCGTATTGTAATTAATTGGAAATTTCGCGCTAAATTAAATAGCAAACGTTGTTATTTTTTCTATATTTCTTCTTCAGATACTTCTCTAAAAAAAAATATTGCATAATTTTAAAAAAAAGATATAAAAAAAATTATGAAGAAAGTTTCTCTTCTTCAACTGCAACTAAATACTCAAAAAAAAAAAAAAAAAAAAGAACGCTTTTCATTTTCATTTGCCTACGACTACTTCACCATGAAGTAAATTATTATTAGGTGTTATTGTCTTCCGAAGAAATGTTTACATCAAAAGTTAAGAAAAAAAAAATGAATTAAAAATCGTTGTTTAAGCGAAGAAAAAAAAAACTTATCTTGCACGACTCATCAATTTGATTTTTTGTGGTTTCTATGATTTAGGCATATTTTTTTTTTATTTATTTATTTAATTGTTGTTTTTGTTGTTTTTGTCATTTATCATAATCAGCTATGAATATCTTTAGGAATAAAGTTGATTTGTATATATTTCTTAAATATAAAATGCTGAACTCATTACACTTGGCGAATTAATGTATATATTATTAGATATTTGAATGATCTATACTTAATGAATTGCATAAATTCTACAAGTAAACAGGCGAACATAAAATAAAAGCAATTTGTTCTAATGGGTTGCACACAAGTGCGAGTGGGAGGAAAAAAATATTTTATTTTTCTTTTTTACAATTTGTTACATTTGAAGGTGAGAATAAATAACACAAAGAAGTATCGGAGAACCGACCGCCAAATGGTGGCATAATCCTAAAAGTTGCTTAAGTTCGATAATTGGCAGATGACCAACAAGCCTCAACTCAACTGTCTCCTAAGAGTTCAAGATGACATATCAGCTTGAAGGTGAGGAATAAATCACTCAACGAATAGGAACTAGTGTCGGAGAACCGACCGTCAATCTAGGCAATCTTCCGTCTAGGTCTCATCAGTCTAGTGATTTTTCTGCCTGAAGATTTCTTCGTTTAGAGATTCCTTCTTTATGTTTTTCTTTTTTTTTTTTTGTGTGGTATATTAGATTGTTGGAACGTTTGGTCTCTGAATACAATATAATATGTCTACCTATATTTTGTGAAAATTATTCAAGCTTCATTTTTAGGCCCTGTACCGAAGGTACAAGAGCCTATTGGGTTTGTGGAAATGTATGTAACAGGTAGAAATAATGGTCGGAGACCCCCAAAGTTACCCCGATTATGGTCAGGAGTGATAGAGCAGTCGATAGACATGTCCGTCCGTTTGTCCACCAGTATGTCCGTCCGTCTGTCCGTCCGTCCGTCTGTATGAACGAAAGGATCTCGGAAACGGTAATAGATAGAGACTTCGCGTTTATTGCATTCGACTAGGAGTGCTCTGGAATTTCACAAGTTTATTTTAAAATTTTGCCCCTCCCCCCCTTCATCATAAAATCACCCCCAAGGCTAAAAATTTCTTCGGCACAAAAAAAATGTAGTGCACCAATATGAAGTTAAAGCCCCCCTAAGCCTAAATCCAAAAAGTTCATCAAAATCGGACAATAAATGACGATTTTATAAACAATTGAATTTGAACGACCCCCTTTTCTTTTCATTCATATTCGCGCAGTGAGAAGTGGTCATGTGTTTGATCATAAGCTCGGGAAACATTTAATGTGTTTGTTAGGCGACCTGAACTGGTGCAGGGCCTCTTACAGATACGCCCGACTGAAATTTCCTTACTTGTTTATTTATGTATTTCTATAACTTCTTTTCACCAAATTTTTTCTTATGCTTTAATATGTTCCAATTTTATAATTCCATATCTGGAACATCTTATATTATTAAATATTATAATATATTTTTCTAAATATTTACTAATCAATTTTTTTTCTCTTTCTTTTTAGGTATGTTTCCACTTATTCCATTATATTTGTTGTAGAAATATTTTAACCATGGTATTTGGTAAGCTTTAAATTCTCCAATTGATGTCTTTGATGTAAAGAAAAATTTCTGTATTAATATAAGGTATAACGAGGGAGAGAACTGAGACTAGAAAAAGCATTAATGTTTTATATTTAATTAGATCAAATTACTAGATGTAGCGCTTGCTGTACATCTTGCACATAAGATTGTCTTTTTATTAGGAACTATAAACTCGAAATATAGCTTCTCTAAAAGTACACTTGAACAAGCTCATCTTAAAATTTTACTCTTCGTAACCAACTGCAGCATAAAGAGAAATTTTAATGGATCCACTGCAGCAATTAAGATCCATCTATGCTTTTTTAAAATAAATTATGCTTCCAAATTGTGATAAATGCAAACATTTTCTTAGTTTATAACAATTCAAAAAAAAATTTCAACACCATATCTCACTCATAATTTTTCAATGTATTTTCATCCACTTAATACAAAAAATTATTTTCAAAAGTTTTTTTCGTATATGAATAGATTTATTTGGGCTAATAAGATCTTAAGTTAACGTTAAGTCGTGCTTAAAGAAGTCTAAAATTCACTGGTTACTTTGAAACTTCTTCTTTGGGAGCTCTTCAATCAGTGTTACTGAAAGATTGTGGCCACAAGCCTCCTTAAGTTCAACCAATTATTCAACAATTTTTGTAAGGTTCCAGAGTAGCTCTGATTCTAATTCATAATCTGGGTCACCCTTAAAATACATTGCTGGCAACGAGATCTATAACAAAACCTGATTATAAATGTGGAATTTTGCTTCAGCAGATGGCTCTCAAATCTTCTCAAACTGGAAGAACGGCACAATAGGAATTGTAGCATCTACTACTTCAGTTGCGGGTATCTTTGTACCCAAAAACAGAACTTCTATTGCAATCGGCATCTGGCACAGTCTTTTAAACTGATATTTAGACATAGATGTCTGCTCATTGCACAGAAGTCAATATTAATATACTCTCAGATTTACTTCCTGGCAACCATCCTGCATTTTGTTAAAACATTGTTCCGATAATCTTCAACAGCTCTCGGTAGATTGTAAGGTCAGGATGGTTTAGTTTCAAAAATAGCAGACAGTCTGGCTAGATCTGCGTCTGATAACCATACCACTCCTTTGATAGGCTCAGAACCCTTCTGTGGTATTGTAGATGTACTTCGCCAAATCAAACATTGAAAACGATTTCAGACCGCCAGACTTTCAGGTCTACTGAACTTTGGTTAGTTAAACAACTACTGCTATTGAATTGCTTAAATAGAAATTCACTTCTCAGCAGAGGAGACTGTTCACGGGCTATCTCATCGACTGACATTTCCACAAAATTGATCTTTCTCTGTCTAGAAGAGAATGAGATACACTTTCTCTGTTATTGCCTGCCTTTGGTCAGACTCAAAGATAAGCAGCTAAATAGTTATTTCAAGGAAGCTTCAAGGAACGTGCTCAAAGCCAGGTGGATCCTGTTACTATTAACCAAACCATATCGGCTAATGGCGCAAAAGACATAACAATATGTTTCAGCGTCCGTTTCTTTTGAAAAATTGTCCCACACATTTACAACCTCTGAGGTCTAAGAGGATAAAATAGAGGATTAAATAGCTGTTCGAACCAAGTTTGTTTCCACAGCAACCCTTGTTGTACGACTTAGGTTCAGACATTACGTCAAGACTTGTTTATAGTTGGAATTGATATCTAGAAAACGATTTCTTGAGAAAAAAAAATGATATCGAGAAAATATATGAAAAATCTGGGCCTTTATTGAAATTCAAAACATCAAAAGTAAATTGGAATAGAAACACGAGTAAATATTATAAAATTTCCTAATTTGAAGTTTGAATAAATATTATAGAATAGCTGAACTAGAATAGAAGAACTAATTATTTTCTGTTTAGCAATTAAACTGTTTATTTTAAAATTTTCATGTAAACAATTTTTTTTTTGGGCTGAAGCATAACTAAAACATCAAGTGAAGCAATCCGGCAAGAAGATATGACTGTCTCCAATTTCACAAAGAAACTTTTTTCTGCTGATCACATCAACATGTACTTGAAATTTATTTGTCTTTATAAGGGAGGAACATTAAATTTCAGCCGTTTACCTCAAATTAAACCAAAGATGTGAAGAATTTTGTTTATTGTTTAAATGGAAAATGGAAATGGAAAATGGAGCATCGACTCCTATCTAAATATTTTTTATGTTAATCCAGGTTATAAACTGTCTATGTACCAAATTGCATTCAAATTCGTTGGTCCATTTGTGTGTTATTGAGTAACAAACATACAAACCTTTATAATTTTAATATATTCCAGTTAAGTTTGTCAAAATCGAAGGGAACTAAGCTCCACCGCTCATAGAAGCAATAATCAAAATGTATCATAACTTTGCATCAATTCGAGGTAGAGAGATGAAATTTGGGATATATGTAGATGAGATCAGGAGAAGTAATCATGTCAAGTTTGATCAAAATCGAAGGGGACTATGCCCCAACCCTCGTAGAAGCAATAATCAAAATGTATCATAACTTTGCATCAATTCGAGGTAGAGAGATGAAATTTGGGATATATGTAGATGAGATCAGGAGAAGTAATCATGTCAAGTTTGATCAAAATCGAAGGGGACTATGCCCCAACCCTCGTAGAAGCAATAATCAAAATGTATCATAACTTTGCATCAATTCGAGGTAGAGAGATGAAATTTGGGATATATGTAGATGAGATCAGGAGAAGTAATCATGTCAAGTTTGATCAAAATCGAAGGGGACTATGCCCCAACCCTCGTAGAAGCAATAATCAAAATGTATCATAACTTTGCATCAATTCGAGGTAGAGAGATGAAATTTGGGATATATGTAGATGAGATCAGGAGAAGTAATCATGTCAAGTTTGATCAAAATCGAAGGGGACTATGCCCCAACCCTCGTAGAAGCAATAATCAAAATTTATCATAACTTTGCATCAATTCGAGGTAGAGAGATGAAATTTGGGATATATGTAGATGAGATCAGGAGAAGTAATCATGTCAAGTTTGATCAAAATCGAAGGGGACTATGCCCCAACCCTCGTAGAAGCAATAATCAAAATTTATCATAACTTTGCATCAATTCGAGGTAGAGAGATGAAATTTGGGTTATATGTAGATGAGATCAGGAGAAGTAATCATGTCAAGTTTGATCAAAATCGAAGGAAACTATGCTCCACGCCTCATAGAAGCGTATCCAGTTGAGGTAGAGTGTTGAAATTTGGTATATTTGTTAATGGGAACGAGATGTGTAAGATCCATTGAAAAAGGAAAAGTAATCGTGTTAAGTTTTGGTCAAAATCGAAGGCGACTATGCTCAAACCCTCATAAAAAACGTATCCATTTGAGTTAGAGGGATGAAAATTGGTACATTTGTTAGTGCGAACGAGATGTGTAAGTTGCATTGAAAAAGTGGAGAGGGTTTAGGTGTCTATGAAGAACATACATACATATATATGTATATATGTATAGACAATATGAATATCTTTTTTTAGCTGAAGGCTCAGTAGCCAATGTTATTTCCTTAAGCTAGATTTCTACATTAATCTAAGATCTCGGTGTATATAATAAATTTTTACTGGGCACAACAAATCGTGCCGGATACCGAATTATATTAGCTGTTCAGTTTTTCAGTTTAAGAAATAATTTATTTATATTTTTTAGAGTGTAAAGAAAATTCGTATATCTGATGATGAAAATATGGTCTAAATCGGTTCAGCTGTTTCGGAGATTAACCTGGACAAATAGAATAATGAATGTCATACAGATAAGCAGACAGACAAAAATTTAATGGAACGACTTATGTATTGGGTTTCCATTAAACCTTCATTTCGGAATAGTTAAACATTTTTCAAAATTAAGTTCTGGAGAATTTTAATTACAAAAAGCAAATTTGGTGTGTAGGGTGTTTTATTTATAAAAAAAAAAGTTGAATAAGAAGAATAGGAATTTTCAAATTAAAATACTGAGAAATTCTTTTTTTATTTAAATTTTTTTTTTAAGAAAAATACAGCTGAGTTCTTATAAAAAAAAACTTAAATAAAGAAACTTATGCCTTATCAACAGCTGTTTTTCTGCAACAAAAACAGCTGATTTACTGCTCGCTGATAAGATTGATTTCAGGCTGTTTTGTGAAGAATTTAATTTTCAAAATCTAAAAAAATTTGCAAAACCAATTCGAAAAAAAAAACACATTTTGCATGAAATGACCGCCAAGTAAATATTTGGGTTAAAAGCAAAGCAAAGCAAAAAACAAAACAAAAAATTCTTGCAAAAGCAACAACAACAATAAAAACAACTGCAAATGCAACCAACGCACCACCGGTTAACCAGTTTGGGACCAAGCCGACTCAAACCCGCTTCTTCGCACGAGTGTACTTCGTGCGCGCTTCGTGCGAAACGGTTTGTCCCAAACCGGTTACACTCATTCGACTCTGCGCTTATTTGAGTTTTGATCTTTTGCACGACACGACGATCATTGAGTATTCTGCATTTGACGTGTGCGGTTGTTGTTTGCGCATGGCGAAGCGCATAACGTTTTACCGTTCGAATTTCGCGTTTTTTGTGTGAATTAAAATTAAATTAAAACTGTGCTTTTTTGTTGTTTTTCGGTGTAACCACAGCAAATACAATTAAATACAACAACAAAAATAATAATACCTAATAGCAACAACAACAAATGTAGCGCATTTTATTTAAAAGTAAACGGTATTTGATTTTTTTTAATATGTTTTTAATTTTGTTTAATACGTTTATTAATTGAAAGCGCAGATCAGCAGCGCGCGTTCGTTCATTCACTTTCTGTCTTTGTTTGTTTGTGTTTTATATGTTGTGTGACTGTGTGTGTGTGCGTGTGTGTGTGTGTATGTTTGTTTTGTGTTTTTGTAGCATGCAAAAAAAAAATAAATAAAAACAAACAAAGAAAATGCAATAACAAACAAACGAATTAATATTATAAAAAGCAACAACAACGTATAAACGTGCAATAAAATTAAATGCAAAAACAAATTACATATAAAAAAAAAATTCAATTACAAAATCTTCGTTTCACTTCTTACAATCAAAAAAAAAAATAAATAAAGAAAAGAAGAGCTGATTGAAAAGTTTGAGTATTTAAAAAATGAAATAAACAAATTTTGTGAATAGTTTTGTGTACAAAAATATTTTAATGCAGTTTATTTTGCTTAGTAAAGGGTCTTTCAAAATGAGCGCGTATTTTTTATAACTAAAAAATTATTCTATTTTTTAGTTTATTTGGTATGGATATTTGTTTTATAGGCAGAGTTCTTGTTTATTTGAAATATAAATTTAATTAATTTGTTTTATTTAAAGAAATTTTTAGCTAAAAGTTCAAGTTAGTATTTGATAAATTAAAAAATAATTAATTTATTTTTATTTAAATAATTTTTTGTCTAAAAGTTGATCTCAGTAAATATTTTAGAGACATGGATTAGACTTTGAATCTCTATAAAAAATAACATCTAGAACTTATGAAATATGAAAATATAAAGTTTTCCGGTTTAAGAAATAATCAATTCTTTGAAAAGTCTTCTATCTGCTGTGATGAAAATCTCTTCAAATGTATACGGTTTTTGAAAAATATTGTCCGGCGAATCAGACTAGTCAATACTTACGTATTTCGCATCGCTGAATCCGAATCTGAGATCAGAATGTATTATTATTTTCTAACCTCTAACCTCAAAAATCGTACCTTTTTACAATTTACCACCGGACAAATTTTTTGTCGGGCTGAGTTATCTATAAAAACTAGAAAGAATATATATATGAGCTCAATAAGAAGTTGATTTCTATCTTTCAAAATGTTCTTTATTTGTATTTTTAATTATTCCAATTCGACTCTTTCTCGTGGAGATACTCTCAAAATTATTTGAAAATTATTCTCAAAACTATATCGATACATAAATTTTTTTATAGGAAACCATTATTGTAATACTTCAAAAGACGATACTTTCAAGTATCGATATTTTGATGTTCAACTAAGAAATCTCGAAAAACAATATTCTATCATCGTCAAAATACGGAATATTCGGAATATTCCTTCACACACAGATTTATTATATCATATTACATTGATAATAGTTTCAAATATTTACAAACTTCATTGAAAGATGACAGTAAGCTTGAAGAAATATGGTAAAAAAAGAACCAATCCGCTTCTTGCCTTATTTCTGACATATACCGAACCTAGCTTAACGAAGATATTTCAATATTTTGTCCCGAATTTTACGTTTTTATGGATTTCTCTTATTGTAAATTTTCGATGTAACAGTATTCAATAGCTTTCGATATATCAACCATTTTAATTCTGAAACTACTTCCTTGCAAATTCATAAAATTAAAAATCCTGCAATATATCTCAGATTGGATCAAAACCAAAAAACCAAAAAACAGCTTTTGAAAAATTGCTCAAAATTTTGTTTAGAAAAGTTCATTTTGAATAATTTTTGAGTTTAACATTAAAAAACCCAAAAACATTTTGAATAAGCGATTTAGAATACATCTGTAAAAAAAACTTCTGGCTATACTTGGGTTTAAAATTATTTTGAAACTGAATTGTTCAGAATATTTATTCCAGTGAAGTCCGTTTTAAATAATTTTTGAGCTTAACTTGTTTAATTTAATCAAATAATTATTTTAAGAAACTCATTATACTCCCCAATTATTATTCAGTGATCTCATCAAACTCAATTGATGAAAGTTTTTGAAGTTATTTTTGCAATTTAATGTTAAAATTTTGTATAAAAATAGAATTTCTGCCCATATGACTTGGCTTATGGATTGCACTCAGAATTCATTCGTAAGTAGTAAAAATTTCGCAACAATTTGACGATAGTCTAATTTGGAACCATGTTTAGAGATTATCTGTGCTTTATTAAGCAATAAATTTTGTTCAAGAAATAAACTCTACTGCGCATATGACTTATGGATTGGTCTCATAAATTTCATTCGTAAGAAGGCACCAATTTGAGGGAAGTCCATTTTGAAACATTTGCTGAAGTTATGTTTGCTTTTTTAATAAAACAATTTGTTTTTACTGACTTATCTCATAAAACTGATTTGTAAGAAGTAAAACATTTTGCAACAGATTAAAGCATTTCTGATTTAAATTCTTCAATATTGCAAGAAATATTATCAAAGGCAGTCATTATTGAGGCAGGGTGAGCTGACATGGTTTGGAGTGACTCAATAGGGTTTGTTTTTTTTAATTATAAGTTTAAACGATACATGTAGCTGACAAAGGAAATATTATTCTTATTATTTTTCAATAGCGATACCAGAGCACATTAAGTTGCTGTGATAAAACGGGTTTCAAAAATAAAAACAAATAAAATTCTAAAAGATTTTCAAATAAATTGTGTTAAAAACTAATATTTGGCAGATTTAATAAGGTAAATAAATGTTTCTTATTAATTAATTGTTTATTTAGTTAATTAACAGAGAAATTGCGCTCCATATTATTGGAATGGTTCATGTATTCGAAGACATTTTGCCATATTCCATTAAAATACACAAAAACATCAGGGGCTGGCACTATATGCGTGTTTTGGAGCTGGTGTTCAGAAGAACGTTCTCCCTCAACCCACATTTGCCATGAACAATTATTTGAAAAAAACTAGCTTTACCCGCGGATTTGTACGCGTCAAGTAAAACCTAACTGTTCACACGTTGAATACAAAAATTATCACAAATGGATGCAAAGCTATGAAGAATTTTGTTTATCATTTATAGGAGGGCTTTGTCTCACTTCCTCCAATCGACTAAAACTACTTCTCTCGAATCCACTAATATGTTTACCAAATTTCAACTATGTACGTCAAATGGATGAAAGGTATGACGATATATATGGGGCGGCTGGGAATGGATCACTTCCTATAGCCTATGTCTTTCTTTAATGTCCCAACTATCTCTATACCAAAAATTCATTTAAATTGGTTCAGGCATTAAAAGGTTACATGGATATTAAAAAATTTATCACAAATATTTTAAAAAAAATCTGGTTTAACGATATATTTTCTTGTGTTTTCTTATCAATGGTCATTACTTGTCAAACGGCGCTCGTATAGGTTTTTTTTAACAATATCACTTTTTTTTTTAATGAATCCCATCCGCATTCTGTTCTGGATCCGGCCCTAAATTTTATATATTTTAGTCATACCAGAATCTACAAATACTTTAAATTCATTTTTATATATTTAGCTTTGAGAAGCCGTGATCAACCATTTAAAGAAACTTCATCAACTTTTTCTGACCATATTGTACTGTTGAACAACCAATTCCATGGTTTAAAAAAAAAAAAAATCGGTCTTCAAAAATTTCTATATTTTTTTTATTAATTATGTTTTTTTGCAAATTTTCATCAATAAAAAGTTATGGTTTGGGATCCAATGAAAATTAGAATAATAAACTAATCAAATATCATATTTGTAAGCTGGTATTTGAAAGCTTCCTTTGATGTTAAAAAGACCTCCTCTATTTTTTGTCGCTTCGAGTAGACCTTAAGACGCTCTTTCACATGGTGAAAACCAAAAGTTTTTACAATTTTCGCCAATAAGCCCACATTTTATAGACCATCTCATATAGTTATTTTTTATTCTTATATAGAGGGAAATAAAAAACCCGATACACTGTATTCCAGCTTAAACATAATTCAAGGTCATTAAATTCAGCAATGTTGGCAGTTTTAATTTCCATATTTTCCATATCCGTTTCAACTATTTGTGGAAGAAATATTTAAAGTTTAAATTTTTGCACGTAATTTGTCACATAACGCCGACTAGTTAGAACCATATACATATATATAATATGAATATTATTTGGAAACTCCAAAAAAATAAACTTCCGGCCTGCGAAATGTTCTTATGAACATTATTCAAAGAATATAATAATTCATTAAACGCACAGAAACTCCAAAAATGTTTGCATAAAAAAGCTGTTCAATACATTTTTAGTCTACAGAGCTTAAAACAATTAAAATAATTTAGTTATGAGTCTCATTCATGAAATATTTTGTTCGTTAATACATAATTTGAAAGAAACTCCAATTGTTCTCAGTCTTTTGGCAGAAATATTATTTAAATAAATAAAATAATTAAAATTACATTTTGAACAACCAATCTTCGAAAGTAGATCCTTTAATATACTTTTAGTCTAATAGCTTATATTTCTGGATTCTTTAAACATTTAGTATGAATTATTTGAGTAATGTTATCCATATGATTGCAGATGAACAGAAAACAAATTTTCGAGTTTTAAGACCCCAACAAAAATACAAATACAGTTCAACCTCGCTTAACCGGGCCTCTATTAACCGGGAACATCTGTTAACCGAGATGCTTAGTGATTTATTTTATACCTCTATGAAATGTGATGTACCTCTATTAACCGTGATTCAATAAAAGCTTGCATAAAACAAAGTGGTTTAGAAAAAATTTTATACCAGAAGCAAAAGGGCATTTGCAGCGCATTGGTCTCGAAGAAAAATGTAAAATATTTTTGTTTCTCGACAACTGTCCAGCACATCCGGATGTAAATGATATGAAATCGTTTCAGTAAAATATCTTCCACCGAATTGTACATCCTTGATTCAGCCTATGGATCAAGAAGTTATTCGAAGATTTAAATGCCATTACCTTAAATTGAGCGTGAAAATAACAGACTTGAATTCGTGAAGTCATTGAACATCAAAAGAGCTTTGTGGACAGCGGCAACTGCGTGGGCCAATGTAACCCCACAGGTTTTACAAGTTTGAAATAATTTGCTTCAATCTCAAAAGAAATGCAACCAGATGTAACAATACCGCGTGGATGTACAACTGAAGTGATCTCAAAATGGATATAGTGCGACGTTGATATCAAAACGTTTGCTATTATATCTGACGATGAAATTATTAAAATGCTTCAGCAAACCCAGAAGGAGGAGCATGTCTTAAGTTCCGAAGAATCAGATCGAGAAAACTTAGAAACCCCTACATTGGCTCAGGCAATAGAGGCCAGTAGTGTTTTGTTAAAGTTCTTTGAAAACTTCAAAATAAGAAGCTCTTCTTAAAAATACAAAAAATAACGAATGACAACAATCAAATTACGTATAATCAGATTCCTCTTTTAACCGGAATTTTCGGAATAAGCAATATCAAATCTTCTGAAAAACTATTCTAATTTTATTTAAATAAAAGCGGCTTCTTATGGTAGTAATCTTCACATAAACTCGTGTATCACTAGACTTGATACGCTTTTTAAACCAACCATCCACATTCCATTTTCTATGTATACATATAAAGCTTTGGACTTAAATTCAATTCCGAAAAATCTCCATTATCCATATCTGTCTGCCCATCTGATTGTGTATATGTACCAAACATACTCCCACAAGTTGGCTTGAATATGATTATCTAAAGCGAAACAATACAATAAACGCGTTATGGTCAGAAGAAGCTACACCTCTTAACAGTAGCATTTTGATTTTAAAATTTTTTAATGAAAACAATCTTATTTTAAATAATATCGGTCCACATAAATTCAAATAAGTTAATATTGTATAAATTGTACATTTATATCGATAAAGAGGACTTAATATAATATTAGAGAAAGCTAATATTCGCATGCTAGGCTTGCGAAAATTCGAAATGCAAGTCGGGACTGTCGCGTCTTGCGTTACAATTTTAAAGAAACCTAGCTTCTGACCAAAAAATCCGGATGACCGAGATCGGATCAAGTACTTTATTCCGTGCCTAAATCTAAAGTGTATTAAAGCCGAAGTTTTATCGAAGTTAATGATTTATCTGGGTTTCACTTTTATCGATATATAAATAAAAATATTTTGATAGTCTTTCTGGCATACGCTGTGATCGACAGATTGATTAGATTGATTTTCTTTACATTATATTTCACAAAGAATAACAGTGGTCAACACAGTACATTCAAATTATCTCATTTATAACTTTCTTGAGTTCAGAGCTTGCTTAAGATACTACCAAAAATTCTAGCAGTATTGTGTCATCATGAAGGTGGTGCATATTTCTTGCTACACGGTCCATTACTAAAATCTCCAAATTATTCAAGAAATCGATCCAAAAGGGAATATAAATAATGATCTGCAATGTTCATATAACACTCAAGATCTTTTGAATGACTTAAACTAATTGTAAATAGTTTTCTATATAATATTTCACAAGAAAATGTTGGATTACAACAAATGATTTCCATGTTCTCTTCTTGAGCTTATTAATGAATTCGAAAAAATTTGGGTTTTTAATTAACCGTCTAATCTGTAGGCTATCAAAAATAACTTTTTTGCACTTAGCTCGAAGCTCGAGATCGAATGGCAAGCAAAACCTTCACCATCTTATCTATATAATTCGAACTCGATTCACTAAAGATATTAAAAAAAATTTATGACTGGACACCAAGGCATTGAATAAAACACAAAACTGCAAAAATTGTTAAGGAAGAATATCCAAAGTATTTTTATTTTTTATTGGTCAGTGTAATTTATTCATTATTTCACCCAGTTTCAATTTTCGAATTCAAAGAAATTATTCAGAAGGGATTTCGTTAAAATATTATTTTTCTTGGGGAAATATTCCTATCAAGATATTTAATTAAAAATTCGCCAAAACTTGATGTTCCTACCAAGAAAAAAATTGTCCAAAACTCAGAAATTTTACGAAAGCAAATTCATTCAGCTCTTAAAGAAGATCTATAGACTTATTCCTGAATAACATATGATTTCCTATGTACATGAAGTATCAATATATAATGGAAAGAGAAGATCTGGACACATTTTAGATAAATTTTAAACAAATTCATTCAGTTTTTAGTGCCTATATTTTATATAAAAACTTCAATTAAATTTTCGCTATTTTTCATAATTTAAAAATTTGTGAGGAAATTGCTTTTTATTATCATTTAATTCCGGAAACTCTTTAAAATATGTATGTCTTCTGTCATGACTTCTATAGATGCTTTGAGAACAGCGTCAAAGAAAGCGTTGTGTACCTATTATATCACTGATAGAGAATGTCTAGAGCTGCATTCGTACAGCTGCTGAAGTATTTTTTCGAAGATTTATAAAAGATTTCGAAGATAGATGACAACAGAAGATATGTTGAAATATGTCAATACCTCAAAGTGTTTGTAAACGGAAGGTTTTCGTCCTTATTTTGAGAGAATAGTATAACAACGAAGAGGTGCTAAGCTCTCTTTTTTTTTAGGCCCTGTACCGAAGGTACAAGAGCCTATTGGTTTTGTGCAAATGTATGTAACACGAAGAACTAATTGTCAGAGACCCCCCAAAGTTACCCCCATTATGGTCAGTAGTGATAGAGGAGTCGATATAGCCATGTCCGTCTGTCCGTCCGTCCGTCTGTGTGAACGAAAGGATCTCGGAAACGGTAATAGATAGAGACTTCGTGTTTTTTGCACTCGACTAGGACTGCTCCGGAATTTCACAAGTTTATTTTAAAATTTTACCCCTCCCCCCCTTCCCCATAAAATCACCCCTTAGGGTAAAAATTTCTTCGGCACAAAAAAAATTGAGCACACCAGTATAAAGTTAACGTCCTTCTTAGGCCAAATCAAAAAAGTTCATCAAAATCGGATAATAAATGACGATTTTATAAGCAATTGAATTTGAACGACCCCCCTTTTCTTTTCATTCATATTCGCGCAGTGAGAAGTGGTCATGTGTTTGGTCATATGCTCGGGAAACATTTAATGTGTTTGTTAGGCGACCTGAACTGGTACAGGGCCTCTTACAGTCGGTTACGCCCGACTGAAATTTTCTTACTTGTTTTAGTATGTGTTTTGTGTACTCCCATAATTTATACTTTTGTATCAGCTCTTGCACATATATTAGCAAATTTCGGAAGGCGAAATCGGCGCATTTCCGGACGTTTCACTACTTCAATTTTTTTTGTTTAAATGCAACGCATTCAAGTGTTAAATTTAAAATTGCATGTTTAAGATTAAATAATAAAGTTTTACTTTTGCATTAAAAAAAAAAAAAACAAATCAGAAAATTAAATAAAAATAACTTTCTTGCAGTGCAGTGTATGTATGTGTGTGTGTGTGTGTGTCTGCTATATTTAAATACAAATTAGCTAAATTAAAATACGTGAAAGTGAAATTTTTACAACACTTTTTTTTCTGAATCATAAAGAAGATAAATTAAAAATAATTTATTGTAATAATACTTAATACTAATTTTGTTGTTTTTTCTTTCTTTTTTTTTTTTTTTAATACGTTTTCTGCTCCCGCATATTAAAAATAAAAGTTTTAAAAATTATAAATTCCAACAAAACTGTTTAAATATTTATTTATACATATGACTGCAAATTTTTTAAACAATATTTTTTTTTGCAAAGCGCATTTTTGCTACGCATTTTGTTTAAACAATAGAAACAAAGAAGAAGAAAAGCTCAATTTTGTTTTTAAGAAATATAAGAAATAAATTAAATTTTGTTCAACTTCAAGCTGTGAGAAAGTAGGTGGCTATGCAGACAGACTCTAAAACAACTCAGCACATAGATCTATTTAATCTGATTGGAATTTTTTGTGTGAGTGTCTGTCGGTCTGTCTGTCTGTCTGCCTGTTTTGACTGTTTCGTTTACTTATCAACATTGATCTTGAAATTTTATTAATTTGGTTCTGATTTTGAATGAGCTTCTACTTTCGTTGAAAGAAAAAATTTATGGTTAATTAATATGTTAACTGATTTGAAGTTGTTTGAAAAGTAAATAAATAAAAAAAGCAAGACATTTAAATTAAAGCAGCTATGGAGAGAAAGGAAAGTGAAAATTGGGATGATGCTATGTAATTCATTGAAATTTTTCTTTATTATGTTTTAAACAGATAAAACTCCAGAAAGAAAAGTTCTTGGAAACAAAAATACTTCTACATAAATTCCGGATATGTAAACTGATCTGTTTCAGAATTAAAAACTGTTCCATTTCGAAACCAGCCAACAGTACCTCATAAAAATATTTTAACAAACACACATTTTTAAAGTCAGCAAGCGCTTCCATAAGCAGCTGTGAACATGGCAAGCACAGTTTTTTATTTGTATCTTTTATTTGTATCTTCATTTTTTTTTATTTGTATCTTCACACATAAATTCCAACTGAATTGCAGTTGGTAGAAAACTGAATGGAATGCGTAGCAGAAGCATTGCAAAAACAAAAAAAAAGAAAAGAAATGAAATAAAAATCAAATAAAAATTAAAAGAAAAAGCAAAAATGCAGAACAAATATGCGTGCGTAATATTCTTCATTCCGGTATAAAAAAAGTGGTACGACCGAAGCGATTAGAGCAGCGCATAGCGTGTTGAAGAGCAGAGAAATTAAATATATATTATATACAATGTATAACAGAATTCCCAAATTTTTGTTGGTAGACAGACGAACAAACATTATACATATATAAAAAATAAATTGTTGTTCGTAGGAGCAAAAAACTTTGAACGGCTGAACCGATTTGGCTGTCACTTTTTATGTTTGTGGTTCGTTTTGAACACCAAAGTTTTTGCGCAGTTCTACAGTTAATATTTCGACCATTGTTAAAGTTTATATGGAAGAGTATTTCTATCCACCGAACGCTCTTAAACTCAGGTTAGACACTTTATTCGGTGATTTTGATGGAATATTGATGGAACATATATTGACCACTAGAAGACTTTTTAGATAGTAAAAATATTAAAACTAATTTATTTCCTATATAAAGAGCAAGGGAAGAAAAAGCATCCAATAGAAAACTACTCGGTGGGACGTTCTCTATATACATATAAGAAAATAAATTTACTTATATGAAGCCAATATTTGAATTAGATAGAAGAGATTTGGTACACATTCGTATATCAAGAGTTCTTGAAAAAAATTAAATACCTTAAAAATAAGTGGTGCCACTTTATTATGTGGTCGAATCCTCACATAATTGAAAAGCAAATGGAGGTGTAGCAGCACACATCAGGTGAGGCTAGTTTAACCATAGAAACGTATCCCTCTTTCTGAGATTTTGTATAGAAACGTCAAATTTGTTCTTTATTTCGGTAATTCTTATTAAATAATCTCAATAGGTGCAGACGCGACCACTAAAAGGTGTACCCCACACAATTCAGCGCCTCCTTTTTGGGGTAAAATAGATTTTTTTAATATAATTTGGAGTTTCTTGAGTCAGTCCTAATAAAATAAATCTCCAGAACTGTTCAAATCGGATTACTTAAAAAGAAAGCCACATGCAAAAAACCAAGTGGATATATGTCCGTCTGTCTGGACCGTATGAACAAGACCTTTGAGACTGCTTTGTTTCCCTCTTCAGATAACTAGTATTCAATGCACATGTCAAACCCTCTCTAAGGTATAGTACCCATCAAAAGATGCCCATCCTTTCTAATTTATTTTATTAAAAAAAATTTTCTTATTATTTTAGCTTAAAACTTCTTATAAAATATTCCATATAGATCAATATTGAACCACTAAATGGATCAGCTCCCATTCATATCTTCTCATTGTGATTTTGTATGAAAAACAGTTTTTTTAAGTTTAGTTAAGCTTCATAGAACAAATTTGGTGTATCTTAAACTAATGTCAATAAAATCCAATCCCAATCAAATGGGTCAGCTCCCATTCATATCTGTCCCCTTTCATGGGGGTTTTGTATTTAGTTTAGCTTAATAGAACAAATTTGGTGTATCTTATAATAATCCCAATAAAATATCCTCAGGGATGCAGTTAGAAATATCTGTTCCATACAATTTTTAGGTACAATGTGCGCGTTTAGGGTATTAGGATGTCAAGCACACAGAATCGACTACATATTTATTAATGCTTTCAAGCGGTTTGGCGTTGTAATAATTAAATTTTGGCGTTCTTAACGAGTTATAGAGTTCTCAACTCCCAGAATCTTCTTTAAGTTGTCGTTATTAGTTATCATATTTTCTTGAGTTCTGAATTTTATTATGGAATATCCAGTGATTTTAAGATAAATTGGATGGTCATCATCTTGAAAATTATATTCACAACATTCACCTTGCTTTGGTACTGAAGATATGGTGCGATTTTGGCATATACTGATGTATTTTTCTCCCATTTATTATTCCATTTATGTACTGAAGTCCTTCTATACCATTTGCCTACATTTGTACATCCCTATAGCATAATGCTGTTTGAGAATTTAGCAGATCGCTTTAGGGACTATACGTAAATGACGTCGTGACACTCCTTGTGGGGATGGTAGCCTGTACTACCATACTCTTCAAGAAAAGAGGTGTTTTTGCAAAGTCTTACATAATGCAAAAAACATAAGA
Organism: Leucophenga maculata; assembly: GCA_035044805.1. NCBI lineage: Eukaryota > Metazoa > Arthropoda > Insecta > Diptera > Drosophilidae > Leucophenga > Leucophenga maculata. The sequence goes on from JAWNNP010000798.1 coordinate 321,820, forward strand.
AAAAGCTTCTATAAAAATGTCATACTGTGTTACAAAGGCGTGGCTGTGGATAAATAAAAAAGCTTCACGATATTCTTGTAGGGTTCTTTGGATATTCTTTATAATATACCATATTTCTGCCGTAGTACGGCCGACGTACTCCTTCACATCAAAATAAGATTTGTTGCTCAATATATTAGTGTTCTATTACCTTTGAAGATTTATTTCTCAAAATATTATTGTTTCATATCCTCTGAAGATTCATTTCTAAAAATAATATTGTTCCAATGTTTCCTAAGATTGGTTTCGAAAAATTTGAGTGCTCCATTGCCTCTGAATATTCACTTCTAGAAATTTCAGTGTTACATTGCCTCTGAAGATTCACTTCTAGAAATATTAGTGTTTCATTGCCTCTGAAGATTGGTTTAAAAAATTTGAGTGCTCCATTGGCTCCGAAGATTTGTTTCAAAAAATATCACTGTTCCATTATTTCTGAAGTTTTGTTTTATAAACAATTAGTGCTCCATTGCCACTGAAGACTTGTTTCTAAAATATTGGTGTACCATTGACGCTGAAGATTGGTTTTAAAAAATGGATTCCATTGCATCCGAAGATTTGTTTAAAAAAATATGTGTTTGATTGCCTCTGACTGTGTCCCTAATCTAATATCAGCCAAGTAAACGCTGGACCATGGTTTTAGTGAGGACGATCTGAATTCAGTAACATTTTACATATATAATTCCCAATTCGAGAACACTATATCAATTCTGGATAGTTGTATTCGAACTATCTTTTCTAATTTGTAATTTTTTTGAAGGTTTTAAAGAATCTGCAGCAATTTAGCAGAACTTTCAAGGAACTACTAAAATTATTACAAAGTATTTCAGTAATTTTCAGTCGAGCACGAAACATAAAGAAATAAACCTACCCAAATACAGTACATTGTTCTATATACCCTACACTTTAGCAAAGCAGAAAAAGTTCAAATAACAGAAATTCATTCAAAAGATTCACAGACTTTGAGCAGAAAGAAAAACAAAGTAGAAAAAATAATGCAGAAAAATGCAGCAAAATGTACAAAAGTTAAACAGAGAGCAGGGTAAAAGCATGAAGCAAGAACAAAAAAAAAAAAAAAAAAATTGCAAGAGCTTAGGCCAATAATGGCAAAGCGTCGATAAAACAGCTTGGCTAAATACGAGGGCTGTGCAATTAGTTGGGCAAAATAAAATGAATATAAAGCATTTAATATAAGAAGACAGGAAATTTATAGGATATATAGAGCTGCTAGAGTTAAGCGGAATTTGAAACATGTATCTCAGTAGCTCTTCAATTTTTGACAATTTATAACACTTTATTGGCACAGTTCTTTTTTGTGCTGCCCCTCCTTACAGAAGCTGCATGCAACATAAAGTGGCAACAACAACAACAACAATTGCATTCGCATTGTTGTACATAGTTGCAGCAACGCAAAAAAAAAAAACAACAACAAATATATGTAAAAAATTTCTTTGTTATTTGGTTATCCCAACTCGTCGTTGTTGTCTTTATTTTAGCCGACTTTAGTTTAGTCTTATTTACTTAAAACTGTTTTTTCTTGCTGTGGCTGGCTTTATTTCCAGTCACTCGGCAAGTCTGTTTATCTTTTCTTATACGAATACATTTCGAATTGCAAATAAGGGGAGAAGAAAAATAAAAAATAAGACAAAAATTTGCACATTCCATAATTTTCACTGGCTCAGTTTCTACTTATATCCGTCCCATTGCTGAGCCTCTACATTGTTGACTTTGTTTTCTAGATTTTTGCATGACCGTTTCATGGACTTTCAGTCTGTCCCAGAGTCCGTCCGTCCATGCTTTTGTTTGCCTCACTGTCTGCTGCAGATGCATATATCAATACCGCTTTATCGCGCATTTTTCAAGCATGCAGAAGTATATATGTAGATGTGACTCTCTGTTTAGGCCAGTTGCAACTGCTGCCAATTCGAATAAGAAAATATAAACTCGAATGCAGTGTGTGCTGTCAAGGTCAGTTGAGGTTAGCTGAGATATATATTTTTTTTCTTCTCAGTAGTAGATACAAGAGATACAGCTGCAGATACATATTAACTTATGAAAGGTGTACCAATAAGTAAAACTTATAAAATTTTCGGAAATTTTTTTGGTTTGAGAAAACTGCGTGCAGTGAATGACAAAATTATTGTGAATTTTCTGTACAGCCAAAGATTTTGTATTTAGTTTGAAGATATTTTCATATTTCGTTTGAAATTGAATTTCATTAACAAAAGTTTTCGCACAAAATTTTTTCAAAAGTTTCACAAATTTTTAAAAGTTTCCCTTTCCGATAGAATTCAGAAAGAAAAAAAAACGCATTGCTTTCACAATTTCATTGCAAAAAAATATTCGTTCAGCATACTTCCACAGAATATTGATGTATTTCAGATGCATTTAAAACAGTTCAAAGAACTTGGTTAAAAATTTTTCAAAAAATGCAAATTTAAGTAAAAAAAAACTTCATCAATACTTTCATTTCTTGTCAACCAACGTAATACAAAAAAAAAATTTGCTCCACTTTTACCCAAAAAAAAAACAAAAAAATCCAAAAATCACTTGTTTTGCAAATTACTTAAAACAAATTCCATTTAGCCTTTCGAATTCAAATTGAAACTGTAGCAAAAATAAAATTAAACTGCAGCATAAACGTTTACCCAATTTTTTTATATAAAATTTTTTTTCGCTACTTGCCCACTTTTGTTCCATTCAATACATTTTGCATAAATTTTGCAGTTTTGTACGAAATAAATTGAAAATTAAAAATGCAAACAAAGTTTTTGCCATTAAAGATAAACTAAAAACAAAAACCACAAAAAAGAGGCGACACAGAAAAATTAAATTGATATTAAAATAAAAACAAAAAAAAGTTTAACCCAAAATGTGACAAGAATGCGCAAATATATCGCTTAACAGACACGAGTAGAAATTTTTTTTTTTAAATGACATATTTTTTCCAACCAATTTTTGGGTTTTTTTGCTGACAAAAATTTGCTTGTTAAGCACACATTTAGGTGTTAAAAATCGGGTTTTAATCGTTAAATGAAGTTTTAAATGGGATTAATTTTTATTTTTTTTTGTTGCTTTGTTGAATTTGTAAGCATTTGTGCTTGGCATATTGATTAATAAGGAAATGGTATTTGTTATACATGTATCAGTGTTTATTGAATTTTAATTAATTTTTTTACAAATTTCAAATATTAAAACATTTTTTTCCTTCAATTTGCTAAAGTTTTTTGAAGTTAAGCCATTTTATACTAATATTCTACAATAGTATACATTTTCTACAATTTTATACCAATATTCTATCATTTTATACCAATATTCTATCATTTTATACCAATATTCTACAATGTTATACATCTTCTACAACAAATTTAAACATTTTTATACCGATATTTTACAATAGTATACGTTTTCTACAATTCTATACCAATATTCTACCATTTTATACCAATATTCTACAATATTATAAATTTTCTACAATTTTTATACCGATAGTCTACCATTTTAAACCAATATTCTACAATATTATACGTTTTCTACAATTTTTATACCGATAGTCTACCATTTTATACCAATATTCTACAATATTATACAATTTCTACAATTTTATACCCATAGTCTACCATTTTATACCAATATTCTACAATATTATATTTTTTCTAAAGCTTTTATACCGATATTCTCCCATTTTATACCAATATTCTACAATATTATATTTTTTCTAAAACTTTTATACCGATATTCTCCCATTTTATACCAAAATTCTACAATATTATACGTTTTCTATAATTTTTATACCGATAGTCTACCATTTTATACCAATATTCTACAATATTATACAATTTCTACAATTTTATACCCATAGTCTACCATTTTATACCAATATTCTAAAATATTATATTTTTTTCTAAAACTTTTATACCGATATTCTCCCATTTTATACCAAAATTCTACAATATTATACGTTTTCTACAATTTTTATACCGATAGTCTACCATTTTATACCAATATTCTACAATATTATACATTTTCTACAATTTTATATCGATTTTCTACTATTTTATACTAATATTCAACAATATTATACGTTTTCTACAATTTTATACCGATAGTCTACCATTTTATACCAATATTCTACAATATTATACAATTTCTACAATTTTATACCCATAGTCTACCATTTTATACCAATATTCTACAATATTATATTTTTTCTAAAACTTTTATACCGATATTCTCCCATTTTATACCAAAATTCTACAATATTATACGTTTTCTACAATTTTTATACCGATAGTCTACCATTTTATACCAATATTCTACAATATTATACAATTTCTACAATTTTATACCCATAGTCTACCATTTTATACCAATATTCTACAATATTATGTTTTTTCTAAAACTTTTATACCGATATTCTCCCATTTTATACCAAAATTCTACAATATTATACGTTTTCTACAATTTTTATACCGATAGTCTTACCATTTTATACCAATATTCTACAATATTATACAATTTCTACAATTTTATACCCATAGTCTACCATTTTATACCAATATTCTACAATATTATATTTTTTCTAAAACTTTTATACCGATATTCTCCCATTTTATACCAAAATTCTACAATATTATACGTTTTCTACAATTTTTATACCGATAGTCCACCATTTTATACCAATATTCTACAATATTATACAATTTCTACAATTTTATACCCATAGTCTACCATTTTATACCAATATTCTACAATATTATGTTTTTTCTAAAACTTTTATACCGATATTCTCCCATTTTATACCAAAATTCTACAATATTATACGTTTTCTACAATTTTTATACCGATAGTCTACCATTTTATACCAATATTCTACAATATTATACAATTTCTACAATTTTATACCCATAGTCTACCATTTTATACCAATATTCTACAATATTATGTTTTTTCTAAAACTTTTATACCGATATTCTCCCATTTTATACCAAAATTCTACAATATTATACGTTTTCTACAATTTTTATACCGATAGTCTACCATTTTATACCAATATTCTACAATAATTATACAATTTCTACAATTTTATACCCATAGTCTACCATTTTATACCAATATTCTACAATATTATATTTTTTCTAAAACTTTTATACCGATATTCTCCCATTTTATACCAAAATTCTACAATATTATACGTTTTCTACAATTTTTATACCGATAGTCCACCATTTTATACCAATATTCTACAATATTATACAATTTCTACAATTTTATACCCATAGTCTACCATTTTATACCAATATTCTACAATATTATGTTTTTTCTAAAACTTTTATACCGATATTCTCCCATTTTATACCAAAATTCTACAATATTATACGTTTTCTACAATTTTTATACCGATAGTCTACCATTTTATACCAATATTCTACAATATTATACAATTTCTACAATTTTATACCCATAGTCTACCATTTTATACCAATATTCTACAATATTATATTTTTTCTAAAACTTTTATACCGATATTCTCCCATTTTATACCAATATTCTACAATATTATACTTTTTCTAAAATTTTTATAACGATATTCTCCCATTTTATACCAAAATTCTACAATATTTATACAATTTCTACAATTTTATACCCATAGTCTAGCATTTTATACCAATATTCTAAAATATTATATTTTTTCTAAAACTTTTATACCGATATTCTCCCATTTTATACCAAAATTCTACAATATTATACGTTTTCTACAATTTTTATACCGATAGTCTACCATTTTATACCAATATTCTACAATATTATACATTTTCTACAATTTTATACCGATATTCTATAATATTATACATTTTCTACAACATTTTTTGTAGTATACCTGAACTCAAAAATTATCACTCCAAGCAATGAATATGAACTAATTATCACTAATGATATTTAATGTAACTGAGCTAAATTATTATCAATCTCTCTCTCTTACACACATGATTCAAGTCAAATCCAAAAAAATAAATTAGCAACAGTCACAGTGTGACGTCACAGCTAAACTCAAAACACGTGAGCCTAAATTTTTACCAAAATATTTTGCAACCCATACACTCTCACATAATAAATGAACTACAATTGAATTCAAAATTTCTAAAACATGTAAAACGAATTTTGAAATAATATTTATTTTATAAATTTATTAACAAAACAGCTGTTCAAATCAGAGAAAAAAATGTTAAAATGAGTACAAAACAGATTTTATATACTATGGGGACTTCCCATGTCTGTATACTAAAAATACCTCTGATACATTGGCAAATACAGACTTGTCCTAATTTAACGCGAATTTTTGTTGGAATTTTAAATTTTACATAAGTAAAAATTTGTAGAAAATTCTTTCTTTAGAATAAATTTGGTTTCTATAACAGATGAAAGCCATGTATATCGAAATCAAATATCATACAAAAGTGCTAACTTAATTACAGTTTCTGCGGAATCAAGGGAAAATAATTTTGAACCAATGCTAAATTTTTTTGAAGAAAACTGAGAAGTACATATAAAAACTCATAAAATCCCGGCGAAGTCCTAGTCGAATGCAAAAAAAACGAAGTCTTTATCTGCTACTGTTTTCGAGATCTTTCGTTCATACGGACGGGTAGACGGGCATGGCTATATCGACTCCTCTATCACTCCTGACCATATTGGAAATAGCTTTGGGGGCTCTCCGAGCATTATTTCTACCCGTACCTTCGGTATAAGGCCTGAAAATACATTGCAGAATTTTTTCGCAGCTCTATTTGATTTTTCGAATGTTATTGATATTTCTAAATAAGTCTTAACATATTAAAATGATATTTTTTAAAATCAATATGATATTATAAAATATCAAATATTTTAACACCAATTTGACCTTTTCTAATTATATTTGATTTATTTAAATAACATAAAACCAAAATACTAAATTGATATTATTCAATATCAATATGATAATTAAAATTTAAGAAATATCTATCAATATGAATTTTCTTAGTTCAATTGCATTCAGTTAAATATCATTAATCCAATATATTCAAATGAAATTTTTCTAATTCAATGTAATACTAAAAAATATCAAATATTTTAATACCAATAACAGTTTTCTTAGTTCAATTTGATATAATAAAAAGTCATTGTTTTTAAAACATATCAAATTGATATCTTTTAAAATCAATATAATAGAAATAGAAATTTTAAATATCAATGTGAGCTTTCTTAGTTTTATTTGATATAATTAAATATCATAAATCCAAAGTATTTAAATATTATACGTCGAAAACAATATGTCAAAACTAATTGTAGTCAAATATTTGATTACTAATATAACCTATCTTAGTTTTATTTGATATAATTAAATATCATTAATTCAACATATCAATTTGATATTTTTCAAAATCAATGTGATAATAAAAATATATAAAATATCTTAAGACCAATTTAACCTCTCTTAGTTCAATTTGATATTATTAAATATCATTAATATAAAATAATATCGAATTGATATCTTTTAAAATCAAAGTGTTTTTTTTTTTTAAATAGCTAATATTTTATAACCAATATGACATCTTTTAGTTCGATTTTCTCATTAATACACCATATTAAATTGATATATATTAAACATATTAAATTGATATATATATTTCAATATCAATGTGATAATTAAAAATATCAAAAATTTTATTACCAATATGACCTCTTTTAGTTCGATTTGATATAATTAAATATCATTAATGCAACATATGAAAATGATATTTTTTAAAATAAAACATTTTAATACCAATATAAACTTTCTTAGTTAGATTTGATATAATTAAATATCTTTATTCCAATATATCAAAATGATATCTTTCAAAATCAATGTGATATTTCAAAATATCATATATTTTAATACTAACATAAGGTTTCTTATTGCTGGTTAAATTTGTTATAATTAAATATCATTAATCGAAAATATCAAGTTGATACGTTTTAAAATCAATATCATATTTAAATACATTAAATATAAGATTGTCAATATGAACTCTCTTAGTTCGATTTGATATAGCAAAATATTATTAATCAAATATATTAAATTCATATTTTTTTAAAATCAATTCAATATTTTAACACCAATTCTTAGTTTAATTTAATATAATTTAGTAGCATAAATTCAACATATGAAATTGATATTCTTTATAAACAATGTGGATTTTAAAAACAATAAATAATTTAAAACAAATATTTCCATTCTTAGTTTAATTTGATATATTTAAATTTCATTAATTCAACATATCAAATTGATATGTGAATAAATTATAGACTGTTGATAAAATTAAATTCAAGATAAATTGTAGATTACTGATTAAATAAATTTCAATTGTATGACTTTATCAATAGACTCAATTATTGGGAAAAATATTTTTAAAAATAACTTAAAAATATTGCATATACATAAAAATGATCACTTGTAATAGTGCTTTAGTTTTAAATTTAATTTATTTATTAAAACTTTTTTTAGTTAAAAGTGTTCTTTAAAATAAAAGTGGTTAATGGTTGCGAATCGGAGTAATGATATTTTAAAATATCAAATTGCACAAGAAATGTCATATGGGTATTAAATATTCTATTTTTTTAAATATCATATTGATTTAGAGAATTATCATTTTGATATCAGCCACATCAAAACCTGTTTTAATAAATTGTCAGACCTTATTTTCATTGACATGACTGTTGACGCTTGTATTTCTAGAATTTTGCCAATATGTGTACCTGAAGATAAATACCATCCAACACTTGAAATAGCATTATCAGTCGCCGAATCTAATATTAACCGTTACTATTTTGCAAAAACCGACTTTGATAAGTTAAGAATTATCTCGTCTGTAGAACAGTTTGTTCTAATGTATATACCTACGACAGCATTGACAAAGCTTGTGATATTTTTAGGCCCTGTACCGAAGGTACAAGAGCCTATTGGTTTTGTGCAAATGTATATAACAGGAAGAACTAATTGTCGGAGACCCCCCAAAGTTACCCCCATTATGGTCAGCAGTGATAGAGGAGTCGATATAGCCATGTCCGTCTGTCCGTCCGTCCGTCTGTATGAACGAAAGGATCTCGGCAACGGTAATAGATAGAGACTTCGTGTTTTTTGCATTCGACTAGGACTGCTCCGGAATTTCACAAGTTTATTTTAAAATTTTGCCCCTCCCCTCCCTCCTTCTTGTGCACGTTCCAAATTTTAATTAGCAAATAGAAGGTCCTGATTTCTTTCAATCAACTTACTACCCATCAAATCTTGCCTCAAACTTTTCTGTCAATCCTTATTCCTATATGCATCCTACATCAGTTCCAAATAACGATAGAGATTCTCTCTTAAAGCACTTGGGCCGCTAAAAACTAAATTTCTCTCCTGGTCCAGAAAATATTCCATCTGGTATACTTAAATTAAGCGTCGACTCATTTTGTGAGCCTTTGCTGTATCTATTTCAATTTTGTCTTAAGGAATCAATAGTTCCTTTGATTTGGAAACAGTCATTCATAATTCCTTTGCACAAAAAACGGAGCAAATCTGGTATAAGCAATTAAAGAGGTGTCGCTAAGCTTTGTGCAATTGCAAAATTATTTGAAAAAATCATTTCGATCCCAAATTATCTTTTATTCCCCATATAGATTATATATCGAATAAAGCTATGGAAATGTTAGGATTTATTAAACGTTTATCAAAAGGGTTTAATGATCCATACACTACAAAATTATTATTTATCTCTGTAGTGCGCCTCATTTTAAGGAAGCCTCTTCATTTAGAATTTGTTCAGAAACAGCTTATTCTCTTTGCCTTGCGTAACTTAGGCTGGGACTCCAATGTTTACAAACCTCCTTATATACATGGTCTTAATCTAATTTACCTAACAACTTTAGCAAAACGCAGAACAATGATGGCTGTACTGTTTATATATAAGTCTATCTCTGATGAAATTAATTCTCTATCTACTTCGGCGATTAAATTGTTCCGTAGCACTCTGAAGTACTAGAAATTATGAATTTTTTTTATATTAGTACCTGCACAACTCCATATAGAACTCCATATCGAATTTTATGTACGGTTTATAACAAGTTTTACTACTTAAAAACCATCTCTCCAGGTCTCTCTATAAACACAATTCGTAATGCCATATTATCATTTTTTAATTATTTATTGTTTTTCTTAGCTTAAGTCTTATTATAAGAATACTTATAACATTATTTAATTATTCGATAATTTTACAATAAATAAATAAATAAATGGTATTTTACTTATTTTTTTAAATATGATTCAATAAGATTTATTGTATTCAGAAACATTTTGATATAATAGTAAAAATTGTAGGCGACTTTTAACGAACACTATTTTCAAGATCAAATTTTTTTATAAGTCCCATAGTAACTCATATCGTTAAAAAATCCAGATTAACCATATCTTCTAATTTTTTAAAAAAATTATAATATTATTTACTAATAATTTATTTTCTTTTGGATTCTTTGCAGGTACGTTCCAACTCATATATAAATCACTTACAATAATATATAATATGAATATATATTAAACTATGGTATTCGGTAAGCCTTGAAATACTTCTTCGAAAAAGTTTTTCAATCTAAATTCAAAACTAATTTTAAATCTTAGGAACAATATATTCTTATCATTTAATATGTCAGAGACTAGTTTACATCACATATAATATAATTTATATATTATGCCAGCACCTTTTTATCGGGTCAATAGCTTCGTCTGTCAGTTCTGTTGTCAGTAGGGTTGTCTACAGCACTATTATAATAATTGGCGCCCAACGTGCGGACCAAACATAAAACTCAAACTTTAAGAGTTTTTATAAAATAAAATTGAAACGTATTTCCGTCCTACAAAACTTTCATACAAATACTGTCTAATAAACTCATAAAATTTCCATTTGAATTATTTCAATAATCAGCTATGCATAAAATTTATTTATACACTTAAAACACTTATGTTGTCACATCTTCATTCTTCACCACCACCACCACTGCTGCTCAGTTATCTAATAATTTTCTAAACAATTTCACTCATTACATAGAAACGTTTACAAGAAATTCAAATAGCTGCCAAAGCAAAAATGCTGCAACTTGTGTGGCAAGTAGTAGTAGTAGCGGCAGCAGCAGCAGCTTGCAACAACAAAATAATGCGGCACATGCGGCAAATTTAGCGGTTAGCTCATACCGAAGTACATACATAAGTCGAGGAAAAATGCATTTTGCAAAACTCGCTCATCAGGCTTTTCTTTTGGAGCACATAATATCTATTTTCTTTTTATGTATTCCTGTCAGCTGTGTTGTACGCTATTGTTTCTTTTGCTGTTGCAAGTTTTTTTTTTTTTTTCAAATGTAATACGATTTTTTTTTCTTTCTATCTATTTTTTTGTATTTGCGCCACATAACTTTTCATTCAACACAGTTGCCTCAGCATGCATGCAACAATTTGCTGGCATGCGGCCTCTGATATAGTTGAGTCGTGCCTCTACATATTGCCAGTTTGGTTGCACTTTGCCGTTGCATATTATTATTTCTAGGTGGCGGCGGCATCGTTATATACGACTGAATACATAAGAATCATTGTTGCATGACATTAAAAATTACATGCAAGAAATTGTGGAATGGAGAGAAAAAATGGGAAAAAAAATAAATAAATTGTAGGGAATTTTGCGTTAAAAACGGCTGAGATACAAATAATAAAAAAATAATAAAACATTCCCAATGCAGAACAATGTCAGCTAAATTAAAAACAAGAAAAACAATGCTATTTAAATATGGTGAAACAAAAGCACAGATGTTTCTTCTTTTTTTTTTTTGTGTTATGATTATTATTGATATCGAGCCTTTTTTTTTTGTTGTTGTTATTCTTATCGCGGCATATGTAGCGAAAGGAAAACATTCCTTTAGTTAATTAATATTGTATTTTTTAGTTGGTGCAAACAGCTGCATTGATAAAAAATATAAAAAAAAATTATAAAAAAAAATATTTTGTTTTTAAATAAAATACACGAAAGAATTTATTAATTTTGTTGAAACGGAAGCTTTTGTAGGTTTTATATAAAGTAGAGAAAATAAATAGAAATAATTTATTTGATTGAAAACAATTTTTGGAACATATTATTTATTGCACGATATTGACTGTTTATAATTTTCATAAAGTCTATGGAGTATGTAGCCTATTTCAGTCAATATATAGTTCCTTCATAACAATTGGCGCCCAACGTGGAGCCCAAGATCATTATTCTGAGATTAAAACTCTTTTGCTATATAAAAAAAACCATTAAAGAGTTCCTCCTAAATTAACCAAATGAGTAAAGTGCAAAAAAAGCAAAACCATCGGCGCCCAACATGGGGCTTAAACTCACTTCCTCGATATTAAGTGTTTTATGCTAGGTTAAATCACAGAAAAGAGTTGCTAAATCTTTCATATGAATAAAGGGCGAAGATGCGGAAAATAAGCACACTAAAAATACGTATTGGCGCCCAACGTGAGGCCCGAACACACTACCCTCAGATTATGATTCTCATGCTAGGTAGAATCATAGAAAATAGTTCCTGTTAAATCGTTCAAATGAATAAAGGGCGAAGAAAAGCAAAATAAGCACCCAAATTGGAGCCTAAACCCATTATTCTGAGAATTAGAGTCTTACGTTAGGTAAAATCATAGAAAGGAGTTACTTTTAAATCGTTAAAATTAATGAAGGGCAAAAAAAAGCAAAATAAGCACCCTAAAAATATGCATTGGCGCCCAATGTGAGGCTCAAACTTATGGCTCTGACTTATAGAGTCATTTTCTATGTAATACGCAAAAAATTGCAAAAAAAAACCAAATCCATACGGCGCCCAACGTGGGACTCGAACTCACTCCTTGATATTAAGTGTCTTATGCAAGGTAAAAACAGATAAATTAATTTTTGTTAAAACTTTCAATAAAATAAAGTTCAAAAATAAGCAACAAAAAAAACAATTGGCGCCCAACATGGGGCTGAAACCCATGGGCCTAAAATTAAGTCTTATGCTAAGTAAAATCATATGAAAGAGCTTGTATTAAATATAAAAAAATTAAATAAGCAAATCATATGGCGCCCAACATGGGGCCCGAACCCACTTCTTTGATATTAGGAGTCTAATACTATTAAAATCTTAAGACGTTCATAAGAATAAACTTCAAAAATAAACAAAATGAGCAACAACAAAAAAACATTGGCGTCTAACATGGGACTGAAAACCATGGTTCTAAAATTAAGAGTTTTATGCTAAGTAAAATCATAAAAAAGAACTCATGTTAAATCATACAAAAAAGAACTAAATATAAGCATAAGACAAAATATGACATTTGGCGCCCAATATGGGCCCTGAACCAAAGTCTTAAAGAACTCAGAGTTGTGTATCCGTTCCAATTTACTTTGTTGCATACAAAATCTATAAAGAAAGCCGCTGTTTTCTATGGATCTAAGCCTTATAGTAACTGTGTTAAACTTTATAGACTACTGGCAATTCGAAATAAAAATAGTTCATACTCAGTAAAAACTCCAAATCGATAGACTTAAACCAATTCAAAGCATTATAACTCTCAGATAAAAAGACGGATATGGCTAACTCAACTCTTCTCGTCAAACTAAACGATAATATACAATGTACTATGTGGGGTTCTTTTGGTCTATGTTTTATTTGGTTATAAATTGATGAATATATGCGTTGAACCATAACTTTGTTGCAAATATCTAGACAATATTACCAGCAAACACAGCTGTCTTCTACCATACCAAGTCTACAGTCAATAAGCCCGTTAATAGCTACTTTATAACAATTGGCGCCCAACGTGGGGCTCGAACGCATGTTTTATACTAGATAAAATCCCATAAACAAATTCCTGTTCAATCGTACATATGAATATAGAGCGAAACAAAGCAAAAGCCCCATTATAACATTTAACGCCCTACATAAGATCCGAAACCACGGCCCTAAAATGAAGAGTCATAAGACGATTAGATAAAACCATATAAACGAATTCCTGTTCATATAAAAAAAAAAAAAAAACAAAAACATTTGGCGCCCAACATGGGGTTTGAACCAAAGGACCTAAAATTTAATTTCAATCCAAATCTTTGCTGCAAAGACCTAGCCAATATTACCATCGTGGCAATTCAGCAGTAAGTCGGTTCAAGATAAAAATTGGCGCTTACGTGGGACCTGTATAGATGAGAATGTAAAATCTTATATATATAGTTATATTTTGAGGTCATTGTAATGAGTGCAGTTTGAAAAGGTTTGAAAAGCATCAGTAAACAGTTTGAATAGCATTAGTGTTTAGCAATTATTAAGATAATTAATATAAGATTAAGATCTTTTAATTGTACAGGTCGATTTTGTTCAAATAAACGCTAAATGTTACGCACAACGAAGCTTCTTGTGTTTCAGTAATTCGAGATCGAATCCAATTGATGGCTTTTATGTGATGCGCGCACAAACAAACAGCAATTGTATAAAAATGTAAAAATTTTTATTTTTGGTTACATAATATTGAACTACGACAAACATTTTTTAAAAAACTAAGGAAAAAATAACGTAATATAGAGAATAGCAAAGCCTTTTTCCGTTGCTGTAATTGGTTGAAAATTTTTAAAATTCATTTAATGAACTTTGAAATATTTAATTTATAATCTAATTGTTTAAAATTATTATTTCATAGCATTGATTCTAAAGAGTACATTAAATCTAAACTCTAATAGCTACAACACAAAGAAAAGTGTGCTATATAGAACTCTCTCCTACGCAGGCGTTTGTGTGTAACTTTCTTCAAAAGCCGGCTAATTAGACCATAAACTTGTATATGTCTTCATTATTAGCTTTCTAGATAAATTTGACTAATTTAGATTTACTTTTTTTTTTTTTGAACAAAAGCACAAAATATAGAAAACCACAAGAAAAGGTTACGCTTTAATTGAACTAAAGCACAATCTGAGCTGTGGAAATCTATAAAGAAAATACCGAAAAAAAAGAGAAAAACTTTTAGAAAAAGTAACGCTTCAGCTGCACAATTGTTTAAAAATTAAATTTTTTTTCTCTTTACATGATGACAACAATGACAAAGAATAAAAATTTTAGAGCATAAAACTTTATGAAAAATATAAATTGAAGCGCACACGGCTGTACTACGATAAGATCGCGCACAAACAGGTGTGCTACCTTTTACCTTTTGTGTGTGACATGAACCCTTGTAGATTGTAGTAGAAGTAGCCAAACGTCTTGCCACTACAATTGAGTGCATTCATTCAATTCAATTGTTTTGAATGGTATTTTTTAATGTGACGCGTTTAGCGCAGCCAGCGAAGCGTGCAGTTTTTCACGCACTACCAGTACTTCTTCTGCTTCTTCTTCTTCTTGTTCTTCGACGACTTCTGTTGTCAGGTAGAGACAGACAACACCCTGTAGTACTTCTATTTGCTGATTTTGCAAACATTTCAAAAATATTATAATTATCTTTGGCGAAATGTGAAAGAAAAATGTTTACACAAACGTTTAATTGCAACCAAGATCGATTGCAGCGCGGTCGGTCAGAACAAAAGACATTTTGACGAACTGACTGACTGACTGTCTGACTACCTTTTTTCAAGAATTTAACAATTGCCTTGCATTGTGTATTTCTTTTGTTATTTGTTGATTAAAGAAAAAAAAATTTATATAACTTATATAAAGTACTTTTTCCTGAGATCAAACGTCAAGTTGCCGCAAGACTTTTGACATTTAAAGCAAGCATTTACCTACAGCGTCTGGCAGACTCTGTCGAGAATTGGAGTAGTTTTGCTTATATAAAGAAAAAAAAAGCTCTAAAAAAATTTGTTATATCTTCTCTAAAATTTTAATATTAAAAGCAAACATTGCGTTGAACAATAACTTTTCTACAAGTTGTTGTCACACTACATAAAAAATTGTCATTAAAAGTCACATAAAAATGAGCTTGAAATAAAAAAAAATTAAATAAATCCAATTAGTTGCTTCCGCGTTTAATTTCTTAGTATTTTATTTATTATTTCTTTCCACTAATTATAATTATTTTTAACTTCTACTTCAGTATGCAAAACTAATTTATTAGGTGCACGTTTCCACTACACTCCACTTGAGATACAAAATTCTTGAACTATTCAGTTTTATATGATTTAGTTTTATTTTAATAAAATTCTACTTTAATATTATGTTTTTCTGTACATTCTCATCAAGGTTCATTCGCATATTCACTATGAAATATATATCCAAACAACTATAATATATATAATTCAATGCAAATAATGCCTCATCTATACAAAAGGATGACAAGAATGGTGTTTTGCAGCGCAGTCCGGCTCCGCTATAATATAATACAACACGCTTATCAGAAAAGTGAATCAACTGTATGGCTTATCAGTGTTCTGTGTTTCACTTTTGCCCTCAGCTTGTCATATGATTATGCGAAAAAGTCGTAAAAGATCCCATAAAGTATATGTCATCTTGATCAGCATAGGGATTGAAGTCTATATAGCATTATCCGTCTATCTGGTAATAAGGAAAGCACAGATCTTAAAGAATATATCAATCTTACCGATAAGCTTTTTAGAGTTGACTTTTTCTACAAATTTCTATAAATTTTGGAAAAACTCGTCCATAATTTCACTATATCTTGTACCCATGTAGTAAACAGAGTGAAGGAAGCAAAGCAGATTCCATAAAGCATGTTTTTATTCTTGAACAGCATCAAAAGATTTAGACATGTCCGTCTTCTGTCTGTCTGGTAATCTGTCTGAATGAACATCATGAACTTTAAGAGATGAAGCCTGTATGTTAAGATATTTAAACACTCCTTCCTTCCTTCTTTATAGAACTTATATTCAATGTACGTGCCAACCGCTCTTCAAACGGCGGGGTTTTGCACTTACCAAACAAACCTAGGGAAATTTTGTATGTTAAAATTTGTACTTTTATTGTTAATTTAGCTACAAACGTCAAATTAGGTTTATCTTACGTTAATCAATTATATTCTATATAGATTCAAATCAGACTACTAGAAGTGGTAGACCTTATACAAATTTGTCCCTATTTTCTGAGGTTTTACAGGAATTTCAGCTTGAAACACCAAATTTAGTATATTTTATTTAAATGATAATAAAATATAACATAAAAGACCAAATCGGACCACTACAAGATGTAGTCCCGTACAAAAATTCGTGTTTATATAGAAATTTCAGTCTTTGTCGAGCTGTTCGTATGTATATCGATCACTTGGATACAGTAAACATGGAACTTAAAAGATGTATATTCAGTCTTTTCCTTATCTTCTTATGATAAGTATTCAACGAAATTCCTAACCTCTCTCTAACGGGTAGTAAAACCTGCCCAACTATCGGAGTTTTTGTTTGAAAAACATTTTTTTTTTTTTTTTGTTTTCGCTAAAAACGTCAAATTTGGTGCATCTTACTTGAATTTGAATAAAATATTGTTCATAGTTCTATTTTTTTACCACTAGAAAGATTAGCGCTCATAGAAATCTGTTATGTTTTCTCGGTCGTTGTATGAAAAACATTTTCATTTAGTTTTATTTAGTTTGAAACCAACGACAAATTTTTTTACTGTGGCTTACTCTCATTCCAATAAAATATCTCACATGAATCTAGTTAAGAATAGCTCCCAACATAAATTAAAGATTTAATAGAGGGTACAGAATATTTCAAAGTCGAACACAAACAAGAAAGTCCCCGTGGGTGCTTTAAAATGATGCACTAAGTCTTCGTAATACTTCTATACAAATGCATGTTTAACTTTAACAGCTGCTTTCTGAAAACATTGTTTTCAAACTTGAGCCCTCTTTTAATAGAACACATGTTCATAGGTCACATATTCATTTTTTCGAGCACCCTTAGCTGTACAAATATTTTGGAATACTATGACCGCCAAAGATTTTTTTTTCTTAATGATCAATCAATCAATATTGATATGAAAAAATATCATAATATGTTATCAAATTTTTCATGTCAAGCCCTTTAGGAACTTACAACAAAATAAAGAACGAATGAGTTAAAAATTGATTTTTGTAAAACCAGATATTAATGTTCGTATGCAAATATTGTGACTGATGTGTTCAAAACGAAGGTTTTTTGAGTACAATCTATTACTAATTATTTTTAATATATGCTATTAACCAGTACAATATAAGCAAGTGAATGTGGGGACTCAGTTGGTTAGAAGGTTTTAGCTTGGTTATCTCCAATCTTTATGATTTTGAAGTAACAATTTTTTTTGAAGGCAGATAATAGATGCTTCTTATTCTGGAGAAAAATATATATTGAGAAAAATAATAACGTGATAGGTATTTTGCAGAGTATTGACTATTTCCGTTGGACATACACCTTACATCAGAATATCAGAACAGCAGTGTACTCAGCAAACATTGATGATGGAAAGTAATGGATGGAAAGTCAGAATTAAAAATTTTTGTAACCTAAACTGATCTTTTTTTGAAGTTGAATTGCACAGTGCTACAAAATTTTCCTTTTTTTGAAATTACTTTTGGAACCATCCACAAATAACCTCCAATTCTTCTGTTCTGGCTAGCATCTACATGCACACAATAGCCAAGGTGATTGTGAACATCATTAGCCTTGAAAAACTTCTCGAAACTTGTGGAGACAAACTGCAATCTTGGATTCGTGAATGAAGCAATGGAACCGTGTAAGAGATGACTTTAAAATTAAATTTGAGCGTGTTATGTACGCTTCCATTGCATCATTCGTGAAACCAAGTTTGCTGTTTCTCTCCATTAGATACATAAATCCCCCATGAAGGTCTTGAAAGTCATATAAAAATCTGCATTAATATCAAATAAAACTATTTCGTGGAATATAATAATTATTTGACTTTTTGTTTGATTCTAATGAGAAGGTGTTGTGTCCAGACATAAAACCAAAAGGTTGAACATGGAAATATATTATGTATTATCTTTTGTGAGAGTGACAATTTTGACTTTAAGAATATTCTCTAAAATTTTGGCAAGTATATTCAAGATGTATATAGATTGTATACGGATCTATACAGCTTGCATTTCTACCGGGCTTTACAGCAATGATGACTTAAGACTTTTTTTTAAAACATTGAAAAGTAGCACGCTTTGATAATTTTTGTCAGCATGGCAACATTATTAAAATTCGTTTTTTTTTTATGCCGTCAATGTTCGGTGCTTATTTTATTATTCAACAATTAATTTTTTTATTGCTGTTTATTTTTGTACATATTATCATTCGAATTTATTTTGGTTCTGTCGAGTTCATCATGGTTGCTTGACCTTATGGTTTAGTACTCTGCTTGCTTAGGACTGCAAAAATAGAATGCTTTACTGGGAAGTTTTAAGTCAATATATCTGCTTTTTCACTTGCAGTGTAACTTTTAGAATAGGAATACTTCCTAATAGTTATACAAATCTTCCAAAACTTTGGAGTTGCTTTCAGCAGACTTGTTAGCAAAGATTTCAGCTTCGATTTCTATATAAAACAAGTAAGGAAATTTCAGTCGGGCGTAACCGACTGTAAGAGGCCCTGTACCAGTTCAGGTCGCCTAATAAACACATTAGATGTTTCCCGAGCATATGACCAAACACATGACCACTTCTCACTGCGCGAATATGAATGAAAAGAAAAGGTCGTTCAAATTCAATTGCTTATAAAATCGTCATTTATTATCCGATTTTGATGAACTTTTTTGATTTGGGCTAAGAAGGACGTTAACTTTATACTGGTGTTCTCTATTTTTTTTGTGCCGAAGAAATTTTTACCCTTGGGGGTGATTTTATGGGGAAGGGGGGGAGGGGCAAGTTTCTAAAATAAACTTGTGAAATTCCGGAGCAGTCCTAGTCGAATGCAAAAAACACGAAGTCTCTATCTATTACCGTTTCCGAGATCCTTTCGTTCATACGGACGGACAGACGGACATGTCTATATCGACTCCTCTATCACTCCTGACCATAATGGGGGTAACTTTGGGGGGTCTCCGACCATTATTTCTACCTGTTACATACATTTGCACAAACCCAATAGGCTCTTGTACCTTCGGTACAGGGCCTAAAAATTAAGAATTTTGTTGCCCACTAATCTCTTAAAAGCCTCATAAATAAATATAAATAATATAATTAATTGTTGATGCCCTTAAAATAAATGCTTACAATCTGAAATACTAATATTCATAATTTCTAATAAAATAGATGTTCCACTACTTCAAAAGCTTTATATCATATATATGCTGCGCTTATCAACCAAATATAAAGTAATTTATAAACCACAATTGCTGATTAGTGCCATACAGTCTAATACAACGCTTTATTATCACTCATAAATTTCATTATCAAAAATAAATAATAATAACTAAAAAAGTCAATTAATAAATAGTACAATAATATATATTTATAAACTAACTACGTCGGTACGATGATCTCAAAATTGCGGCCTAATCGGACGAAAAAAAACCAAAACCACATTATATACAATATATATTATATATAAAAATCAATAAGTGTATCATGATATAATATATATATATATATAATATATCATTAACAAATAAAAGCACTAAGTGTTCCTGTACTGCTTTTTGTTGATAAGTTAAACAATCAAACGACCTTTAGAGCAACAACACTTTGGTTTTATTAGTCATACTGAGACGACTACAACTACTCATAGTAGTTATCTTCAGAAATAATAAAGAAAACAAAGTCAATGTTCTATGCTTTTGTCATAGATTAATAGACTCGACAACCAAGACATGGTACACTATATAAACTAAAGTGCTCGCTCGTTGTTCATGAATTGTTTATATTTAGATTGCTTACACTTGAAAATTTACAGCACAGAAATTGAATTGAACGATCCATCGATTTATAGTTTTTATTTGATGCGCATGAAATCAATTGAAGTGAGGAAGAGAAGCAAGCTAGAAGGTGGCATGACAAAAGAATTTTGACTGAGCTGTCAACGCGCTTGTCAAATAGTAAAGTCTTTCATATTTGTACAAGTGTGTCTTTGGAATTTTTAGTTTCAGAGACAAAGCATTAAAATATTACAATATAAATGAGACTACTTCAATAGGAAAAAAAACATGTTGGGAAAGTACAGATTGTTGTCTGGTATAATGATTGAGTGGGAAGGTCATTTGGAAGTATGTAGTGGGAATGAAATTCGTTTTATATGAAACTTCATTATAGCTATATAATAAAATTAATTAATATTTAATAGTTCAAATTATTTTAAAAAAATAATTCAGACATTATGTCATGTGATAGCACACAAAAAAATGCAAGTTCATGGTTTTATTATGTGTGTTAGAAACAGTAGTGGAAACAGCTGTCAAACTTATTTCTTTAAAGATTTATTTTTAAACTTATTTCTTTAAAGATTTATTTTTAAACTTAAAATTATTGTTGATAAAATTTTAATGTATAACTATATGTTTAGCACGTGTTTATGCTAACAAAACTGTTATACACTTACATTCATATTATAGCTCGATTAGTTTTAAGTTTAAATAACGAAAAATGTTGTCAGCTGTTCTACTACTATTTCAATCACACATAATAAAACAATCTACTTAAATTTTTTTTTTTGCTGGAATCACATAATTCACATTGAACGTGCGTTATTTATCGAGCTTTAAAAATACTAAAACAAAAAAAAAAATTAATGTATGCAGTGGCACGTAAAAATGAATATGAAGACGATAAAATATATATTATTTATATATTTATAATTAGCGAACTATTTTAGAGTATCATATTTCCAATTGAAAAATTGAAGTTAAGCACGCGCTGCATAGTATTTTAGGTTTATGAGTACAGTACTGTACAGTAGCTACGGCATTAGAGTGTTAAAAATAAAAACAATTCGCTTTCTGTATATGTTATACAAGTATATGACACTCTAAGATATAACATCTGATTTATTTTAAATTAAGATCAAAAAAAAAAAAAAATACGCCATGCTGATTCAAGTGAATGCATAGTAAACTTACGTTTTAATTACATGTATATACATATATTACTTTGAATGTTATGTATACTTCTTATAGCATTCATTTATTAAATGTATCAGTGTACTCATACATTCGCAGCATAATATGAAAATTAAAAAAAAAACAGTATAGTGAATTATATGAGTACATAGTAAACTATCATTTGTTTGTGTGTGCACTGCTCAAAGATAAATTATACGAATTAATCATTTTCTTACCATTCATTCATAAAATGTGAGTACTTTTCAGACCAATCTTTCAAAAAATTAACTCTTTTCATAGATGTGTTATACTAATGAATCATTCATTCATAAACTGTATCAGTTTCATAGCATTCATTCAAAGAATGAAACATTTTCGTATCATAATTTCATAAAATAAATTCTTTTCATATCATTTATTCATACATTTTTTTATACCATACATTCATAAAGTGAATCCTTTTCATACCATTCATTCATAAAAAAAGTCCTTTTCATACTATTCTTTCATAAAATTAATTCTTTTCATAGATGTATTATACTAATGAATCATTTTCATAGCATTCATTCATAAACTGAATCATTTTCATAGCATTCAATCAAAGAATGAAACATTTTCGTAACATAATTTCATAAAATAAATTCTTTTCATATCTTATCATTCATACATTTATTTTTCTTTTTATACAATGCATTCATAAAATGAGTCCTTTTCATACCATTCATTCTTGTTTTTTTGTTTATGCTAATGAATCATTTTCATACCATTCATTCATAAACTGAATTATTTTCATACCATTCAGTCAAAGAATGTATCCTTATCGAAACATTTTTCATAAAAGGAATTCCTTTCATAACATTCATTCCATTATTTATACCATGCATTCATAAAATGAATAATTTTTATAACATTCTTTCTTAGAATTAATTCTTTTCTAGTTTTTTTTTTTTTGTTGTATACTAATGAATCATTTTATACCATTCATTAATAAAATTAATGCTTTCCTTGTTTTTTTGTTTATGCTAATGAATCATATTCATACCATTCATTCATAGAATGTATACTTTTTCGTATCATTCTTTCATAAAATAATTCTTTTCATATCTATCATTCATTTATTATGTTTTTTATACCATGCATTCATAAAATGAATCCATTTCATACCATTCATTCAACGAATGAAACATTTTACTCTCATAAAATGAATTCTTTTCATATCATTTATTCATTTTTATTCATACTATTCATTCATAAACTGAATCATATTCATACCATTCATTCATACCAGTCATTCATTTCTTTTTTTATTTTATACCATGCATTCATAAAATGAATGCTTTTCATAAAATTAATTCATTCGTTGTTTTTTTTTTTTTTAATAATTAGAATGAATCCTTTTCATACCATTCTTTCATATAATAAATTCTTTTCATATCATTTATTCGTGGTTTTTTATACCATGCATTCATAAAATTCATCCTTTTCATACCATTCTTTCATAAAATTAATTCATTCGGTTTTTTTTTTTATACTTATGAATCATTTTCATACCTTTCATTCATAAAATGAATCCTTATCGAACCATTTTTTTTCATAAAATGAATTCTTTTCATATATTTTTTTATACCATTCATTATTAAAATTAATTCTTTCCTTTTTTTGAGTATTGAGTCATTCGATAAGGATTCATTCTCAAAATGAATGATATGAAATGGATTCAATTTATGAATGAATGGCATAAAATTCATTCATAAATTGAATCCATTTCATATCATTCATTTTGAGAATGAATCCTTATCGAATGACTCAATACTCAAAAAAAGGAAAGAATTAATTTTAATAATGAATGGTATAAAAAAATATATGAAAAGAATTCATTTTATGAAAAAGCCATTTTTTCATAAAATGAATTCTTTTCATATCTTTTTTTATACCATTCATTCATAAAATGAATCCATTTCATACCATTCATTCAACGAATGAATACTTATGGTACTTTTTTTTTTGTAAAAAAAATTAATACTTTTCATATCATTCATTCATTTCTTTTTCTAGGCCATGCATTCATCAAATGCAACCTTTTTATACAATTCTTTCCTGGTTTTTTTTATACTTATGAATCATTTCATAACATTTATATATAAAATGAATCATTTTCATACCATTTATTTATGGAATGAATCATTTTCATACAATTCCTTCATAAAATGTATATTTCCATATATATATTATACTAGTGAAACATTCTTCATGGCATTCATTCATTCTTTCATTCATTCATGGATGGAATGAATACTTTTCATCTCATTATTTCATAAAATGACTCTTCGTACCATTCATACAATTCAATTCATTGTTACTATATAATTGACTGGCTTTTTCAATGTCTTCAGCTCAGATTTCTTCATTAACGCGAAATGCACATAAAGTAATAGAAAGAGATATCAACAGACGAGGCAAAACATGGAAAGCAGTTTGGTAATACAATTCCATCCAATCAAAATTAATGAACATTATATATATATAATAAATAAATAACAAAATATAAAACAACCCAAAAAATATCTAGAATTCAAATTCTAGAACTCAATTCAATAAACTTTACTGCAGCTTAGCATAAAGTAATTGCGAATTATAAGCGTGGCACGAACGAAATTAAACTAAATTTAGAAAAAAATAGACGTTAATTCTGCAATTCAGTGAAGGATTTGATTTGATTTGCAAGAAACATTGACTTCTTTGTACATTTTTATGCTTGCGCAGGGTCACTGATTTTGTATTTTTAGGTCGAAATATATTTACTACTGGGTATTAATCGTTTATCAAATTTTATCTAAAGTATAAGCGTCAAAAAAATTGTTTCTTCTTTCTTTATACATGCTGGACAAATAAATAATGCAAACTATTTTCAATCTTATAGAATATTGTAAGAACAAAGAATTAATGTCAAAAAAAAAAAAAAAATAATAATAGGGATCGGTGGAGATCGGCGTACCAACTTGTTGCACAAAATTAAAAAAAACCATTAGACACTTTTTGTTTGCTGGCTTCACACTTTCAAGAAGAATTTCTTATAAATGTATGTGTCCAAGTCTTCCAGATCTTTCAACAGCACACTATTCGCCATTTATGTTCTCCCTATATACAAACGACCACCCTGCGGCATTTTTCAGCTATTTTTAATTGTATTCATTAACCCAAAAAAAAATTATGAAAACTAGAATTGTGTACCGCTGTCGAAAGGTTATTGATACACAATCTGTTTGCCGCTATTATTGTTTCTATATATTTTGTTTTTTTAGACCAACCAATTCCAATTTTTTTTTTTTTGTGTTCTACACTCGTGGCACGACGTCTCCTTTTAATTTTGGTTAATAATTTCACGCTGTGCAGAGTTGAAATGTGCAAATTTGTGCAAAAACTACATGATTCTTTGATGTTGTTGTTGTTGTTGTTTTAGTATCTTTTCGCTTTTGTTAAATGTTCTTTAAGCTTTTTTTTTTTTTATTACAATTCTTTTGAGATTTTATTGCTTTCTTTCCGTATGCGTGTGAGAGAATTATGTGTACTTCATTGAAGGTTCATTAACATTTTGACGATTTATTTTTGCCATACTTGCTTTTTTTTTGATTGAAGCTACAACAGTTTTTTTTTTTTTTTTGTGTATAGCATGTCCAAGTTTACAATTTTTTTATTTTATTTTTTTAGGTTTTTTTTTTTTTAATTAAAAATGCAAATTAGCCGTTTTTGTTTAACGGTTGTTTACTGCTTTTGTGCGGGTGTTTTTTAGTACATTAATTAATTTTTAAGTGGCTATGTTAATTCTATTCGTCCAATAGATATTGTTTACAGTTCGTCACTGTAATAAATTTATTTTGTGGTTTAAAACATAGAAAATTAATTTATATCCATGTATAAAAATATCTATTGTGAATGACATTCGAAAGTTAAGATTTCTAACAACATAAATGTTGGAAAAAGTTATTTGTTTTCGTTGTTAGTAAAAAAAAGTTTGTTAATAATTAATTAAAATATTAATAGTTAATTAGAAAATGTTTGTGTATGTTGGGACACCCATTAAAATTCATTGCTTCCAATCAAAAATTCTAACAAGTAAGGAAATACAGTCGGGCGTAACCGACTGTAAGAGGCCCTGTACCAGTTCAGGTCGCCTAACAAACATATTAAATGTTTCCCGAGCTTATGACCAAACACATGACCACTTCTCACTGCGCGAATATGAATGAAAAGAAAAGGGGGGTTGTTCAAATTCAATTGCTTATAAAATCGCCATTTATTATCCGATTTTGATGAACTTTTTGGATTTTTGCTTAGAGAGACGTTATCTCTATATTGGTACACTCAATTTTTTTTGTGCCGAAGAAATTTTCACCCTAAGGGGTGATTTTATGGGGAAGGGGGGGAGGGGCAAAATTTCAAAATAAACTTGTGAAATTCCGGAGCAATCCTAGTCGAATGCAAAAAACACGAAGTCTCTATCTATTACCGTTTCCGAGATCCTTTCGTTCATACAGACGGACAGACGGACGGACGGACAGACGGACATGGCTATATCGACTCCTCTTTCATTCCTGACCATAATGGTGGTAACTTTGGGGGTCTCCGACCATTATTTCTACCTGTTACATACATTTGCACAAACCCAATAGGCTCTTGTACCTTCGGTACAGGGCCTAATAACGCCAATTGCCTTAGGATAATAATTTATCTTTACTGAAACATGGAATGGTTAACACTAGACATATGAAGTACTCATAACCTCGACACTTATTCGACACATTTCAGGTAAATGGCACTTTCGCAGACACTGCACTCGTTGATATTAAATCGGTCCACTTTTATGTTATCGATTTCATGCAAATGCTGCAAAAGTCTTCATAATCTTTTGCTACAGTTATTTTTTGTGTTTTCGTTGGTGAATTTGGTGATGAATTTGAGATGTCAGTTTAGCTCTCTTGATTGGTGATATGACGATATGTTTTCTCCATTTGCTGATTTTTTTTTTGTGCCGATTTCGATTATAAATTAGAATAATACAAACATTAATTTTTTAAAAATAAATCGGCGATATTTGATATTTATCACAAGAACATTCCGCAATCCGAATATTTTTCTTCCATTACTTGTACTTCTGCCGCATATCATTATTTATTTGAAGAATTTCTTCTGGCATAAGACTCGTCAAATATTTTAGACAACAGAAAAATCGAAGACCGAGTCGCTAGGTGCAATTAATGTTCAAGTTCGAATTCCATACAATGTATAATTCTGTGGTATGCAAATGCATTTGCGTATAGGTCTGGTCTGATCCACTGAAACTGATCTATGCCAACTCAATATCTCAATTTAGAACGCCATAAAAGCCAAGGCCTTTGACAACACACAGAAGTTGGAATGACACTCTACAAGTTAAATATAAATCATTGTCTTACTAGCTGGCTAGTGCAACTACTAGACTGAAGAACATTGTTGAATAATCTTCTTGATAAAAGTTTCACAAAACGATGCTCCTCTCCTGTGGAGCTTTATAATGAATGAATTATTAGACTCCCTTACAGAAAATAGCATCGAATGCCAGGTTTATGCTGACGACGCAGTTATTGAGTGTACGAAGACACACTATGTGATCAAACTTCAAATGTGCATCAACATCACACCATCTTGGTGCTTCAAAGTAAGACTGAGTATCAACCCAGCTAAAACTACATTCATACATTTCCTTTTCTAGGAAATACAAGCTGATATTAGTCAAGCTAATATAAGTGAATGACACGTTAGTAGAATTCTTGAAGAAAGTCAATTTCCTGGGAGTATTCTTTGACCAACGTACCACTTGGAAGAACTTAAAACATATAATAAATATAGCTAATGATGACAATGATGATGACTTCCAAAGCTATTAATGCGACGAATTTGGAGTGTACTCCTAAAATAATATAATTAATGTATCTCACAATGGAACTATAGTAATATATGGCGCCATTGTTTGGGTGGATATGGCTAAATTAGCTGTAGCCAGCAAACAACTGAATAAAATTCAGAGGTTAACTTGTGTAACTTTAACAGGAGCAATGCAACCGGTCCTAGTGCGACTTGTGACGTGCTTCTAAATCTAAGGCCGCTGCACCTTCATACCAAACTATAGGCGAACAGAGCCAATGTTAGGATAGGAAAGAATAAGAGTGATAGTGAGGTTTACATAAGGACTCAATCAAATGATATCTTGAATGACGCCTACCCACTCTTATAATACCCTAGTGACAACCTAGGTATAAAAAAGAACTTCATTGGAAGATTTAAAGTATGGGCACTAGAATGTCAAAACAGGGTAATCGGCTGGTTTACACATGGCTCCCTAATGGATGAAGAAAAACGTATGAAGAAGATTTTCGGACCTCGCAGTATCTTTCAGTCTATGCGATAGAAAGATATGCCCAATTCAACCTAAATAAGGGGTGTAAGAACCAAAATATCGCCATTTTCTCCAATAGCCAGGTGTCTGTTAGAGCATTAAGTTCACCTGTGAACAACTTTAAACTGGTCATGGAATGCATTGGTAAATTAAACAAGCTACGAAGATTCAACATGACTACTTTATACCGGGTACCCGGTCATGCGGGCATATTAGTAAATGAGCAAGCACACGACTTGGCAAGAAGAGCAGCAGAATCTCCCTTTACATATCTAAAGACAATCTGCGGACTCGAACCCCCTTTAATGTGAATATCATGTTTATGCTGTGGAGGCTTAAGACAAAGTAAAAATTGCTATTCCCTTATCTTAAGAATAGAACAAATATTTGCAAAGGTCTTAAAAGAAATGATTCAAGAATTTGCGGGATTCCTAAATGGACACTGCAGATTTACAAGGCGCTTATGTAAAATTGAAGCCGAGGGTGACAGCACTTAAAGATTCTGTGTAGAAAATGACGAAACTCTGGAGCATATCTTGGGGGACTGTCCAGTGTTGGTAGAACTACGGTGAAAAGACTTGCAAAGGTCGCAGTGTCTACTACCTAATAATGGCAATTAAGTAGAAATAAGGCAAAATATGGAAGGAGCCCAGCCATTATTTCTACCTGTCTAAATAGTTATGTGCTCTTAATGTATGTATTTTTATAAACAGCTGTACTAACCACTTGTTTGATAGAGGTTCGATCATTAAATAAAAAGTCTCGATATAAAACCGATAATAAATTGAATAGTGGTGGCGATATTGTGTAAGTTTTTTTATAACAAAATAGTAAAAAGTTCTACCATTTAATATAGATGATCGCAGTAAAATATGTTCACTCACCACTTAAAACATGTCATTTGCAAATCTTTTACGCAGTGAAATATTTAATTTTTGCAGACATTAGTAAATAGTCTGTTGCTGTAGGCTATCGTCAACAACAATTTTAGACATATTTAAATTTCTTAAAACTTTTTAAAAATTTCTAAAAAAAAATTTTAAATATTTCTAACTTCAAATGGTGCTTCATTCCTTTCACTCGTACGTGTCATATTCATTTGCTAAGCGTTTCACTTCTAGACTTTCGCTTTTATTTAAATTTGACATTAGAATGAATAACTTAGTAGTATAAGCTATAATTTATTAGTTATGGCAAAAAAAACCAACTGTCATTTATATAAATTTCGCACAAAGAAACCTCCAACAACGAAACAGACGCGTGCGATTTTGCGGTTTTCACTAATTACTAGACTCAGTTTTCAATAGAGCGGGAGAGGGGTAACAACTTGCACCATTTGTTTTTCAAAGTGGTGTATTGTTTCTACATAAAAAATGGCTTGTTTTTTAGGCGAAAGTAATTACACAGTTGTTATTTTTTTTCAATTTGGCTAATTGTTATTTAAATAAAAGAGTTAAATGACATTTCTTGGCTTTCAAATGAAAAACAAAAACACTCCCACCTTGAAAATGAAACCGAAACCGAAACTATTTGTTAAAAACATTTTGTAATGCAACATTTTCATTGTAATTTTTTTTTTTTTTTTTAATAATTATTTCTACATATGTACGTACGTAAGATAAAAAAAAACTGTCAAATAATATATCACATGCAATAGTTGGCCCAAACCTACACGTTTAAGTCTGCAAAAGTAACAAAATATGTTGTACAACTTTTTTTGCAAATTTTTTGCAATAAATTTGTTTATAATTTTTAATTTGTTGTATTTTTTTTTTTTTTCCTTTTGGCTTCTATCTGATTGTCCATACTATGACAGCTAAAAATTTGTCAACGCAAATATCAAGATTTTGTGCGCGCACACAGTGATTTGTTTATGTTTGGACTTTATAAGGTTATATGGCAAGAAAAAATAAAAAAATTTGCTCAGAATTTAGCTAAAGTTTTTGAGATTTATGGCATTTTTTTCCATGCATGAATTGAGTTATTAATTTTGTGGGTGCGTTGTTGAATTGAATTGTTGTGAAGGCAGCTTAATTAGTTTAGAAATAATTTTTTTTGTTGCGGAAATTTTATGGGTGACCTTCGAAACTAAAGTAATTTTCAATAAATATTAATTTGCAATAAAAATGTGGCAAAATTTCCAAATATGTTTCTTCAAAACACTGTGATTTGCAGTTTAAGTGTGTATTCCACACAAAATATCGATATTAAGAGTAATCGATATATCGAAACTTCATAAATTACACAACTAAAAAAATGAAAGATTGCGATAAAGATCAAAAAATTTCGATATACAATCATACATAAAACAATTAATAAGCTTATAAACTATAATTTGTCATAAAGCAAATTTATGCTAACTAGAAATAAAATTCCACTAACCACGTCTCCAGTTACAACACTTGCTGTTTGACCATTTTAGTGACGAGATTAATTGTCTGTGTATAACCGAATAAAGAAAAAACTATACAACTCTGCCAAACAAATTACTTAAGATCAAGTTCTTAAGCAATATTTTGATTAATTGTTAAGAATATAAAAAAAAAAGAAAAGAAACAACAACAACAAGTGAGGGTTCTGCTTAGATAGTTGCGTATAATTCGATAATGCCAGCTCAAAAGCCTTCAGGTCAATTAATATAAGAAAATAATAAACAAAAATATGCGCTTAAATTAATTTCAGCTGCTATTAAATTAAAGTTTTTTTTTTTTTTTTTATTTTCTAATGTGTAAAAAATTAATAAACTGTATTAGTTATTAATTTGAGGAGAAAAAGCTTAAATTAAATTAATTTATGAACAAATAAATGAACGAACGTACGAGCGAATGGAGATACATATCAAGTAACACGCTTGCGAGGTTTTTTAAAAGAATAAAAAAAATTATTTAATATTTGGCAGCATGTGCTTCACATGTATAATTCCAATTTAGCATATAGGCATAAAAGAAATGATGCACGTTTGTACGTTTTGACTGTGGTTGTTTTATGTAATTTATTATTTTTGAGTATAAGACTTTGTATGCTTTGCTGAGCAGTTGGCAATTTAGTATTTTTTTTTTTTGGTACCACCTGTATACAGAAGCTTAAAAAATTTGTAAAAAAGTTAAAGCTGAATCTTCTTCTTTTATATAGGTTCACCATTGTCTTTTTTTTTTTTTTTGTCAGTGCATTCTTATTCTCCAGTTACTCTTAACATATGAGCCATAATAAAAGTAGCTCAAATTACTTCTTACATCAGCTGTCAAGCAGTAAAAGTCCGGTCAAAATTACTCCAGCAGTTTTGGAGATAAACCGAAACACATAATTTTTAATACAGGACCAATTTATTAGGAAGCTGTTACTTTTACATTACAAACAGGCAATTTCATTTTATTTATTTGCAGGACAATCGAATTAAAAAAAAATTTTCGCCCATCTAAATTTTTAACTTCGTTTCCCCATTTTTTTTTTTTTTTTTTTTTTTTTGTATATAAATTACACAATCCGAGTTCGAAGCTGTTCGAATGAAAATTTGTTGTTCTATAGAAAATATGTTCCATATTTTCGCCTTTCTTAGGGCACATATTTTCCAGTGAACAGTGAAATGCTTGAACAATTATTGTCTGTGTATAGAAACCGTTTTGAAGACATGCGGATGGTTAAAATATTTTATCTCATATAGTTTTTTTTTAATCCTTCATCACATTTAAAACCTTGAGGAAAAAGTTTTTCCAAATCGTCGTAATTCGTGTTAAATTATTTCTTACGTAGCGTATAGAAAACTAGTTCGAAATAATGGGACTATTGTCTTTCATCCCAACTAGTTTCCAAAATGGGTGGATTTGCTCCATCTTTCATGCCAATTTTCCCAACTTGTGGTAAACTGTTACAAATTGGTTGAATAAAAAAAAAATTTTTCCACATATAGTCAGTCCAATTTTTCTATCTTGGTGAAGAAATTTTCCAAACGTGTCTAATTATTTAATTTGTAGAGTATTCAAAGCGAGTTTGAAGACAATCAGTCAAGCCACGAATTATAGTACTATCCAGAAATCAGCTCTCTAGCATTAGCGAATTTGGTTATGCTTTGATAAGTGAAGGAATTAGTCAGGTCAATTATTCCTATATAACACTTCAGTACCATATACTAGGCATATACTTGGAACTAGGCATGTCCGTCACCTAATCTCTAGTTTCTAAGATATCAAGCTTAAATAGTGCTTGGAACTAGCCATGTCCGTCACCTAGTCACTAATTTCTAAGATATCAAGCTGAAATTGAGCTTGGAACTAGCCATGTCCGTCACCTAGTCTGTAGTTTGTGAGATATCCAGCTGAAACTGAGCTTGGAACTAGCCTTTGTCCATCTGCCTGTCTGTATGAATCAATACTAGTCCCTAAGTTTTTAACATATCGATGTGACATTGTGTTTGTTATATTCTGATTGAGTCGATCATACGCTTAGCTCGACACCAAAATTTGTGTTTCTGCACTGCTTTCGTCATGGAGCCTCTCACTAAATATTACTCTTTTTGCATTTATGCTCTCTTTGAACCATTAATAGTGAACTAAACTACTCTAATCGTCGAGCCTCGAATTAAATATTACACTTATTATTTTTTTTCTTGAGTTTTTATGCTTTCTTGAATTCATGATGAACTAAACTGCTCTTGTCGTCGAGCCTCTCACTAAATATTACACTGTTATTTAATTTATAAGCTTCCAAATTCCCAAGCTACATATTTCAGCTCACTTAAATATGTCGAAGTAGATTAAAATCAATGTTGAAGATTTCAAAATAAACTGAAATTGGTTGTTCATGTATTATTATAAGCTTCTAAAATCCCGAGCAACACCGCTCAAGCGTGTACTTAACATTTCTATAGCTGTGTAGCTTCACTCACTTCGATCAAATTGTTGTCATATATATTTGTCATATCTTTCTTTGTCAATTTTTGCTAATGTGTGCTCATATTTCAAACGGAAATTGTAAAATATCAATTAGGGAGAGCTTAAAGTGACAAAGTAAATCAATAGAAATGACATCGTCGTTTTGCCATAATTTACTTCTAACAATAAAATAAGTTTGTATGTTCCTAAAGCAAAAAAATGAGGGTGAAACTGAGATACTGAGTCATCATCAACTTGTTTATTACACAATGTCATTGTATGAATCGATACTTAAATATTGCAAGTATTTGATTTATTTTTTACAAATATTTGTTGTTTATTTTATTTTACAACAACTTATTTCACTTAAAAACAAGCTCAGTTGATGTAACTTATTGTAAAGTTATTAATATGTAATATGAAATTTTTACCCTTATATTTGTTTAATTGTTAAATTTTAGCCAAAGGCTTATGTTCTGCTGACCAGCCATGAACTGCCAACTTATACAACAAATAAAATCGATATATTTCGGACCGTCTTCTCGCCTTTTATAGCGATGGCCGATTTGTCAACATAGAATGAATGTCTGTCTGTGAGAACCAAATACAGTAAAGTATTAAAAAAAAAAATATAAAAAAATTTAAAGGATCTTGTTTGCACGATTTAATTTCCAACTGATTCTCAGAATATGTCTTAAACCTGCACTCGTAAGCAATTAAAACGCAAACGCAAACAAGGCAACTAACCTCTTTAATTACTTGGCAAGCATTTCCTTTACCATGAGCGAAAGATACATAGATACCACCAAGCCGCCTCACTTTCTGTTGTAATTTAAGTTTAAAGTAACTCGTGGCGCTTTTTTGTAAGCTGCTCTTGCCATATCAAACTAACAAGTAATCCCAATAACTTCCGTTTTTAAGCAGCTTTAAACAAAACATTAAAGTAGCAGCAGCAATCCGTACTTCAACATTAATAAGAACGGAAATAATTGTTATATAAGCTGCCGCTTTGCTTGTTGTTGTACTGGTTCGTTCTGGGTCTACAAGTAACTTCACTGCTATACTATAAAACACCTTCCCAATGATGCTTTGCGCTCCACTCTCTCAATTAACTCAATTATTAAGTGCGCCGCTGCTGTTTTACGTATAGTAGTCAGTCAGTCCGTCCGTCCGTCCGTCCAATACTCTCACGGTCCGCTCGACTCAAATCGCTATAAATCCTTTAACAAATTGCTTACTTTTAGCGAAAAATTCTCAGCCATCATCATTATGATGGAGCGAAGTTTGAGCTTCTAGCAAAGAAGGTACATATTTCTGCTGGCCGTTTGGATGGACGGCTACGTTGTTTAAAATTTGCTTTGCGTTTAGCACATTTTATACTTTTATTTTTCTTTATTTTTTTTTTTTTTTTCTTATACTTCATTGCTGCTAAATGCTGGGAAAATATGCTCTGAGCACGTAAATAATTGAAATTAATATTTTCTGTTGAATTTTTTATACTTTTTGCTTCAATTTTATACATTTTCGTTGACTTAAGAGTTTAGTTGTAGAAAATGTTTAGAAAAAGAAAAAAAAAAAAAATTAGAAATAAAAAATATTAAAGCTTTATTTTTTGAGACTTTAAAAGTGTTATTTTTTAAGCCATTAAACCGTGCTTAACAAAGAAGATTTTTTTACCTACAAATAGCACAAAATGTCAGTTAAAATGACATCTTTCGCAGAAGTCCAGAATAGTGGGAAATGTTATTGACTGCCAGTCACTTGGAAATTACCAAAAAAATATTATTTTCCAAACGACTACTCACAAATGTATACCTGTGCACCCTCTGAACATCCGTTCTATTTTAAAAGAATTCTAAGAAGGCAGCCACTCCCTCTTCATTATTAGGCGTTGGTTGTCTTTGGACCCACCACCATCACAAAACATTGTTAACTGATGAACAAACAATTGAAGCAAATCACACTCATTGATATAATCTCTCCAATCATAAGACCTCCACCAACCTTAATTTCCAGTTGGTATTGACTCAAAAAAAAAAGTGATTTTCATAAAACATCTTTGCTTGGTATGGATCCTAGTCCAAAAAGTGAGAGTGGTGTATCTATAAGAATACTCTTTATACTTACAAATAAGTCTTTATGCCTGATTTAAGCTGAATATCGAAAGAACTAAAAAAAATAAACCAAAAATTTAACATTAAAAAAATATTTTTATTTTTGTTCAGCTTGAATGTATGTTTTGATATGTGTAAGGGATACCCTAAAAAAGTGCTGGAAACACACCCATTGGTATATGTATATAAAGCTTCTCTCAAATAATCGACTATGCCGGCTTTACAATGGTATAATTCTGAATAAAGAAATTGTTTCTCAATAACACATAATAGTTCCATTTATTTTCATGCGACCTACCCCAACAAGTGGGAGTAGTACTCGGATACTCTAGGTGTTTAGTACAAAAATAAGCCCCAAATATCAGACAGATATCTCAAAAATTTATAAATAAAAAAAATCCCAAAAGCACATAATCACATAATCACACGTACTTGGTTAGATCAACTCGTATATATAATAATTTATAAAAGTCTTAGTAGGACTGACTGTTCCTTTCATTAATGCCCAACCTATAGAGCTAATGATAGAAGGCTGATTTTTGGATAGTAGGTACCCCTTATGTTAAACACGCTCAGTAAGGCAGAATATTGATAAATTCCAACGTTCAAACGTAAAAACTGGGGGTCAGATGTTTTTGGAGGACTTTTTTCTTCTTCAGCCATCTACTTTTAATCAAAGTACAACTTAAAAAAAAATAAACCTTTTTTGAGAAAGTTCACCGATAATCAATTAAACTGGAAGGTCAATTTTTTTTATTCTATCTAGAAAACAAATACTTAAAGATGTGTTTCGCCATTTGGAGTAATAACACCGTTTAGGAGCGAAAATCAGTGGACATAAACGGTGATGCAACCGCTTTTATGGGCACACCACATTAAATAAACGGGCCTTTTATGTTAGTTTTATGAAAAAAAGAAGATTTTAATTTTTCATGGTTATTAAAAACGACCACCAACAAACTGTGCTCCTGAATATATTCTATTCAATTTTATGCTAGCCAAGCTGTGAGCTCCATTGCATCCATTCATATCTCGAATGAATGCAATAGAGCTCATTTGGAATCCACTAGAAAATGGAAAATGGTGTAAAAAACGAAGTCTACAAGTTTTGATATTTAAACAGTCCTGCTGAAAGTTTCAAACCATCTAAAAAGGAACGCACCATACAAGCCTTGTTCCGATTTACTGAGTTTCTTTTCTTAATTATATTTGAAACCACAAGTTTGTTCCAGGTAAAATATGGCATATTTGTCCAGATCGAACCACAATTCATACAAATCTGCCACCTTTTTGAATTTTTGTATGAAAATATTTTCTTTTTATTCTTTTTACTTTGTAACATCCCAAAGAACTTTTTAGCGACTCCATACAGTATTGTATATACTCGTATATTCTTGATCAGTGCAACATGTCAAGTTAATCTACCCACGTTCGTGGGTGTGGGAATACGGGATATCGTTTCACTGTTTTCATTCAATCTTACAACAAATCAATATGTATATTCTTCAGAATTACCATTTGTTCAGGATGTCTTATTCGGTGTGGTGTACCCTGATAAATTTTATGGTCAGCGAGCGAGGGTAGAAAAATAATAAATCGTCACGAAAATTGTAATACTTGTGTTGCAACGGATATATTGATAACTCCACATGACCAAGCGACTACGTTATGAATTGGTGGTCAACCGCTGTATTCGCCAAATTAACCATGAGCTCGTACAATTTTAGTAATAAAATAAAAATTAAAATTTTCCACTACTGTATTTACTGATACATTTTTTTGAAATGAAACTTCTTGGAAATGAAACTTATTCAACTTCTTTATCTCTAAAAATCGTCACGAAATTGTCACATTTACGGATTACTGATAATTCTGTTTCTTATTCCCTTTCCCCCATCCTAAATTGTTTTATCGAACTCTTTCCGTAAGTTCAAAGTGACTTTCGGACTTTCGTTCATTCTTTCGTTCTACCGAATAGTACAGCGGCACTTACTAGACGGAAAAACTCATTACCGAACGGTAACATGTCTATATGTCTCCCTGGTATTGAAGTTTCACTTCTGTTGTTGTGCCCAGAACCACTCATTTTTTGTTTTTATTACTAAAAACTTGTTTATTATATTCAAAATTAACGCGAAAGGCACATTGGTGGCTTGTATGATGGCATTTCGATAAACAGGCACGTCATGTCTGCTATAATGGAAAGCCCCATTGGACCTTTTAAAGTTTTCTCAATTTAGGCAGCTAAACTTTTATGTTTGTGTAGTTGATCACTTAGAATATGATATAAAATATTTAGTTGTACCAAAACTAACATTGATTCTGTTTTAAATGTTATCGGTCTGTTTGTTTGTATGGGGCCAAACGTCGAAACTGTAGAACCAATTTTGATAAAACTCAGACAGAGAGAGGGCTGGCAATTCAGGCGTTGTTGCAAGTATTCCACCAGCCTCTTGCTAGTTGCTAGAATCAGAAACTACGTTATTTGTGCCAAATAAACCATACTAAAAAAACAGTTCCACGCTATGTCACGCGGTATCGTATGACTATATCTATTAATACAGCGCTTTACTCAATAAAGCTCAAGGTAACAATGTTAATTTCTTAACGTTCAATTTATTCTTAAGTAGTTATGACTGTATTCCAAAGAGAGGTTCGTTGCCAAACATTCTTTGGGTACTCAAAAAAGCTAGAAATTTAGTTTGGGTAACCAAATGAGTGTATTGAGTTCTCCCAATGAAGTCCTCTGTTGTTGGGACAATGCAACGTGAGCCCAATGCATTGACGATTCGTTAACTACTGGTCGTTTGTCTTAATAATGTTACTAACTCTGATCTGCTGCAATCATGAGTTTAGGTCAGAGCTTTGCGCAGACCATTTCATAATTTTAAATTTTTGTCGGTATAAGAGCTGTGATCCACAAAATCGGATCTACCTCCATGTTTGACAGTTTGTTTCATGTGATGCTTTTGAATAGCTTCATAAGTTCTTCTTCATAAATATTCCTTCCTATCAGATTGGAATCGGTTCATTTTTTTCTCATCGGACCAAATCACCCGTTTCCAGTCCTCTATGGTTCAATGCCCATGCTTTTTGCAGAAATTTATACGCTTTTGAGCTGGTTATTTCTACAGATAGTTAACTAACCCGATTCACGCTCTACGTGTAGTCCAATCACTTTCGTGTTTACTTAGACCACCAGCAGCTTGCTTGGGTGTATTCCCAAATTTTTTGTCACGTGCCATTAATCGCGCGTTTGAATTTTTTAAGTATTTAGGAGGACATCCAGTATTAGGCATAGGAACTGTGTTCCACCGTTTTTGTACAGCAATCATGGTTTGGTGACTTACTTTTAATTTCTCAGACAGTACTCTGCATGAGTGACCACTTTCAGTTATAGCTACTATACTATATGTTGATTTTTCTCATTTTTAGGCCCTGTACCGAAGGTACAAGAGCCTATTGGGTTTGTGCAAATGTATGTAACAGGTAGAAATAATGGTCGGAGACCCCCCAAAGTTACCACCATTATGGTCAGGAATGAAAGAGGAGTCGATATAGCCATGTCCGTCTGTCCGTCCGTCCGTCTGTCCGTCTGTATGAACGAAAGGATCTCGGAAACGGTAATAGATAGAGACTTCGTGTTTTTTGCATTCGACTAGGATTGCTCCGGAATTTCACAAGTGTATTTTGAAATTTTGCCCCTCCACCCCCCTTCCCCATAAAATCACCCCTTAGGGTGAAAATTTCTTCGGCACAAAAAAAATTGAGTGTACCAATATAGAGATAACGTCTCTCTAAGCAAAAATCCAAAAAGTTCATCAAAATCGGATAATAAATGGCGATTTTATAAGCAATTGAATTTGAACAACCCCCCTTTTCTTTTCATTCATATTCGCGCAGTGAGAAGTGGTCATGTGTTTGGTCATAAGCTCGGGAAACATTTAATATGTTTGTTAGGCGACCTGAACTGGTACAGGGCCTCTTACAGTCGGTTACGCCCGACTGTATTTCCTTACTTGTTTTCTTTATTTTATTATGTAAAATTATTGTTTCTGCAAATAATTATAAAGCATAAACTGAATACGAATTATAAGCCACATACATGAGTCAAATTCGGAAGACATTAAACTGACTCGTGCGTACGAGCGTGTGAAAGAGAGAGACAAAACAGAAATTACTAAATTGGCAATTTAAAACAGCAAAAGCAATTTTTAAGTCTTTAAAATTAAACTCTTACATAAGTAAGTCAATCAAATCGCTTACTAATCGCTGACAACACATTTTTTTCTCATTTCTCAAACAAAAAAAAAACACTTTAGATTACTTTCGTAAATCGTATTACCTTTAAAAACACCGAAACGAACCGCATAAACTAACACAGAACAAACCAAACAAATGAACCAGAACCAAATTTTGATTGTAAAAACCTCGAAATTAAAAAAAAATATAAAAAATAAATGTTTATACAACCTTGATATCAAAACTGTCGAAAATTCAAGCTTACACGTATACATATGTACACTATTTAATCTCAATGTTTATCCATATGTGCAAGCCCTAAATGTTGCTAACACCTCCCTTCTCTAACTTCAACCATTACAGATCTTGGTAAAAACAACATAACAGCAGCAGCAACCACACCAACAGCAACAACAACAACATTAAAGACAAATCCAACAAATCCAGAACACCTGAACACCAGCAGCAGCAGTAACAGCAACAGCAGTAGTCACAGTAACAACAACAGCAACAACAACACCAACGATAAAAACAACAAAATGGATAATGGTGGCATGCAGCTAGTCGTCGTGCCACAAACGCCGTCGTCGTCGTCGTCGTCGTCGCTGATTGTCAACGATTATCTAACGCAATTAAATTCACCGCCCACATATTCACGCCTACCGCCTGACGGTCACGAATTTCCACCCAATTTCAGCGAACCGTTGATAATGCCCTCGCCCAATCTACTAAAGACAGCAACCTTGATGCAGTCCACGACAACAACAAGCACAACAGTGAACAATGATACGAATACAGTTTATACAGAAAAATTGTATGCAGCAGCAGCAAGTGGACAGGGCATTCTGGCGGCAAGCACACGCACGACACACATCACCAGCAGCGGCAGCAGCAGCAGCGTCAGTGGTGCGCAAACAAAGCCAGTAATAAGCAGTTTGTTACAATTTGAAACGCAACACAATGCAGCCAATAGCAACAACACAGAAGCGGCAGCACCACCACTGCCCAAATCAGGACCACCACCAACAGTGCCGCGTAAAGTGTATCGACAGGATTTAATTGTAAATGTGGAAGATGCACGCGCAGATGCACAAACAGAGTCAGCAACGCCAGCGGCAAGAAGTGCAGTTTTTGAATCGCGACACAGTCGCTCAACGCAAAATTTACACAGCACACTGCCAGCACCAACTGTGTCACATAGTTATGCCACGCTTACCGCCTCCTCCAACGCCGCCAACACCAACAACAACACAGATAGCAACAAAGACTACAAACGCTCGCTGAGCGCACCGCGCAAATCCAGCGATTGGCGCAAAGATGAAAAATCAGAGAAATCAGTGCGCGATAAAATTGCCATGTTCTCCAATGATAACGAGTCAACGCCGCCGACACCCACAACTGTGGATGCACCACGCCCACTGAGTTACTCACGTCAGAATAGCGCCTCTAAGGCGCTGAATTTGAGTAGCGAAAATCTTTTGGACAGCAGCAGTAGCAGCGCTGCCGCCACACGTAACAGTCTCATTAAAACACGCGCCATGAGTGTGGAGAATCTGAATGATGTAACACGTCAATATCAGCTGGCCAAAACGTTGCCCACACAGCAGACCTTCTCCGATTCCATGTACTCGCTGAATACGCTCAACGCAGACTATACACAGAGCTATGCCTCACTGCCGCGTCGCTCACATGCACAACAGCAGCTGGAACGACGCATCAGTTTCTCCGGTAGTGCACAGTCGCCGGGTTTTGTGCCCGATGAGGCAACACGCAAGGCAGCCATAACCAATATATTGGAACAGCGGCGTCGCAGCTTCTCAAAGTTGCGCGGTTTAGTCATACCGGAACGTCCACATATGCCGCTGGAGCCCATACTTGATCTGCCGGAGATAAAGAGTCGTGATAGTGAGAAATTGAAGTCA
This sequence comes from Leucophenga maculata, assembly GCA_035044805.1. Taxonomy (NCBI): domain Eukaryota; kingdom Metazoa; phylum Arthropoda; class Insecta; order Diptera; family Drosophilidae; genus Leucophenga; species Leucophenga maculata. The sequence continues at coordinate 363,494 of JAWNNP010000798.1, forward strand.
GCAAATGATTCAACGGATTCCACAGATAGTGGTCTGGGTGCAGGCACACGCAATGGCATTGGTAGTGGCGCTGGTGCTATGCCGCGTCCGCTTAAGCGTGGCGTCATGGCAGAGCAAGCATTGCGTCCACTGACGCTTACAACACAGCACAATAGCGCAGCAAATATTGCTGCCAATGGCAATGCACCGTCAACATATCGCAGCATCTTCACACAACAAAGTGGTGCAACAGCTGGACGCCAGTTGACGCAACCAGCAATGCAGCAACGACGCCTCGAGCAGCAGCAAATTACACTAAGTGCTGCCACAGTACCGCCAGCCAAGCCGCCGCGCACCTCACTCAGTGTGCCACAACGTCCGATGTTGCATGAGGAAAGCGATTCGGATTCAGTCTTCTCTTCTCGTATTTCAACGCCGCCAATGTCACCGTGTGGCGCAGCGCCCATTGTTGTCTCCGCACCCGTTGAGAAGTTTGCGCTCACACGCACACTCTCCTCGGAGACGAACACCTCCATTGCGAGCTCTACCACATCGACGCTGACCTCCGGTTCAGGTTCGCAAGCCAGCTGCAGCTCCATAGGCAGCACACCCACTGTTGATCTCTCGCGTCGTGTACTGAATAAGTCCAGTTCTAGTGGCGGCGGCGGTGCTGTTGGTGATGCTAACGCTGCAATCAATGCCACTCATCGTAAGAACATACTTGCCTCGGCAAAGTGCCGCAGTGGACGTGGCGAGAGCTCAGCACTCTTGCGCAATCGCTTACCACACAACAATGATGATGAGGATAGCACAGATGGCTATGATCCCGACGAGGACGCAGTACGTCGTGTGTACAAAGCTAAGCCGCGCACGAATTCCGGTTCCGGTGCTATGATGTGCATGGTTGGTGGCACAACACGTGTAACACACAGCAACATGGCGCCGAACACCATGGTGCCGCCTATCAATTATAAATTGGTATCGAAAAACGAACAGAATCTTGTCGATAAGGTAATCAATGTGGCTGCCTATGTGGAGATTACCTCCGATACGGACGATAGTAGTCGCAAGTCGGATGCGCAGTCGACACCATTGAAAATCAGTGCCATGTTCATCGATGAGGAGCGCAAGGCTAGCTTCAAGGCGGATCATACACAGAAGGCAATTACACCGAAAACAATGCCGCCAAAGCTGCCAGTTGTATTGCCAGCCAAGGTGGTGCCTGCAGTCAGCTCGGTGCCAGTAACGCCGTTGAGTCCACAGCGTGCAGTGCAGATTACCACACCAACAAAGAAAACGCCGGAGAGCAGCAATGAACTCTCACAATGGATGCATGTTGAAGTTGCCAAGCAGTCGAGCTCCGCCGGCGTTGGCAGCGTCAAGGAACGTGCGCTCAAACCGGTGCTTGAAAAGTTTGAGTCACGCAGCAGCATCTCGCACAGCAGTACACCAAAGGCGCACATCAGTGGCAGCAGCAAGCATAGCAACGCTGCTACCAGCACAGCCGAAATACGCGAAAAATTCGAACGCACTGCTGCAGCGCACAATAACAGCGGTCTGCTGTCGGTGAAGCATGGCGGCAAGCAGCATGCAACAACAGTGTCTTCATCTGCCTACCATGAGCGTTTCTCATCGCTCGATTCGATTGCATCATCCTCATCGGGCGTTAGTTCAACAACGCAGAATGTCTCCAATGCAGGACAGGAGACTGCAACCGAATTTGGTAGCTTCTCGTCGCTTGGCAGCAATCAGAGTTTGATTACTGCACAAGATATACAACAGATTGTCGAGGAAGCTGATCCGCCGCTAAAAACGCCGGAGGCATTCATTATAGTGCTGCAGCGTGATACGCCGGAGAGCAGCATTGGCATAACGCTGGCCGGTGGTTCGGACTATGAGGCAAAGGAGATAACGGTAAGTTTTTATTGTCTTTTATATTAAAAATCCGACAATAAAAATCTTTTTACTTTGCAGATACATAAAATACTTAGCAATACGCCCGCGGCAAAGGATGGTCGCCTGAAGAAAGGTGATCGCATATTGGCTGTCAATGGCATGAGCATGCGTGGCTTGACGCATCGTGAATCGATTACTGTGCTGAAGGTACGTAATTTAAATAGTTTTGGATAGACTTTACTACTTTATTTTAATTTTAATTTACTCATTTTTCAACCCCACAGACACCACGTCCCGAAGTCGTTTTGGTTGTCACACGCTCTGAATCTTTGGTTATTAAACCACTGAACAAGAAGCGCTCCTCGCTCGGTTCGCTCAGCTCATTGAATGAGAAACCAACAGAGCTGGATTATGAACGCAAGCGTAATTATCATAAGGCATCACGTTCATTGGATCTTGATCTGGATATTGTTTCCAATGAGGTTGATACAAGCAGCAACAGCGGTGCTAGCGGTTCACAATTGAAGGGTTCGCTTACGCCATCAACTACACCCAGCACCGGTTCGAGCAGTCCACAGCCCTCAAGTCTGGCAGCTAGTCTGAATGAGACTGAGGATACTATAGCCAGCATACGCATAAGACGTCAACTGTCTCGTGCAGATGCGGCCAAATTGAGCACCAGTGAGCTGTTGGAACGTGCGGCTGAAGCACGGAATGCTATAGCAGCGGAGCTGAGAGCGCAGAGTAAGTTTGCTGAGCAAGAATAACAAATTTTATTCATTAATTAATTTATTTTATTTATCCAACAGCTGAAGACTCCACTTCAAGCGGTATTGGCAGCAGTGCCAGCTCACGTGTGGTTGACATCATTAAGGATAGCTGTGGTCTGGGTTTCTCCATTGAGGGCGGTTTCGATTCACCGCTGGGCAATCGTCCACTCATTGTCAAGAAAGTATTTACAGGTAAACAAATTTATAGATTTATAAAAAATTCAATTTTTACCAGTATTACTACCTTCTTTTTTCGTTTTATAGGCGGCGCTGCACAGAAGACTGGTCAGGTGCGCAATGGTGATGAGATACTAAGCATTAATGGCGCCTCCACTGCAAAGATGACACGTGTCGATGCCTGGAACTACATGAAACAGCTGCCGCATGGTGCAGTCAAAATAGCCTTCGTCTAAGCTGATTTCGAATTCGATAGACAACGAAGAAGTTTTTTCTTAGCATTTAAGTGCGCGTTTTTTTTTTTTAATTTTATTTTGTTAAAGTACTTCAAAAGTATTTATCAACTTAGTTGCAAACGCATGTCGAAACGCCGCGGTAGTAGCTACTTATCTGATATATATATATATATTCATATAATATATATATATAGATGCGACATATATATTATCGATAGTTTCGTTTCGTTCTTGCCATTTATTGCAGACGTTTCGTTTCAAATGCATTTAAAAATAATTATGTGTGTGTTTTTATTATTATATATTATCTATTATCAATTATTATTATTGATACTATTATATAATTTATTTTGCGATTTTTTGCTGACTATAATATGTAACGTGCAATTTTTGAAAGCGATTGATTGATTGATTTATATAGTACGTAGGCCTAATCAATATTTGATGTTATATTTTATTGTATTTTATCTCTATATACTTGTATACCTTTACTATTTACTTACTTACAATATATATTTTTTGTAAATATTCATACTATATGATCTATATACTTATTATATATGTAAACATATTATTAATTTCCTTATATAACTATTCTTATTCAAAATATATATGTATGTGTATTATTTATGCCATAAATTAATTGTTTTGGATTATGCAGTAGCGATATTTTAGCTATTAGAAGTTGAGGTTTTAGAAATTTGCGTCGGAGAGGTTTTGTGGGCATAAGGAGAAGAGATATTTTGTGATAAGGAAGTAGGCTGTTGGAAGGAGCGTTTTCATCTTTTACAATAATCCATCGTGCTATACACGGTCAAATGTCTGTGTAACATCCAAGAAACCAGCAGAACTGTATCCCGTATCGCTTTTCTTTAAAAGAGGTAAGGATATGAAATACGACTCTATGTATTTTCTCTGGCGTGCCATGGTGATGTCTGACACCGAATTGTAAGTCGGAGATGATGTTCCGTTCATTTAATAATGGCAATAGTCGATTAAGATAGAATCGTTCGAATATCTTTGAGAGAATAGGCCTAAAAAATTCAACATGACGTTTAGGCTTACCAGGCTTAAGTACCGTTGTAATAACGGCACACTTCCACTGAGATGGGAAGTAAGCTATGCGTAATATTGCATATTCTCTACCAAGAAAAGAAACCCCTTTAACAGGAAGAGCTTTCACAGTCTTATTATCGATGTCATCGTAACCAGAGGCTCTTCGAGGTTTTGAGGGCTTTGATTTGATGTCTTCTTCATACGTAACATGTCTAATATTCTCTGTTGGAGGAGAGCAAGGGATAGAAAGTTGTTCCATAATGTTTTCAACATCTAAAGTTGATGCCAGCTCAAATGGTTTGAAGCGGTTTTCTAATTCATCTGCAAAAGTTTCCGCTTTCTCTTCATATGAGCGAAACCACCTATTATTCTGTATTAGAATAGTTGTATTAGGCTGACCTTGCTTGTGAATCGACACATATTTGTCTGGAACTGCGTTTCGAAGCAAATCATTAAAGAATTTGCTTTTAGAAAAGAAACTTTCGCAAATCAGCGGAGGCCCTTTCCCCGCGCTGTTGTCAACCGTCGCCTGAATCTTCGCTTCAGGCTTAAAAGGTAAAGAACCTCGTCTGATAAAAATGTACCATGAGGGGTACTAGGACATAATGAATGCTGTTAAAATGTGGCATAATCAGCAGCCGAATATACAATCCGTAGAAACAATGCTATCGCCTCATCATTATCATCACCAGTCCTCAATTTCATGTTAAGATTTACCCGTTCAGCCAGCTTATTTTGAAAGAGACCTTTGTTTGCATTTGAAGGCAAGACTTTTCGATAGAGGTCCGTCTATGAAATCAACTAACAGCGAGATATATTCAGAGCTAAGTTCATCGACTGCAATGATAGTTAGGCTTGAAGATGTGATGCGCGCATAGACTGTAAAGTCAATCGCACTGGGGGTTTGATTATTATATGGATGATGTATAGGTGAACCTGTGGCGAAAATTTTCATATTAGAATTAGTCAATACATTGAATAAGGTGTTGCCTCTAAGTCACGCACGACTAGCTCCCAAGAGGCGATACAAATTTAGAACGAAGTTTGTCAAATATATTTCGGAAATCAGCAGAATTCCAAGGAAAGTTAGGAGGGCAGTAAACTGATGCCAATATAAAATCACCATGATTGCTGAATACATTGACTCGAACGGATTGAAAGCCAGGATATCGGATACTATTAACGGGAAAGGCTTATATGGCTTATATTTGACAGCAGCTTCATCAGTACTCCTATCGTCTGTGTGATTTGCAGTGTAGAAATCAAACCCGATGCTTTAATAATAGGAACTTGTGAAGGTGGGGGGCTCAAAATTTATCCCTTGCAATCCCTTGGCAAATGACTTTTATGTCATTTATGTCCTTTTTATTCGAGCAAGGCTCCAACTCTTAGAAAAATATATTTAATGAATTACCGTATTTACGATTATTAGGGTTGAGTGTGGCCTAAATTATGCAGTTCATCTTTAATATCCGAAAAACTGGTAGAGGATTGTAGGCCCTTAAGTACCATGCGATAAGAACGATTCTGTTTCATTTGATATAAATGAAACGGAAATTTATTACAATCTCAGATTATCACTTTAGATATTTCAAGGATATTTTATAAACGTCTTCTCTGCAAAGATTGAAAAGAGGTGTAGAGATTCCTGTGAGAATGTGGGAGTGGGTGGTGGTCCAATGCGTAGGCGGATGAAAATGCGAGTATTTGACCTGTTGCAATCGGCAGAGTATCGGAATTTCTCCAGATTTGGATTAAATAGCTTGTATCTGTGTTGCTATGTAGACCATTCGTCGAATTGAGAAAACGGAGGCGAGAATAGATGGCTCTTACAATGTCCTTCTCAATTGAGGGTATAACGGAGAATGTGGGAGATTTTGATACCACTTTAGCTGCCGCCATTTCATTGCCAGGAATAACTTGATGGCTAGGAACCCAGAAAAGTTTAAGTTTAGCTGGAGAGAGGATAAGAGCTTTTCCAATATAGTCAATGTTGCGAACAGCTTATACTACCGATAGACTATCAGTGCAGATGAATGGCTACTGCTTCTGCCGAGAATATAGAGAAATATTCCGGAAGCCATTCTAATGTTAACACATTGCCTTTACGATCAACACATGCAAAAGCAGTGATACGTTCAGTTTTTGTTCCGTCGGTGAACAGCCAGTTCCAATTTTTGAGAGTTAGTTTAGAAGATTCTTCTCGAAAAATATTGCTGCTGGTTCTGTTTTTTTTGAAGCTCCCGCAGAGTGGTAAGAGGGCGGAGCTGTGAACCTTTTCACCATTGGTGGCGGATCAACGTTAAACTCTTTAGAAAGAGAGGCGCATCGACACTTTTACTTCCTTTTTTGGTTAACAGATTTACGCATTACGCTTTGAAGTAGTTGGTTTGGTGAGTAAAAGAGTTTAGGTATAAGTTTGGTCGTGGATTCCAATATTTTGTCTTCCATGCTCGGTAAACCAGTTTCGGTTCGAGATGTAGGAAATGAATTTATGCATCGTCGAGCTGCAGTGTGGTAGGCAGGTGTAAACAACTTGATGTACGACTTAGCACACCATCTAAATATTGGTAGCGCGTACTCTATTTTGGAGAGTATTCGAGCCCTAATGACATTAATTAAAGTATTTACATTAACTAGAGAGTGCTTAAATGAGAGATATTTGATAATATTTAAACTATTTTCAAGACTCTCTCCTAAATATAAACAACGTTTTTTAAAAGTATTATTTTTTGGCAAAGTAAAAACCAAGAATCATAGGAGCTTCGACGCATTCTATGACAAAATTACTAAAATGGATCATAAAGGATATATTTTGTATATTTAGTCCAGTCTCATTGAATAAGGCACCGCATCAACTTTAAGAAATCATTGCATACTTTTAGGTCAAACGGTCATTATGTATTAAAACGCAGATAAAATAATGAATAATTTTAGGCATTGGCATTAAAAAAGAAGTGTGCTGGTTGTGCTGGGTTAAATGGCCGTATTCTAGACGTCATTAACGAACGGAAAGGTCTACGCTAGACTAGTTTCCAATGAGACAAAGATCTTGAAGTTCATTTAACTTCGACCAAACGAAAGAAGAGCAATTTCTCCCAAGGGTAAGACTTCTTTCGTAACAACTTCTCAAGAAGAATCCTTAACAATGATGCTTTTGATTAAAAAAAAAGGTGAAGTGATGATGGATGGTCTCAACCTTGAACCTTCAACAAGATCTACTGGTAATCCTTTCGTGGTATTTGAAGACTGTTCCGTGCTGTGGCATAACGACATTTTGATGGTAGACAAAAGCAACATGCATCCAATGCAAATAGTTTGACAGTGATAGCACCCCGTAAGTCTGTATTTATGTTATATCACGTCTGTCTTGCGATGCGACTGAAGACAACGAATACATAAATTCTTCCCTTCAAAGCTCTAAACTTAATATATCTGTGTCCAAATTTAACTTTTCGTACTCTCCCTCAATTTCCTCTTTTAAGATAATTAGTCCCGTGTTCATTTTTCTTTTGCTCCATGGCTTTTCTTCAAATCATTTTGAATTTTAATACATTATTATTAATGAATTATTATGAATATTTTTTAATATACATATGCATATGTACTATATACAATAGCTAAAAATTAATTTCTATATAAACATAAGCTGTTGTCACGATCGTGTATGCACGTTTTTCGCCTCACGATTCTTACAGCAGTTTACTCCTTCTCTTGAACATCATCACTTGGCTCCTGCTTGACTAGTATGGGCAACAATTGATGTGTGCCGGCGCTGGCATGTGTGTGCGGTAATATCACAGTCATGGGTGCTAATGTTAAGCCATTGTCCTGCTGAAATTGTTGACGATCTACACCATTCAGCACACTTGACGTTGATGGCTTGGCAAAGTCTGCAACATCTTCGAAAATATCAAAAAATATTTTGTAGACGTGACCCATAAACATGATATTCTGACGCATATTCAATTTACGTATGTAGGGCATCAACAACTCAAGAAATTGTACATCGAGTTCGTTAGCATCTTTGGATATTGTGCTTGATGATGTCGCTTGTTCTTCAGCAACACTAGCCTGTGGTGTAGTAGACTTGGCCAAGCGCTGTACCAAATTGTAACGTTTATAATTGCTTGATGTTCCGCTGTTTGCCTGCTCTGTCTGATTGGGAAAGTCCGCAGTATTTTCAAGTACTTCACATAGTAATGCATAGACATGGCGCTTGAATATGAGCTTCTGACGTATATTCAATTCACGCATATACGGTAGCCAGTCCTCAAGCATTAGTTCATCGATATCATTAGCTAACCAGCCGTTAGTTGTAGTCACTGGCTCTTCTGTTAGCGTAGAAGTTTGTGTAAAGCTGTTTCTCTGATTGGATGATAATTTATCGTTTGAATTGAGGGCGGAAGTCATCAAATCAGCAGCATGATTGCCATTAACATCGGGCGCCTCCTCATCAGACTTTATCATAATTTCATTAGCAGTTGTTGGTTCCATTTGTACGTCAACAGCCAATTCTTCGGATTCGGCATTCTTCTCAACCATATACTTAAACAAAAAGCTTAGCTCCTTGTGTAGATAGTATTGCTTGACGCGATTGGGACCACCACTCGATTTGTAAATGTTTGTGGAACGCGCAAATGCAGCGCGTATATTGCGCCAGCGTTCCTTGCAGGATTGAACTGCAACGAAAGAAATTTATTAAAAGTTATTAATTTACGAAATGTAGCCTACTATAAACTGTTTAATTCATGATAGTAGTGAACATAGCAATGCAGCGAGAGCCGAATTTTGTCTTTAAACAGCGGCAACTATCAACACTATTCAACATGCTATTCAAATGTCTAATCAACAGCAGACTAAACTGCCGTGCCTTTGGAAAGCCCAATTACTGTCCCACAAACGTCAATAAGATCCAAAAAGAGCAACAGCCTTCGCCGACAACCTATAAGAAGCATTTTAATCCTTTGAAAGATGCTCCCAACTCGAGACAGATGAAACTTTTAACTTTCTAGACGTGCCCTGCTAAATGGCACTACTTATTCTTGGAGTTGAGAAGGATGAACTGATCTGTGAAATTGGCAAACTAAAAGCATCCAAGTCATCTGGGTACGACAATATTGATGTCTCTGCCATTAAAGCCTTGCCTTAGAATGGGATTCAGTTAATCATCAAATAACCTAGCTTCCAGCTAGGTTATTTTCCCACCCCATGGACATAAGCCGAAATAATACGCAAACCTGGGAAGCCTGCTGCCAATATCGCCCGATAAGTTTATCGAAAGTAGTGGAGAGACTACTTCGACCAATACTGGAAGATGCTGGTTATCATCCCTGATCATCAGTTTGGCTTTAGAGAATGCCATGGCTCGCTTGAATAATGCAATAGATTAGTCGAGAAGATACCGGCGGCATTTGAGGAGAAAAAGCATTGTACGGCTGTACTTCTGGACGTAAGGCAAGCCTTCAATATGGTTTGGCATGCCGGTCTGCTCCACAAGCTAAAGACAACTCTGAAAGCTCTATACCAGCACTTTAACAGGCCCTACAATAAGCGCAAGAACTTCTTTATGAGGTTTGGGGAAGAAAGTTCTGAAATAAAACAAGTTAAAGCTGGAGTTCCACAGGGAAGCGTACTTGGGCCGTCCTTTATACGCTGACTGGCGTATGCCGGCTTTCCTGAAATCCAACGTCTCCCCACAGGTCGATTCAGCTATCCTTCAAAGGCAGCTCGACACCATCACTTGGCTTAAGAGGTGAAAAATTGTGTTGAACCACGAGAAGTCCACTAAAATGACTTTCTCACTGAGAAGAGGAGACTGTCCCCAATTTAATCGCGATAGAATAGCTATTCCAAGTAGCACTACAGCCAAGAATCTGGGCATGGTGCTGAATAGAAGTGCAACATGGCGTCCTCGACTGCACACCAAAGGGACTCAACTCAATAAAAAGCTAAAAAAAACATTTATGGCTGATCGGTCGAAGGTCAACTCTCAGGCTGAAAAGCAACCACCTAGTATTCCAAGCTATAATAAAACCTTCCTGAACCCACGGAATCCTGATCTAGGACAATGCCATCAAAACATTTTTCTAGTCAATTTTGTGTCATAAATTTTGAAAAAGAACGGTTTTTGCGACACCGGTATATAAAATTATTAACCTTTTTTTTAAAGATGTGGAGTCAGTACATTCATCGCATATAACTCGACGCGTAAGCTCTTATAAAAGATTATAATATTCCTTGTTAGCTTTCTTTAAATAGTTTAAGTCTATCCTCAGGCGATTCCAGATGAATGCCAATTATTGATAAAATTTGGTTGAGCACATTTTGCGAGCTCTGCTCTAAATGCCTCTAAAGGCGTCTCTAAAAGCGCAAAGAATGTCTCTAAAAGCGCAAATTGCATTAACTCACTATCCCTATATAATAAAAACTTATTGAATTCTTTTTCTATGTTTCATGAAAAATTCTTCAAAAACTTCATCAGCTCGTATTTCCGAAAATTTGCGAGAAAACGGAAGCCGTAAAAATGACTTAAGAATACATTTCAGTTCAGTTTTTGTGATAAACTGTTTTCCGGTAATCATTTGAAATAAAGCTCATTCTCTGCTTAACGCGTTTGTCCGGTTGACTCCACAAAAAGTGATCATATGATGGAGATCAAGCCGTAGGAATTAACATCAGTGAGTACACATGCCACATAGCTAGTGGAACAATTGATCTATTGAAGGGAAGTTCAATAATGATATATTAAGACGTTAAGATTAAAACTTTGGTATATGCCAACATAAATCAAAATTTGTTTGGCGACTACCCCTATCATATCTCTAGCGCCCTTACATAAAATAACACAATATCAAATTTCACATTGATATTGGCTTTAAAAATATATCTTCGGAAGGCCAATGGTGTTTCTATGAACAAAACGAAGTCTCAACATTTTTAAAAGATGTATTTGTTGATATGGCATCTTTATTTAATTTGCGATAAAAACGTGGTTCCACCGCTAAAAACTTTTTGTAATATTTAAACACAATATTTCTGTAGAGTTACTACAGACTACAACTCCAAACATGTCAATTCAGGTTCCCTCCCAAGGGTTAGCAGTTATTCAATGCACTCAAAAATACTCAAAACAACCTTGATTATGACTCACATGTAGTCCTACATACTGACCAGAGGTCAGTATACCAGATCTCATAGACTTTGCCCTAGCAAGAAGGATCATAAAAAACCTCATATCTATAAACAATAATATTATGAAACGGGAGTAAAGTTTAAGATCTCCTCTTGCTAAATAAAGGCAAAAAATTGCATTCCAGAAGCCACCAGCTGATGTACCAACACCCATTCCAGATTATATTATTAAGTGGACTCGTAGTGACGGAGAAATTGTGTATGCATTTTCTCTTAGAAATGTGGTAAAGCCAAATACGTAAAAAAAAAAAAAATTATTGTGTTTCCCCATTATCCCACCACATATTACACTGAATCCTTAAGAATCAATTGGTTTAATCAAGAAATCAAGAAAGCTATACAAATACAACATAAGCCAGCAAATGATGATCGGATTACTCCAAAAACAGTCGTGGAACTTCCTGATTCCGCAATTATTTAAGTGTTGTATTGAATGCTATACTCAAATGGGCTATCATTTCCAACACAATTGAAAAAATCTGTTACTAGTAATGATCCCAAAGCCCAAAAAAAGATAAGACTCAATCGATGTCTTACAGGTACTTAAGCATATTATTCTGTTAGTTCAAATCAAGAAAATTAAAGCTGGTGCATTCCAAGGCACCGGTCTGATACAATTTATATATTCTGTACACATTTGATGTACCAACAGATCACAGAAACACAATTTCTTTTGTTTGCAGAAGGCATAGTTATTTAGAATAGATTTTTATGCACAATATAGGCAACCAAACGACTTGATCTTCTTGAGAAGTAGTTGGCCAAATGGCAGATAAAAGTAAAGAGCAAATATGCAGTCATGTAATACATATGCTAAACAGAATGGTAAGTCAGGGAAAACTAATGTTCAGAATAATAATAAGAGTAAAATAACGAAATTTGTTAAATATATGTTTTTGCTGCTCATAGCTTCAAAACATTAATAAACCTTATCTTAGCAATCGAAAGTTTTAACAATTATGGAGCTCGATGGCTTTTTTATCGCCACCACTAATGACGTATTTTATCGAACCGATTTATTTGTTTTTCAGCTTTCATTGTTTTTCTATTTTGTTTACCAATTTGTAAAAATAACAACAAAAAAAGTGTGATAACCTTTGCCCATTGCTACAGCCCTTACATTCGACACTTTCTGCTATTCTAGATATAATATTATGCCGCTGCACGCACACGCATATAAAAAACACGCCGGAAAACTTACCCGTATCGTTGCATTCTTTGGCAATTTTCAGCCAAGTTCTATCCATCACATGCTTTTTGCCGTAGTTCTTGTGATTTCTATTGTAGATCCATGGATTACGGCGTACTGTGCGGCAAAGCTTTGAGTTTGCGGTATATGTGAGCTTACGCTGCTCCTCTGTGCTTAATTCCGGCTCAATAGGTTCATTCTTTACAAGCGACGCGATAGACGGTTTGACATCCATAACTGTTGATGATGACGATGCGGCAGCGACTGATTGAGTAGGAGCAGCAGCAGCAGCAGCGTTGTTGCCGCTCTCTCGCTTTGGACGCATTGTTGTTGTCTATATACGTGCGTGCGTATGTGTTTGTAAGTAGAATATTTTTTTATCACGTCCGTAATGTGCTTTTTTTCGTCTTGTATTAACTATTTTTCACATTAAATATCGAGCACTTACTGGACGCAAAGTAATAGCATATCAAATGCAAAGTAAATTAAAGCAAATAATTATTAGAAATGAATAAAGAAAATTATTATTTCTTCACTTCACTTCACTTGTCACAAACACAAACACAAACAGCAGCGGGCAAACGAATCGAATGGAAAAAAGTCCACATCATAGACATGACGAAAACGAGACAGCGACGTTGACTGCGGCAGCGCCGATGATATAGCGCGTTTCCTCACTCTTGTGCACTCTTTTCTTGCTCTTTCTTTCACAAATTAACTGAAAATCGAACAAGCTCGGTCAAGTAACAACTTTTGAATCGAAAGTTTTGAGCAGGCGTTGTTGGCAACCGTTATCACTCTCGTGTAGTATTGTCTCTCTTGGTTGTGTCGTCGTCGTCGTCGTTGTTGGGCTTCGTTGCTGATATTTGCGAATGATGATTTTTCGTACTTTTCTTGAGCTTTTACTGCTGTGGGAATGTTTTATCACTGTGGCATACGTGAATTCGCTCACAATTCGATGACTTTCTGCTCTCTTTTGTGTGTGTGCTGTGTGTCATAATTTTTCTCTATACCCACCCAACAGCGCAAATGTGCATTACGCAATCGATCGTCTCTTCAATACTTAGTAACTTCGAGAATCAATTACCAGCCTTTCATAATTTATAAGCATGGCCGCTTGGTAAACGGACTGCTAAACTGTTTTACTTTTAATCAAGGGCGTAGACAGCTTTTCACAAAGGGCACGAGAAAGTTAAATTGTTGTAATTTCCTTTTTCGCAATATTCTGGCCGAATACGACGGATAAAACGAAACAGTAAATGCCACATAATACAAAAATAAAATAGCCCATTAATTGCTTGGCCCGGTGGAACGAACTCTTGGTGAATAATGCCCGTCGAATTTTAGAAACAAATCAACATTGTCTTCACTGCTGACTTTTCCACGTGTGATTTTTTGGGTTTTGGCTCACCGGGATGCTTCAATTTGGCTCTTTGACGCTTGGTTTCAGAGTCGTATTGAAAACAACATGTCTCGTCTCCAGTAACCATGTTAAAAAGGAAGTTTTGATCCTTTTTGGTATCTTAAATGATGTCTTTCGAATGTTTAATCCGATGCGCCTTTTCCTTGCCTTTCAATTGATGCGGAACAAAACGTGCACACACTTTCCTGAAACCCAAATAATCGACCAAAATACGATGTATTGAGTCTTTCGACAATCCCAATTCCGATGCTATGAAACGCCATGACGACTTCGGCTCATTTTTGATGAATTCACGAACAATTTTCATATTTTGTTCGTTCACTGAAGATTTTGGCCGGCACGAATGTTCGTCGTAATTCAAGTCTTCCCCACCGACTTTACAAGCCGTAAATAGTAATACGAGATGAACAATTATTTCCATAAACTTGTTTCAATAATTTCTGTTTAAAACAAAACTTAATATTGGCTCCGTGTTCAACACTCATTCTTGCACCGGTGACAAAAACAGATTGTCACATTAGAAGCTATAACTCCACTTCCACTTTTTCAAATTTCATCAAATTTTTAAGGGAATGGCAATGAAAGACCTCCATTTCCAACGCACCATAAGGTGGCACCACCAAATTTTGAGATACACCTTGTAGACATATCCGTTAGATGCTTTTGCAGTAAAGTTCTTGTGATGAAACTGCCTCCGAATTTGTTAAAACAAAATTTCGGAACTTTTTTTCATTTAACGCAAATAATGTTCTCTAAAACACGTTTACCTATGTATATAAACCAGTTGATTAATGAAGTATAAACCTGGATTGTTGACAGCAACCTGCGAACTGTACTATGTAGCTGGTTAATAGTCGAAACAGAGAGTACCAATACGGTTATTAGGCACTCTATATTTGACTTGTCCTATGAAAAGTTGTGTAAGGTGTCAAAAAAACATTTTAAATTTTTTTACCGATTCGTATAGAGTTTGAGATGATCTTTCATATGGTGAAATTCAGTCATAAATTGTTGAAAAGTTTATTAATAGAAGATAAAACGAGTCCATGTCCTCACTGTCTCAAAAACTTATCTTCCTATGTTAGTCGTCTTTTCATAGACCAGCTCACATTTACAGATCTTCTTGTTGGTTAACATATCGAAGACTGCCCAAAATATTCGATCTCAACAGATGCTGTAACTGTTTTAGTATAAGAGGAGTTATTAATATTATTATTTTTTTTTTTTTATTTATTTGTTTTTTTATATAAGAATAATATGTTTCGTTTGCATCTTTGACGATGCATTGTACAGACCGCTTACATTCAACTATGCGCCGTTGGGTATTTTTGCACAGGTGTGACTCACTGAAAAAAAGAGAACTGTTTTCTGTTACTCAACAAGTTTGTATATTATATTATTATTACTTTGTGGTTATTGGATTTTAAAGTTTTAACGTACTGCGCATATATAGTATGACTTTTTGGAGCATGAACTTTGGTTTTCCCATAGTTTATTACAAATCACGAGATCGATTATAATATCATAATATCTCCGGAGATTTTAGGTTTGTCAGTAAAGATGCGCAACATCTAACAATCTTATCATGCATTTAAGTCAGTGAAGTGAGGTCTTATATATGAGTGCTAAAGCTGGAAAGAACCCCAGATCGAAAGACATTAAACTGAAGACAATTAGTAACGACAAATAATATGGTCCAATTACACCTCTGCCATGAAAAACACAGTACACGCCTACATTTTGTGGGTAATTCATCGCTGCAGATGATACTTTGAAATTCAGAACTTTCTTCAAACTTTTGCTCAGTCCAAACGGAGAAGATCTCGAATTAATTTGACCGAGTAATTCGACATAATGTTGTTTTAGATATTCACAGTTCCAGTGAACAGAATGGAACTGAATTTTTCCCTATTTGAATGGTTAATAAAATTTTTTTTAAAAACAAAGCAATTTCCTGAACTTGAAGTAAAAAACATTTAGACCAGTTTGGAGAGTTTTTTTACCACCTTTTCAGCATTGTATGTTGGCTGTATTAATGTGATATAGAGAAAAAGAGTTTGAAGATCCCGAACAGCTAAGTTTACTGAGACAAATTTCGTTTCTTGCAAAAGGGCGTTATGATTCCTTATTGCATCTTTTGAATTTCATAATCTTGAACATATTACTAGCAGGTCTTCGATTTTTTCATATGAAAGGCAATATCTCATTAATTAAAACTCCAGAAACTAATTGAGTTACAAAGGGGCCAAGCCAGTTAGGACTATTTTCGACCCTTAACATGACTAGTGTTCTGAAATACTGGGAATATGTACTCCACATTAAAATTTTGGTATCGGAAAATATATTAATTTAAATCTCCCGGGTAGTAGTTCCCTGGTTGATACCACTATACTTAATTATGAGCCCAATTTTTTGCGCTATCTTTCAGTAGCTGTTCAATTCAATCGACTTCAGTAGTGCTTGGCGATGTTTTTAAAGAAGGCTTTGGCGTGCCTTCCTCCTGTCGTTCGGACAATTGCTGGATAGTAAGTGTATCGTAATTGTACACGCATGTCATGTCGCCAGTAATTAGGCGTTCCATGAAGGTAGGTTCCAATTTGGCTTGATCCAGCATGTCTGCAGTAGCTCTATTTGTTCTCAATACCTTTTTTGAAAAAAACTTAGCTCTATCGGTACATGTCTTGGGGCAACGTGTTGTATAGCCAATTTTTCTTGTATAATTTTATGTATGATATCTTCAATATGTGACCGATTTTTCTCAAACTCACATGGTTACTTTCAGCAATGGTTTCCTTCACTTTAACGACGTTATCGTCAGAGCGAGTCAAATCTTCGACGGTATTACGACCACGCTTGAATGGTTTATAGCACTCGAAAGTGCGCGTTTTTGACAGAGCAGCTTCACCAAAAGGCTTTTCCAACATTTGTATGTACCGGCATACTATAATGTCTAACTGCTACCCGTGAAATAGTAGTTAGGCAGGTAGCAGTACTTTCATACCATCTTGTTTTGCGATAATATTTCAAAATTACAGAATGCACAGATCAGTCTAGACAGATCCTACCTATACGCCACACTAAAATATTTCCACTATACGCTTCAAATGGACATCCACATCAACATTTTAACAGTGCATATGGAACTCAGCATAAGATTGTCTGGGCTTAGATTGTCCACGGCATAAGGGGCCTCCAAAATTAGTGAACAAAAAAAATTGTTTCGAAAAAAAAAGCTTCAGCAATGATGTTACTTTTTCTGTTTAATGGGATGTATTGAATCTCATATTACTTAGGATTATTTCATTTTCAGGTTGTTTAATCTAAAAATTTTTTGATTGTGGTTATTGCGAGCTTCGTTGGTTATTTCTTATTAGAGGGTTCATAGAGTACCGAATTGAAAAAACAAAAACCACATAATTTTAGATCGTTTTAAATCGCCCATTTATGAAAACGCTTGCATCATATGAGAAAAGTGACGATTGATTAAGTCTCGTTGATAAAGACCTTGAGGATCGCTAATTAGTTATGTAGTAAACTTCTCGACCGAATCATGGAAATAATCATGGCTACCTATAATCTTCCATAAGACTTCCATAATTTCGATACTTCGACCAATACGTTACCTTACTGGCAAAGGAACATTGATTATGTTGTCTCAAATGTATCCACAATAGCACGCACAACGTGTTTGATTGGACGATTATTACCACCGAAATCGGAAATCGAATTCTAGAGTTGAGTCCACCGACACAGAACCGGATTCTGTAGGAATTTTTAATGCTACATCAGTCGGACTCGTTCGTGAACATGAATACAATTTTTAATTTGATTAATTAAAAGAACATAAAAAGGGAAAGGGGTGCGCAATTTTTTGAATTTGGAGTTGGAGCTACTTCTAGAGTTGAGTCCACCGACACAGAATCGTTTCTATAGGAATTTTTAAGGCTAGTTCAGGTCGGTCTCGTTTGTGAATATGAATAATTTTAATTCAATTAGTTAAGAGATCCTGAAAAAGGATAGAAGTGTGCAATTTTTTAAATTTGGAGTTGGAACAACGATTCCGATTCGGACTATTTGTCTACGATTTTATTATGAGCTTGACTGTTTGAATATTGAAATCTTAGAGTCAAGTCTGGACATTTCGTCTCCTATATTCCCTCTTCAGATAATAACTATTTGATAAATGCTTTACAACCCGTATCGGTAACCAACCATTAATTTCTGAATTTTTGTATAAAAAACTTTTTTTCTTGATATTAGTTTAGCTAGAAAACACAAATTTGGTGAATTTTACTTCAAACCAAATTATATATTTCTTATAGTTCCTGATCGAACCATTAGAAAGGTTATTAATCCTAATAAAATATCCAAACAAGAATTCAAAGAGGAATATATTCATCAGACAAATTTAAGATTCTAGTGTGTACAGGTTCGAGCACCCTCGACTGTAATATTCCTTCTCAGTTTCTAAATAAAAAGCAGTTTATAAGCTAATAAAACCAAAGCTTGTGCATCTTACATCAATCCTAATAGTATTCTCTAATATGGATCCTACATCGAAGCTCCTATAGAATATAGCACCCATATCTAACTATGGCTAAAAACCTTAAACAAGGTATAGGAATGTCAAGTGATTGCAGTGAAATTACGTCATGTTGTCAAAATAATACAATATCTCCAAAACTATGGGTTTAATAGTTAAATACAGTTAGATGTATATGGATCGATTTATCTCATCGCACCGATTGCTAATCAGTGGATGCTGGCTATAAGATTTTTGATCATTAAATTAATAAAACTTTGCGTAAAAAAAAATATTAATTAATAGTTATTAAATTTAATTAAATTAAAATAATTTAAAAAACATCCTTTTTGAATTTAAAAAAAAGTTCCAAACATTATTTATGCATTTCTTTTTTTATTTTTGCATTAAATTTATTTTTATTTAACTATTTAAAAGCTTTACAAGACAAGAGAGTTGACGACGACGCCACAACACGATCGTGTTCGAATAAGTTATTCCAAAACGAATACAACACAAAGAACACAAAGGTGCCTGCCCGTCTGCCTGGGCTTCAGATACACTAACAAATGTATCCGTATCCGTATAATTATTGTGGGGAGGGGGACAATGTGTAACAACAAATGAATGTGTGTGTGTGTGTGTGTTTGTATTTACAATTAATGACTTGTATGAGTTGCGTTTCCAGGTATTAAGTAGTAGATGCTATGCCACATGAATCAATCGTCGGACGGATCGGCTGCCTCTTCTTTCAACTGACCGTTGACGCATTTAGAACGTAACATTTGCGCTTGCGCAGCAACTGGACGTCCTACGGCACGCAGGCGTGGTGGAAACAAAACTGTTGGAGCGTTTTGCATGATGGGTGATGTGGGATACAAAGGATGTGAATGGTGTCCATTGATAGCAGACGTTGTCAGTGCGGGTGCCGGCGTCTGTTGCTGCTGCTGCAGTAAAGTGCTCAGTCGACGCAGCATATGCCA
The DNA here is from genome assembly GCA_035044805.1 of Leucophenga maculata. NCBI lineage: Eukaryota > Metazoa > Arthropoda > Insecta > Diptera > Drosophilidae > Leucophenga > Leucophenga maculata. The sequence goes on from JAWNNP010000798.1 coordinate 382,919, forward strand.
ATCGGCCTCTTGCGGCGGACTAGCAGATTGAGGTGTTGAATTGTTCGTAGACTGCATAAGCTCTAAGCTATTTGTATGCGGAAATATTTCGCCGAGCAGATCATAGATGCGACGCTTAAAGTAGACTTTCTGTTGAAAATTCATAGCCTTCATTTCGGGACGTAAACCCTGCAGAAAGGCATCATCGAAGTCGATATCGTTGTTTTTGTTGTTGATTTGGTTGTTGTTGGTGCTCTGGTTGTTACTGTTGGCGGAGGTGATGACACTCTTTACGCTTGTGCGTAATACTTCGCTGATGTGTGGCTGTTGTTGTTGCTGTTGCATGGTTAACGTATTGGCATTATATGTATTGATGTTGTTGTTGGCGTTCTGTGTGTAGAAATATGTGTGTGTTTAGTTTTGTTGTCTTCAAAGTATATGTCAACACTTACCTTCACTGCTTCACTACTTTCATTCGATGGTATAAACTCCACTTCTGGTGTTATATAATCCTCCATAATGCGTTGCCTCTTCTTTGGTGGACATGAACAGACAATCGGTTGTGGCGGCATAGGCGCTACTTCAATAGGTGTGGGTGGTGCTGTTACTATTACTTCTGTAGCTGCTGGACTATTTTGGCCGTTGCGCTCCGTGCCATCATTACTGGCCCCACCGCTGATGCTATTATTTCGTGTATTATTACTCTCTGTGTTTGCTTCCGTTTGCTCTTCATGCGTGGCCTCTTCATCTTCATCATCGTCGTCACCCGTTTCGTCATCATCATCTTCAGCATCCTCATCCGCTGCCGCTTCTGCATTTGCTTCATGCGCAATCGCTGCAAAACTATCAAATGAATCCTCGCTCATGGACACCTTAATTTCTTCGCTTTCTTCATCGCCGAACACTGAATTACGTGAGGATGTGGATTTTTTGGTGCCAATGCGTCGTGGCACTGGTATGCCCGGTGTTATGTGTAGTGTTAGGAATTTAAGTTCCTCATGCAGATAGTAGGGTTTGGTACGATTCGCGCTAGCTGGTATCTTGCGCACATTGATGGAACGTGCAAAGGAGGTGCGTATGTTGCGCCAGCGTTCTTTGCATGAGGGTACTGCAAATAAAAGGATGGAAAAAGGATATTCAATTTAGTTTTGATTTTGGTAAAAATCAATTTTTTTTCATAATTCATAAGACCTTTTATGGTAAAAAGATATTTTTAAAAGAGAATAACCTTACCTTCAAGGGACTACCTTAAATTTGTATGGGACATATATTCCTAGTTGGATCAATATGGGACACTCCCTTCTAGCAAAATAACAACAATAAAAAACTTTTTTCATTTAAAATTCCAGAAAAATGGACAGATATGCATGTCGGAAATAGACCTATATATGAAATATTTTATTAGAACTTGCGTAGGATTACAAACTCAGAAAGTAGGGGTATATTCGTATGGAGTGGGGTCGGTACGATCATTGAAAACTAATTTTCCCAATAGGCACATATCTATATGGATTCCCTTAATTTTTTTTGTGCGTCTACAATGGTATACAAATTTTTCACTTTCAAAAACTACTAAGTGGTGATCTTGTCTATATGTCTGTGAAGCTTCAGTTAGTAAGAGCCATCAGGCCATCAGAATTACAAGGTCCTAGGTCAATATTGCCTATACAAAATTTTTTTTTCTACAAAATCTGCATCGGGCGAAATCAGATGAGGAGAATACAGAAACTTTCGCCCAACAACTGGAGAACCGGTTTCTGCCTTTCAACACAGCGTCTGACGAAGAAGTGATAGACACGAAAAGTACTCTGGGTACATCCTTACAGATGGACAAGCTTATCCCGCCTATAAGAGTAGAAGAAATAGTCGATGCTATCAAACGAAAATATCATGGCTGACAGAATATGCCACATCACCCTGAAGGTTCTGCCGAAGCTAGCGATTATTATTTTTACTGTATTGATTTTCAATGCAATACTTAGGCTGCAATACTACCTGGTCAAGAGTTCTGATGATCCATAAACCTAATAGGCCAGTGGATGATTCTGAATCGTATTGACTAATCAGACTTCGCTTTCATTCTACAAGCTGCTTAAGAGGCTTACTGTATAACGGCTTGCTAGGCGTAAGGACCGTGGAGTAATCTTATCATTCCACCAATTTGGCTTCAGGGAAGGTCACTACGTTATTGGGCCGATGTATAGGGTGGTGAATCATATCCTTAAGGCATTTGACAACAAAAATTACTTTGTTAACGTGCAATAGGTGTTTGATCATTTATGTCACATTGGACTACTCGCAAAAATTAAGAGACACCTCCCAACCCCCAATTTAATCATCTCTTCACATCTTATATGCGAGATCGCCAGATAAAAGTGAGACCTAAATCGATGGGGGTCATCCCACATCGATGACCTTCCATGCAGTGCTCTACACCCATAAGAGACCACTTTGAAAACTGGGCACGCACGGACATAGAAAAAGCACAAGTTTTTGCCAAATCCGTCAAAAAACGTATTTGTTTTTCCCTCTATTTCCACTACGAACTACTCTGAACACCCCTCAGAGTTCACACCAATGAAGTACATAAAGTAATAAAAGCCCAGCTCAATTCCGCAACTGCTGCTGGTCATGATTTAATTTCCCCAAAAATGATCATGGAGTTTGCCAGCCCAGTGAAAGTATTCGGTTATAGTCATGATCCCTAAGCCCGAAAAGGATAAAACACAGGCAGCGTCATATAGGGTCCTAAACCTATTATGCGTCTATCCAAACTGTTTAAAAAGTTGGCTTTTATAAAAATCAGCTCACACATGAAGAACGTCATACCCACTGACCAAATAACCTAGATTCGAACATCGTTTGAGCTCCGCGAATATTGTTCCGTAATCTTTCTCGACGTAGATCAAGCAATTGATCGCGTTTGACTTGAAGGGCTCAAGTGCTTCTTATATTACACAAAAAACTCTTAACTCATATCTCAGCAATAGAGCATTCACAGAAGAACAAATTGACCACATAACACAAGAGTCTGAAATTAAAGCTGGATTAACCTTCGTAAGCGTTCTCGGTCCTATGTTATATGTTCTGAATACATCATATATACCAACGGATCACAGACATACACTATTCACATTTGCTGATGACACAGCAACTTTAAGCAGATTTCGATGCCCATTAAAAGCAACTAGACGACACCTCATACTTCTCGAGGTGTGGCTGGTCAACTGTCAAACAGAACTCAGAAAAAAATGACCTCCCAGCCCAGTGATGTGCTCTTAGGGGGCGTTCAAGTATACATAACGCAATTTTTGTTAATTTTTAAATTTCGCTTCATCCTACCATCCATTCGAAATCTTAAGCAAAAATGTTCGGTGGGGAGGATAGGTGTCCCACACTTTGTGATTATGTGTGTCGACCCGTTGGAATCAACAGCTTCTTCCTTAACGAAACCGTCAGCATCGACTTTAACGCTGACGTATACAATAGGAATAAGTTTTTGCCGCTCTGCCAGATCCAGTCATGGTCAGGTAAGACTACTTTGTATTCCATATGCATTAAAAGAGGACTTTCAGGTTTTTCAATGCAGGTAAATCTATTGGTATATGGACCTTATCGTCTTGAGAATTTACAAATACTTGCTGCGGTCACAGAAGCGACGTGAGAGATGACCTGATGTAGCAGAGCAGAATTCCCCGTCCTCGTGTTTTAAATGAAGGTATGTGCCGCTTCGAGGAATTTGTTATCCTATCAACAACCACTAATGCAGGTCAGAAAGAGACAACTCCTAATTAAATAAGGTCTCCAGTAGAGCAGGTTGCGAGTCAGAGTTGCGTTGGCAAGACATCATGAGTGCCTTTATAGGCCAAGAACAGCAGGTAATGCAAATCTCCTTCTTTTGAGGACATTACAGTAAGACCTCACTTTAACAACACTGTCTACAACAATGTTCGTCTGTGTTAATACTAACGAATACTGATAACAAAATCAAAATGACGTACAATTTAGCCGAAGGATTCTCCAAACATAAACGAAAAAGGTTGCCTGCCAGAGATTTTAATTCACTAATTTCTTATTTAAATAAAACAAAAACAATGTTACGTAACTCGTTGTTTGAACCCCTCTCCCGCCACTGTAACACATCGTAATGTTTTACAAGACCCCTCCCCCAAATTGCTTTACGTAATACTTCACCAGCCCCTTAGGGCCACTGTAACTACAAAAGTCACCAACCGGAGGCTCAGTGTAATACACTACTAGATTTAATTATTTTAATTGATCCAATAAAGCAAATACATTCTATAAAAAAATATAGTTTATCCCGAAACGATAAATTTAGTATATCTTACAATAATCCCATATATGTAAATATACACATGGATTTAGCAAGAAAGGGGTAGAGGGTATCTCAAAGTCGAGCACATTTGATTGCAGTGTTTCTTCTTATTTTTTAATATATCTCTTTTATAAAATGTTTTACCATATTTTTTTAGCAAAGAATTTATAAAATTCAAAAAAAAAAACATTTTCTTTTCATAGCAACTAAATATAACCAAAAAAAAAAAATAATTAAATAATAAATAAAAAAAAACTCGAATACGTTCAAAGTTGTTGCATAAATTTGAATTTGGCGCCAGTTGGCAGTGCCAATGCATTAAATGACGAAGTTTTGCTGTTGCTGCTGTTTTGTGGCAACTGTTGCCCACTTTTGTACACACTGATACACACACACACACATACGCCAACAAAAAGCCGAACGAACGCGCACAGAGTTGTATGCGACAGACGAAAATGTGACGACATGCTACAAAACACGTAAATGCACACCGCACGCTAGCAACAGCTGCCGCAATAGCAGCAACAACAACAACAACGGCACAAGCACGAGAAACAGCAATAACAATAGCCAACAGCAGAAGCAGCAGCAACAAAAGCTAAAAGCAGCAGCTGCAACGTCAACGACAAACTGACGACATCAGCAACAACAACAGAAGCAGCAGCAGCAGCAGCAATAACAACAACAACTACAACCAATACACTTGCATTTTTCTTTATCGTTTTTTTTTTACAGCTAATTTCTTTATACAATATATAATTTTTTTTTTCTTTCTTTCTCTTTCATACTCACTTGAGTCATCCATTTCCTTGGCGATTTTAATCCAAGCCTTTTCGACGACATCCTTTTTCAGATAATGCGGATTCGAGCGGTCATACATGCAGGGAAACTGTTCCACCAGCTGACAGATTTTCGCATTAACGGGATAAAGATCTGGCTTGGCCTCGGTGAATGAATGATTTTCACCGCTGCTACTGCCGCCACTGCGACGCGTATTCATAATCAATTGCACAATATTAAAAAGCACAAACAACACAATTTAAAAATATTTTAATTATTAAATATTATTTCGTTTCTTTCGTGAATTTTATTTCGAATTTCAAAATTTTTACTTGAAAATTGTCAGCAACACAAAATTGTATAAAAAAAAAATTTATATTTGTTTTCTTTTCTTTTTCTTTTTGTTTCAAAACGAAATTGAAGCCGAGCTGAACACAGCACGCAAACACAACGAACGACAGACACCGAATGAGAGCGGCGAAACGAACAACAAATTGTGGGGTGAGACACATAGAAAGAGAGTGAAATCGACGAGCGTATGCGAGTGGTGAGAGCGTTTGTATATGCATGCACGTATGTGTGCAAGCGAGTGAGCTAATGTAGACGGCAGGCAGCAACAACACGTAGACGTTGACGACAATTGAACAACAACAACAAACACAACAGCGGCAACAGCAGCAGCAGCAGCAGCTGTTGACAATAGACGTCGTTGTTGCTTTGAGTGTAAGAGAGATAGCGCTAGCAACTGTGGCAACGTCGCAATAACAACAATGAAGTAGAAAACAACAACGCTGCTGGGCTGGCGGCTGTCGATAGCGGCGGCGGTGCTGTGGCGTCTTTAATCGCTAACAACAACAATAACAACTACAGCAACGGTTGAGAAATGCCAAAGCAACAACAATACTATAAAAACCGTTGCAAACAACAGCAAAAGCAGCAGCAGTATGCAACAATAACAACAACCACCACCAGCAGTGTTGTAGCAACAATACCGCAATGGCAGCAACAAACAGTGGTGTCTGCTAGAGAGGGGTTTTCTTTTTACGCTTGTACGATAGACCATATTTCGATTCTTTTTGAAAGATAATGTATTTCCGCAGGCAAAAGGAGATGCCTTAAAAGTTGTATATATGTATTTCTTATCAGCATTAAATGGGAATATAGACTTGGCCAGCTGGCTATACGTATGGAAAACGAGAACTTATGGAGTATTAGAGATAGGGGCTACAAGTTTGTATGATTATAATATCCTATCGTGTCAAGCATACCATAAGGGATAAACCACATACAAACCTGAACACTGTTTCTGTATTTTTGTTTGAAAAACATTTTATTAAATTACTTAAAAGCAACATATTTTGTGTATCCAACATCAATCATAATGAATATTCTATATAGGTCCAAATCAGACCACAAAAGGTAGCACGTCTACTAACCAGCCATCACTTTCTGAATTTTTGTATGAAAAACATTTTCGATCAACACAATTTTTCAGTAAATTTTCAATGGTTTCCGGCCTAGTGGCAACAATAGCAGCTTCAATTTCATGTTTCAAATCGTCAATCGTTTCTGGACTGTTGGTGTAACAAACGTCTTTAACCGCTCCCCAAAGATAATAGTCCAACGGTGTCCAACGGTGCCGTCCTGTTGAAACCAATATCGTCCAAGTCTTCCCCTTCAATTTGATCAAAAAAATAATCAGCCAACATGGCACGGTAGCGCTCACCATTGACGAATACACAGTTTGAGTCGGAGAAATATTTTTTTAATATTTCCCAACTTTGTTCAAGCGAATAGCGACCCATTTTGTAAATGTCAGACTTTATACTGAATATCTGCCACTTTCCCGATGACCTTTTACGTTTCCAATGTCAAATTATCGTTAGTTCAAATTCGAAACGCTAGGATTTACACCCTGTATATGTGAATTATTGTACTATTCCATAAAAAAAATCTTAGCAGTTTGACCAAGTTTCTCTTGCTGGACCTTTTCTCACGACAATTTCGGAAGCGCAGTTAGGCGAGGCACTAACAATGTATTAACGAAAATACAATCATCTCTGAAAAAGCCATTAATAGGTATTGGATCTGCAGAAGCGCTACCCTTATATTACGAAAGCATTATTGTGCAGATATAATTATTTTTTATGTTTGCACAATTCGATTTGAAGCTCTAAAGAAGTTTTGCACCGAAACTAAAACGGAATAGCTTTTATGCCTGCCTTGGAAAGGGTCAGCCATTAAAAATTTCTTTTTTTTTGAATATTGAAAAATGTTCTCTGTTACTAAAAAACTTTTTTGAAGATCCCACATCCGAATTGTGGCTTTATATTGTACACGTTCAGTTAGCAAGTTTTTAAAAAGTTGTATTATAACTTCAAGGTCAGACTGTAAAATAAATCAGTCAACTAAAAAACAATTTGACACAAAAACAGATCAAACAGATCAAGATTATGAGAGGGATGGCGACAGAATATGGATCAATTGAATTGCTTTCTTACCATAGAAATGTAGATATTTTATTGGGCAGATTTAAAAAGAACTCCGCATGGCAAGACGTTCAAAAATCTGAAGATGTATTAATTGAGAAGGCATATATTGACTCCAATAAAGATAAAGAAGTTTTTGACGAATTTTGGTCAGTATAGACTGTAACACATTGAAAAAAGCATCGTATACCTCATCAAGTATACATATATATCAATCTATATACATATATAAAAATTAATGTTTGTATGTCCTTTATAGATTACTACACCATTCATCCGATTAGTATGAAACTTTGTACACTCTCGGGCATGGAGTGCGGTCCAGAACTTTTGAAACTCTCCTAGACAACCGCCTATCACATTTAGGAGACTGATATGATACTCATATGAAAAATATTAAAACTATTTTGAGTTATCTGCATTATAATGAGAATTATGTCAATTATAGGGTCTTTATAGGTGGTCCAGAGTGTAACAAATATTGTGTCAAAATTAATATACTATTCGTGATATTGATAAGAAGTGTAGCAAGATCAAATATTAATCGTTTGCAAATGCATGAGGAAGTGTTTATTTTCCTAGAATAAATTTTAAAATAAAATCACAAAATTAAAGAGAAAATAAATAATAAAAATTTAGTGTAAGACACATACATGTGTACACATATACATACATATGTATTAATTAAGTATTTTATGCAAAATGCAATTCAATATCCAAGCCTTTAATTTTTATACAGCGATCCTCTTAATTAGCTACGTCTGTGTTCAAAATTGCCAGCTACCTGCTATGAGTCGTCAGCAACATAGCAACACAAGCAATGGCAACGATGACGACAACAACAACAAAGCGGCGAGGCAGCAACTAAAAACACACACACATACAGCAACACGCTGAAAGCAAATAGAGAAGAGAGACTAAAGTAAAACACAGCGAAAAAAAAAAAAAAGAAAAAAGATTAAAACAAAAACAACAAACATGTGCAAGCAAGTGTGTTTATGTATTGTTAAGCAGATGGCGGGGAGGGTTGACAGACAGGCACAGCCAGAGACACGAGCAGAAGCAGCTGTTTGCGTTTTTTGTTATTGTTGTTGTTGTATGTGCTGCTGCAACGTAATTATGAGCACGTTTTCTGTTGTTGTTGTTGCTGCTGCTGCTGCTGCTACTGCTGTTATTGCGATGAGGTCAGTTAGTTGTCTACTTTTCATTTCGTTTGTTTCGTTTCTTCTTTCGTCTTTGCTATATTTTGTTTTGGCGTTTTTCATGCAAACAAATAGTATTTTGAAATAGTCTATTTGCACATTTACATACGCTCTCTCGTATTATAACTTGCTCTCTCTCTTGCTGTCAGTCATTATACATTAACTCTCTGGCATTTAGCATATATGTGCTGCTAACTCGTTGCATTAAGTGTTGCTGTGCTGCTTATAAACGTGTTACTGTGCAGCAATTAATGACGTTTATGCTTAGTTGGCAGCTTTATTTGTAGCAATTAGCGTAAATTTATTTAAAAAAAAACATAGCAAGTTAAGTCTTGCTGTGTTGCTTGTGTTAGTGTTGCTGTTAGGTAGAAATTAAATATATTTATGGAAAATAGAAGAAAAGACAATAAAGTTAGACACATAGTAGATGGAGTGCTGCTGTATTGCTTGTAGCAGTGTTGCTGTGCTTGTTGACAAAAATTGGTTGTTTCTAGAAAGTTGGCAGCTTTAGAAATACTGCATGAAATAAAGAAACAATGATAAAGAAGCACAAAAGAAAATGAAATAATGCTTTTATATTTCCGAAATAAAATAATATAAATTGTTTAGAATTTTCCTGGACCAAGAAAATGTTCAATCTTTAGAGAAATAAGGACGTCAAGGTCATATGGAATACTATAAAAAGCAACATTTATAGTTTTAAACCCTATATATGACATATACTAATGTACATACATACATATGTACATATGTATGTATTTATGTAAACTGTTTCATATGCCTAACTATCTATCTTAAGCTCCCAAACATACAAACACGAACATATTTACAGAGCTCTGGAAATTTTTTGCAATTAATATCATTTCTAGACACATGTCCCTAAAATATTTAAGTACAGCACTGTCCAAAAGTTTCAAGCCATCAAAGAAGGAAAAAAAAAACATTATAAACAAACCTCGTAGACATCACTTAAAAATTATTCTGCTTATCAACCAGCTAATTATAAATAGATTACCCTGTCGTATAAATAAAAATCGAAAGACCGAGATAATGAGTTCTTTTGTGTTTAAAAATATTAATACAGACTGCTAACATTTGCAGTTTTGCCATACCTAACGGAAGGGAAGGTCTTTCAATTTGAAAATGGGTGCCGGAGAAAGAGGTAAAAATTTATAATAAAATATTAAAATATTTTATAATTTTATTTGTGTACAGATACCAAACACGAGTGGATCAAATTTCGTTTGAACGATACACCACCACCGAAAGCTGTTCGTGGTGGTAACCTAGCAAATGGTACTCCCACCTATGTAGGACGTGCCAATGTAATGGGAAATATAATCGCCGCAGAGTGTGTGCTAGAACATGGTCTCGCCCATTCTGCATATTATCATTGCAAACATACAAATTTTGACTTCGAGCTGCTGGTTGGTGATGGTTACCGTTGGGTTCGTGGTTCTGATGGTAAAATAACAAATATTGCTGTCTGCACGGGTACTAATACACGCGGTGAACGCATGTACATTGGACGTATAAAATCCGGAAAAGCATTAATTATCGGCAAAGTGCATCCAACCGAAGAATGTCTGTTCTTTCCAGATTATAATATTTTTGGGAAAGCCTCTGAAAGTTCTAGTCGGGAATACGAGTTACTTGTGCGTGACTAAATTGGTGAAATATTCGAGCATGTCTAAATACTAAAGAAGATTTCTGTAGTAATACATAAAAAATTCTATGGAATTTTTTTTTTTTTTTTAATTTCTAAACATTTAAATGGAAACAAACAAAATGTGAGAGTATACAAACAAAACCGAACGCTGCAGTGTAGTGTACACGACCTTGAAATACCCCGAACGCCATCGAATCTTAAGGTTTTATAGCATCGGCATAAATTCCTTTCTACATCCATTTGGAGTATCTTATTGAGTTAAGTTTAAGAAACAAAAATTTGTGGCTTAAACTAAACTTTAACACAATAAAATGTTCATTTTTTGAAAAAAAAAAAAAAAAAAAAAACTAGAAATATGGACCTATATAAATTATTGTTAGGCCCAGTACCGAAGGTACAAGAGCCTATTGGTTTTGTGCAAATGTATGTAACAGGAAGAAATAATGGTCGGAGACCCCTCAAAGTTACCCCCATTATGGTCAGGAGTAATAGAGGAGTCGATATAGCCATGTCCGTCTGTCCGTCTGTATGAACGAAAAGAACGGTAATAGATAGAGACTTCGTGTTTTTTGCATTCGACTAGAACTGCTCCGGAATTTCACAAGTTTATTTTAAAATTTTGCCCCCCCTTCCCCATAAAATCACCCCCAAGGAAAAAGTATGCCAGTAAAGAGATAACGTCCCTCTTAGTCAAAATCCAAAAAGTTCATCAAAATCGGATAATAAATAACGATTTTATAAGCAATTGAAGTTGAACGACCTCCTTTTCTTTTCATACATAAAAAAATGTTTTATAAGGCACTTATTCGTGCAGTAGGAAGTGGTCATAGGTTTGGTCATATGCTCGGGAAACATTTAATGTGTTTGTTAGGAGACCAGAACTGCTACAGGGCCTCTTAGTCGGTTACACCTGACTGTATTTTCTTACTTGTTTTATAATACAGAACTACAATACCAAAATTTGTTCATACAAAAACTCAGAAAAGAGGGGCTGGTTTTTTATGAGTACTACCCGCTTAATAAGTGCTTGGCACATTCATTAAATACTCCTTTTCTAAGAAGGGAATAGTTAACAGTAAATATTAAAACTTGAATGTTCTATCTTTTATAGTCTCCAAGTTCTTGACCGTCTGATGTCTATATCGACTCGACTTGCTGTAGAAAGACTACCCTTTTTAATGGTTCGATTAGCAGCTTTATAGAATATTTTATTAGGATTGATGTAAAATACACCAAATTTTGAGTTTCTAGCAGAATTGACGAAAACTTCTTCCCCGCCGAATTAAAAATGTTCACAAGGGCAAATAAATTTCAAATTAATCCCGTAATCCGATAAACATGTATCTTGAATGACATATTTTTGAACTGTTTTGTTGTTTTTAGGTGAAGATATGTGGTTTGTGTGTACCGATTTGTACCGAAGAGTATCCAACAGAGTCAAAAAGCTGCTTATTAGGCAAAAGTAGCAGGATACTCACCTGGAAAAAGGGCACTCCAAACGCGAGTACGAACTATATCCTGTGGTTTCTTACGAAACAATGTTCGCAAAATAGATTAGAGCTGTGCCAGATCCCCCCAAGGGCGTGCGAAAACTCTTGCCGAACACTTAGAGTCTAGGTTCTAAACTTTTGACTCGACATCCGGTAGTTTGAGGACAGCTGGCCCTCCCTACCAAACTCATCACTATCAAGGAGATCCAGTCGCACATTAAAGTACTGAAAAATAGAAAAGCCCCAGAAGATGGTCTCTACAACAGGATTCTAAAAGTGCAATCAGTCAATAATTCTAAATGGACAGTCTTCCTATGTCCTATGCATGTTGATTTTTTTTAAACAGAAGAATTGAATAAGTAATATTGGCTACGCCCATGTTCTATTTACACCATAGCAAATAGATATTCCGCTTATCAAAAATTAGCAATAAATAAATAAATAGTACAAACAATTTGTAAGTGGTTAGACCCCATGTATGAGCTCACTTCTGTTTACCAGTTCAAATATATAAAACAACAAACGATTGTTTAATGCAGTTCGGTTCTGCACTTCCTACAGAAAGGGTGCCTTCAAATTGAAAATGGGCGCCGGAGATAAAGGTTAAAACTTAAAACAAAATAGAAAGTATCTTAAGAAATATTTTATAATTATCTCTGTTTACAGATTCGATTCACAGCTGGATCAAACTAAAAGCACACGATAAACTTCCGCCGAAACATGTCATCGGTGGTTTCGAAACAGATGGTGCTCCCACCTATGTAGGACGTGCCGAAGTTATGGGCAATATTATCGCCGCAGAGTATGTGCCGCAACGTGGTTTCGCCTATTCGGTAAACAATAATCGCACGCATGAGAAATGTGCCTTCGATCTATTGGTGGGTGATGGTTACCATTGGATTGCTAATCGTGATGGTCTAATAACACCGAATGCTGTTTGCACGGGTACTAATACGCGCGGTGAACGCATGTTTGTTGGACGCATAAATCACAAAAATGCATTAATTGTCGGCAAAGTGCATCCATCCGAGAGAAATCTTTACTTTCCGTGGCAGGGCAAAGAACATCATAGTCGGCAATATGAGTTACTTGTGCGTGATTGAAGTCTTGAAGTTTTTTTGCAATAACTGAATATTAAATAGGAGTAAAGAAGTATTATATGAATAATTTGATGGAAATAAATTATTTTTCTATTGTATGGATTATATGCGACTAGGCTAGCTAATGTATTTCTTAGTTGAAGTCCCGTCAAATTCGGTCCAGCCGTTTCTTAAGTTTTTAAAATATTTCTTTGGTATTCCCCTTTTTTAAAAGCTTTTATCATTCACCGTCTTGCACTCATTGCGAGCGGACGTCAGTAGCCAAGCCAGTGTAATCTGTGTTCTTATCAGTTCTTGTATTAGCACACAAAGTAGAAACAAAATAACAAAAACTATAAATAAACGGTAAAAAATCCCACTTAGATTTCCCCGATTGACTAATGACAAACTCTGCAAATCCAAATAAACTTATTGTTAGTCATCTCTGCTAAAGACAGTGCAAATTCCATATCTTTGACCAATTGGGATCTGTTAGGATCCATCTGTGATAAACACTCACAATTTGCGTTCAATTCGAATAATCAATGTCAGATTGCCAAATAAGCAAGATAAAAGAACTATACAAAGGCTTGACCTTGTCTGCAAGACATCTCGAAAATAATTTTAGAGAACCTGAATTTAAATTTACATTGTGAATAAGGCTAAAGGTAAGGCTCCAGGGTATGACCGTATATCATATGCTATATTGGCGACAGATTTTTGAAAAAGCATTCGATCGCGTGTGTGTTCATACTGTTCTCCAACAGCTTGCAACATGGCGGGTGTTAATTAAGATCTTCAATCTATCGAAGATCTTTATGATTCAGCGCTCATTACGAAGCTGTTTACTTTATGGAAATGAGGGATGGGGCAAAAATTTTAAATAAATTCAGAAAATTCCAGCGTAGTCCTAGTCGAATGCAAAAACAACGAAGTCTCTATCTGATACTGTTTCCGAGTTCCTTTCGTTTATACGGACGGTCAGACGGGCATGTATATATCGACTTCTCTATCACTCTTGAGCATAATGGGGGTAACTTTGGGGGTCTCTGACCATTATTTCTATTACATACATTTGCAGAAAACCAATAGGCTCTTGTACCTTCGGTACAGGGCTGCAAAATAGCAAAAAGAGCTGAGGTAGTAAGATGCCTCAATCCTTAAACTGTCAAAAAGCTGACGGATGTGCAGGTATATAGACACTGTATATTCTAGGATAAAGTTTACCACTCTCTTCGGCTGCTCAGGGGTTCCATGTACCTCTCTGAAGTCAAATCGTCATGGGTCGGTTAAGTCAAGACCAATGGGCTCTTCCCGAATAAGGATTATGCTTGTGCTTAATGAGTGCCCAAGTCTCAATGCAGCGTTGGAGAGAAGTACCTAAAATAGTACCGCTTTGACTGGAAGCATTTTCAAAGTCCTGTTGTCGAGACCATCTGCAAAACTGGCGCCTTTCTATTTTTCAGCATTTTGGATTGGGGCTGGTTCTACTTGATATTGATAATATTGTCCGGGAAAGGCAGCTGGTCGGGGTTGTCCAGTATTCTTTGCACTCGTCTCCAACAACTAAAGAATGTGGAGTCGAAAGTTTGGAACCTAGACTTTAAGTGTTCCGCAAAAGTTTTCGCACATTCTTGAGGTGATCTGGCACAGCTCCTATATGTTTTGTAAATATTGCTTCGTAAGAGACCATTGGAAATAGTCTCTGCTCGCGATCGGAGTGACCTTTTCTAGGAACAGGTGATTATCCTGCAGCTTTTTATCCCTGCTGGATACTGTACACTCTATCCACAACAGGGTTACGCGTGCGAATGTACTCTCTTGACATCTAAATTAGGAGAAGCACTTCAGTGGGAACAAAGCTGCGTACGCTACGTATTTTTTTTTAAAAAAAAATATGCTAACCAAAATGTTCCAGAACCTATCTAGACTTTCAGTTGATGAAAAATTCGATCAATTGGAACGCATTGTTGAGAGCCTTGTATAATGATTAAGAGCCTTCAATAACTTAGTTGTACATAACTCTATCCTAGTATTGTGGCCTTCTGAATGCGACAATAAACATCTTCACCTACGAACAAGTAAGGAAATTTCAGTCGGGCGTAACCGATTGTAAGAGGCCATGTACCAGTTCAGGTCGCCTAACAAACACATTAAATGTTTCCCGAGCTTATGACCAAACACATGACCACTTCTCACTGCGCGAATATGAATGAAAAGAAAAGGGGGGTCGTTCAAATTCAATTGCTTATAAAATCGTCATTTATTGTCCGATTCAAAATTGAATGTTCAAACTTGAATGTTCTATCTTTTATAGTCTCCAAGTTCTTGACCGTCCGATGTCTATATCGACTCGACTTGTTGTAGAAAGACTACGCTTTTTAATGGTTCGATTAGCAGCTTTATAGAATATTTTATTAGGATTGATGTAAAATACACCAAATTTGGCGTTTTTTGCCGAATTGACAAAAACTTCTTCACCAGCACCCCTCCCCCCAAAATTAAATAAGTTCACAAGGGGAAATGAATTTCAAATTAATCCTGTAATCCGATAAACATGTATCTTGAGTGACATATTTTTTAATTGTTTTGTTGTTTTAGGTAAAGAAAAGGTGCTTTCAATTTAAAAATGGGTGCCGGAGATAAAGGTTTAAAAAACCCAAATAGAAAGTATCTTAGGAAATATTTTATAATTATCTTTGTTTACAGATTCGAATCACAGCTGGATCAAACTTAAAACACACGATAAACTTCCACCGAAACATGTCATTGGTGGTTTCGAAACAGATGGTGCTCCCACCTATGTAGGACGTGCCGAAGTAATGGGAAATATAATCGCCGCAGAGTATGTGCCGCAACGTGGTGTTGCCTATTCGGCAAACTATAATCTCACACATGAAAATTATGACTTCGATCTGCTGGTTGGTGATGGTTACCATTGGTTTGCTAATCGTGATGGTCTGGTAACAACGAATGCTGTCTGCACGGGTACTAATACGCGCGGTGAACGCATGTTTATTGGACGCATAAATCACAAAAATGCATTAACTGTTGGTAAAGTGCATCCATCCGAGAGAAATTTTTACTTTCCAGATTATAATATTCTGTGGCAAGGCTGTGAAAATTTTAGCGGGAAATATGAGTTACTTGTGCTTAATTGAATAAGTGAAGTATTCGAGCAGGCCTAAATACAAAAGAAGATTACTGAAGAAGTACATAAAAAATTTTGTGCAAATCAATTTTTAACCCAACGGTGTTCAGATTGTAAAAAACTTGAACCATAAAAATCACCATTGAAACATAAAAATGTGATGGAGACATCATTGTAGCTGCTGATGGTGCAAGAAATATAAAAAATTTTTTTTTATCTTACTATAAAATATAGGTTTCTAAATGATAATATTTGGAAATAATTTTTCGTACATACATGTTAATTTTTTTTTTTTTTTTCAAGATGTGTTTTTTGGTGTTGTTTGCTTGCTCCATTTGACATCTGTTAATATTTTTATTTGGTGTTCTTCTTGAATGGATTTTGTTGTTGTTGGTGCTTTACGATGAATCATGTTCGGTTGTGGAGTGTAGTAACAGGCCAAGCAAATTAGCACGGTTCGACAACTGCTGCCGTATATTCTGTTCATTTGCATTAAGCTCGTTCAGTTTCAGTTCGAATTGAAAACGTTCGAAGTCAATTTCGGCGCGACGCAATTTCTCCCAGGCAAAATGCCGTGAACAGTTTTTCTTAGCTGCACGGCAAAATTCGCCCGTATTCGAAAGATTTGCAGCGTTTATTAGCGGCGCACCGCAGACATCGGCATCACTGATCTTGGTCTTCTTGTTGTGCTCAGCGCAGAGCAAGCGCAAACGCTTGCAGTAAGTTTCGCTCGTGGCATCATAGAATTCGCACAACAGATTAGCCGTAATATTGCTGCTCTTGCTGGCGCTGTCGAAAGCAGTTCGCGCTTCGAATTTGTTGTAGCACTTCTCCATGTGCTTGAGCGCATTACGCGGCATAAACTTCAGGTTGCAGGTGATGCATGTAAATGTTTTATACATGTCTTCGTTGGTGTTGGGTGTTGCATTTAAATTTTTGTCAACAGTGCTGCACTTGGCACGTTCCACAATCTTGTCGAGCTCCGTTTGACGCACATCAAGCGCTGCAAGCGCGCAACGCAATTTCTGTTGTTGTGCGTGCAAATTCTGTATCTCTGCCATGTTCTCCTGCGAGGCGTGACATGTTCTTGGATTGTATTGATCGCGACGCAGTGTCAGCAAATGGGTTATGCGATTTGTTGCAAGTTGTATGCCGCATGCATCGCTGCAGTACTTGGAATCTGGACGTGTCTGATTGATGCAACCGGGTCCAAAGCATTGATGTAGCTCTTCCGGCTGATTGTCAGGCGTAGGCAATGTTGCGACGCTGCATTTAATTTTTCGCTTGCGTGAAGTGTTCTTTAGCGGCTTTGTTTCTTTGGGCGTTTGTTGAGTCTTCTTTTCTTTGAATTTTTGTGAATCATTCCTAAAATTTAATTGTAAAACAATTTGCAGATAAGTTGTTTACTCATTTGTCAAACTTTTCGAGATAAAGCATAAAAATATGAAAAGTCAATTTTTTAATAACAAGTGTGTACGACTATAAGATGCGCTATAGGCGGCGAAGGTGCTTTTTTTTTTTAATCAGAAACTTGTAGATATTAAATTTTTAGGAAACTTTAGGCGGAAATGATTAATTTTTCATAAAAAGAGTGTAAGATTGGGTACAATGAAAGATTTTTTTTTCTCTCCAAAATATGACATAAAAATTTGGTATTTCAAGCGCATTAAAATGTCGTCCAAGCCGAAACAAAATACTTTTTTATTTAATCAACAAAAACCAAGAGTAAACAAGTATTTTAAATATTTGTTTATAGTATTTGCCAGTTTAAAAAAAATAACAACAGCTTTCGAATGGAATATTTAGTTCAGCAATAGACTTCTTAAAAGAAAGATCAACGAAATGGAAGCAGCAGATGGTAAAAAAGGTAAAAATCAACTAAAATTTAAAATATTTTTAGCCTATTTAAATTCTTAAACCAATATTTTATTAAATATTCTCTATATTCAGATAAAAAGCAGAAAGCAAGCAAAAACCAAGACTCCTCAGAAAAGGTAACCGTTCCAGGTGGCCTTATGTTCTATGGACGTGACGTGCATACGCGTGATATAGTTAAATTAGGGGTCTTTGACTTAATTGTAAGTTTTTTTAAGTAGTGAAAGCTGATTGGATGCCGAAATATTTCGTATGTGCTTAAAAAATAAATGAATTTAATGAATATATTTGAATAATATTACTTATGTAATTTGAGGAACCATACTTTTTAAATTGGTTCTGCTGATAGATTGCACTTCAACTCAATACTCTTTCTACCGAAAATTGTGTAGGAGGTACACTATGGAACTTTTTGCTAATGGATACAGTCAGAGTTGATGGAATTTTTTGGTTTTTCCAATACTCCATTATATCCAACTGAAGACTAATTTAATTAGAAGAGTATCCGTTGATTTCTGTAATCGCCAAATTTAGTTCAGCATCAGGATTTTCGATATAATTGCTCGTGCACTGTCAACAATGGTGTTCCGTTTAGCATTCTTTAAAATGAGCAGCACATCTGATTGAAACTACCAAGTGAATTCGTATTCCATTCAAAACTCGTCATCATCAAAATCTTCACTCGAGGAAGCATCAGAAGAATTATTGCTGAGATATAAAAACGCGTTTAGAGAGCCTTTTTGCCTGTATTGTACCTTCTTTTCTGTAACCATTTGCAGCATTTTCGGAACATGAAAAACCAACGAAAATTTTTATTCTTTTCTCCAGATGCTTATTTGACTTACATTGATCAAGTTTGAGTCTATAAGCATCTCCATAAGACTTCTACAAATGCCTTCTTAAATTTTTAAAATTATTCCCTTTAAAGGAACTAGCACCAAGTTTCATTTCAAAACATTTACTTCCGATTTGAAATTAAAAAAAAATCATGGATAATTAAATCAATTTACGGTCCTCATCGACATTCAAATGAAATAAGGAAAAAAATTATTTGTTATAATATCAGACTGCAGTGGCCTACTTAATTTTTAGGCCCTGTACCGAAGGTTCAAGAGCCTATTGGTTTTGTGCAAATGTATGTAACAGGAAGAACTAATTGTCGGAGGCCCCCCAAAGTTACCCCCATTATGGTCAGGAGTGATAGAGGAGTCGATATAGCCATGTCCGTCTGTCCGTCCGTCCGTCCGTCTGTATGAACGAAAGGATCTCGGAAACGGTAATAGATAGAGACTTCGTGTTTTTTGCATTCGACTAGGACTGCTCCGAAATTTTACAAGTTTATTTCAAAATTTTGCCTCTCATGTTATTAAATATTTACATGTTATTAAAAAAAAGTACTGCAAGCAGTGGCTTCTAAGCCCCTTCATACGACCTCTGCAGAAGCGAAAAGCAAAGTACAGTTGTTCCCATAACGAAGTCCAGCCGCAAAGACCAAGAATAACCCAGACAAAATTTGGCTGAATAACTTTTCTCTAAAAGCCTTGCCAGAAAAAGCACCACTCATCAGCTTACTTGCTGCAGTAGTCAAGCTCTTCGTAAAGTGTCTGTTCACAGGGATGCTGGCGCTTTAAGCACGGTTCAGGAACTGATACCATCTTAGCGGTTTGAATTTCGGAAAGCACATTCAAATATACCGCAACTGAACTGAAGGTTCTCGAAGGAAGGTTTTGAAGTGAAGTACGTGGTAGCGGCCTACTTAGGTATAATGCTGAGCAATTGTTTAGGCACCTTGGTAACCTCTCAGAGAGCCTCTGTCCGTTTATCTGGCTGTCCGTATGAAAATTGGCAATAAAAGCGCAAGGCAAACATAGGTAAATTTGGGTTTGGACCAAATTTTTTGTACCATTCATACAAAAAATAAAAATAAGACTCTATACCGGAGGGCACCCAGATATCTCGAAAATATATTCTAGACAATATTTTGGAGGTAACTATCAGTGACGTTCATGGCATATACGGATGGCGTTATAAGGACACTGGGATCATAATCAGACATAAAGGTCACCTAGGCATAGAGTTTCATTTTGTGGTCCTATGTGATTCAACAATTTACAGGTGCTAATTGGTTTATATTTAACACATACAACGAGATCTTAACTTTGTTGTACACCTTTAATGGTGAAATTTGCAACTTTATGATATGATTATTTTAGATTTGATGTAAATTATATCAAAATTGGTGTTTCTAGAAAACAATAATACAATTTGTTCATGCAAACCCCCTTAGAGAGGGAATTGAAATGTACATTGAAGACAAGTTACTCGAAGCAGAAGAAAGAGAAGAGTCTAAACATTCAAAGTTGAGGGTTCTATTTCTAATGTTTTCTAAGTTCTCGTTGTTCATAAGGACAGCAACCAGTCAAAAGAACATATCTATATTGACACGACTTTTAATGCTGATCAAGAATATATATGTACTTTATATGAACTCTGATCTGCCTCGCTATCTACTGCTTGTTACATACATTTACACAAACTTAATATACCCTTCTACACAACAGTTAGAGAATATAATAATGGTAGTATTCCAACTTAATTTAGGGTAAACCCCGCTTTTCACATTTAAGTTTAAGCAAAAAAAATTTATGAGGGTATATTAAGTTTGTAGAAATGTATGGAACAGCCAACTTTATAGAAGGTTCTTATAGAAGATTCTTTATAGAAGGTTCTTACGATGAACTGTTCGATTTGTAGCGCAGATCGAAATCCAGAATTTTTTTTTTTAAATTTTCTTTATGATTAGAAAAAATTTTGTAAAGAAACTTTAAGAAACTTTTATGATTCGCATACAGTTTTTGTCGAAAAGTACAGAAAAATTAAAAAAAAAATGGCAGAGGAAAATTGGCAAATATCAGAAAATTGTATTCTACGCTGAACGTGACAATACAAGCCGGGTCCGTTAGTATTATATAAAGGTCGAAGATCGGGCCACTAAAAGCTCCGTATAAATATTTTCTCCCCCTTCTTTGGATTCTTTTTAAATAAAATAAAAAGAGGCAAGTTTGTGTGTGATAGTTCGATACATTTTTATACATAAAAAACATTTATTTTCCAAAAATTTAAACTGAAAAAAAATGGATTTCAAGCTCATTAAAATGTCGTTCAAACCGAAACAAAATACTTTTTCATTTAATAAACAAAACCGCAGAGCAAACAATTATTTTTTTATATTATTTACCAGTTTAATATAAATAAGAACAGCAATCGAATGCATTATGTAGTTCAGTTGAAAACTTCTTAAAAGAAAGTTCAACGAAATGACTTCTGGACTTGGTACAAAAGGTAAAAATCAAGTACAATTAAAATTAATTAATTTCGGTGTAGCCAGAAATGTATCAGATTTTTCCATTCCAGAAAATAGTTTATTATGTGTTTCTCTAACAGTAAAAAATGTATTTTAAATATTCTCTATTTTCAGATACAAAGCACAATTAGGTCGCATGCAGAGGCCATGATCCAGCACCACCTGAAGCCGTTGCAGGTGGCTTAGATGCAACAGGTGCTTCTAACTATGTAGGACGTTCCGTGCATATGGGTGATGTAATCGCTGCTGAGTATGTGCCACAACGTGGTTACGCCTATTTGGTGCACAATATTTCCGTACATGAGAAACGTTCTTTTGAGTTGCTGGTCGGTCAGGGTTATCATTGGTTATATACGATCGATGGTGAGATACCAGCGAATGCAGTTTGCACTGGTACAAATAGTCGCGGTGAACGCATGTACATCGGTCGTACGCATTCTAAGCATGCATGGATTATTGGCAAAGTGCATTCAGTCGAAAGAAAACTTTATTATCCATTGCATGGCCAGGAGTATTCTATACGGCCCTATCAAATACTTGTGCGAGATTGATTTGGACTCGTTCAGAGTATTAAAAATACTTCATTTACACTTAATTAATTATTAAGTCTTTAATAATAAGAACATTTAAAACTAAATGAATTTAATGCATATATTTGAAAAATATTATTTATGTAATTTGAGGAACAATACTTTTTTTGATTGGTTCTGGTGATAGATTGCACCTCATCTCAATACTCTTTCTACCGAAACTTGTGTAGGAGGCACACTATGGAACTTTTGGCTTATGCATACAGCCAGAGATGATGGAATTTTTTGGTTTTCCAATACTCCATTATATCCAACTGAAGACTAATTTAATTAGAAGAGTATCCGTTGATTTCTGTAATCGCCAAATTTAGTTCAGCATCAGGATTTTCTATATAATTGATCGTGCACCGTCAACAATGGTTTTCCGTTTAGCATTCTTTAAAATGCATAAACTGCTAGTTGCATGGTATGAGCAGCACATCTGCTTGAAACTATTGAGTACACCCTTCAAAAACTCGTCATCATCAAAATCTTCACTCGAGGAAGCATCAGAAGAATTATTGTTGAGATATACAAATGGTGTGACTGTGTGTATCTTCTTCTTGGAATCTAAAAAATCTTCCAAGAATTTTAACTATTCACGTATACAAGGATGTTTGAGCCCCATGCAGTGATCTTGATTATGTTGGACATTTTCTACCTCGAAGCAATAAAAATTTGTAAAGAAACTTTTTTTTTATTCACCAATTTGTATTTTTTGCATACATGGTTCATAACATTGCATGATATTACTGGGTTTACATCTAAACCCCTAAAATAAAAACTCCTTGAAGTTGTTTCAAAGCAGCCGTGTACAGTAGGTACCTTCTTCTCTTCTGTGACCATTTGCAGCATTTTCGGAACAGGAAAGAGCAACGAAAATTGTTATTCTTTTCTCATGATCTTTTCTCAATCACATTGATAAAGTTTGAGTCTATAAGCGTCTTCATAAGACTTCTGCAAATGCCTTCCTAAATTTGTAAAATTATTCCCTTGAAAGGAACATGCACAAAGTCTCACTTGGATTCGAAAATAACAAAAATTCATGGACAATTAAATTACATAAATAAAATGAGGAAACAATTTATTTGTTGTACTTTCAGATACTATAGATGGAGGGGCCTACTTAATTATTATTAAAATTTAAAAAAAAAAAGTAATGCAAGCAGTGGCTTCTAAGCTCCTTCATACGACCTCTGCAGAAGCGAAAAGCAAAGTACAGTTGTTCCCATAACGACCGAGGAAGTCCAGCCGCAAGTAAAAAATCTACAGACCAGGAATGCCCCAGGCGAAGTTTTGTTGGATAACTTTTCGCTAAAAGCTTGCCAGCAAAAGCAGTACTCATCAACTTACTTCCTGCGGTAGTCAAGTTCTTCGAAAAGTGTCTGTTGACAAGGATGTTGGCGCTTTAAGCACGGTTCAGGAACTGATACCATCTTAGCGGTTTGAATTTCGGAAAGCACATTCAAATATACAGCAACTGAACTGAAGGTTCTCGAAGGAAGGTTTTGAAGTGAAGTACATGGTAGCGGCCTACTTAGATATAATGCAGGCCTTTGTTAGAGTGTAGCACAATGGGGATCTATTCAAATTTAATATTAAAATATTGTTGAACCAATTGTACTCTTCTGTTGTCCTCTGTTGTCTAGTTTAAAAGTCATCCGACCTGGGATACTACAAGAAAGTGTGCTGAGTCCCATTTTTTACTCGTCCTTCACTCATGACATGACTCTTCAATTGCAATGGATTATCCACAAAGCCTGATCTTAGCCATCTTTGCTGACGACACAGCCGTTCTGGCTAGAGACTAATGCATCTACAATGCCACTGATGCATAGTAATTCTATTTGCATGATTTCAGGCAGTGGAGAATATATGGACTAATATCTTTCCATCATTTGCACCCAGTGATTAGATGATTGCAAGAGCGTTTTTCTTGAATGTCACCTGCTGAACCATTGTTCAGGACACAAAGACTTTGGCGTCTTGGCACCTTGATAAGATCTTTTAGCGCGTGCGTCCATCTATCTGGCTGTACATATGAAAATTGAAATCAGGAATAGTATAATATAGACCCTTTAAATTTCAATACTTAACTCTCCTACCTAAGAAGGGTTTGTCACTTACCATACAAGCCTACTTCTGAGTTTTTGTATGAACAAATTTTTCTAAAACCACCAAATTCGGTCTACCTTACGGTTATTCTTATAAAATATTTTATTAAGTTCCAGATCAGACCACTTAAAGGAGCTGCTCCCATATAAATCTATCCCACTGTACTTAGTTATTGTGCGAACATTTTATTGTTGTTGTAAATAATTCAGCTAGAAACATGAAATTTTGTATATTTTGTGTCAATTCTAATAAAATATTCCATTATGGTTCAAATCGAACCACTAAAAGAGGTGCTGCCCCTTCAAAAAGTCTAGTCGATATGGACATGTCCGTCTGTCTGTCTAGCTTTGAACAACAAGAACAAGATGAACTTGTAGGCTGTTAAAAGAAGTTTTCTTTTCTCTCTTTAGATAGGAAATATTTAATGCACATGCCAACACCTCTCTAAGGGGTAGTACCCATAAATTCTGAACCTTCTTTTTGAGTTTTTAAATGAAAAAAATGAGTTTTTCTTCTTATATTTGCTAAAAATTTTAAATTTGGCTTTTCTTAAATTTCAATAATGTATTCCATATAGGTCAATTTCGAATTACTAGAAGGGGTAGCCCCCATACAGATCTGTCCTCTTTCTTGGGGTTTTGTAAGAATAGCTTTTTGTTGTGGTTAAGTTTATCTTAAAACACAACTATGTGTAACTTTAATGATCCCAATAAAGAATCTTACACAGATACAGAGAAAGAAAGAATATTCCCCCCAATACAAATTCAAACTTCAATGAGGGTGCAGGCTACTTCGAGGTCGCACAGTCGACTGCAACGTTCTTTCTTGTTAATAAGTAGTTCCGTTGCTCTACAATTAAGCCATAATTACCTGGTCTGGCTTTATTATCGACGGGCCTTTGTACTACATTGTCTTCAACTAGTTTAGAGAAGTGATTTGTAAACTGATTCCTCACTCTCGAAACTATTGATCAGACGCTTGAACTTTTGCTAAAATTTTTCTTTTTCCATTTAACAAATTTCCTGAAATCCTGAAACAAAATATAAAAGTCATCGAAACTCGGAGAAGCCTATTGCTGAAGATGTTTCTGTCGAAGCAACATTGGAGACATTTAAGTGATTCGTAAAATATGTAAAGATTTATGAGCCTATAAGCAGGATAGTCCACCATTCTATGGAGGGTGAAAGTTTCCATCAAAATATGAAAGTCGTCATACTTTTTATTTGACAACACTGGAAAAATTTTAAGTACGAAGATTGCATTTAATTTACGGTGACTCTCGCAATCTTTATATATATATATAATCCGCAGCACAGTTATATATTATCAATATTGATAAGCAATGTTAAACGATGGAAATTGTTAGAACTTGAGATAAGAAGGTATATAAAGGCAGCAAAATGTACGAAAAAGTTTCAGTTTAATAAAAATATTATTTAATGAAATGCGTTTCTTCGTGATCTGTTTAATATTGGGGGCCTTTGGTTGGACGGTTGCTACTAGTAACGACAACATTGGTAAAGAAATTTAAATTGAAGCAATTAAAAAATACATAAAATTTCTATTTTTTCCCCCTCTTTAGAAGCTGAATACCAATGGCAAAAAGTTGGACTTCTGTCGAGTATACCGAAAACTGCTGTAGTCGGTGGTTTGGAGCCAAATGGCCACCTGATTTATATTGGACGTGCCAAACACAATGACGCCATCTATCCGGCAGCAGTGCATCAGAGCGATGGTCGTGCACACATCACCGTTGGTGAGAAAGAGTACATCAAACGTACATATGAAGTATTAACCGGTCCGGGTACTAAGTGGGCTAACAGTTTTAATGGACTTTTTGTGCGTCGTGCAATTATTGCTGGTGCTGACTATGAGACAGTTCCAACATATCTTTGTCGTGCCATGAATGAAGGTGGTCTCATAATCGGTACTTTTACCTACAAGTCAAGAGTTTGTACGGTGCCATATGAAAATATTGTTTATCCGTTTAACGAGTATCAATTATTGATTGAAGCTTAAATGTGATAAAAGTGTGTAAAAATTATTGAAAAAATAAACAAAAAATATTAAAAGAATAAAAATTTAAATAATAAAAAAATTGCTCCTTAAAAAATATTCATAAGAAAGTCTACACAGATATACTTTTTCTTGGTAAAGACATCCTCCAATGCAGATAGATATAAAAAATTATATCTCCAAACATATTCAATAAAAAAACAGGAAAGGGTACAAATTTTTATGGGCGTTTTACATTCCAATGGTCCGGTATGGATCCATAAGAAATATTTCATTAAAATTAAAGTAAGATACACCAACTTTGGCAATTTTAGCCTAAAAAAAACAAACCACCCAAAAACTCAGAAATCGGGGGAAAATGGGTTTGGTTACTAACCCAAAGAGAGGGATTGGCAAGTTCATTAAATACTAGTTATCTAAAAATAGTATAAAGAGATAAAATATTCAAATTTGATGTCTTTTAGTTTAATAGGCTCCAAGTTTTTCTTGTCTTTATCGACTTTTTGTAGGGATCTATTTACCATATTTTAATAGACCAATGGATTTCACACAAAATACTCAAAATTTCGGTTTTCTTACTTAATAGATAACAAGAAAATATTTTTTTCTTACAAAAAGTCCAGAAACTTGAAGCAGTTTTGTATGGGAGGTAAACCTTCTAGTGGTCCGATCTGGATCTTTATGGAATACTTTGGCGTTCCTGAAAAAATTGACAATAATATAAGTTTTTCTTCATAAAAAAACTAAGAAATGGTTGCTTTATATGGTAAGTGGCAAACCTCACACCCCCTTCCCCCCTGTTGGGACCTATATTGTGTACAAGTTATCTGAAGAAATTCAAAAATATAAACTTGAAGGCTGTATCCCTTTGAGGCTCCAATTACTCATTGTTTATACGGAATGTTAGATGGGCGTACAGAAGGACATGTCTATATCGACTTTAGTTTTGATGCGGACCAAGAAGATATATACTTTAAGCGTTAAGTCCTGCCTACTTTAATTTAGTTAAACATTTTATTGTTTTATATCAGGGACGAGGGTAGCCGCTTATGTTTTGTGCAATGGCAATATTGGTCTTTTGGTTATAAATATTCAAATTGGATATACTTCATTTTTGTTTTTTTACACATTCTCTTGCTAAGGCAATATATTCGATAGCGCCTGCGACAGGACCTATTACTAATAAATACAACAAAATATGTTGAGAATTTTTCAACCGCGCAATCTACCGAGCTCAGAAAATGGAGATTATTTCTAAAGTGCTACTCTGATTGCTGAGTAATGGCATAAATATGCTCCATAGTTTTGTATTGTTCAGCGTCTTGGAGTTAAGTCAGACATTGTCTCTGTAGAATGGAGATATATTAACTCTTCATTCAAAACAATTAGTATTATGCTTTTTCAGATGAGTCTTGAGACAGTAATATGCGCTATATGAGACAGGCTTAGCTTATAACAACTGTTAACAACTGAAAAAGTGCATCCCTAACTTCTCCGTCGCTGTTAGAGTGTTGCCCTGAATCTATATATTCATGAAATTAACTTGACACTGATTTACTCAACAATGTAAGAGAGCTAATTTCAGCGACATTAGGTAATATTTACCCCAATTAGCAGGGTAAAAAGAAGATCAAATATTGGTTAGGGTATATTTTTCTTACTTCAGTTCGATATTTAACTCAGTTTGTATACCTAAAATAGAAAATTATTTTGGAAAATTTTTCTATGAAGTGTTCAAATTTTGAATGACTCAAAAATTTTGTGCATCTCTTTCATCTTTAAACTTTGCATACAGTTTTTGCCCTTGGAATACAGTTTTGGGTCAAGAAGTGGAAAATTTTTTTTATTACATTTTTAAAAAAAAATTTTAAGAAATTCTTCACCGAGCATATTTTTTTATTTCTTAGCTATCTTCTGATTCTCTAAAGGGTAGGTGTGTTATATGTATGTAAGGTTCAGAAAATGTTTCACAATATACCAAATGTAATATGTAAAAATGTTACCCGGCGACATGAAGGCGGTCCCAAATCTTCACAGTTGAAATTATATGGTTGAGGCCACAAACCTTTACTAATATACTCGTAAGTGAAAAATATATTTAGGTAATATCAACTATTTTCCATCAGTTCGATTAAATAATTGTTCATATGGTGTTCTCTAATACATCGTTTCAAGGCGTTGTAGACATTGTGACTAAATTATAAGTCTCTGTGGGGGAATATAAAAATATGCAGTTTTTCTAGACTGAATCTTTGTATAGTTAACAAGCCACTTGATCACATATCCCCCTACTCCATTACATGAAGCTGCCGGAAGGCGCCAGAAAAAAAGCGAAGATCAGTGAACGCTACAAGAGATCAATTCGGCGCAGTAGAACAACTACATGGAAATAAAATTATAAAAGAGAGCCTTTTGGTGAGGTTATACCGAGGCTAATGAAACGCCACAAAACAATGAACAATGCAACCCTCAATCGATTAAAAGAACTCAAAGCAGATTTATATAAATATGGACTGTGAAAAATTCGGAATATGAGGAAAACGTTGGGGGTCTTGGTTGACATTCCTTGGAACAATTTAATTTCTTAGATCAAAAATTAATACTCGAAATCACTGACCTAAAAAATGACAAATTTTTTTTTTATCATACTGTGAAACAGTTTCTGCAGTTTCTCCATTTTTGGTATGATTTCTTGGTTGCAACATGTCTATGAATAATATTACAGTTATTACAGGGCCTGTGACAAAGTGTTAGCATGTTATTTCTAAGTCAATGCGTAGAGGTCTAGATGGACTCTCATAGTGCCAGAATATTAAGAATAAGACAACATGATGATACACCTTGATACTACCCGACTTCTTTTACTTTCCTTTATTTCTCGTTTCATATTGCTAAATTAAACTGATAAAATAAATAATTAATTTCCGATTGCTAATATCATTTACCAAAATTTGCACCCAATAAAGTACCTGAATAATAAAATGATTTAATAGATCTAATCACTTCCAATGCATATCGAGAGAAGAAGAAACAAAGAAGAATTAATAAATTATTTGTATTAGATAAATTAAATTGATTATGGATTTAATTAAAAAAAAAAAAAAATTAGTCACACTGCAATTGGTAAGCAAGTAATTGCGTAGGTGGATTGATAAGTTTTGGTTATTTAAAATTATTTACTCTAAATAAAATTTTGAACCGTTTTAGTGTATTTTTTTTTAAATTAAAATATATAGATTTAGTGTTCCTTTCGAAGACTGATTTAATTGCAGAAAGTCATAAAGGATGGAAAATTATTATTAAAATATTATTATTCAAAAAGAGTTGGCCAAAATATAATCCATAGAACTCATAGTCGGATTCTAATTAAATCCACTTTTTCTACCGATCTACCGAACAAAAAGTTTTTATTTTTTAGAGGTATAAATAATGCGAGCATCTGCAAACGATTCGGAACATATCTACAATGGATATTAATGGAAGATGGTGCACGTTCATTGAGAAACAAACAAACTCTCTTGCAATGCCTTTGAAACCTTTCAATTTCGCGATCGGAGTGGAACAAAGTAAAATAAAACAAAAGCTTCACCTCTGCAAATGAATCCACATTAATCTGAAGTAATAACGACCAAACAGAGTCTTAACAAAAATAACGCTTCTGGTCATTCCAGAATATTTAAAATAACGGAAGAGTACAGCATTTTCCATACTAGTGGAAATTTTCTTTTTGCCTCTCCCATTTTGGGAATTGGGAGAGACTACCTGAAATATTGGTTACAGTATAGCCCGTAATCTCCATATCATCATGTAGTCAACTATATCGTCAGTGCTGTTGAGGTCAAGAAATACTGGAATAGCATCTTTATCGACTTGCAGCAAGTCTACGACCGTGTGTGGTAAAAATTCAAAGATGCATTCCCGGCTCCTTACTACTTAATGCTGCATTCGATCGGGTATGTCAGCCACTCATTCAGTCTTAACTAGATTATCGCAGGATGGT
Organism: Leucophenga maculata; assembly: GCA_035044805.1. Classification (NCBI taxonomy): domain Eukaryota; kingdom Metazoa; phylum Arthropoda; class Insecta; order Diptera; family Drosophilidae; genus Leucophenga; species Leucophenga maculata. The sequence continues at coordinate 413,033 of JAWNNP010000798.1, forward strand.
GTCTTGGAAACTGTTCTGTATTCACTTTTTACTGGATATAACGTCATTCAAATTTCTTAATGCATCGTTTGCTGACAGTGTTAAGGTATTTAATAGCTGAAGGTGCGGTATACAAAATACGAAGCAGATGAAGAACTTCAAGAATACCGGCTTATCTTTGAAGTTTGGTCGAGAAGATGAACCATGAAACTGATGCTTTACGCTAAAGAGACAAACTCCTACAGCAATATTTCTATGCATCACGGCATCAAGGAAAAACTCCTAGGCCTCTTGCTAGCCAGAAGTGTAACATTCAAGGAAGACATCAATGCGCAAAATTAAAAAAAAATTGTCCTAGCTACCTAAGTATAGAAGTTTGGTATATCGCGGAAAGGTCGGATCGCAAATGGGTTCAAACGCTTCAAACAGAGCTCTGCATTTTTAACTCTTTGTAATTGTTATGCTCGGAACTGCACCTTATATAAAAACCTTCTCTTCGAGTAGCAAAATTCCTAATGCACGACTGTTGTAGTATAGAAGTCGCCTGAACACACCCTTCTAATCTACGAAAATATTTTTAATCCCATAAAATTGGAGTAGTAGGAAAAAAGTTACTAAGAAACTTATGGACTCCATACCAAGACGTCTTGCAGAGGTGCTTGTAAGAAAGCGTTATCCTCAGGATTATAACTTCAATACTCAGAATTGAGCTGCTTTTGTCGTGAAATAAACCATCAATGAGATTGAGGACACCTTAGAATTCTTGGTCAAGTTCGAATTTTGAGCAGATATTTGTTACTTCGAAGGCTCAGTGTTCTTCCAAATTCCGGGCAGTTTAACAACGGGTAGCTAATCGTCATGAAAAGGCTCTCACTAGGAATAAAGCAGCTCAAACTGAAACTTTTTTGATCCGTGCTGGTCCTGATGAAACATCCAACTACTCCCACTGGAAGCTTACGAATCGTTTTAAGAAACAGTCTATCCCGAAGAAGGCAGTGGTCTTTGCCGATAGTTTGGAGAGCAGATTTAAACAGTACTACGAGTAGGTTGGTTCAAGCTGAAGGCTGAAGTCTCATCAAATGATCATACCAAAAAATCTTGTTACCCTGCAGAAATTAAGATAGCCGATTCGGAAGTTAAAAGCTGAGGAATCACAAGATGAAGATATTTTGGATAACAAAACGATCCCAAGCAGAGAGCACTATTATTTCTAGTCCTAAGACTGAACAATTTTCCAAAGGTTGTGGAAATCCACGCTCATTACTATGATCCCTAAGCCAGAAAAGCTGTATACCAAAATTGACTCATTGTGCCGGATTCTGTAACTAGAAAGCGTTACCCAGAGAATTCCAATGAGGCAGTTTGGATTTGGTAAAAGTCACGGCACTTCGAAACAACTTCACCGTGGAATATTCTGTGGCTGTGCCTTGCGTGTAAAAATTACATAAAAGCCTGCTAATAATTCATTTGTTTATCTTGAAATCAAAATGTTTGCACTAAGCTCGCCGGGTGCACTGCACGATTTATCAAACGCAATACTAAAGCACTCCAATTTTATGAGGGCCAATCGAAGTGTATTTCCTCCATTGAACTACCGGATATTATAGACTTACACAATATAATGCTTGTCTAAAGTGATTTGCGTTGTAATTTTTTATATTGTAACGGTATCAAGTTAAGAAACACAGTTTTCGAAGAGGAAATGTGTGGTCTCCATGGGAAAAAGCTATACATTTCACTACGAACTTCTAACCTTTTGAGTATATTCTCTAGATATTGCCCCTAAGGCCTCTTCAGTTTCCAAAGCTGAAGAAATGGATTGGAAATAAGAGATTTGTGTCGAATGAAGAAGTCATAACTGTAAATATGCCTATTTTGAGGGTTTTAAGGTTCAATAAAATACTTATTCGTCAAAAAAAAAAAAAATTTTCTTGTGTTTAAAATATAAAGTAGCCACCTCCTAATTTAGCTAGGAACGCATAAAGATCGGTCTAGCTTACCATATAGATTTAAATCATAAAAAATCTGACCCTCCTTTCGGTATTTTTATATAAAAAAAAACATTCGATCCATTTTGGCATTTACAGACGTCTATCACAGCGGTAGCTAGAGATTGAGTCCACACACGATTTTAGCTCTGATCTCCTGCCTCTTATTATTTCTATGGCCCTGGCGGCAAACAGTATCCTCGCGCTCTGAGGCTCTTCGATCAAGATCAAATTTGAAACTATTCAAGCTTCTTATGACTAAATGGTTACACACAGTAACTGAACCACCACTAGAGAACGGAGCAGCTGTAAATAACGCCTTATCGTCAGCCATGTAGAGGCCGCCGCCCAAGAGCAACACCCTGTAGACATAATGATGGGATGTACAGACTAACACCTGAACTCCGCACCTTATTAAGAAAGAAGTGGCGCCTTCGCAAAACCTACTCGCGTACTCTTCACCCTGTCGACAAAATGAAAAGGTGGTGAGCCGCAGATCGACTTCATCACGAGCTACAGCTTCAACGTGGACGATTCACTGACTAGCGCATCGATACCTAGAGATGCACCCTTTTTTGCCACTGGAAGGTTATTAGTAGCGCAAAGCGCCACGCCATACGACAAGCTGCGCTGCTAAACCCTATTGGTGCCTGGTGTCGCTCAGATACAGAACACCTTGGGGATTGCTTTCACCCATACGACTTTGTAATAAATCATGGCTTTGCTATGAATCTATTCATCCTAGAATTTCCATAGCAAATGGATTTACCTCATCCGCCATTCACTATACAGGAAACAGTAGCCGCCATAAAACATCAGAAACACCGCCAAGCCCCGGCCCACAACAAAGTATGTAACCGTACACTTAAGGACCTGCGGGAAAGCACGCTCCACCACTTAACATTCATATTCAATCCCATCGTGGTATTACAGTACTACCCGGAGATATGGAAGCAAGCAATTGTGAGAGTCGGAGAGACAATCAGTCTCCTACCGTCGCTAGGACTGCTCGCTAAAGTCAAAAGCGGATTACCTTCGCCTTATTTCGCACTGATCCAATCTTTTCCGGAAGTCCAGACAAAGCTGTTCTCCATCCACCCAATTTATGCTAGAGTACCTTAAGGATGTGTACTTGCCCCATTTCTGTTTCTGTCGATGTTCCGACACCGAACGCTGTTGTTCTTGGCGTATCACCTAACGCAACCCATCTGCTGCATATATATCTTATGCATACAAGGGCGTATCCAGGGGGGGGAGGGGGGGGGTTTTGTCAGCGGGTCCATGCCCCCCCCCCCCAATTTTCGAAAAGTTCGGAAAAATATGTATTTTACTGCATATTGGGTACGAAATGCGGTTTCTCCTGGTACAGAAGCCAATGTACAACCCACATATGTCTGCCGTACTACAAGCGTTGGTGGTGTTATAATAGGTTCTAGGACCACCATTTCACAAGTTTGTAATGTTCCATACAGTAAATTAGCAAGGCAGTACAAAGGCTATCAAGTGTTGGTGAAGAACTGAATACAAGTAATGAACTAAAGGACGAAAAAAAAGAAACAAATAAATGGGCTCACTTTCTTCGTTGGAAGTGGTTTTCCCAAAAATATAAATAAATAAAAAAAAAATAGATATTCGTATATAGGTTGTGTTGCGACGGAGTGATCAGGGAGTGTGAAGATGCTTATCCGATCTCTTCTTATTGTCAGGGTTTAACAATTTTTTACTTTGTCTTAAGACTTCACATTTCTCCGAGAAAAAGTATTTTGCTTTATTCTCTTTTTTTTTTTACCAGGATTCTCATTGTAGCTAGTACAAGTCTGTACCTGTGAAGAGAGATGCTGCTCCTCGTCTTACCAGGTTGTGTGGTTTGTCCAAATGTACCAAGTATAGAGTAATCTTGTTGAATCTTTCTAGATTGTTTAATCAAATCCATGACCATGAATTGGGCACATCTTTCTATCGCATATATTTCTGCCTGAAGGACGCTGGTGAAATTCCCTAACAATTCAAAGTATTTAATGCGAGCTCCGAAAACCCATGCAGGCCAATTACTTCATCTGTTAGGGTGCCGTCTGTGTACCAGCTGGTTGCCCCAGGTTTGACAACGTAGTTCGGCGCTATATTGTACCATTATTCTTTACTACTGAGCCATACCTTAAATCTTCTTTATTATAAGTATGTTCTGGATCTTCAATATTGTACGTTGGTCATAGTTTAGTTCCAGGTATTTGTCCAGCTTAGAGAATTCTATCCATTCACCCACATTGGCTTGAGTAATTTCAGATTGTATTTCCATCCATTTAGTCTTCGGTTCTTATGTGGTTATCAACCATTTTCTTAAAATTTTTTAACATGAATGAAATAAGGCTTATTGGCCTGATGGACTTATGGTGTAAGGGGTCCTTCTTACCTGCCTTTGGATAGTAAATTTCGAGTAGAAATCGTGTCTTCTTCTCCTTAACTTTCGTGAATGTTCCACCTGGCTTTTTCAGACATAGTCTTGAGTCTAATATTTCATCTTCTACAAAGCTTCACAGGACATGGGATAGTAAGCCCCTTGTGGGCATCCTTTGGTGGCTGTTTTAGTGGATCTGCCAGACATATACGCGCGGTTCATCCATTAAGTCTTCGGTTCTTATGTGGTTATCAACCATTTTCTTAAAATTTTTTAACATGAATGAGATAAGGCTTATTCGCCTGATGGACTTATGGTGTAAGGGGTCCTTCTTACCTGACTTAGGATAGTAAGTTACGAGTAGAAAACGTGTCTTTTTGTCCTCATCTTTCGTGAATGTTCCATCTGGCTTATTCAGACATAGTCAAGAAACTGTTTTAGTTTTTGAGAGAGCTCTTAATAATCTAGTTGCAGGGTTTGCCTTTTATTATATTCTGTAAGACTGGTTGTGTACTCTAGCCAGACTTCAGTGCATTTCGATTTATTGAAGAGCTGCTGGACTACTTTCCTAAGTCTTTCAAAATGCTTGTTCTTCCAGGAAGTGTTTTTGCCAGATTAAACTTCTTTTTGTTTGCAGTTTTGATGGTACGCATTGATGCTCGCTATAGCCATCAACCATTATTTTCAGGTCTAATGGTGAGTTGACTCTCTTATAATTATTCAAGTCTACTAAGATACTCTTAAGGCGGCTTTCACACATTTCTCAGTTAGTACATCTAGGATTTTTAATAATTTTCTTAAAGCTAGAGGTCTCTGCAATGTCTGATCTGAAACTTTCCAATTACAAACAAAATTTGACATAAGAGCATTGCAGAAGGGGATGTAAATCAACTCTTACCTGGCTCTAGTTACAAAGGTGGGTGTATTTTCTACGTACAATATATTAAGTTCCTTTTGTTGATATCGGTCTTGAATCGAAAGAGCGACTTCGATAACAGGTCGATAAACTCGATAGTTTGATCTCGTCAAGACATTGCAATTAACAACAAAGATGGCGCTATATGAAATCTTCAAATTTATAACAACACAGATGGCGCTAAATAAAATTCTCAACATGAGAAATAAAAATTTATTAATTTAAATTAAAATTGCGTTTTTACAAGAAATATAGATGTATAGAAAGACTTAGAAAGCAAAACATATGCGAAATACAAAATAGCATTCAAATCGAGATACGAAATATATATATGTACATATATAGAAGAATTGCTCACTTAACAGTATTCTATATATATATATATAGATGACATAGACTTGTTTCAACAAGTGCGTACTTCATTTGAGTTGAAAATTTATTATTTTAAGAGTATCTTCATCCGTTTAAAATTTATGAGCACAAATAAATTGATTAAATTTCTGTGGTTTCGTTAAATTATCTTATCTTTGATATATCCTCTTATAAATCAAACCCATAAATGTTCTAACACGGACGACACTACGAGTATATAAAAACAGAAGCGCTTGCAGCAGTTTTCATTCAATAACTCTCAGTCTAATAACTCTTAGTACCAACTATTCCAAATTGTTTACAATAATGCAACAAGGTTTAAAATATCTATTCCGGGTTTGCCTATTGCTGCAAGCAATCGGCTGTATGCACTGTGCTACCAATAAGGGTAAATAATTGGAATTCCTATTCCCCAAACGTGGTATTTTAATGCTAAATTAAATAATTTCTATCTTCAGATAACACATACAACTGGCAGCAAATGGGTTATTTTTGGCCCATACCGAACAATGCTGTTATCGGTGGGCTTGATCCCACTGGCATACAACTTTTTGTTGGTCGTGCAGAGCATGAGGGTACTATTTATGCCGCGAAAATTACTAATGGCTTTGGACAAGCTTACATTGCAGTTGGAAATAAAGAGTTGATAAAGAAGGACTATGATATACTAACTGGTTCAGGCTTTACATGGGTAGATAGTTTCGATGGAAAATGGGTACAAAATGCAGTTTCTGCTGGCACAAATCCCAGTGGACAACCCACATATGTCTGCCGTACTACAAGTGTTGGTGGTGTTATAATAGGTTCCATGACCTCCACTTCAAAAGTCTGCAATGTTCCATATGATGGTGTAGCGAGGCAATACAAAGGTTATCAAGTGTTGGTGAATAACTAAATAGGAGCAGTGAATAAACAAAAAAAAAAAAAAAAAAAATTTAATAGCTTAAAAATAACAACCAAAATATTAATTTTTATTTGAAAGATTTAATTAAAGAACATCATTAAAGATATATGTGCAAGTAAACTTCAAAATCTTTTCTTTTATTCAACTAACAAATTTTCATATGCAAAATTCATTCAAGAGCATACAAATCAGCCTATCTCAAAAATATTTGCTTCACCAAATTTAAAATTTCACTCACTTTCTCCCTTGGAAGTAGTTTTCCCAAATTCTCACTTTGCTTTGTATGGCCTTACGTTCAAGATGAACAAATATTTGAATCAGTAATTAAGCATAAAGATTCGTATGTAGAATATATGGTTGGTCCAGAAGTGTGGATAGAGTGGTCCACAAGTAAAGAGCTGCCAAGCTTGAGGGTCTTTTCTTTTTATTATTTTTGAATGTTTGATGTATCAAAGTAGCATCCCAAAAGAAGAAGTGCTATTCTTATAAATAGCAATGGAGAGCGTTGCCAAACTGACTTGGAAAAGGCTGAGGCTTTTGCAAGTCATTTGCATACAGTTTTTCAATCCAATGAAACTAATCTAACATCTAAAGAAGACGAAGTTTTGAGTTTTCTTGGGTCGCCTTGTCAAATGCCTCAAACATCGATTGCCGAAGTTTAAGCCAAAATAAAACTGATTAAAAATAAAAAGTTACCCGGTTTCGATAAAATTGACTGCTTTACTCTGAAAAACTTTCCAGCCAAATGCGTTCTAAGGTTAGCATATTTTCCCAGTCAATGGAAGTGCCATGGCGACTACACAAATAAGCACCCGTGCAAAGTCTTAATGGAACATTAATTTTTTTCTTTACCAAATGTGGTAATATATGTTTTAAACATAAAGTTCAGCCAAAAATCATTGACCTTGTTGATCAACGGACCCATCTGGTCTATTTTGGTGCACGTTCATCCGGAGAAACCGACTATTTTAATTTGTTCTTGGATTCTAATATGGTGTTTTGAATACTCCTTAGTCGAGTGTGGACAATCGTGGCATCCATTGCGGGATTAGCTTCTTCATATACATTTAAAATGTGATATACCCGCTCAGTTAAGATGCCTCAGTCATATCCTGTACTTTTATTCTTCGATCTTCCAATATAACTTCATTGATTTTATCGACGGTTACTGGCGTGACAACCTCTTTGAACCGACTAGTTCGACCATAGATTTACGGTACAGTTTTCTCATAATAAATATTAAGCTTTTCCTTGGTTTCGGTAATGGTTTTTTTTAAACCCAAAAAATAAGGCTTCCTTTCCATTTTCGTTAAAATTTATGAGACTTTCAATGTAGTCACTGACTTATCATATCACCCTCGTCATTAAAAATTATGAATATTATGGAATCTAAATAACTATTTTCCATCTTTGATATCATGCTTCGGTGTACAAAGTTGAACCAATGCCAGATACATATTGGTATTATGATGATGTATATAATAAATAGTTTTGGTGAGTGAGTACATATCTGTGGCTCCTCAACATAAAGCAAAGACTCGTTTGATGAAACTTACAGCAGAAGACCTTCATCTTGCAGCTCCAATTAAAATGTCGACAAAATGCGGCATCGCTCATAATATTATGTCAAAGTTCGAATGATCGGAGAAGAGAAAGATTCTCACCAAAAATGTTTCCAAAAAACCGCGTGATTTGAACTCTTCTTTTTATTGAGATTTAAAAATCACTTCAAGAATTGTCAATTATGCATATTGGAAAACATTTTCCGGTTGACCTATATACAGCAGTACCATAAGGATTTTCATCTGCAAATTTTCAGATGGATAATAAGGTGTAGTACCCATAAATACCTTGCCCTCCTAACAGAGTTTTTGTATGAAATAAATATCGTTTTTCTAGCTTGTATCCTATCCTACCTAAATACTTATAAAATATTCCATATCGGATAACTAGAAGGGATAGTCCTCATACAAATCTATCCCCTCTACTGGGTTTTTGCGAAAAAGAAAAACATATTCTTGTAATTCAGTTTAGCTTGAAACGACAAATTGGAGAACTTTTACATTTTTTGCTTAGCTTTGCTTCATGAATGGAAATATTAATTATTTCTGTCTGTCACTCTGTCTGTGTGTATATAGGCGTACTATTAGCACAATTTTTGATATACATATAACAGAATCAGAAAACTAATTAGAATTACCATGACATGATCACTATAAGGTACCGCTCCCATACAAATTTAAAGCAATTACCGCTATTAAACTTGTATATAGACACAACCCCTTTCAAGCTGATAAGATTATTATTAATGGAGATAAGTCCATTGTCTAAAGAATCAATAAAACTTTGCGATAATAATAACTGTGATTTGATCAATGAGCTCTTAACTATCTCTAAGTACATACTTACAAACTACATTAAAAGATACTTAAATTTTTTTTGCGCTAAGAGTCTTTATAATCTTATCTTATCTGGTAATAAAATAGAAGTATTACACTTGTTAATATAAATAAAAACAGGTTCTTCACACATTTGGTATTGACCAGTCACACTAAATGTTGGTTACTGTCTTTATAAGCAGGTTAGTGCTTTAATATTCATTTAGGAACATATTGGTCGTGGAGACGCCCACCATACAAATGGCAACAATAGGTCTGGGAGACATGAAAATTAGCGCCATTGCTACATGCATTGATTTTCCGTTGCATCATAGATTACCCGACTATAGGTCTAATATTTGCCAGAGCTGTGATCTAGAATCCGATCATCTAGCCCTGATTGCCACCATTGGGACTGTTGCACTGGATGCTAGCTACAGTCCTTGACTAATCACTAAGCGAACTGAACTTCTCACCTTTAGGCACCATTTTAATTAAACTCTACACGTAACTCTGGAGAAGATATCGAGATGGCGGTAGATATTCTTAAGAAAAATATACATAGGGCTGCAGCTGCTGCAATACCTCTCGATTCCTCGCCAGCTTCCATAGACTATGGCATCAAGTTAACAAGGGAGGCAAGAGAGCTTCTTGCAAATACAAAGCGCCTCAGAAGAAGAACAATTCGATCTCAAGACCCTTGGGACCGAATTCTGTGGAACCAGACAGCAAAACAGCTGAGAAATGTCTTAAGAGAACTTTGAAGCAACTTTTTTGAGCAAAAACTAGCGGCTATGGACTACACCGTTGATGTCAACTATTCCCTTTGGAAGTGTACCAAATCGCTCAAAAGACAGTTCTTCAGGCAGGTTCCTATGCAGGTGGACTGGCTAAGAATGAGATGGCTAATGCATTTGTACATCACTTGGATGCTCGTTTTACCCATCATGACTTTGCAACAACGAAACAGGTCTGCGAAACCCAAAACAGCCTACGGACAGGCCTACTGCCAATAAATAAGACTCCTGGAGTTGACAGGATTTGCCATGCCACACTAAAAGCCTTACATAGCATTAATATTTAATGCTATCCAAGACAGTAGAAGATGGCAGCAATGCAGATGATTCACAAGCCGTCCTTATCCAAAGTATGGGAGAGGCTTGTTTTCAAACGGTTAGATGAAGTCCTACTTCAAGACAATATATTGCCGAATCATCAGACATGGGACCGTAGAACAGATCCATAGACTGGCGTTGCACATTTTGCAGGCTTATGATAACCTTGAGTACTGCAATGCAGTATTCATTGACATACAACAGGCATTTGATAGATTGGTGGCATGGTGGACTTTTGTTTAAAATAAAGCAATACTTGCCAGCACCCTACTATGGTCTCCTAAGAGAATATCTGGCAGAGCGGAAGTTCATACTTGCAAAGCCCCCCGTCAAATGAGCGCTGAACATACCGAAAGGCAGTATGCTTGGACCACTGCTGTACTCCATATATACAGCGAATCTACCTTGTCCTAAAGATCAACATATGGAGGTCCCCAGTAAAGTTAATTCCTTGAAGACTACCAATCCATGCTTCACCCTAAAAACACTGGTAGATCATACAACACCTATACAATTGGAAGGAGACACTCTGGATCAATCCTCACAGGCAAAGTATCTCGGCGTAATACTGGATAAGCGATTTACTTTTGGCCCACACTTGAAAGCCACTTACAAAAATGTGGCCAGAAGAGCTGTATATGTGCATTGCATTGTTCCAATATGGCTATACGGTATTCTAATTAGTACATCAGTCCTCATGCTCAGAGCATGAGGTTTGTTACACTTATGGACGAGTTTGGTATATCTATACTTCTGAGACATCACATTTTTGTCGCAAGGGAAAAAGAGATACCTTAAACATATTCGTATCTAAGATAGCTGCGTCTCTCGTAACTATTTTTTGCTTTTAAGCACACTGTTCGGGTGATCCAACCCATCTCCACTTACAAATCAAGGCTAGTAGGAAGTAATTCTACGTTCTTTTCAACTTAACTAAGACGTCTTGCAGTGTGATCCATCAAGTATTGGAGTTTTATTTAACCAACTCCGAGAAGAACATTAATATTATAATGAAAGGGTTGGTTGGAAACAAGCTTATTTTTTCATTACTTACCTAAAAAAATCACTACAGTCATGGTTGTACCTGCGGCGTCTTTTTAATCAAACCTCTTTTTCACAAGGTTTCACCGGTTTTATTGTTCTACCATGCGGTTAGGCAAGTTTAGGCAGCTAAATCTTTTTTAAATAATTAAAATATTTAACAACAAACTTGTTTTAATTTGTAGAACTGTAAACAAATTGAAACTTTTTTATGTGCACTCAACGAAAGTTTCTAAAAAAAACCTCAATTAAAAATAAAAATAGAATTTATTTCACACAATTGCTTTGCATTGATAAACTGGAGCACATGTTTTCTCCATTGGCATTATTTCCTTTGTTCTTTTAAAGGTATCGATTAATATATCAAAGTACTCGTTTTTTGGCAAATCAAGCCGATAACAGAAAATGTCCACCATTTGAGTCTACAACCACCTGCAATTATATTCTGCAATTCTTGAGCCAACTCTTCTCTTAGCATTTGAGCACTTTTAATAGCATGTTTAAGAATTTTTATTTCAAATAGCTTCCAAAAATACTGAATAAAATTTATATTCGTCGTTCCAACTCTCAAGAAGTACTAAATTGTCCTCCGTTGCTTTTAAATTGTCTTCCAAAAATGATACTTTTTAATAGGGATCCATTTTGCATTCAATAAATGAAGCAAAGACACCTTTAACCATCACGCTTAATGGTTGACACTAAATGCTTCGGATCCATAGCAGTATTTGGTTCTCTCCAAAGTTTAGCTCTGCCATCACTTCCAAATAAATGTCGCCTTTGGCTGTTGTTCTAAACTTTAGAATCTAAAGGCAGTCTATTTTTTCGGTCATGTCGAATATGCCTAAGCTCCAGTCGATAATAGCTGCTTTCAAATGGTTGAAGAACTCAGATTGTCAGAGTTGTTGCGAAAATACAATTTTGTTTGTCGTATTTCACAGTTGGTGGTTGTTTTTCTTTGGGTAACATGACCTACGGCTCAAAAGTGTGTTGTGACATATAAAGACAAACCACAGAGGCAGAATACTTATCAGGTTTTGATAATGAACTAAATTTTGTTAGAAATTCATTATCAATTATATTCAATGATAATAAAAGTATTAAAACCAAATATTGTTTCCTTCATTGCATACTTTTGGGTGAAGCATTTTTAAGAAAAATAAACAAATATTTAGGCCCTGTACCGAAGGTATAAGGCACTTATTCGTGCAGTGAGAATTGGTTATAAGCTTGATCATAAGCTCGAGAAACATTTAATGAGTTTGTTAGGCGACCTGTACTGGTACAGGGCCTCTTACAGCCGGTTATGCGCGACTGTAAATTTCTTACTTGTTTTCTATTTTTTTTTATTTTTGTAAGTCTCATATGTAAACTCTCTGACAAGAAAATAAAGCTCCATAGAAAGAACCTTTATATACAATAACTTTTATTGTTTGGTTTTATTCACGACGTAAGAGCTTGCACTTATGTGGTATCATTAGATTAACGCCATCATATGCAATTGTAGTTATATCAAGGTCCTAAAATTGTTGGAAGTTTAAAATATTATATTTCTTGGAATTGACACTCAAAACACAGTAAAACGATTTACAGTTTACTTTAAAAAAAAAGAATACTTTGGGAAAAACTTCAAATTCGCAAGTCTCGCCTTCTTAAATCAAGGAAAATGTCACCTGCTATGGCACCTGCGAGTTGCAATTTTTTACATTGCTTATGAATGCAGAGAACTTGAACCATGTTTTTTAAAACCCTATTTTCCTCTTCGAGCACGACAATGCTCCTCTTCAAACTGCCCGTTTCTAGAAATTGTGGATACTGTGCCAAAAATGGTAATGATCTTCCAGATGATGTATGTTGAATGTATACGATTTCCAACAGATATCCAAGTTAGGAAACTTAATTTCAATTATTAAGTTTTTAGAACGGGTTAAAGTTTAAACGAATTTAGAAAGCTTATATAGTTTTAGCTTAGGCTTTGGTATTTTCTGAATTAGGATTTTTTTCTTATTACAAATTTTTCAATTTAGGTAACTGATTCTGACTTGGAAGATTTGTTGCCTCCATTTTTTTTTTGTACATTGTTTCCATTTGCGATGAGACTTATCATATTGACTTGTAGATTACGTATATATTGTGAATATGTTCCCTGGGACTCTTTCATTGCTTCATATATATCATTTCTAAGACATTCGACCGTACTATCCAGCATTTCACATATTGAATTTATACCTTGAGCTTGCAAATCTGCCGTGGATGGGTTTTCTTAAAATTATACAAAAAAAAAAAAAAAGATTTTCCAATAAACTTTCAAATTTTTCAAGACAGCTTCAAACGTTGCCAGATAATTGACACATTTAACATATTGCATTGAAAATAGCTTGAAATATCTACAAACTTCTATTAAAAAAGAAAATTCAACGAAAATTATTTAAAAAACTTGAACTTTACAAAAAGAGTCTCAAGTTTAACAGCTGTTTTTCTTAAAATGACATAAAAATTGCAACAACAACAAAAAAATCAAGTGGATAGACCGATACCGATTTGTTAAATAAAAAAATATTACAATCGGTCTTGCGTGCAATGTCTACCACATCTTCATGCTACTATTTGTTCTTTACACGCATATTTTTTTAAAGCTTTTTTAACAAACAAAAAAAACGTTTTTTAACATATTTTTTTAAATTTTATTTTTAATCTAAAAATAATTTAGTAAACTTTTTTTTTTAAAAAATTAAAAAAAAAAATATGCAGAAATCATAAAAAATTTTATTTTTAAATTGTTCTATATTTTTTTTTCATTATTTTAATGCAGCATTCTTACTTATTTTTGTGTATAAATTGTAATTTTCAGCAATCAATCAATAATTATTAAAGCATTTCAGCGTGCGATAACTATCGAAACTCCTACAAAGCACGCAGCTATCGATAGCTTTTCAGTAAGAGCGGTGAATGTCAAAGACAAGAAACAGGCGACGAAGCATAAAAAAGTATTTAAACTAAAATAACAAAAACAAAGCTACACACCAACATGTATTGACACTCACGGCTCTCACGAACAACATTGCCAGCAACAAGTTCGTTCGAACGACTGCCATATCAACGAATGAAAAAGACAACAAAATTGTCAGTTGGCAATGCTGTGAAAATTTACTCAAATTACACATAATGACAGAAAATAGTGTGAGAGAAAACGTGTACAAAAGCAAACGAAGTGAATAGACAAAGTCGAAAAAATACAACGCTGCGTTGTCTAAAAATTTTACTACTATTTATAGCCAGTACGAAAAATTACAACCCTCAACCGTGTCAGCGTCATCGTTTAGTGCCGACACACATTCATACGCAAGCAGACCAGTTCGATTCAACGACAGCAGCTGTGCAGAGTCAAACATACGCTTTACGCTCTCGCTCTCTCGTTTCAAATTGTTATTATTCTTGTGAATATTTGCGTCGCGTCGACGTCGCTGCTGCCGTTGCGTTAATACTATTTTGTTTTTCTTTCGTCTTCGTCGTGCGCTTTGTTATAAGTTTTCTTTTTTTTTTTCGTCGTGTTGCATTGCGCGTCGTGTTGCAAATTTGTGTTTTCATAAATTGGTGTCTGCGAATAATATTTACCACAGCCACAGATAAGAAGACTCAAAACGTTGTTGCATTAAAGTGTATGAAAGTGCGTGTATGACTCGCTGCCGCGCTGTGCATAATACAGTTGATACGAAATGTCGCTCAATGAAGCCGTGAAAAATGCTTTGGCTGAGAATACAAAATTGTGCATGGCCGTGCAGGCCAATCCTGCTATATACGATCGAAATTGCCTACAGTATCGGAAAAAATATGCTACAGACGATTGTTGGTTTAATGTTGCTGCAGAGTGCGACGACAGCGGTGAGTACTTATATATATAGGCATTGCTGCATGCGTGTGTTTATGTATGTGTGTGTCGTTTTATACATATGTACATGCTACGCTGCTTTCGTTTTTTTAAGTGTTGTAAAATCTTGGCAGTATGAACTGTGCGAAGTGCTGACAAGTGTTGGTTGGTTTTATGGTATTTTGAGTTGTGCCAACAGAGTTGCATTGTGCGCTTGGTTTATTTTAGTTCGATTTTTTAACTGGCAGTTATTTTGAATAATAATATCAAAAGGAAAATTAATGCAAATAAATGAGATTATTTATTTCTTTAAATAAAGTAAATTGGTTAGAATGAGCGAATTAGATATTGTTTGACGATTTTTGGTAACAAAATAAAAAGGATTTATAAAAAATATTTAAAAAAAAATAAAAAAATTTGACAACAAAAATATTTTTTTAATTTAAAAACCAAAAAATAATTTATAAATTTGTAGACATTGTGCATATAATATAAAAATTTAGATTTTGTTTGTCTAAAAACTTTTAGTTGGGTTCTTTAAGATTTATGTTGGGAATAATAAAAAAAAATTTAAATATTTACAGATCTTGACTACAATTTTAAGTCAATTGCAAAAAAATAAAAATAAATATAAGATCCATACAAGAGTTATCTGGAAAATAATGATCGCTGATAAGAAAACACAATAAAATATTTAATAAAACGCAATTTTTTGGTAAATTTTCACCAAGAATTATTTCGTTTTTTTTTTATAAAACTGTGAAGTTAAAGCACATAAAAGTACATTTCAAGGCAGGATAGAGGTTAAGATTTCATACATACCCTTATAGTCAGCCTCTGTAAATATATAATAATATATTATAAGTTTGTCTTATAAGAAATATAAGATGAACTCCTATATACAATTGTAGTTTAGCAGGTAATGATCTTTAATAAGAAAAGAACATAAAATATGTCGTTAAACCAGAATTTTTGTATATTTTATATATAAAATCACCCTTATAGAATGCCAAATAAAGAGAAGTATTGGCCGTAAACATTAATTCGTGAGTTTTTTTTTTTTTTTTTTAAACATAAGGCTTTATTGTGAAAAAAATAGACATTCAAGGTTTAAAATATTGTCCATCGGAAGCTACTACATTTGCCCATCTTTCTGGCGCACAAACTGCCAGAAAAATAGGCAAACGTCTTAGCTTCCGATAGACAATATATCTCATCCCAAAAGAAATTTTCTCCGGCTTGGCGGCCAAGAACGAGTCGAGCCAATTTTTGATACACTGTTCTGTAGTAAAGCGTATTCCGGTGAGGGCATCTTGTATTGTTCTGAACAAGTAATAATCAGAAGGTGCCATGTTTAGCTATAAGGCAGGTGAGGTAGAACTTCCCAACCACTGTATTCCAAATAGTTTTTAACCGGTCCTAAAATATGTGACCGAGTGTTTTCATTATGGAAAATTAGGGATTCGTGTCTGTTCGCATATTCTGGTAGTTTTTACGCGATCGCTCTCGAAAAGAATCAATTGTGTTCGGTAGAGGTTCCCTTTGATCGTCTGAGCCGAACGCTAGAGTTCATAATACAAACCACCCTTGTGAATCCACCAAATACAGAGCATCGATATTCAGTTTTGCCCTGGATGTTGGCCGGGCTTCACATACGATTTCTTGCGATTGTGGTTATCGTAATGAATCCCTTTTTCATTACCAGTGACAATGCAATGCAAAAATTACTTCTTTTTGTGGCGTTCAAGCAACATTTCTGACATGCAGAATCAGCGTTCAACGTCTCTAGGTTTCAGTTCATACGGCACCCAATTTCCAAGCTTTCAAATGAATCCCAATGCTTTTAAACGTCTGGAAATGGTTGCTTGATCAACTCCCAAAGATTTTGCAAGTTCTTTTTGCGTTTGGCTCGCATCTGTATCGAGCAATGCCTCCAATTCTTCATTTTCAAACCTTTTTGTCTGTCCGGGTCGTTCTTCGTCTTCTCAGTGGAAATTGCCACATTTAAACCGTATAAACCACTTCTGGCACGGTTGTTCAGCTAGAGCATGGTCACCATAAAGTTCCACTAAAATATTATGACTTTCGGTAGTACTTTTCTTTATGTTACATTAATGAAGAACTCCTAGCAAAAAACTTTACATTTTCAAATGAATTGAAAAAATGTTTGTTTACGCTTAAACCAAATGACATATACTAAAAAATACCCGCAATGACAGTAGCTTCCACATGAATATAGTCACTGTTGATATTTAGAAAACTTTTTACAAATCGTAAAATTTTGAGTGCAACAAGTCATAGGTGCGGTTTATATGGTACAATACAACAACAAAACGCAAAGTTTTGAAAAATCTTATTTAGAAAAATTTTGTTTCGACGGGAAACACGCAGTTATACTTAGTTTTATAAATAAATAGACCTAGATACAATAGGTTAGTACCATTTTTTGTGCCTCTTAGACCAACATAATCGTTTGATTTGATTTAGGTTGTACCCTATTGTTTATTTTTAACTAGAAATGTCAAATTTGGTAAATTCGTATAGGATATACCATATAAGTCTTGATAGGACCTTTAGATGAGATAGCGCACATAAGAATTTGTCATTCCTTTCTGTTTTGTTTTAATTAAAACAATTTTTTGTATTTTATCATATATCCCTTATATATATAAAGGGTATACAACTTTCGATATAACATACAGCTTAATAGTAAATGTCATAAAAAATACCATAAAAATGATATCGATTTTCGATTTTTCTATTCGTACAAACAAACAAATTGAAAGCTTCGGCTTATTATTGAAATTCTGCATTTCACGAAATTTGTTAATGCAAAAAATTTCATGAAATCGAAATAAAAAATTAACAAAATGGATTTTAAATAAATTTAAAAAAGAATTATAAAAAAAATAGTCGACCTTTTAAATTTTAATTTTACGCCTCGACGAGTCAAACAATTTTTAATCTTAATTCAGCTAGAAACACCAAATTTGGTGTATTTTACGTCAATCCTAATAATATATACCTTAAAGTTCCAAATCGGACAATGAAGAAAGTTGCGTCCGAACATGTTCGCCTGTCTGCTCGTATGAACATCGATAACTTGAAGACTTTAGAGCATAAAGCAGTCAAGTTTGAATATATAGTCTCTCCTATTTTTTATCATTCAGTATAGCCCAAAGAAACCCCAATGTTATCGAAATTGATTTTTCACGCAAATTAGTTACACAATCGTACGCCCTACGCAGTATACTTCATTCGTATAGAAGAACATGGATGCATTCAAAGCAAAATTAATGAAGCTCTGTTATTATGCAAAATATCATATAACTGAACGCGTAATAACAGTTATATATAGAGCTTAGAAGCCGTAGAATAATGTACAAATTTTATATTTTGGCCAAAGAAAGATAGAATAGAGTTTGAGACGGCTACTGACTATTTATAGAGACTAACTGTACCTGTCATTGGCTTTTATGATTAAGACGCCTGCTAAGTCGGTGTTTTTTTTTTTTAGAAAACTCTTTACTTTATTGTGAAAATAAAAATTTGTTGTTGTAATTTACCTTCTTGAAAATAATATTTACATTAGTCTGCGAGATAAATATCAAACAAGAGAAAGCGTTAACTTTGGAAGCAGCGAATTTCTATTAGATTTTTTTGAGGAGGGCTATCTCGCTTGGATAGTATTGTATGGTATTTTGGTCTGAAATTTAAATGCATCTCCCAAATATTTAGAATAATAATATAAAATATAAACAAAAATACATCACACAAGAGTTCTCGACTTCAAGATATCCTGTACCCTGGCTGGCAAAAATGTTTACAATTTAAAACTTAGATAAAAAATAAATAAAAAAAGAAATATTAAATTTTTTTTATTATAAAATTTGATTAAAAATAAATAAATAAATTTGAAGTCTACATATATATGTATATAAAAAATTGAAAGTATGTTTGTATGTATGTATATTTCTTATAGACTCCGAAACCGCTTAACCAATTAAGTTGAAATTTACAGACAAATTTCGGGTAGGTCACGAAAGTAATCCGGTTAAGTTTGGTCAAAATCGGAGTGAATAAACCCCACCACCCTTACAAGTGACAAACATAATTCAACATATTTTTGCATCCATTTAAGGTAGATGAAAGAAATTTGGTATATTTGTTAATGGGACCAAGATGTATAAGATCCAATGAAAAAGTGGGGCAGGTTTAGAAGTCTATGAAGAACATACATATGTACATACATATGTAGCCAATCTGTATAAACTTTTTTTTTAGCTGAAGACCGACCTCAGTAGCCGATGGTATTTCTTTAAGCTAAATTTCTAGATTAATCTTAGATCTCGGTGTATATAATAATAATGAAACAATGACACATCAATTCGATATTTGGAGTGCTCAACAACTCACTTCTGTGAGTCGATGTGTGAGAGTTTGTCATGGTGGTGGATGTTCCATCTTCGTTGGTTGGTTTTGCGAATTTCTTCGAAGACTTCAGGCAAAAATATTGTCATGTACCATTCAAAATTGACCCATTCGGCCGAAGAAACAGATGAATATTTTCTTCGCAGTGCTTCGTGCTCATACAAATTGTTGGATTCAACGTCTTGGAACACCCACACCATCGATTGCGGTTTTTGTTGCCAGCTCATATGCATATATCCATGATTTGTCACCTGTGAAGATCTTATAAACATTTTTTTTTTAGCATTTCTTTGCACCAATCCACACGAACTTATGTTTTGTGTTGCTTCAATCTCCGTATGTCATATTACTATCTCGCATAATCATTTCTCGCACTGCATCGATTTTTTGTGGCACAACAACCGATTTTTGGCAACTTTCACGGAAATCATAGCTGAGCGAACTATACGACCACGATTAAATTCTCCATACCAGCAATATACAGTATTTTTTGATGGTGATTCATCACCATACAAAGAACTGAGTTCATCGACAAATTCGTGTTGAGATCATCCACGTCGAAAGTTGCAACAAAAACCTTCCCTTGAAATGTTTATTTTTTTTGGCAAATATGCAAATATGCTAAAATATGTGAAACTTTGCTTTAGTATTGCCAGATTTAAAGTTTTTTATACAATAACTCAAAATACGTTGTAGGTTTGCATAGTAGGTTCCAACAGTTTGAACAGCATCTTTTGACACTGCAGGCCGATTTTGATTATATAAACTCTATATGTTACTCACATTAAAGATTCTACACATTCAGTAATTTGGTTTTGAATCCAATAAGTGGATTTTAATTGATACGCGTACAAACAGACACAAATTTGTCTACGATATTATTTTAACTATAGATTACTTTGAGTGCTTTCTGTGGCATGGAATCAATTAGTTTTTGGGAAGTCTCCTTTAGCATGTTGCAACAATCCTCTTTTTTTACCAATTATTAAGTACGTATATTTTTATACCCTGTACCCATATGGAAATTACAGGCTAAACCATGCCCTTTTAAATGAGTCCTACGTCAAACTGTTCGCATGCACCCTAATAAAAAAATGTAGACAACATAAAAATGTTAAATTCAGCAGATTTTAATGAAACATCACACTTAGGGCTTTTCAGGATTCTCATATTGGATCGTACATTTTAAAATCTAACTTCAAACTCTTTATCAGCGACACCGAAAGCACCTAAGTGTTATGTTTTATTGAAATGTGCTGAATTTTAAATATTTATGTTCTATTAACATTTTTTTTTAAGGGCTCATTTTTAAGGGCATAATTTGTAGCACGTCTGAGATTAGCTGTAGAATTTCTCAAAAATTGCATGAAAAACGTGTTTTTTTAGGAGTTTTAACCCCGGTTTTTTCGAAATCGTAGCGTGATGGAAAGAAGAATGGGTGATCCCAATGGCCGTTTTAAAAACTATAGATTTTGAAAGAAAACTTTAATTTTGTTTAACGAAAAAGCTTGGCTGTACCAAAGTAAACGACGGGGTATTCTAAGTTTGTGCAAATTCAACCAGACAGAAGTAGACGTGAAAGACCTCATAAATTATATATGTTCTTGATCAGCATCTTTAGTCGAGTCGATATAGATGTCTCCGTTTGTTTGGATAAAAATCCAGATCTGGAGACTATAAGATATAGAACTTTAAAATTGTTTTTTATTTCTCTTCTTTATTCATCAGATAACTTGTATTCAATGAATACGCTAAGCCGCTCCTTATAAGAGGGTTGACACTTACCGGCAGCATGGAGAAATGTTAATGATGTTAGTTTGTCTAAAAACACCAAATTTTGTCTAGTTTACATTATTTATTAGGTCCCAATTGGACCACTGAAAGGGGGGGTAGCCCCAATATAAATTGCTGTTGCTCTCTGAGTTTTTGTATGAAATTTTATTTATTTTTGTTTATTTAGCTAGCTAATTTTGGGGTATCCTTCCCCTTCCATGGTTTCAAAGAAAATATTCCATATGGGCCAAGAAATACTAGTAAGGTATTTCGTATTCGAGCCTACTCGACTGCAGCGTTCTTCCTTGTTTAGAGTAAGTTGTTATATCTGGCTGAATTTCATGTAGAGTTTCGGTGTAGAGTCTTAGTTTTGCCCTAGGCCCTTTTTTGAGGGGTAGCCCCCATACAAAACCAGAGGATGTAAGGTTTTTGTACATAAACTACTTTTGTTAAGTGAATATAAGCACATATTTCAATATGATGGCTTTCCATGGACGTTCGCATTTTATAGGCGTGTCGCCATACAATCCTATCCTCTACGTTTCAATATCAGCTTTAAAAGTGTATGTGGTAGCTTCTCAAAGGCACACGATTCTCATAAATATATTTAAAGGCCTTACTCTTAACATTGTGGAATAACCTCCATACAAACCAACTGCCCACTTATGGTTTTTTGTTTGAAAATTTTATTTATTTAAATCAATATGCGCTTAAAATTCGATGTGGTGGCTTCTTGAGGACAACTGATACACATACATATACTGAAATTGGCTTCTCCTCCTTTTTTTTTGGGTAAAGCCCATACAATGCGATAGCCCACATATGGGACGTCAACCGTCTTCCGGTCATGGTAGCATTTAGGAAGGCGCGCCAACCTCCATAGACTTGTGCGCGCTGGCGCCAGTCGTTAGGAATGCCAAGTACGAAAAGATCTCTCCATATAGACATGTCCGTCTGTCTGTCCGTCCGTCAGTCTGTATGAACGAAAGGATCTCGGAAACGGTAATAGATAGAGACTTCGTGTTTTTTGCATTCGACTAGGGCTGCTCCGGAATTTTACAAGTTTATTTTAAATTTCGGAGAAGTTCTACTCGAATGCAAAAAACACGAAGTATCTATTACCGTTTCCGAAATCCTTTCGTTCATACGGACGGACTTGGCGGCTATATTAACTCCTCATTAATTTTTTTTTACATATACAAAAATTTCATGAAAAATTATTCTTATTTAAAAATATTTTAAATTTTCTTATGTAAATACATATATTAAAAAAAAATGTTCTTATAAAAAAAAAAAATTTAAAACGATTTTTCTTATAAAAAGGATTAAAAAGAATTTTTTCTTACATAAAAAAAATTTTAAAAACAATTCAATAAAAAACTATTTTAAATAATTTTGAATAAATGTATAAAAAAATTAAAAAAGATTGATTCTTATATAAAAATATTTAAAAAGAACTTTTGTTTACATAAAAAAAAAAAAATAAAAAGAATTTTTGTTTATATAAAATAAAATAAAATAAAAAGAATTTTTGTTTATATAAAAAAAAATTGAAAACAATTTTTTATATATAAAAAAATTTAAAAAGAATTTTTCTTGTATAAAAAAATGTAAAAAGCGTTTTTTTATATAAAAAATTTTAAAAACTAATATTATTATGCAATACAAAAAATTTTTCAATATTTTGTTTTTATATAAAATTTATTTGAAAAATAATTAAAACCTTTTTTAAATATTTTTTATATAAAAACAAAAAATTCTTTTTAAATTATTTTTTATAAAAAAAACATGTTAAATTTTTTTTTATACAAATTTTTTTTTTTTAATTAAAAAAAATTAATAAAAATTTACAGCACATTACAACATTTTTATATAAAATTTACTAGAATTTTTTTTTATATAAAAAAAAATATAAAAGATTTTTTTTTTATTAAAAATTAAAAAAAAAATTTTTAATATTTTTGATAAATAAAATATTCTGATATTCTGATAAATAAATATTTACATAAAATTTATTTGAAAAAAAATTAAAACCTTTTTTAAATATTTTTTATATAAAAACAAAAAATTCTTTTTAAATTATTTTTTATAAAAAAAACTTGTTAAATTTTTTTTTATAAATTTTTTTTTTTTTAATTAAAAAAAATTAATAAAAAATTACAATACAACATTTTTATATAAAATTTACTAGAATTTTTTTTATATAAAAAAAAATATAAAAGATTTTTTTTTTATTAAAAATTAAAAAAAAAAATTTTAATATTTTTGATAAATAAAAAAAAATTTATTAATTTTTGTATTAAAAAAAAAATTTTAAAGAATTAGTTTTATATTTAAAAAAAAATGTAATATTTTTTTTATGTAATAAGAATTTTAAATAATGTTTTTGGTTATATAAAAAAAAAAACATTTAAATATTTTTGTATAACCAAGTTTAAAGTAATTTTTTTTATATGAAAAAATTAAAAATGAAGTTTTGCATGAAGTTTTGACAAAATTTTTACACAAAAAAAAACGTATGAGCGGAGAACACTGTCCTATCTTTTATGTGAGACCTATTAAATATTAATAATAAAGATTTGAGATTTGTGACTTTTTCACTACATTGAGTATCAGCGATGAATGCTACAGCCTGCACATCCCCCCACTGTTATTGTATGCAGAGAAAGAAAAATAAGCCACATAGTGTTCTTCAGACTCTTAGACTAGCTGCAGAGTATTATATATTTTATTGTTTCTTATTGATTTATTTTTATTATACAATATATGACAGAGAGTTATGTCTAATAAATATTTTTGGATTTTCTACCCTTTCTACATATATCTTTACAGTTCCCAATTGCAAACGACGTTGGCGCCAAATTCGCGAAGAGTTCGGTCGTTGCTTTTATCTCACTTCAAAAGATCGTAAGGCAGCTAGAGTAAAGCAGTTCTACCTATATGATGCGGTCAAATTTCTGACGCCTTTTATGCCAAACTCAAAAGATTTGTTAGATGATGAGCACAACGAATCCATGGAAAAGGACGAAGCCATTGTTAAAAATGAACTGGATGATAAAGTTGTTGAGGATGCCGCAGATAAAGCTATTGCCGACGCAGCTGAGGAGTGTGAAGTTGGTAATAAGGAAACAAATAAAAATGATAAAGGAGCAACACGGTCTAAAGATGCTGTAACACCTATAAACACGACGGCTGAAAAGAGAAAGCGTAGATCGACAGTGGCTGCAAATAAAAGCACCGTTGGTGGGGAGAAAGATGCGGAGGTACATGCCGACGAGAGTGAGAAAAACGTCAACGCCCGTGAAAATGGTCACAACGACAATGATGAGTTCGACGAGGCCCTACATTTGGGACTTGACAACGAGGAAACTTTCGATAATCTTATATACGAGCCAGACCACGCGGAAGATAATGAAGAAACGATAAGCGCCAAAAGCCCGGAACGAGAGACATTTGTGGTAAAGCACGCGGAAGATCATCGTTTTATGACCATCAAAAAAGTAACAGATCCATTGGAGACCTCAAGCGAAAGAGGTGATGGGGCCAAGCGTCAAAAGGAGAAAGTGTCGAACGCGCAGGGAACTCAAAAAAATGACAACGTGGAAGATCGTAATGCCACGCCCACCAATACAAAGAATAGCGCTGTAGGCGAAGATGATGATGATGAGCCACTAATAACGCCAACACGACGTTTGCGTCCAACACGCGCCACAAAACAGCCAGCATTGTCGATGTACGAGATCAAAGATAAGGCTATTAAGAAACCTATGACGCGTCTGCAGAATCGGCGTCTATCGGTGTGTGGGGCCGTGACAGCAAATTCGCTGTCAGGAGAGGCGACATCACCCATACCAGTACCAAAAATGACACCATTGCCGAGAACCAAGCCACAATTGACACCACGCGAACACGCCTCACCGCAAAAGCCAACACCACCGCGGCAGCAGCATGCAACAGCAAAGCAGCCGCAACGATTACAGTTGCGTGAGAGAAGAGACTCACCAACTGTCTCCAATGATTCGGAGGAGAGTCGAAGCCAGCAGCCAGCAGTGGATAGGCGCCAAACAAATTTGATTACCGTGCGCCAGGGCAAGACAATTGAAACCACTGTGCTTAAGAGTAACAACGCCAACAACAACACTTCCGGTGGGGCTAATGCTGAGCCTAAGCAGAAAACTGACAGCAAAAAGTCACCAACAACACCAGACAATAATAGTAGGGTACAGCCAACGACTAGAGTCATTGGTCCGCTAGGCCGCAACAATGCTTCGCAGACCCGCTATTCCATTTCCAGTGTTACAACTATGGCCACAACGCAGTCACCATCACCGCCACAACTTCTTAAAACCATTGCCACCGGCACCTTACTACGCAAAGTAGATCGTGGTGTGCAGGCCTGTAACGACAACTATTTGCACGACGAGGACTTCATAAACGTCATTAGACCACAAATGAGTGAAATGAATCCACGTCAAAAAATGCATTTCAAGAAGAAGGTCTTCCAAGCGCTTATGGAAGTCTTCGACGATGCTACAGATTTTCCAAATTCGAAGGAGGAGCAGCATTTAAATATCAATACTCCATCCGACTTTGCGAATTCCACCAATCAGGAATTAACACTCATACGTGAACTTGTGGCGCTTGTGAATGCAGCCAAAGTCACGCCGGAACTGGTAAGACGTAAAACGACAAAAAATGTAACCATGGTTTCGCCGGCATCAACCGCCTCAGAGCAGTCAACGACAACACACACAAACTCGTCTGGCAAAGCATCAAATTATGAGCTAAACTTGCCACGCAACATCATACAGCGTGTGATCAAGGTAAACAATGATGGTACTAATACCACAGGCGGTGTCTTTCGTATATTGCCAAAGACAGGCGGCACTGGCACTGCTGGTGGTGTCGGTACCAATACGTCACGTGGTACATTTATTATGCCACAACAGTCTACAGTCGGCGTTGGTGCAGGCGCAACAGCTAACGAGAGCAGAGGCATTGCTGCAACTGTAGTAGCTAAGCCCATAATGTTACCACCAAACAGTGGCAACATGGCGCGCCAACATGCAAACAATGGTGCTGACGGCAATACACTGGCTATTGGACAAATGCGTACCACAAATTCTATCGGTGGTGCTGGTCCAACAGTGGTGCAACGTCTAAACCTAAATCCTACACGACAGAGTATTGGCACAACTACTGCCGCCGCTGCAACTGCAACAAGTGCGCAACGTCCAACTGTTACAGCGGCGGCAAACGGTGGTAATAACGGTGCAACCTTGCGCAACATAGGTCGACGGTTCTCCATTTGCAGCATTCCGGGCACTACACTCAACCCGCACAATGGTGCCGTAAACGCTGTTAATAATGGCTCGAATGAGTCGAACCCGGCGGCTGTACGCACGATCACTAATTTGGCCAATAATTTACTACGCGAACCCACTAGCGGTGGCACAGCCAGTACCAGCAACAATGGTGTACACATCTCGCTTAAACGTAAGATGAATCTGCCACCCAATCAACCACTATCCGTTACACGTGCACGCTACCCGGTCAATAGTCCGAACGCTAAGCCAGGAAATGCTACACAGCCCAAGTTGCCCGAGAAGAGCATGAGCATTGCAAGTGTCAGCGGTGGCATGGGTACGCCGAACTCTTCTAGTTACAACACGGAATTTGTTACACCACCACCACCGAATCCGGTACGTAACATTGCTGTACGTAATCAGGGTGGAAATCCGCTTGCCATGCCATCTTCGATTTCGCCATATAAACGTAAAGTGGTTACTCCCGAGTTGGCTCCACGCGCACAGACAGCTGGCGTCATATCAGCGGATGATTTCAGCACAGTGCGCATCAAGCAGGAGGATGATATTTTACTGGGCATGTAAGAAATTAGCTCAGACTTTGTTATCAATATACTATATATACGAATATATAAGAATAATAGGAATTTTTTTTTTTGGTAATTATTAATCGTTGAGAATATTGATGAAGCATAAAGTTGGACAAAAAGTTCTTATTTCCATAGAAGGAAAGATTTGATTTAATTAATTATAGTTTGAACAAAAAAAAAAAAAAAAATTATATATATATATAAATCCATCTATTTATAAGTCTTAAAGTTTATTCAAATTGTATATTAAGCTAAAACTCTCTGATATAAGCTAAAACGTTTAACCAAAATTCTTATTTCCGAAACTGGAATATTGTCTTCAAATTATATTTGGAACAATAAGATATGCATTATATTCTAAGAATTAAGTCAGAAATTCTAATTGTTAGATACGCATCAAAATATCTATTTTAAAATTGGACAAAATTTATCATTTTCATTTTTATAAATAGTCAAACCCTATTCATGTATCATTGGAGCAAGCAGTAACCTACATATTATCAAAGATAAACTTCTTCATATTATGAAATGAAATGAAAAAAAAAATGATGTATTAATTGTCATTGAACAATTTTTGCTTATTATTGAAAATATAAATAACTATTAAGCTGATGTGACTATATGTTTCAATAAAACTTCTTTGGATGCAAATGCATAAATGTGTGTCTTTAAAATTGTTAGAAATGGAGAATATATATATTTTTTATAGGTGGTACAAGTTCTACACAGAAGACCGAAAAAAAGTTGTTAATGACAGGCACCGTTATTAATAGCTGTGAAGAAAATTGTTATGAAGAATCGTCGAATCACTCTTTGAGAAGTGGTTGAAGATGTCGCTACATCGGTTGACTCATGGCATGCTTGTCCATTGCATATGAGCTTTTGAAACTTTGAAATGAATAAAACCAAAATTAATCAAAAGTAAATATTTTTTTAAAATAATTAAGTCATCTTTTTCTACAAACATCTTAGTTTGAGTTGTTCGAGAAACATGCCAGAATTCACGAATGGCTTAAGTTTACTTAGATGGCCTTCAACCGTCGATCGGTCTTGGCCACTTTCAGGAAGGCGCACCAGCTGCTTTAATCTTGCGAGCTCTGGCGTTATTTGTTTTGAATGCCAAGTATGTTGAGATCACTCCATACCTGGTCATTTCAACGCTTGCCCGCTCGTACTCTATTTCGTTGTTCTCCAATCAAATTTGGACACCCCATGTAAACCATACGTGCTGGAGCTGAAACTATGTCAACATCATCAAATAGCTAATACAGCTCGCGGTTCATACGGGACTAAAACTCGTCGCCGACTCTAGACTTCCAACGACGTTTCGTCTGACTCAATCACGGTCCATGCCTCTGCGCCATACAACAGGACCGGGAGAATCAGCGTCTTATAGATCTTGATTCTTGTCTTTCGAGAGAGGGCTTTACTTCTAATTTGCTTGTTCAACCCAAAAAAGCATCTGTTTTCAAGCGTGACTCTTCGCCAGATCTCCACGCTGACGTTCTTGCTAATTATCTCGGATCCAAGATAGACGAAGTTTTCTACAACACTGAAGTTGAAATTCTCCATAGTCACTGACCGTCCAAGACGCGATGACGGTTTGCGAGAAGACACCAAGTACTTTGTCTTGTCCTCATTGGTTGACCTTTCGTCTGAAGCCACACTGATATTGTCCTATCAGTGAATCCGTATATTGCTTCGGTTATTACACAATACGCGCGATAGAATCTTATATCCGATAGAAAGAAGACTTATTCCGCGGTATTTGGCGCAAAAAGCGGGGTCTCCTTTCTTAAAGATTGGACAGAGAACACTGAGACTCTAGTAATTCGGTATGCGTGTTCATCGGACCATATCTTGCCTAAAAGTTGGTGCATACTCCTAACCAACTCTTCGCCGCCGGTCTTAAATAACTCAGCCCATCCGATCCTGCAGATTTCCACTTTTATCCTTACAGAAAGTAGCTCCGGGCTTAAAACCTTCAGTCAGACGCTTGCCCTTTTGATAGAATTTTCGAGCTTCATTTTTGTCACTATAAATCTCAACATCCTCAAACTCCCGCCTTTCTTGCTCCTTTTTCTTGTGTCTGAAAAGTCGTTTCTCCTCTCTCCGTTTTTCTCGATATCGCTCTCTAACAGTTCGCGTTGCTCCCGACTGCAGAGTTCGCTGATAGGAAGCGTTCTTCTCTGCAGTAGCATTGCGACACTCCACAGGTTTTGTATAACCAATGACATCCTTGGTAGCCCTATCCATGGAGTGGGAGATATATTTCCACTGCTCACATATATCTTGAGAAGACGGTGAGGTTTCCCGGAGCAGTCGGGAGAAAATGTTTGAAAAGGTTACGATGGTCTGTTCTGATTGCAGTTTGTCGACGTCTAGCTTTCGTTGGAACGTGCGACGTGCGTACCTTGGCTGCGACAAGATAGGGGTTCGAGTCAATGTTGAGACCACGTACCGCAATCGTTGCGTCAATCAAAACATGTTCAATTTGGTTGCGTATTAATTGATCTGGACTCAGCCATGTCGCCTTGTGGATGTTAAGGTGTTGAAACCTGGTACTACTAACTACCATGTTCCGACCTGCGGCGAAATCGATTAGCCTCTCTCCATTATTGGAGGTAGTGTCGTGAAAGCTTAATTTTCCGACGGTTGGGCGAAGATTCCTTTCTTCCCATCTTGGCGTTGAAATCGCCAAACACGATTTTGACATCGTGTTTGGGACAGCGCTCGTACAGACATTACAAGCGCTCATAGAAGTCATCTTCAGCATCGTCGTCTTCCTCTTCCGTCGGGGCTTGCGCACAAATCAGGCTAATATTAAAATATTTATCCTTGCGTATTTAGCCTGCGTATTGCGGCTAGACGCTCGTCTACGTAAACCTGGAGACGAGGCCACGTAGTTTCCTACTCACCACGAAACCACATCCAAATTCGTACTTACTCCATCGGAATTCTTAGATTGCGGTGATGTTAGCCTTTCATCTTTCGAGGACATCAATCAGCTGGATATTTGCACCATCCCAATGATGCTGCATATCCGTAATTCGTGGTCCTTATAACGTTTGCGGGGGTCGTCATCATAGAGTTCCTTCCGACGCTTCCTAATTGTTTTTATTGGAGATTTATTTTTACAGTGGCGGTTCCCAAGCCCAGCGCACCAGAGGCTATTCACATTTATCTCAAAAAAACGCCATGCACAGAAGTTCCACTCAAGCAACAAGAAAGCCTCTTGAAATTTGTTGGATTGGATTGTAGTCGGTACAAAAAATCACATAAATCATAAAGCGTTATTAAAAAACAATTCACTTCATTGATATCGATAACTGTACAGGGTGTCAAAAAAGATGTGTATGAAGCAATTGTGTACCCTAAGATGTCAAAAATGTTGAAGTAATAGTGCAGCAATGTGATTATGGAAGCTCACTCTTAACGTCAAAAAACTATTATTATAATATAATACCATTAAAGATAAAATTGGTATATGGTGCAAGACCAATATGGCATGGTGGAAACTTTTGGACGGGTCGTTGCCTCACACTCCATGTGAACGATAAGAAATTGCCATCTCTTTGCATCGATTAGAGGTACAGAGATGTAATTTGGAATACATGTTAATGGGATAGGAATAAGTAATCGTTTTAATTTTAGTCCAAATCGGAGGTGGTAACACCCCCCCTATATAAGCGATATACATTATTCGTCATATCTTTGAATCCATTTGAGGTACATAGATAAAATTTGGTAATAAGAATAACATCAGGGTATTCCGAAGTCGTATGCTCCAGACTATAGCACTCTTAGTATTTTTGTTGTTGTTTTTTTTTGCAAGGTTGACCGATAAAGATATACCAAACACTAAAAAATCAGCTCTTTATATATACATATTATATATTTTTAATTTATATCACCATATCAAAATATCTTTGATTTATATTCAGAATTTCGAAAATTTTGATATGGAAATCTTCAGCCACCTATAAAAAGGCAAACACCTCCTCGAACAGTGTTTAGTATGCGTATTACTATAGCATTATAATGAAACTTCAATTAGCGCTACTGGTCTGTGCTTTTGTATTGGGTAGTCAAGTCTCTACCCGGTGAGAGAGGTAAGTGTTGCAAATAAATGAAATCCAATTTTCTAGAAAAAATTATAACCTCTCATAAATAGATGACACGCACACATGGGTGTCACTATATGCATTCGATCCCATGCCCCCGAAGGCGGTACATGGCGGTTACGAATCAGATGGTTCCATTACTTATGTTGCACGTGGTGAGGTTGCCGGTAATATAATTGCGGCTAAGGCAATACCACGCCGTGGTTATGCCTATGCGGCCAACTATAAGAAGGAACATCAGCTCAGTGTATACGAGGTGCTGGCCGGTGATGGCTACTACTGGGTTGCCAACTACAATGGTTTGGTACCGAAAAATGCTGTCTGCACTGGCACAAATTCTTTGGGCGAACGCATGTACGTTGGACGTGCAAACTATAAAAATGGCTTGATTGTGGGTAAAGTACATCCATCCGAACGGAATCTGTATTTTAGCCATAACGGTAAGGAAAAGTACACAAAGCATTATGAAGTGTTGTGCAAGCTGTAAATGAAATGAGTTGTGGGAAATAAATGTTTTCGCAAAAGATTCATTTATTTTGGGGCCGAATTTTGGGTGTGGTGGAAGTTTGCGGTAAGCATGCTTTATCTGATCAAACGTGTCGAAGGTGCTTGGGTCGCTTTAAAAGTGCTGATTTTCAGCTCGAAGTAATGGAACGGCTGTATGAACCCAAAAATTTTGAAGACGAAGAATTGGAATCAAGTCATATAGCAAATCCGGTCAAGAGCTACATGGAATATCTGAAATGGGAAGTTCAACCCCAAAAACCGTATTCTCCAGACATCGCTTCTTCTGACTACTGCTTGTTTCGGTCGATGACACATGGCCTGTCCCAACTAAAGTTTTTTTTTTAATAAATATTGCAGAAGATGCGTCAATAGCCTCCAAAAACGAGACGTACTTCCAAACTGGTATTCGAAAATTCCTAGAAAGATTGGAAAAAGTTGTGGCCAGCGATGGACACTAATTTGAATATAATATTTGTAACCATTTTTACACAACAAATCCGTAAATGTCGATAAAATCCAGGGTGACATAATTTATAATAATTATTTCAAGCTTTCTATATTACCAGGGCTGCAAACCATTCCCACCAAAGCTTCCGACTGTATATACCAATGTTGCATTAAAAGTTGTACAAATATTTGTATCAGGGCCACATAACTTGCTGTGCTAGAGCTAGTACCGGTGATGCTTAAATTATATATCAGGGCTGCATAAAAATTTGTGCCAGGACTAGCTTATTACTTGTTCTAGGGCTTTATAAATATTTCTACCGGTGCTATTTAGTTATTTGTACCGAGGCTTTATAAATATTTGCTTAATTATATTTACCAGGGCTGCCGAAGTTATGCCGAAGAGCTGCATATTTGTACCAGGTTTGCTTAAATATTTGTACCAGGGTTGTATAAACATTTGTACCAGGGCTGCGTGATTATATACACCAGGGCTGTCGAAATTTTTGTACCAGGGCTGCATAAGTATTTCTACCAGGGCTGCATATGTATTTGTACCAGGGCAGCGTAAATAAATATTTACTTCGTCCTGGTAGAAACGTTTATTTATTTACCTAATTATGTGTACCAAGGCTTTATAAAAATTTTACCAGGGCTGCATAAATATTTGTACCAGGGCTGCATAAACATTTGCACTAGGGCTGCGTAAATATTTGTACCAGGGCTGCCAAAAATATTGTGCCAGTCATACACAATGATTTGTTCCAGGGCATAAATATTTCTATCGAAGCTATTTAATCATCTGTACCAAGGTTTCGTTATATATTTGCCGAAATGTTTGTACCAGGGCTGCAAAAATATTTGTTCCAGGGTTGCATAAACATTTGTACCAGAGCTAGAAAAAAAAAATGTTCCAACAAAATATTGTGTCAGGTGTGTAAAAATACTTGTTTCAGGGCTACATACATACTTGTAGCAAGGTTGCACAAATCTTATCATCAGCGATGCAAAAATGTTTGTGCTAGGGCTGTCCAGAGATGCTTAAATGATATTCCTGGGCTGCATACATATTTGTACCAGAACTATCTTATTATTTGTACCAGGGCTGCATAAATATTTCTACCGGAGCTATTTAATTATCTGTACCAAGGCTTTGTAAATATTTTTACCAGGGCTGCCGTAATTCTTGTAGCAGGGCAGCAAAAGTATTTGTTCTACCGGAGCTACTTAATTATCTTTTCCAAGGCTTTATAAATATTTGTACCAAGGCTGTATAAATATTTGTACCAGGACATGCAAATATATTTGTTTCAGTGCTACATACATATTTGTACATCAGGGATGCAGGAAGGCTGTACCAGGGATGCTTAAATGATATAAATATTTGTAACAGAACTTTCTTATTCTTTGTATTAAGGTTGCATACAAATGTTTACCAGTGCTGCTGAATATGTATGCAGAGCTGCTTCATATATTGAAATATTTTTTTACCAGGGCTACATAAATATTTAAACTAGGTATATTAAATATATATGTATATGTAGCAGGGCGACGTATTTCTTTGTAACACAGCACAGTTTTCATATTTATGAAGGGGTTGCTAAATATAAATATTCAAATACCAGTGCACTTGAGGTCCAGTCGGTGTCTTCCAGTCGCTCCCATAATAATGGAAGAAGTGCCGGCTCACATTAAAGCTCTGAAACTCAAAAAAACTCCTGGAGAAGATGAACTGAATAACTTTACTTTAAACGTATTGACATTAAAATACTTTCTCTTTTTTTTGCTCATCTTTAATGCTGTGGTGAGGCTGGGACACATCATTCTTAAGCAATAGAAGAAGAAGAAGATCTGCATGATTCATAAGGCTGGCAAAAGCTCCTTTAATCTGGACTCGTACAGGCCTATATGTCTGCTGCCTACGGTTTTTAAACTTTTTGAGCGCTGTCTATTGACACGTCTCATTGACGTGAGTAAAATCGGGAGAAGGATATTCCGTACCAATTTGTATACAGTAAGTCCCATGAAACACCTGAACAGCCAAGAAGTACGTTGTCGCCCTTTACCGAGACAGGCATTTGGCCGATGTTGGCATGGTGGGCTGCTAAGCTCCACTCAGCTGATCTCATGAGCTGATGTCACAGCATCTTCTCGTATATTGACTCGACGATTCTCACTGCTTCAACGGTTTCATGGGTTTTCTCGGCCTTCTGTGAAGAGTTTGTACCACTAATAAATAATTTTTTTTTACTCACCAAAATTTAATACAAATTATTTGATCCATTTTTAGCCAATAGCAAAAAATCTACACCACTCCAAAACACCTTTTCTTGAACACACCTCGTATATTTATTTTTTTTTTCCATATAAATTTTAAAAATATTTGATAAAGCAAAATTTATACCTGCTTCTTTTATACCATATCCCCTGCATTAGTCAGATTTACTATACTTCGTACGACGAAGAAAGAACATTTAATTAAATGCCTAATCTAATCTGTATCAGTTAATAGTCGGTAGTAGCGGTATTGTAAATTAATTGGTCAATATCAAGCATGTCCACTCCAGTTTTTTTTGCGATAAGTTCCAAATGACGTTGTGCAAAAAATCTATAAAAACCTGCGCAAGTCCAAGCTTTGCGTTTAGTTTACGTGGTTACATTCTATCAAAATGAAATTCTTCTATTTGTGTGCATTGCTTTTGCCCATTATTGTCTCGGCTTATCCGAGCTATAAGATACCGGTACCGCCGGTCAAATTTTTTGTGCCCAAAGTGGCTGCTGTGGAAAGTGTGTATTTGATACCGGATATCTCCGTTGCTGCTGATGCTTTCGATGAAGCTGTAGCTGATGCTGATCTGATACCGGATATCTCCGATGCTGCTGATGTTTTGGATGAAACTGTAGCTGCTGCTGATGCTGATCTGATACCGGATAACTCCGTTGCTGCTGATGCTTTGGATGAAGCTGTAGCTGCTGCTGATGCTGATCTGATACCGGATAACTCCGTTGCTGCTGATGCTTTGGAAGAAGATGTAGCTGCTGCTGATGATGATGTGATACCGGATATCTCTGTGGCTGCTGATGCTTTGGATGAAGCTGTAGCTGCTGCTGCTGCTGATCTGATACCGGATAACTCCGTTGCTGCTGATGCTTTGGATGAAGCTGAAGCTAATGCTGATGCTGACCTGATTCCGGATAACTCCGTTGCTGCTGATGCTTTGGATGAGAACGGTATGTAATGTTGCAATATGTGTGATTTCATTTGAAGTTTTTTAACCTTTTTTTTATTTTAAATTCATTTGGAAATTTAAGTTCTTCTAGCCTTTGCCTGTAAGTTTGGAATATTTGTAAAACCTAAAGTAAAAATAATAAAATTTATTTATTTATTCACAGATTTTGATCAAGTTCCCGATATGTCGGTTGCAGGTGAAGCTTTTTAATCTAAAAGATTCTAAGTGAACTAGTTGGCTAAAAGTTTATTTTCTTTATAATAAACTGATAAAAAATTTATGGATTGGATTTTTATTGCTTGCAATATAAAAGGTTTCTATGGGCTACAAAAAAATAGGTGTCTCAAGTAAATTTTTATACTTTATTTGACTACAAAAAAAAATAAGTCTATCTACCAATTTTCAACTGAATATTATAGGTGCTTCAAAATTGCGCAACAACTGCCAGACGGTCCCAGATATGTTCGCTTCATTTTGTCGAGCTGATCAAGTATATATATATATATATATATATATACATTAGTCACTACTTGTATAACCATTTATTTGCTGATGAAGTGCTTTACTACTCATCATAAAATAGTTGTAAAATCGAATTTTTATTGTGCTGTCAAGTACGCTCGACTTCAATCTAACACTTTTATGGGTCATTTATGCTTATCTGAATCCGTGTGGTTTATTTTTTGGAACGATGAGCATTTTTTTCTATTTCTGGAATAGCAAAAAATAACAAACATTTTTAAATCAAAATGGCTTCTTTGTTTTTCAAAATAATCTCCATGAAAATTTATGCTCTTTTGCAATCGCTCAAATCACTTTTCGTAGCACTTTTTCCACTCCGATTGAGGCATCACCAAAACATGGGTTTTGAACGCATCAACAGCTACTTCCGGCGTAGAAAAACGTGCACCACGCAGTTTCTTTTTAATGTTTGTGAATAAAAATAATTGGTTGTTAAATTGGGGCTGTACGGCGTATGACCCATCAATTCGAAAATTCGAGTGCTCAGAAACTCTCTTGTGGGAGTCGATGTGTAAGAGCTTGCATTTTCATGGTGGAGGAAGATTTTTATTCGGGCGTTGGTTTTGCTAATTTCACCGAAAACTTCAGGCAAATTTTCTGGAAGTAGAATTATCCTCAAAGTATACTTCAATAATTTATACGTTAAATTGCATTCATTATCTATTAAAAATTGGTACAGCATACCTTTAGGCATATATAGATAGATCTCAAAAAGTCCGTTTTAATAATTGTTTATCTAAAACTATATATGTGTCTTCTGGTGCTCCACAAGCCAGTCATCTTGATCCTTATTTTATTTTTATTATTTATAAACGATCTCCGCTAAGCTATAAATACTGCTCGTATACAGTGATGTATGCGGATGATGTCAAATTATGTTTGTCATATGCTGATGTTCCCAACATAGTCTATTACAAGCAGACTTGGTGTTTAGCAAACTATCTTAGTTTAAATATTTCTAAATATAAATGCATGACATTTCATCGTAGGCTTTAATGATTAAAAAGGCTAAAGGTGTTCTTGGTTTTATAAAGCGATAGTCTAAGGAATTCAATGGCCCTTACACTACAAAACTTCTATGCACTTCACCATTTCGTCCGATTTTGGAATTTGTAACATGTGTTTGGATCCCACATTACATAATTCACCAAGATCGTATTGAGTCTGTCTAATAACAGTTTCTGCTATTTGCTATAAGAAATTTAAATTGTTCTTCTGTTATACATCTCCCTCCATATGTAGATCAACTGAAACTTATAGATCTTCGAACTCTGTCTGCAAGATGATCGATGCTTTTTGTCGTTTTTCTGCTCGAAATTCTTTGTGGTGAAGTAGATTCCCCATTTTACTACATTTTGTACTTTAAGGTTGTCGTTTAGCACAACACATTATGCTTGCCATGATTCACTGCGGTCTCTCGGCTATTTTTTCTTTTAACTCTTCTAAATTCTGCATAAAAAAGCTATCCTTAACTACGAACTTCAATAAATTGTAATTTGGTTTTTTCATTTTTGTTCTTTTGATTTGTAGTTGCGACTGATTGGACTACTCCATGGCTTTGAGAGTCTGAGTGGTCGTAACTTTCATCTTTTTAGCGTTTAAGTTATATCGACCAAAGAAGTTTCTGCCATTATCCGACGCCATTTTGTGGGGCCTTCCGCCGACTAACAAAACGATCAAATGCGGCGGAGAAAGCTAAAGCAGATAGGAACGAAACAGCTTCGAGTTTGATGGCTTTAGTCGTGAAGCACACGAATACAGAGACGTATCCAATATTCACGGCTCCATGACGCTGGATGGAGGATTCAATTGGAAATGATCCAGCGAAATCTTCTCTCGTGACCATAAATGGAGACTTAAAACGAATACGTTCAGGTGGCATAGGCGCCATCAGCATTTCATTGTAGAACGTGCATAACTCTTAAAAATCCTGACGCCCTGCGCGGACCGTCGATTGCACGTTGTACTATTGAAGAACTGGAGAAACAAGTTAAATAAGCGAGATTTGTTAGGAAGCAGTAAAGGATTACCAAACATTAACTCGAATTTGATGTTCTTCGTCTAGTTGCAGATGAAGGGAGGCTAGCGAAGTCTTTGAAGAAACAAGGCATACTTATGAAAATAATATTTTTTTTGCGCGGTGATATGTATATCAGTATCGATTTTGTTAACCATGTCGGTCCATTCCACCATAGGCCACAATTTTATAGTTCATCGGTGTAGTACCCCTGAGTTTCAAAGTCTGCGGGGTTATTCCTAGATGCAACATGCCTCCAATCAGCATTCGAAACGTTTTGTCGAATGAGAGCAAGATAATTCGCCACGTATGTTTTCCAGACATGAGTAGGTTAGTCCAACCAGGCCAGCACAATTGCAGAATCGGACCACAACTAAAGTTTCAAGTGAAAAGGCTGCACGTTAGCTAGATATGGGAGGCTTAGTGTTTGCAGCGGTAAGACGTTGCTCTTTCTAAGAGCAGCTTTGATGAAATTACGCCTACAGGACCTGAGACTGATATTTTTGAGCTGTCTGTAAATCATGCGACTGGCAAAAGATTCGAGATGGTAAAGGGATGGCCTCTTTGCAGTCTTCAGCTAGATGATGAAACGAAAGTAGTGCCAGATAGTGGGTTTCACGATCGTGAGTATTAACCTCCTCAACTTTCAAAAAATGACGAAGCTGCATTTTAAGACTTTGAGTCCTACAGAACAAGTTGTTGAGGTAAGTGGCCCACACAAAATTCACCCGAAAATCGTACATGTACGAAGATATTTTTATTGCACTTACAAAAAAAAAAATGACCGTAAATGCTCTCTTTTTTATACCCCCTAGTTTCACTTCCGATTCAAAGCAAAGACAAAAATGTATTTTACTATTTGTTTCGCCAGCATTGAATGAATGGGTATGAGAGGCTGTACTGCAAGGGGTAGACCAAAGTCTACTTCTGAGTGTTACAAACATCTTGACTAAGTTATTCAAATATTAACAGTCGTGTGAAACTTCCAAGTTTCCATAGAGAAGAAAATTGTTTGGAATTTTAAACTGTATATGCTTCTTCTATTAACTAATTAGCGAACATTAACCAAAGCCAATTGACATCTCGCGACTACATGTTAATTAGAACACACAATATTCTGCCTACAACTTCACGCGTAACACTTGGAGACCACAACAGCCAGTTTAGTACGACACCAGATTCAGTATTCAGAATACGTTGTTACAGTTCGCTGAAAATTGCAAAACGGTATTCGATGTTTAAATATGGTCAAAAAGGTTGTTTGGTTGCTTGGTTGGTAGTTTGGTTGGTAGTTTGGTTAGTCGTTGACTGTCGTGTCTGGCTATATGAGTGCCGCTGTAATCGTTCTGCGGTTCATTAGCGCCTGGCGCGGGCTTTGGAACTGAATGTGTCTAACAGATTGCCACAATCGAACTAGCATAACTTTGTTTCTTAGTTGTTAGAGTGTTGCGGGTGTGCGAGTATTTTAAACAGCAACAACAACATTGCAGTTAAACTGGCACACATAACGTCATGTAAGTTAGTAGACAGACAGACAGACAGACAGAGCTAGCCATGGTTTTCAGTGTTCCATCGAATTGTAAGCCAGTTTACGAGTTTATGTGGCAGCAACGTGTGGGCAGCTTCTGTGCCGGTAATTCCTTTTACGAAACTTCGTTTACACGCGATTTACAGTGTATTAGTTGTAGGACTTGGGTAGTCCGAAAAGTCATGAATGATGCTTCTGATAATGGTTGGTGGATGGTTAAACCAAGATCATTTAGTCACGAGCCGCTACTCTCTCTCCGGGGGTAAAAGTTTTCTCTGTTTCCATTACATCGTGAAGTGATTATTCGTTCTGCGGTAAAATCAGTTCTCTTCGAATTTTTTTTTGAGAACCTTCCACAACGCTTCCGATGTATAATGTAGTCAACTTTCTGGATTAGAATACAAGTCCTGTGAAGTAACTGCCAAAACTTATCACTCAAATAGCCACCCAAAAAAAGTGCATCATAACTTTTTCAGCCACCCATTATATATGCATGTGTACTCGTAGTGAAAAGCGGAAAATGTGCTTGTTGTAAGCAAGCAGCAAGTTGGCTTTCGTGTTCACTCAATCGCCTGCACGCTTATATGGTCAATGTTGCATTGAAACTTCGCTTAGTCAAGGTTAGAACTGCTTACATACTTTCATGTACGAGTCTGTCGATATATATTGTATATGGATTCTATTGCTCTCCAAGGTGCATTAAAGCGCAGTTCACAGGAAATTGAATTGTCACCGTGGTTGTGTTTCTGCCATAAAATTTGAAGAAATATTGGCAAATGTTGCTGGGTGGCATCTG
This sequence comes from Leucophenga maculata, assembly GCA_035044805.1. Classification (NCBI taxonomy): domain Eukaryota; kingdom Metazoa; phylum Arthropoda; class Insecta; order Diptera; family Drosophilidae; genus Leucophenga; species Leucophenga maculata. The sequence continues at coordinate 453,257 of JAWNNP010000798.1, forward strand.
TAGAGCAACCAACGTTTGGGCTAAACGAGTTGAGTTGACTTTGGCATACAGTGAAGTTGATAGTTTATGCACTTTTTTCTATGGAAATTACAAAAAAAAAAGTGTAGACACATGAAGTGCTTAAGTTTAAATATTTAAAAAAAACAATAATTCTTTTAAGTACATTTGAAGTATCATGGGGTACTTAGAAAAACCCTACAGTTGTTGACCGAGTATTCTCAAAGAAGGGTAGGAATAAATTTAGCAAAAATATGTCTGTTAACGAATAACTGAAACCTGAGACATTTTTTTTTGGATGTGTCTAATAATGAAATACAGATAAGATCTAAGAGATTTGGGTCTAATGAATCACGGAAACAAACGTCTTCTTTTAGACCCTGTACCGAAGGTACAAAGCCTATTGGTTTTATGCAAATGTATGTAAGAGATAGAAATAATGTTCAGGCGCGATAGAGGTGTCGATATAGCCATGTCCGTCTGCCCGTTCGTATGAGCGAAGGCATCACAGAAATGGTAATATATAAGACTTCACCGGAATTTTACGAGTGAAACATTTTGAGCCTTCTAGTAGTCGAGCTGCTATCAAATAGATTGATGGGAAGGCTGTTCATGTGCCTGTTGAGCCGATTTAGGTAGAAGCTGCTTAGACTGGTAAGTTCTTCTTGAATCACGCTGTTGGTATGGAATAGGTACGCGTTGGAGATAATTTTAAGAGCTCAGTGTCCCAGATCGGGATTCCATGGGTCCATATATATGTTTTATTATCGCTTTGTATAGCAGAAGCTTGCTCCTCAGCTTGAGAGTTGACCTTCCACCCATCATAAATGTTTTTCAAGCCTTTCATTGAGTTTAATCCTGTTGGTAAGCAGATGAAAACGTCATGTTGCCTATATAGCTTGTATAAAGGACGGATCCAATTACGGAACTTTCTTCCCCTCATCTAGCAAAGAAGTGCCTGCGTTCAATGTAGATCCTGTTGAAGTGGTAGAACTGTGCTGGTAGAGTTAACCTTAGCTTGAGGAGCAGGTCGGCATGCCACACCCTGTCGAAGGCTTGCGTACGTCCATAAAAACGGCCGAACAATACTTTTTCTCCTCAAATGCCGCAAGAATCCTTTCGACTAGTCTATGGCATTGTTCAGAGGCGGAGGCTGTAGCTTATTCTGCATTCGTTCGACACCCGATTCTTATAGCACACTTCACAGGCTTCTTCCTCTTTATAGGGCTTTTCAGGGCCTTGGTTAACTACCAAAGGTTGTACTGGAGATTGCCCGGCTCCACTTCTTCGAGGAATTTCTCCAGAGACCGAACAAGAGTTCGTTGATGTTCTTGGAGGCTCTGTTCAAAGCTGTTTTATCGCTTGGGTTGTGAAGGCAACTATTTTCCGCAACCAGAGCTGTAACTTACGGGGAATATCCCTGTACGGGCTGCGTGTAGACGATCTGCTGGAAGGAGTAGCAAACAACGCAGCATTGTAACTTTGGAATAGATCCAGATTTCCTTGCAGCCATGACTGGTAGCGTTCAATGTTGGTGTTGTGCTTGAACAGCCTATAGTTAATCGGCACAGTGATCGGAACACAGCTGAAGGCTATTGTGGGTAACTATTTTATGCCTATCTTTGCCACCACATCTAGGATCTTATTGCCGTCTTTGGGCCAGTAAGTGGGCTCTCCAGAGTCACGGCAGTTAGGACTGCTGTTTATTAGACATTTGTGGTTGCTAACACGGGAACCCCACTAGGAATGCTTGGAAGTCCCCTCCGACAATAAACCTGGGGTCAAGGTTGTGCTATAGTTTCTGTATATAACAGTGTAGCGAGTTGGACAGTAGTCTACTGCAACTGTAATATCTCACGTTGAATTGACGACACTCACTTTGGGGCATTGAACCTAGAATTCCTGGCAGACTTAACGCTTTTCTTATTTGATACTACTTTTAATGATGACTGCTCGGTATGAAGTTGGTTTTGTTTGGTAATGAAGTCTGTGCTACTACGGAACTCAAAGTCCTAGTGCTATAGAGAAATGTCTACGCTTGGCTCCTCCCCATAAGTCTTAGCTATGTGGTCTTCTTCGTGGCTTGTAAACATACCAAAACTCCATGAAATAGCATGCTGTAATATTTGAAAGCTTTATTGCGAATTTTTTTAAATAGTTCGTTTACCACTAGATTCACTAATGAAGATGCCTTGAGGTATGACTCCATGTGGCTCTTTGGCCATTGTTGTTGTTTCCTTCCACTCGACTTGGACTCTTCTCCAGCTCAGCAGTTTATCTAATGGAAGAGTATGTAATTCATTACATTTTGTTTTTGCCCTGAATTCAATTTCAGAAAGACGACAACTTCTCTAAGTGCAAACTTGTAGGTTCCAATAGAAGGTCATCAGCACAAAGTGTGACCTATCCAATTCAACTTGCGCCTTTAGATAATATTCAGACATTTGTTACCGAAAGAATGAAGCTTTCCTCCAATCCTGTCTGAAACCATTCACGTTTCTGATTTATATAATAGGATTGGTTTTATGCAGGTGTTTCGATGCATCTCGGTGTAAGGAATAACTGGAGTTTCTGACTCAGAGTCATCGATTTCAAAGCACTCCTTCCAGCGTACCAGTTGGTGTGACACTGTTTTCTGAACTATCAAAATTTTCGTATTTCTATATAATTTTCATTCTATAGAAAATATAAATAATAAGCTCGGAAGTTTTCAATATTACTGCACACATTTTAAAAACTTTTTTAGAAACTAAAAAAATATGTCAAAACGTAAAGCCTCGAATAAAGCGTATGATGAGGAGAAGCAAGAAGGAGATGAAGAATTTCAAACTGCTGCCACAAATTACTTAAAACCACCTGCTTGTAAGAGGTCCCGCCGCGATGTTGCAGGTGTCAACACCATCGGCCGGTTTTCGAATGCATCGCAAAGTTTGTTTAGTGGATTTGCAGGTAAGCGAAAAATCAGTCTAAATATTTTCAGTTATAGGCTGAACTTTCTTTTTGGTTTTAGGTTTTAACACTGGGTCAGCAAAGGCAGCGGGTAGTCCATTTGCTTTTCTGGAAAAATATTGCAACGCAACAAAATCATTCGACGACGAAAAACCAACAACATCCAAAGCAGCTGCTGCCCAATCTATTTTGTACAAAAATGCGTGCGACGCAACCAACACAAGTTCACGTCTTTCAGTTGATAATGTAAGTTCTTAAGTCTAGAATTCAATAGAAAAACTATTAAAAACAATTTATTGAAAATCTTTACACAGTCGAAGCAATGCGAAAAATCCAAACTCAGCACAATGCCGAAGCTAAGGAAATGCAGAGTATTGTTGAAGAAATGTGTCATCAACGATCGTGACACTGGAACTTCCAGTAAAAAATTTTCGTCGCCTATTACACGTTCAATGCAGCTCATGAAGAAGAAGTAGCGCCGAAGATCTAATTTCAGCAGATAGTTGAATGCGAATTGCCGGAAAAATCAATCAAAATTGAATCATTTATAAGGCGGTAAAATGTCGGACAATACAGATGAATCACTGAAATAGTGATACGAAAAATTGATTAAGTGATGGGTGGAAGTGGTACGCGGACTTTATTAATATTTTATTAAATTATATATTATTTATTGTACGAAAAAAGATTCTTATTTTGTAAATTTTTTGTTCTTTAAAAATAATATTAAAACTTTTCGGTTCAAGAAACATATCAGATAATTTGAAATAAACATCTCCAAAATATTTTTTTTTTACAAACTTAAACCTAGATGATATGGTGAGTGAATGAAGAAAGTGAAGGATTATATTGTTCTGTTTCCCAAGTCGGTTTGATGAACTGTCTAGAGCCTCCTTCTCGTCCGTACTCCGTGATTATGTCGCTCACTTAGGAGCCTTCGCGCTAGCCGGTTCGATTGATTTGCAAGCTTGACCAGATATGCAGCAGCTTGGCGGTTGATAACATCTCCGACGCTCGGTATCTGAAGTTCTTTTCCAATATATCTATTGCGTATGTACCGCGTGCCGCTCCAGACATTCTGCGCAAAATTTGAGACTGCACTATACCAGAATACCATATCTCCAGATGAGTGCCAGAATAACTTTATAGATGTTCGTCTTGTTGGTAGGCGATAGCTTATTCCTGGCATTAAGGAGACAAGCCATGCCGCTCACCTTTGCTTTGAAGCGCCTAACAACCTCAGTTATGTGACGCTGAAAAGTTAGACGCTTGTCCAGAGTGACGCCAAGATACTTGTGAGCATCCTTCTGGGCTAAGATCTCTCTCAAATGTCTGCTTGATATTCAAAAAAGCTCCAACGACATACTCCTTTCCATTAAATCCATCAAGTGTAAAGTTCACAACTCAGTGCAGTTGCTCGGGCAAGCCGTGTCTGAGCCTGAAACCAAACTGAATCTTTGGGATGGCCTTTTAATCCGCCTTTATCTCAAGAATCCTTACCAAAATGCACCTCTGCAATATTTTCCCAAATAGTGGCAGAAGGCTTATCGAACGAAACTAGTCCAGTTCATCTGTTGGCTTCCCGGTTTTGTGCAGCATGATGATGTTGACTTTCTTCCTGGCGCCTGGAAAGTGTATTGGTTATATGGTGTTGCAAATTGGTTCCGCGGTTTAGGCGTGATGCGCGCACAAACAAACCAAAATTAGTCAACAGTTTTATTATATGTATATGTATATTAGCGTCATAAATCGGGTAGATTTGGAAATTTCTATCTGGTTATCTGTAGGACAACGAGATCTTCGAATCTATACAATTTTAATTGTTCATTGTATTATTATTAAATAAACGTGCCAATCTCACTAACAGTGGTATTTCCTTTACGAAAACTAGAGTCCCTTGTGATAGGAAAAGCAAAACGTACGAGATCATTCGGCACGAAAAAAATAAACCTGCCACTTACAAATAATTCCAATAATTCGTAGAAAACTGAAACAATTTTTAAAATATTGTTACAGGTGAGTATTCAAAAATGTTTTTTAGATAATATAACTTTACGTTCATTGTTGGTTCAGTCACTTTTGATACTTTAGTAATGACTGAACCAACTGAAGAAATGCTTTCTGATAGTAGACAAAGCGCCTTGCCATCCATCAGACCGTAGAATTTGGCATGTGTACGAGCTGGACCAACATTTAATATTTCATCAAACCGGACTTATATTTACTGAGTGGTCATACCAAAATCTCTTTGAAGGTTTATTCAAACCATGAAGAAGTAGTCCACATATCCCTCAAGTGATACAAGGTATCTTGATGTCTAACTCTCTCGATTGCATGGTGACTTTAAAAATATTTCTAATTGATGATAGTCGTTTCGATCAAGTAAAACTAATATTATCCTAAGAAAAAATATGAAGCGACAAGCGTGTGATTTTATTATAAAATTTTTTCTTGATTGGATCTCTCCAGAATCAGAATCAATAAATATGTTACCATATATCTAAAACATTTGTCAGTAGCGATTATTCCCAATTGGAAGCCATTTACAAAATCAAAAAAAAAAACATATAGTATAATCTCATCCTACGATTGCTCTAGATTTTATATCATAGAGATGCAACATAGATGCAATGCGTCTATAGGCGACGGGACAATAGAAGTATGTTAAGATAAGTTTGTGCAACTTTTCTTAGTAGATTATTGGCAGTTCCAAATGTTCAGCATGTCAATCCAGACCATTAGTGTGGCTCGGGCTTATTCTTGGCGGGTTTAAAAATTGGCAGTATAGCTCTATTGGCTTTTTTAATCAGGAAATTGCATTAATCATTTGATTGCATCTGACATGAAGCTTAAGTCTCTATTATGAACTTCTGCCTAATTCTTACTTCGTCGCCATTTTTTGGTCGAATTTTGAGATATTTGTGCGGTCCTTTGCTATAGGGATGTGTTTTCGGAACAGATAAGACCACTGTACAATGCAGGCTTACCGGTTCTAGTTGCAACAACCCGAGACAGCGGAGTTTTTGCAGTAGCTTGTGGATAATTTTAGCAGATTGTCATGTGTCCGTCGCAACACTTTATTATACTTTTGCGCTTCTGAGGAGAAATTGTTAAAAAGTCATGCCTAACTTTCAGGAGATGACTCTTAGATCAGCGGCTTATATGGCGTATGCACATCCATAAATTTGGCTGTTGAAACCATAGACCAAGTTTAGTTTGCGCAATATGTTCACTATCTAACGGACAAAAGTTGTTCCTTTCTAATCGTACAAAGAACCACTCTAAGGCTGTGCCGCACCCACCAAACAAGATCCTTTAGTGCAAAATAGGACCCAACTCAAGTAGCTACAACATTTTGTAAGAAAAGCAAAGACTTAGCACGAATTTTAAGTCATTTTGATGTTCTCTAATCCATGCGCAAGGGTACCCTTCGCAAACTATATGTAATGCACTGACTTTATAAAGTAAGCTCACATAGCTGATCAAGGGTTTATATATATTATGTTGTATTCGCTAGCTCCTTTTCCAACTTAGAGACAAAATAATTACATAATTTTAAGAGCAGATTAAATACATTTTTTTTCACATTCTTTTATTTATATGCCTTATGAAAAAATTTCAAAAAGGACAAATAAAACAATCCTATTAGAAATCTTGTTACCATCTCCCGGCTTTCGCTGCAGAATTTTTACGCGATTTCTTAGTTTTCTTTTGATTATTCTTCAGATTGCGGCACATACGCAGCGTCTCCGCGGGTATCCAATCGTAGTCGATATTATCATCCTTAAACTTATCAATTGCTAACCGCTTTTTAGTAGCAAAAGCAGCAGCTTTCTTTCGCTTAAACGACGAGCTGAATAGATATTTCTTTGCAATGGCCAGTAAGAACAGCACCAAACAAGCGAACAGCACATACAGAAAGAATGTTTCACCGTCCAAGCCCTCATAGCGTTCCGAAATGTACACCGTTTCATTGAAGACAGCCTCATTGTACTGCATGTCCTGCGCATCGCTAAAGGTAAGCGCAATATTCAAAAGATATTCATTATTAGCCAATTTTTCGGAGGGTATGAAGGAGTACAAAATAGTCGATTCAACGCCGGTCTTCAATTTGCTATTATAGACCACAGCGGAGAGGTTCTGTATGTGATATTTGTAGTCTAAGGCATGATAAAACTCAGCTGCTGCCGTTTCAATGAGCAATTGCTGTTGAGCCTTGTTCCAAACACCAATTAGTAATTCCACAGTTTTGCCGCTCTCCAATTCCAACTGCGAACCGTGCGTGTGTGCTGGCGTTGTAAAAAGCAAATACGTATCCAAATTTAGCGAAGTTGTTAATGCATCGTCCGGGTTGTCTATAGTCTCTGGTTCATCTTCACTGGTTACAGCACCATCCACAGCGTCTTCATCGTACAAATCATAATCGTTTGACACATGTGCGCTGGTGAAGACTAAGACGAAAGCAAATATGTAGCCTAATTTTAATATTGAATATTTCATCATTTTTATTTAGCAAGAAATTGTTTCACTAAATGATTTGTTGGACTATTTAGATATTTGGGTATACAAAATACCATGGTACACTGTTTCTCGTGTAAAGTTGGCAAAACAAACACTTCTCAACAGTACATGTTTCACTTTCCTATGTACTGCACAGGGTGGCGTTAAATTATATTTTATTATAAATAACTTTTATATTACCAGTTTACTTAAATGGAATTCAACCGCCTTTAGGTCATGGCCGCATTTTGAACGCCAAGTCCTGGTCTTTCCAACGCGTACCCGGTCGTCCTCTATTTCGGGGTCCTCCAATCAAGTTTGGACCCCCATGTAAACCATGCGTGCTGAAGCTCTTTCATCCATTTGAATTAGGGGACCAGCCCAGTGTAAAGGCTGCAGTGCTGGACTTCCAAACCCATATCGTCTGATTCAATCACGGTACATGCTTCTGCGCCATACAGTAGCACCGAGAGTATCAGCGTTTTCTAGATCTTGATTTTCATCTTTTGAAAGAGGGCTTTATTTCTAATTTGCTAGCTATGTAACCTTCGGGTACTCTACGATACTCCAACTCCAAGAGGTACTCCCATCAAGTAAGGTCTAATGGTTCTTAACTAAAAACGTTTGATTAAAATTATGTCACAATTAGGTAACAATGGGACATTCGAAAATCATGAAGAGAACTTCATAAATGTTTATCCTTTGATGGCTCATAGCTCGCTAGTCAAATTGATGGAGGCTTCTTCTCCTCAGATTTTTTTTTTCAGATTGTGCTAGCTTTTTAGCATCTATCAAGCAGAAGGGTTCGAAGAGCTACTTACTTTCTCAGGCTACACTCATGCAACTAAGAGCAAGTGTACATATTTTAAGAAAGTCGAGGACCTGTTCGAACATATAAATCTGTTGTGCATATATAATTAAATGCCGATTGCCACTGGCAGTGGCGCAAGCGCAGCACACGCACTTCAATAGTTCTGGCAGCAGCACTTCGCCATTTCGAAAATTGTTTGTCATTGGCACAAGTCGCAGTCAATTTGAAGACGCATAAATTGTCTACAAGAAAGTTCCTCCAGCACACTGAAGGTCCAAGCGTTACTTTATTTAATTATGCGAATATCTGCTCGCCGCGAGACACGTTTTAATTTATTAAAGAGCCAAAAGGCGTTTGTTGAAAAATTTTACCTGCCCCAACGCGTTGAACCCTGTGCATAAATCTTTTACTCAATGTCGACAAACGAAACTTTTTCTCATTAACTTTTGTACGCCGTACGCAGCAGCAGCAGCCGCCTCCATTACCGTCGCCTTTCAAATAAACACATCCGACACTGTTCATTTTTCTGTCCATGGCATCTGGCATCCATTTTGTAGCATTGCCTGCCGCACACTTATTATAAAAGTTTCAACTTTGTGTCGGAGTTCGACTGTTCCTACTCAATCTTCTTCGTCTTCTTCATTCTCTTCTTCTTGTAGTACTTAGTATTTTACTTTTACTTACCGCAAAATTTTGCATATCACTTTTGGTTAGTTTGTTCTGCTTGCTTTTTGTCTGCATTGCGCTGAATTTCATTTCATTTATTTCCTTTTTGATAAACTTTTGCTGTTATTCTTCTAAAGTTTTTAACCGATTTCTTTGCATTTCTATCTCCGCCCGTTTTAAGTTCTGGTCTAAAGTTTTACTAACCGGACAGGAATTAATAAAAAAGAAAAAAAGGAAATGAAAAAAATATGTTATTTTTTTTCTTTTAGAGACAACGAGTCGCATATTCTCGAACTGAACCACTTAAGATTTTAAAACAAAGTTTTTTAATAAAAGTAACTTTTGTTCTATTTTACGCTAGTATCATTGGGTTTGGTCCTTGGTCAGTTAAAGAGTTTACATTTAAAGTTAAGAGGAGAATTTATTTAATAATTTATTTCAAAGTGTGTGAATTAGAGTTAGAGCCTTCCAGTTTCGATATATTGATGCTTCTATTCCCCACTTCAGATAATTTGTATTTAATATACGTGGAGCAGGGAGTTATCCAAGGTGCCGCTGGCATTTTTAAAACAAACTTACCCCTCTTTGTAATGATTTTATATGTTTGTATGCTCCCATTGTAATGGGCGAAGCGCACGAAACACTGCGATGCAAAAGTTAACCGGTTTCTTCGGACGAATGGGTCATGTGGCTACTGTTTCGTTTGAGCAACGTATGATGATAAACTCTGAATGGTACACGACCTTTTGTTTGCCTGAAGTCTTCGGAGAAATTCGCAAAACCAATTGCCGAAGACGAATCCCCTCCACCATGACAATGCAAGCTCTCACACATGGTATCATACAAGACAGTTTTTGGGCACTCAAAATATCGAATGGATGAGTCATCCGCCGAACAGCCCATAAAAACATTAAAAAAAACTGCGTGGTCAACGTTTATCTACGCCCGAAGCTGTTGATGCGTTCACTAGCCATGTTTTGGAGGTGCCTCAATTGTAGTGGAAAAAGTGATTCGAAAATTGGTTTGCATAAATTTTCATGGAGATTATTTTGAAAAACAATAAAGCGAATTTCGTTGGGAAATTTTTGTCATTATTTGCTATTCGCGAAATATAAATAGTGCCCCTCGTAATAATATATACTAATAAATAATAGTTTCTATTCTTAAAATTTCGCAATTGGTAACTAATGCACAATAGATCTTGATTTAGTTCACTCAGTGGTGGTCCATTTAGTAGGTAGTCCCTTCAGCTGTAATCTATTTGGAGTTTGGTAGTGGTCCATTTGGCGATAATTCATTTGGAGCACCACTCTAAATAGAGCACCACCAAACTCCAAATAGACTACAGCTGAAGGAACTACCTACTGAATGGACCACCGCGTAACAAAACTTCTTTCTTGAAAAATATTTTTTTTTTTTTTTTTGTATGAAAATTAATTTATTTGATAGGAATCAAGATTCGTTATATCCTATAACCATATCATGTCGCACCCTTCTATTATAATCTTCAAACAGTACAAATTATTGTGAAAGTGTTTTCGAAATTTATTAACAGTCATCTCCGTCTATTAGATGTAGCGCCGACTCCAATAATAGTTCTTCTTAATCTTCTTTTTGGACGCCTATGTGTGAAACTCCTTGCAAGCCTATTGGCATAATTTAGCACCCTGAAGTTGTAGCAGCTTGTGTGGTGGATGATTTTTTGTGGTATGGTGTTCAGCCTTAAGTCGCAGTGTAATGTTGTGTTGCAGACGTACCAGGAGCACCCTGTAATCTCATGAAGACTTCTATTCTTCAGCTTTTGGATTCGCTGTCTGTATGCTTTGGCTGCGATGCCTGATATTTGTATCGCGTATCTCCAAATAGGAGCCTTCGCACAGTTGTAGACTGTTCGCTTGCAGCTTAAGGACAGTTTACTCCATCTATTGAGCATTCAAAAGAGCTTCCTTAGTCTGAGGCGACATCAAGATATTAAATTATGGACATATCGCGCAAATATAAGCCTCTAATCAGGCGTCACACCTAGGTACTTCATGTCGTTTGCCTGTTCAAGGGCGATGTTGTTAAGCCAAATCTGGGGCGGCACATTTTTATCACTTGGTCCTTGTTTCCTTATGAAAACAAATTTTGAAAAAAGTCACCGATTCAACAATTTTTAATTAAAAATAATTAATTTTTTTGAATATTAAAAAAAAAAAACATAAAAATTATTTAGAGCCAGAAAAATAAAAGAATTTATTTACAGAGCTAAATGGAATTTTCGGAGCCAATTCAATGTTGTACTAATATTTTTTGTACATATCCGCATCAGTTTGATACAACTTGAAAAGCGTTTCGTTCTTCAGTCTTATACAAGTGGACAAATGCATTTTTGCTGCAGCTGATGAAACATATATTTGGCAACATTCATCGATAGACTCAATGAGTTTTTGGTAATCGGTCTGTAATCAAGTTTTAACGGATTTTTAAAGTTAAAAATTGGAACTTCGTTTTGTCCGGTGTGCGATGGCCCATTTAACGGCAGTCCGTTATTTAATGGTCTATTTTTAGTGGTAGGCCATTTGGCGGTTGTCGAGCTTTTGGCAATGGTTCACTCGGTGGTGGTCCATTTGGTGTTAGCCAGGCATGTACATAACAACCACAAAATATACCTGTGCTCCTTCCTTGCAAGTGTCAGTGGTAAATCTTAACAGAATTTGCAGTGCTTTTTTGTTTTCACCGTAATTTGCAAGATGGTGAGTTCGCCAAAAATGCTTACGTGTTGATGCAAAATAGAACAAATCAGCCATTTGTGCCTCGGCATGTGGTACAACCTGTGTCCAGAAGCTAATTTGAAATGTTATCCGAACTATATTCTAATAACAGAATAACGGCTCATTCAAACCTTTCAAATCCTCTGGGGACGATGAAATATTCCCAGCATTACTACAGAGGGGACTAGACCTTCTAATAGGGCCAATGCTGAAAATGTTTAGAAGTAGCCTGACACTCGGTTATATACCTATGTGCTGGAGGAAAGCAAAGGTGGTGTTTATCCCTAAGGCGGGTAAGAAAGACCCCCTCTCACCTAAGTCCTTCAGCCCAATAAGCCTTAGCTCATTTATGCTGAAGACCTTAGAAAAACTAGTGGATAACCACATCAGGACCACTTACCTGATTAAGAAACCACTACACAGAAATCAACATGCATATAGGTCTGGCAGATCCATTGAAACTGCCCTATACCAGCTAGACACCCTCATACGTAATGCCGTAAAGGACAAAGGAACAGCCATTTGTGCTTTCATGGACATCGAAGGTGCCTTTGATAATACATCACACACGGAAGTTGCAAAGGCACTTAACAAGAGGAGTATAGATCCTTACCTTATCAGATGGTTAGTACAGTTACTGGACTCAAGAACAGTCGAGACTAGCCTACCTGATAAAAATATTATAGTCAAAACCACAAAAGGATGTCCACAGGTGGGCGTTTTATCACCTCTCCTGTGGTGTCTCGTAGTGGATGAATTATTAGAGCTCCTTACAGATAATGGCATCACATGTCAAGGCTATGCGGATGACATAGTTATTATCTGCATGGGGAAGCATGATGACACACTATGTGTTCAAATTAAGATGGGCATTAACATCACACGATCTTGGTGCTCTAAGGTAGGACTGAGTATTAACCCATCTAAGACTACTATCGTTCCTTTCTCTAGGAAGTATAAGATGAAGTTACTCAAGCTAATATGGGTGAATGGCACGCTGATCGAATTCTCCAAGGAGTTAAAATACCTAGGAGTAATATTTGAAAAGCGTACCACATGGAAAACTCACTTAGAATACGTAGTAAAGAAAGCTACAATGGCAATGATGACTTGCAGACTCATTGCAGGTAAGAACTGGGGGTGTATCCCCAAAATAATGAAATGGATGTACCTCACAATGGTCAGACCCATAATAACATATGGAGCCATTGTCTGGGCAGATAGAGCTAAACTGACAACAACTAGGAAACAACTTAACAAAGTTCAAAGATTAGCTTGTATAACTATAACAGGAGCAATGCGAAACCTGTCCTAGTGTGGCATTATATGTACTACTAAATCTAACGCCGCTGCATCTTCACATCCAACAACAGGCTAACAGAGCCTTTGCTTGGGTAGGAAGAACTAACACTAGCAGCAAGGCCTGTACTGGGAATCAAACAAGTGTTAATTTGGAAGACGCACACCCACTCCTGCAATATCTTAGTGATAACCTAGGCATAATGAAGAACTTCACTAGAAGATTTCAAGTAGAGCTCAGCAATAAAGTTGAATGGGGAAACATAACGCTGAACTACAATATCAAACCAGGAGTAATTAGCTGGCATACAGATGGTTCCCTAACAGACGAAGAAAGTGGCGTAGGAGTCTTCGGACCACGCACTAAATACTTCGAATCACTAGGGAAATTCACAAGTATCTTTCAGGCAGAATTATATGCAATAGAAAGAGGTGCTCAATTTAATCTAAATAGGGGGTACAAGAACCAAAGAATCGCTATCTTCTTCGATAGTCAGGCGGCTATTAAAGCAGTAAGTTCGCCTATGATCAAATCTAAACTGGTCATGGAATGCATAGGTAAATTAAATAAACTAGAAAAATTTAATAAGATCACTCTATACTGGGTACCCGGACATGCGGGCATACCAGGAAACGAGCAAGCAGACGACTTAGCCAGGAGAGGGGCAGCGTTCCCTTTCATAGGTCCAGAGCCTTTCTGTGGGCTCCGACCAGGATCGATGAGAATCCTGGTAAAAGAGGAAGAAAAGAAAGCAAGAGACTGTGAAGGACACAGAAAAACAGAGCAAAAAGCCCTTACAACAAAAAGAGATCGGAAATTTGCAACGGTCTTAAACGGAGAGAATGATTTCGGGCTTCCTGACCGGATACTGTAGACTTAGAAGACACTTGTGTAAAATCGGAATCGAAAGTGATAGCATCTGCAGATTCTGTCTGGAGGATGACGAAACTCCGGAGCATATCTTGGGAGACTGCACAGCTCTGACCCAAACCAGGCACATACGTATATCTTCGCAATTACCAAGTGACAGGAAAGGCGATGCATGCACTCAATCCTAAAAATCTAGTCGCCTTCTTTAGGGCAGTAGGGCTGGATGAGTTGCTGTAAGTCAGCAGCTGTTAGGGCACAATAGACCTGTAAGGTCGCAGTGCCTACTACTTAATAATAATAATAATAATAATAATAATAATAATAATAATAATAATAATAATAATAATAATAATAATAATAATAATAATAATAATAATAATAATAAAATATGGCTTATGTTGTTCGATCTGACATATGATCGACATGATTTGTTTTTAGTTAAGAATAGATTAGTTGATTTTTTCTGTACTTCAGGTAATTTTTGTACAATATTCAAAAAAATTTTACGGGCCTGAAATGATTCATGGCAGGCCTATATAGTACTGTTTCGAACTAAGCCAATAATATTTTTTTTTTTTTAAATTGAAATGTTAATATTTCTGACACAGTATCAGCTAGGTTTTATATGGGATACGGTTTCTGGAAGGGTAGATCGCCCAAAAAAAAGATGGCTTAGTCACTTTTTGTTGACATTTTTTTCAAACTGCACTTTGCTTCTGGCCGGGTGTGATCCCTAGACTTATATGACCCCATCTATCCAAAAAAATTTTGTGTGAATGGGGCAAACATAAAAAAAATGGTGCTTTGCCTATTCGAATAATGTCAGAGGAAGCTCTTGGTCCTAAGACCTTTGAAAACACCGTCTGCATCATACTCGCGAAAACTCGTGAACTAACACGATCTTATGCATATCCTTTTAGTTTCGTTACTTTTATTTCAAAAAGTATCTCAATCTATGTCAAAAAAATATTTAAGTTAGACAAAGAAGTGCAACAGCAGCTTTCGAATGAAAATGTGGTAGACAATGAGCTATTTTCGGAAAACACCGATTCATATTAGTTTTTTTTCTTCTTTCTTAACTTTTTATTATAAAAAAAAAAATATATTTTTAAATTAAGAAATTTAAAACATTTATTTCTCTTGTTTTCCTATACAAAAAGTAAATCACTTCAGATATTAAATGTTTGCAAAAGGTTAATACTTGGTAGCTGAATCTGAAACAATTGTGTGCATAGCTCTCTGCAATCTTTGTAAATAATAAAAGTTATTTTTATTCTATATCTTCTCGCATTGAAAAATATATAATTATATATATTTGATGTAAAATGACCTTAAGCCAACTACAAGTTCATATCGAAAATCATTTTATCCAAAAAATTTATTTGTTTTCATTTAAGCCAAGCATTAAAATGTCAAAAGCTCTTCAACGAATTTGACAAAGCTTCGTTTGTATAATTTTCGAAAATAAATATTCGAACAGGGTGTATTTTAAAAGTCTTGAAATATATATAAACATTTTTTAGCACTTCTTCAAAGTGTTTACAGTATTTTCTCCACTGAATTTCCTAAAACATACTCGAAAGAATTCGAGAATAGTTTTAATAGGCTCAAAATTGTGTAATTTCTGTGGTCTCAAACCAAAAATGAACTTTATTAATTTCTTACGTGCGCTCTAAAACTGAAAAACCCACACTTAAAACATAAACCAGCTAGTTTGAACCGGTTCGAGTACAATAAACACGCACCATGTATACATCATAGCCACTACAAGCAGTGACAGCTAAATGTGACAAGCGATTAGTTGAAATGTCAAATGAATAGAAAAAAAAAAAATAGAAACAATTTGCGAATAAATAAAACTGACAAAAATAAAGCAAGACGTCATTAAAACATTTTTGCAATTGCGTGAGAGTCTCGCGGTAGCAAATGCAGCAAAATGTCAAAGCGAAAACCCGAAACTATTACGTAAAAACAATAATTTTACATTTTATTTGCTTTGTTTTGCAAGTTTTCCCTTTTTTAATATTTTTTTTCTCAGCAATTTTTCTTAGGAAAATGCAAAATGTTGCAATTCGCTGTCGGATTACAGTGAAGATTTGCAGTCTTGTCTTTGTCGACCCAACTGCGCATCTTCTTTTTCCATGTTGCTTCGCTGTGCTGCTATTAGTAATGGCTAAAATAAAAAAAAAAATTACAAATAACTAAGACAGCGACTAACTAAATTGCAGCTGTGCCATGTTGTAATAATAATTTTTATGTTATGCCAAAAAAAAAAAAAATAGTCTTTTGATTTAATGAAACAATGACGCGCTGACATTTGTTTTAATGCGATTTAAAGTGTGGGAAAAAATGTGTTAAAATTGAGAATTTGTGGTAATTATGACAGAAAAAATTAATGTACAACTCAAGAAATTATGAAATATATTAATTAAAATTAAATCAGGAATGTTTAGTGCAAAAAAGTAATAATTTAGTACAATATGTTTGCTTAGGATTAGTTTCTCAATGTCTTGTTAAATGGTCTGTTAGCTAAGCAATACCTTAATAAATGTGAAGATGTTTGTCTATCTCAGTGATATATCAGGGGTTGATATTTGTGGAAGTTGCTTATTTCAAATCTGAAAACAAATTAAAAAAAAAAGTTTAAAATTAAAAATTTTTTTTTTTAAATTTACTTAGGACAGTTTCTACTTCTCAGGAGGGTTCCAAATCTGAACAGTTTTTCCAAAATTTTTAAAAACTAATAAGTTAAGAAAAGCAGATTTTTGAAATTAATTTATTTATAAAACCTTTATTTTCTGTCTCGGTCTCTGACTTACAATCAGTCCCATTACTTACTCAAAAATCAAACTCTGGTCATTGGCAAATGGATAACATTTGATAGAGGAGCATAACAGCTGTTAAGTGGTCATATGTTAGCATTACATTTGTGCAACAGTTTGTGGTCATCTGTTCTGTTGTGGTCATCAGTATGCATGAAATTAGGCATAACTGTACGTCGAGCTGTTAGTTGAATGTGCAATACATATATCAAAGACAAAAATACTCATTCATGATGAGGAATTTTTTGTGACCCTTCTTAAAAAGCACGCACTTTGATTATTTTAACCCTCACTGAGGACACACCCGGGTGACCAACAATTTAAAACGTTTTTTTTTTAAGGTAGCACAAATATTAGGCTTCATGGAAACATAAAAGTTTAAAGAAAAAAAAGAAAGTTTTTTTAAGTTGCAAATTTTTAACGAGAGTACGAAAAAATTTTAAGCGTCACGAAAATGTGAAAGCTTTCCAACATATTTCAAGCGTCACAGTTAGTAAAATGTTCAAATGGCACGGCCAGTGAAGATTTCAAGCGTTAGGACAAAATTACAGCATCACGGAAATCAGTAAAATTTTTTAAGGTAAACATAAAAAAAAATTTTGGCTTCAAGTAGAAATTAAAGGTTTCGGATTAAAACGTTTAAACTTTTCGAAATGGAGAAATTCTATTGAAGTGAAACATTTTTAACGAGAGTATGGAAACCTTTTAAGCGTCACGAAAATGTGAAAGCTTTCGAGCATACCAATAAGTTTTAAGCATCACAGAATGTAAAATGTGAAGATTTCAACCGTCAGCACAAAGTGAAAGCGTCACGGAAATCAGAGAAATTTTTTAAGTGAAACATTTACAAAACAATTTTGTGCGTCACGTTGAAGTGAAAGGTTTCGAAATACAAATTCCAGAATCACGCTGTAACGAAAAGCGCGTTAAAGTGAAATTATTTGTCACAACGCCCAAAATATTTCGCAACCCTGGCAAAAAATATTTAATACCAGATCACCTTTCATTATATTGTGACCCTTGAATTGGTATGCTCGCTAAAAATGTTCTATTTCAAAGTATTTCACTTCTACGTGACGAAAATAATTTTTTCAAATATACTAAAAAAGGTTTTACTTTCAAATTTTGTCAGTTTTCCGTGACACTTTTTCATGACTCTTTAAAATTTCGCTATTCTCGCTGATCAAATTGTTTGAAGTCTTAACTTTTCGCTTGAAATTTTTTGGTAATTTTGTTTCCCCTTTTTGCGATTTCTTTATTTTTTTAAAGAAGCTTAAAATTTACAGAACCTTCGCTAAAAGTATATAAGTGAAGGTTTAAACCAGTGTCCGGCACATGCCTTGCACCGCGCATAGGGATTTTCTCTGCCGTACATTAACAATTTTCGTTTGGTTTCGCTTATACGGTATGTTAAGTCGTTGTCATGGCGCTGTTATGACGGTGTTATAACGCTGTTACGCTGTAATACCGCTGTTAAGGCGAAGCAAAATGAATCAGTTGCTGTTCAGCCGTTGTTGATGCTTTTATCATTCTGTTAATTCGCACACTAATGTAATGCAGACATATGACTGCACTAGTTTAAACCTTTCTCTTTTCTTGGAACCTAATTTTTTTCGGAAGAGTTTGTCTTGTAAATGACGATAGATATTTTTTGGTATGCTTACTAAAAAAATAACACTGCCCTTCATAGGTTTTACAATTAAAATAGGTCAAAGTTCTTCCGAACAGATTTTTCGTGTTCAACCGAATTTGTTTTCACAAGTTTTCACTTTCACTGTTTACATTTTTTGGTACTCTTATTAAAAATGTTTTTCTTCAAAATACTTTCTTGTTTCGTGAAACTTTTACCAAAAACCTTTTGAATGTTTCTCATTGTGTGACGCCTGAAATTCATCGGTACTATTTCTACAGAAGTTTCACTTCGAAAGAGTCTTTCTTGTCCATGACGCTTGTTGCTTTTTGGAATGATAACTAAAAAATATTTATTTCAAAGCTTTCATTTTCGTGACGTATACAATTTTCCACTACCATCGATAAAGAAGTTTCTCATAACACTTTAATATTTTCGGTATCCTCATAAAAGATCTTTCAGTTCAAAAACCTGTCAGTTTTTCGTTACGCTTTTACTTTTTCATAGTTCTTGGTAAGTTATACTTGGAAATCTTTCACTTTTTTGTGACGCCTACAATGTTTCGAAACCTCAGTAAAAAGTTTCGCTTTTAAAAAAATCTTCATTATATTGCGTTTCTTGAATTGGTATGTTCGCTAAAAACGTTCTATTTTGCAAAACTTTCACTTTTACGTGACGCGAAATTTTTTTTGTTTGTTTCACTTTGATTTTTATAACGTTTTTACTATGTCATGACGCTTGAAATGTTCATTGACCGCACCATTTGAATCTTTCAACTTTTCGTGACGCTTGTGACTGGTTGGTTTACTTAAAACCTTTAATTTTTTCGTGACACTTAAAATCGTTCAGTATTCTCGTTAAACATTTTTACTTGAAGAAATTTTCTTGATATTTTTATTTTTGAGCAATTCGAACCTTTCACTTTTCGTGACGCTTAAACTTTTTTGGTGAAAAAATAGTTGTTTTGGTTTAGTTTTTCCTTTTTGTGTTGCTTAAAATCTTTTTGTAATCTAGTTAAAAATGTTTCGTTAAAAAAACCTTTCTTCTTTTCGTGACACTGTTATTTATTCATTGAATTTATAAAAAAAAAAAAAAACCTTTGAAACCTACCCTTTTCGTGACGCCTACAATTTGTCACTGCACTTGTTAAAAAAGTTTTACTTCGAAAGGGTTTTCCTTTCGAATGCTCGGTTATAAAGCTTTATTTTAAAGTTTTGAATTTTCGTGACTTATATAAGTAATATATATAATTTACTGCTATACTAGATAGAGAAGATTCACTTTAAAACGTGACTTTTGAAACATTTTTGTATGTTTGAAAAAAACATTTATTTCAAAAGCTTTCACTTTTTCGTGACACCTAAATTTTGTCGGTATATTTCTTAACACATTTTTTACTCCACAAACTTTTCCATTATTCGTAACGCTTTTACTTTTTTTGACAATTGAATTTTTTGGTACGCTTGCTATCCGAATCTTCGAACCTTTAACTTTTCGTGACGCCAGAAAATATTAGGCATCGTCGTTAAAAAAGTTTCAACTGAAAAGAGTTTCGTATAGTTTTTAGTCGCATTGGTTGAAATTATTTCGAAATTGTTTCACTACACTAAGCTTTCTGTTTTTCGTAACGCTTTTACTGTATATAACGCTTGAAACTTTTCGCCAACCTTGCTAAAAAGTGTCATTTAAGAAATATTTTATTTAAATATCCACCAAAACCACAAACCTTTCAAGTTTCAGTGATATATTCAACATTTTATGATGGTTGAAATTTTATACCTTCGCTAAAAAGGAATCAGTTCAGAATCGATTCACTGTTTAGTGACGCATGAATTCTTTTATGACGCGCGAAATTTGTCGCTACCCTAGCTAAGAAAAATGTTGAAGGCTCTTGCTCTTTCAGTGACGCTTAAATGTTGCAGTCTTGTTTAAAAACCTTTCACTTTTTGGTGACGCTTAAATATTTCGGTATCCTAGCAGTCTTGTTTAAAAACCTTTCACTTTTTGGTGACGCATAAATATTTCGGTATCCTTGCAGTCTTGTTTAAAAACCTTTCACTTTTTGGTGACGCTTAAATATTTCGGTATCCTTGCAGTCTTGTTTAAAAACCTTTCACTTTTTCGTGACGCTTAAATGTTTCGGTACCCTTGCAGTCTTGTTTAAAAACCTTTCACTTTTTCGTGACGCTTAAATGTTTCGGTACCCTTGCAGTCTTGTTTAAAAACCTTTCACTTTTTCGTGACGCTTAAATGTTTCGGTACCCTTGCAGTCTTGTTTAAAAACCTTTCACTTTTTCGTGACGCTTAAATATTTTGGTATCCTTGCAGTCTTGTTTAAAAACCTTTCACTTTTTCGTGACGCTTGCTTCAAATATTTTCACTTTAAAAATAACAAAGCAACTCATTTTTTGAATACTTTTAATAAAAATTTAATGTTTCCGCCATCAAATATAAATAAGAATTATTATTTCCATGGCTGTGTCCCCTCAGTGAGGGTTAAAATAAAAGAAACAAATTTATGAGAGCAAATAATGACATTGCTTAGCCCATCTGCTACATATTTTCTGCATTCATAAATGAGAATAAATGCGCTGAATGTGTTTCATTTATCTGTTTTAAATTTGAATTTAAATTCCAATTAACTTTAAATCAAATTACTCAATCACAATAATAAATTATGAAAATAAAATAAAATAAAATTAAAAATAAATTGCTGACATTTTCCAAGTGAAGCACTGAAACAAACGAAAGACAAATAAACCAATTGCGGCAACCAAATAAAATTGTACTAAAACAACAACAACAAAAATTATTTTCCCATTCAGAAATCATTTTTATTTCGCATATAAATCAGCATTTGAATTCGTGATGCACGATTCATCTTCAAAGGCAAAGTTTAATTTTTTTCTATTTTTTTGAACATTTTTTCTTTTTACAATAAATTTAATTAGCCAAACTGAGTTGCAGACACCAACTTGCGAGCGGCGAATGTTGTTGTTTGTTAGTTTCAGCGTTCAGAGTCGGGAGCTGCAAAAGTCAAATGCTTTGTGGCAACTTTGACATTTTCGGCGGCGAAACGTGACTCAAATTTCTCACCAAAAAAAAAAAAAAAAGAAGTCTGGAAAAATAAGGAAAGGGTTATAAAAAAAAAACACACACACACACACACAGTGCGGAAAATGTTTTACTTCATCTGCTGTAATAAACTTTTTTTACATCTTTTTTTTTTGCTTTTTCGTCTGCGGTTTTGCAGAAATAAATAAAAGAATTTTCTCTCCAAGTTTGCAAGTTGTCATCCCAAATGCCAGCGAGGTGTTGAAGATGCTTTAGAATTGGTCATAAAATGAGTTTTACTCATGCGTAATATATATTTTTTTCCACTGCTTGGCTGTGTCATAATTTTTATGCGGACATTTATGTGACAGCAGCCGAGTGGCTTAGATTTTATTAGCTGATATGGCGTATTAGATTTGGTTTGGTTTTTTTTTTATTATATATAGGTGTATCTATTTGGGTTGGTAATGCTTAACTTCGGAATGTGTGGCTTGAAGATTTGTGGAAATTCGTTTTGAGTAATGCGTTTGCTCATCAAATCAGTACAAATTATACGACTCCCTTTTTTATGCCGACATAAAGAAGTAAGCATGCTGCGAATGTGAGTAAGCGACATTTGAATACCCTATAAACTTTCTCATGTAGATTTTGCCGACTAAACACTTCTACTCTTTAAAACTTTATAAAAAAAACAAAACGTTGAACGGTAAAGCGGTTAGCACTGCTGTACAAATTATTGTTGGCTTGGTGGGCCAGAAATCTAAGGTTTTTTTTCTGCATCTGCGCATAAATCAGTCCAAGTTTTGTGAAATTGTGTGTGCCTCGTGTACATTCTTTACTAACTTTACTAAAAGTGTTCCATTTGAAATCTTTCACTTCTACGTTAAATAAACTAATTAAAAATATTTTTCTAAGTCAACCTTTCAGTTTTTCGCGACGCGAACCCTTGTTAAAAAGTTTGAATTCAAAACATTTATATTTCCTGTGACGTTTTTTATTTTTTATAACGCTTGAAGTTGTCTCTACCATTTGAACCTTACAGTTTACACTTTTCGTGACAATTGCATTTATTTCGAAGAAATAATTTTTTTTAAAAGTTTTTACCTTTTTTGTCGTTGAAAATCATGCAGTGTTCTCGTTGAAATTTCACTTAAAAAAACTTTCCTCATACTTTTATTTTTGAGTAATTTTAATCTTTCACTTTTCGTGACGCTTAAGCTTTTTGGTATGCTCTTTGAGACCGTTCGGATTCTCGTTACCTCAAAAAATGTTCTCCAATCCGTTAAACCTTTATTTTTACATGATATTTAAAATATGCGGTACCTTCGCTAAAAACATTTGAACCTTTCTCTATTTGTGACGCCTAAAATTGTTAGGTACCGTTGCGTACCCTTGCTAAAGAAGTTTCACTATGAAATTGTTTCTGTTTTTAAAGACACTTGAAATTTGGTTGGTATGCTCGCTAAAATAGATTTATTTCAAACTTTCACTTTTCGTGACGTCTACTGTCTTTGCCAAAAAAATTCACTTAAAAAGCGCTGCTCCTTTCTGCACATCTTTTAATTTTTTCCTACGATTTTTGTTTTTTATTAATGTGTGTAGTAAGAAGGTATTCGTCTGCTTTCCCAGCTCTATGCAGATCGCTGAAATATCTTCAGATGTTTGCTTACTGAAATGTACCCTCTGGGCTTATTCTTACCTTTGGTATTGTCTAAGGTTAATCAAGACACATATACTTTCACTAAGAACCCATGGTTCCTGGATAACCTTTAAGCAGGCGCAGTGTAAGGCAGTTATCGCTGCTATTGTTAACTCTCATCTACTCCGTATGAACCGTTCCATTCTCTTTGTCTACCTACGTGTGGGGGACCTGGTTGCCATCGTTAATGTGCTATGCCCTACTCAAACTTGGGTGCTTTGTTCATTTATATGTCTTCTTCTATGGGACAATCCATCTTCAGAAAAGGAACCAGGTTCTACTCATAAGCCTGCCCATGCAGGCTAAGAGCTCGAGACTCTTCGTATTCAAAAGCTAGAGAAAGTACCATCAGATTGGCTCCGGTGTTACTTTTTTCAGCTTGTCCACCTTCACATTTTTGTTTGTTTTGATATGCATTAAATGCCTGTACATGTGTCAGTATCTCCTCTTAAGCTGAGTGTTACGATGGCATCTATACTATGGCTCTAGAGCTTGAAGGTTTGTCTTTACTTTGTCGGGCATACTTTTTGGCCCTTGCACTTACCTTTTTTGTTTGGATTGTATGTCTGATGTGTAAATAGTATAGAACCGAGAACGCTGTCTTGGAATACATCAGCTTTTAGTTAAGACTCCTTCTGTCAATCTGTCAAGAAATGAGTTAAGAATTTGTGTTTTTTGGGGAAGTAATACGTCAAATTTGTTCTTGAGTCCGTCGAACCAAACGCTATCATAAGCTTAAGCTATATCGAGGAAGATCTCTTATCTAATCTCTAAGGTTATTCGATATTCCTGCTCTATAGTGCCATGTTTTGGATAGGTAGTATATTAGGCTTATGGATTTGTATGACGCTGGCTGTGTTTTATTCTTTCCGCGTTTCGGGATCATGTTTATGACCGATTTCTTCCACTGAGTTGATAATAATCTTGACTCGGAGTCGTACAAGAGGGAAGAACGAATGCATTTTTTACGTATTTCGCTAAAAAAAAAACATTTCTTAAATGTGTCGTAAAAACTTCTGCCTCTTCTATGATCATGCGAGCCAACTTTCATTTTCTTCTAATGGATGTGGATGGACTATAACCGGCGGTTAGAGCTTGTTGCAAACAAAATTTTGATAAATTTTA
Source organism: Leucophenga maculata (assembly GCA_035044805.1). Classification (NCBI taxonomy): domain Eukaryota; kingdom Metazoa; phylum Arthropoda; class Insecta; order Diptera; family Drosophilidae; genus Leucophenga; species Leucophenga maculata. The sequence goes on from JAWNNP010000798.1 coordinate 477,433, forward strand.
AACTTTAATGGCATCATGGGATTTATGGGAATGAGAACGCATTCCTCACATTTGAACTTTCCTATGATGTTCATCGCGGGAATCAGCAAAAATTGTCTTGGTGAGCTCATATTTCGAAGCATGATAAATACCGAGTCAAACTTCTGTTGTAAATTGTTTAAAATTTCAGTTGGATAGTTGGTTGCTTCGTCTTCGTTTATTACAAAGTCTATAGATTTGAAGGATTGCATTGAGCCAACGATATACATTTTTGTTCTTTTTAGCAAGAATTGCTCGATCCATTCGGCATCCTTCCATCAACTTGATCGACATTCCACAAAAAGAATCAGTTGCTATAGTAACTTCGGATATCGCACTAACATCAGTGGCTAAAATCAATGACAGATGCAATTTTTTTACAGTTCCAAAGGGCATATTGAGGAAAAATAGGACACCATTTCCACCATTTCTGTTGGAGGTTCAACAGTGGCACATTCATTCAATCTGATTCGTTTAATGCATCTCGATCGTATGCACTCTCGCGTTCCAATTTTCAATTGAAAGCGTCGTTCATTCCAAGGTAAATAATGTCTCCAATCAAAACCAAAGCCTGATTAAATATCTCCTCATTCGTGTCGAGATCGGAATTCCCTAAACTAATAAGAATTCGATGTTAAATGTCTACTGACAGCAACACCTACAATAAGAACATTCGTCATTCTTGGGATGAACTGTGTAAATGCGACCAAGAGTATTAGTAGAACGCAAATCCGGGTGATCAGGAAACACATCGCCAAAATCATACAGATTAAAATTCATAAAAATCGGTTCAGCCGCTCTTGAGTTATAAATGTTGTAACTAACATGGCTTTGTTTTAGATATATACAAAGAAGATATCTTTTTTTTTTGTGATATGAAAACCTTGTACCCCAATTTATATGTTTGGCACTGTAATCTCTAAGAGGGGAGCAGTTAGAGTATTATAGAAATTATTTTTCGGATACTGTAAACCTTGAAGGGCAATAAATTCCCGATTGTGTGGGATATACGTAGCTTTGTTGGAACATTTTTTGTGATGTAGGTGCACATTTGCATTAGAGGTGCTTTGTAGTAGAGAATGGTGTTTGATGCGACTTCTAATGAGTAACCTAAGGAGTACCGTCGATGCTTCTTCACACGAGACAATTGTCGGTTTTACCTTGGATGACTCTCGGCACAGGTTGTTTGACACTATAGGCCAGCTCAGATGTGAGATGAGATTAAAGGAGACATGAGCAAAATCGAAGTTCCTTGCCAGTTTTCTGCTAATATGGCAATTTAGTGAATGTAATGGGTTATCATTGTAAGTGGCTATAAGACTTAATACACTTGGTCCTCCAGTAGAGGCTATAGCTACTACTATATTGAAGGTATTTAATGGACTTTAATACAAACTAATTTTCTTTTCCAATATGTGCGAATTCAAAAAAGTTGTTCCTTAAATAAAAGTTTTTTATACTCCAAACACGTATAAGAAATTAAAAAAAAAAAAAAACCCCTTCTTATTCTTTTTTAAAAAACATTTCTGTGATTTATTAGAAAAGCATACTTCTTTAGCTAATTCTCCAAAGTGTTTTAAAATGCAGCATAAATATTATATATGCATATTTTATGCTTCACACATTTTAAATGGGAAACTAAGGAGAAGCATATTGTAACAAAGAAATCCTACTCAAGTCATAATCACGTAGACAAACTCAAATATCCTTTAGCAATATTTGTATTTTGTTCTGAATTGGCTAAAATGGAAGCTCGTTAGCATGCGACACCGTAGCACATTAAATCATATATTTTGCTACTGATGTATCCTATATCCTTCATACTGCTTCCGCTTCAACGACTTCAACTGTAATGTCCTGCTTTCCAAGTGACTTGTGCACGATTTTAAAATTGCATTCAGTAAACAAACAAATAAACATTGTCCGTCTGTCTGTCTATCGTTCCGTCCTTACGTACATACGAACGAACTAAAGAAGTTGTAAAGAAAAAGGATACGCATGCATGCCAAATCAGTTTTAGAGAAATTCAAAGCATGAATGCAGTTAGAGCAGCTGACGAAGGCAAAAAATAGAAAAAAAAAAAAAAACCAAGTAAAGTCGACGGTAAGCAAAGCAAAACAGGATATGAATTTAGATGACTTTACTGCCGTTGGCACTTTTGTCGATGATCGTTCAGTTCAGTGGGCTGGTTACGCCTACTTATGTACACATATGACTCTATATGCAAAAGGTAGGGTGCATATTAAGTTGTTTGTTTTTTTAAGCTAACATTTTCTTTGATATGGCTTTGCTTGTGACGTACTGCTGCCAAACGAGCGTAGCACTGAAATAATTTAGCGAATGGGAATAAAGAATAGATTTATTGTAAAAAAAAATTATTTTATAAAATAGGCTCATAAAATGATTCGGTTCAGAAAAGCATCGCAGAAGGGGGTCTGTTTAACACTTAAAATAAAAACGAATTTGAGAAACAAGAAATACGCTATACGAGGGTAGTTTCGAAACTAATAACTCTTGATAAGAAAACGAAATAAAATATTTCGTTGAACCAGAAACTTCATAATTTTTTTTGAATTTATTCTACTTTTTCTAATTTTCATAAAACACAAAAGTTGAAAGGAATGTTTCCTTACATTCAACATCCAGATTCTGTCACCTTAAGTCCCATTCTATATTTATTGAAAGATTTAAAAGGTATAAATATGTGAATCGTCCACCCATAAAGAAGCCACCAAAAATTTCACAGACACTAATAAACTGATAGACATCCGGACAGACCTAGATGAGAATGCGCACCAAAAGCAGTTGAGGCAAACACCACTAAAGCTAGCTTCTACATGTACAGTGTGCGATTGCCCCAGTGAAACGATTCCTTTAGGTACGCATGGCCCCATCTCAGCAGATGTGGTGAGTCAAAAAAATTTTTCCCGAAATGAACTCTCTCTCTGCGGAGACTGTACGATTCTGCAACAAGAGCGGCTTAAGATTGGTTTTAAGCACGAATATATCGGTAGCCTTCCCATTCTTTGATTCTTCCGTCCCCATTTTCGTCTTGATCCATTTTAGAAAGTTTATCTTTAAAATTTTTTTTTCAAATTTATTTGACTTGATTGCACAATTTTTTTCACAAGAAATATGGGTGGTGCCAACTCTAGTTATTGATAAGAACAAATTTCAGAGGAGATATTGGAGATTTTTTTTTAATAATAAGCATTTATTTTAATAGACGAAAAGACAAGACTCTGATAATTGAGAAAATAGGGGAAAGATAGCATCGCAAAGAAGCTTCAGAAGAGCACATCTCTATGTTAGCAGAACCTGAATCAATTTATTTGGGACACACAAAGGAAATTCTAAAGTCGATCACAACTTTATTAGAGGGTCAAGGTTGGAATTTAGATGACGTGATATGCGTTGGATGTGACGGAACTCCAACTAACATTGGCTGGAAAGGTGGTGTGCTTGAATATTTAGAGGAGTATTTGGAGAGACCGTTACGCTTCGTCATTTATTCTTGACTTTAGATGGGCGCACTTCGGAACCTATAGAATATTCCTGACCTATTGGATAACAATTAGCTGCTTGCGAACATAAAACCACGTTGTCAAAATTATTGAGCAGCACAAGTATTGGGTTACAGCACCGCCGGTTATTCGACCTTCAAACCATTCGATTGCTTTTCAATCCTGACTCTCGTTTAAGAACAACGGGGTTGAGAAGTTTATATTCCAACAGTTTCCAACTTTGCTTCCATTGCTCGTCTTTTTCTGAAGCACGTAAAGCCTTTTCCTAAGCAAAGCTGTTTATTATTCGATTACATGTGGGTGGGGTATCGCCCCTTCAGATTTTTCCAAACTACGGAGTATAGCCTTTATCCGCAAGAGGGAGCACGAGGAAGGAGTGGTGCAGAGGTTCCCTGAGTACGCTCAGGAATTCACCAGAGCAGCTCGCCCGCCTCACCACTACCATTTATGACATCTCCATGCGGATCTCCAAACGACTTAACCAGTCTAGAATCGGACAGGATGGATAATGTAATCCCGCTGGCCATGGGTAGAGCACATAGGGTTGCAGTCCATGAGCAAGCCCATAGCACACGCATAAACGTAGAAGCTCACGGGATCCAAGCTTCGAAGTAGTTAGTAGTTAGGATCGAAGCTTAGGAGTAGTAAGTGTCCACGGAATCGGGAGAACCGTAGCAGCTCACGGGATCGGAGCTTAGAAGTAGTTAGTGTCCACGGAATCAAGACAACCGTAGCAGCTCACAGGATCGAAGCTTAGAATTAGTAAGTGTCCACAGGATCGGGACAATCGGAGCTTAGAAGTAGTAAGTGTTCTAGGATAAAAGTAGTTAATGTCCGCAACATCGGGACAACTGTAGCAGCTCACGGGATCGAAGCTTAGGAGTAGTAAGTGTCCACGGAATCGGGAGAACCGTAGCAGCTCACGGGATCGGAGCTTAGAAGTAGTTAGTGTTCACGGAATCAAGACAACCGTAGCAGCTCACAGGATCGAATCTTAGAATTAGTTAGTGTCCACAGGATCGGGACAACAGTAGCAGCTCACGGGATCGGAGTTTAGAAGTAGTTAGTGTCCACGGGATCGGAGATTAGAAGTAGTAAGTGTTCTAGGGATCAGGACAGCCGTAGCAACACACGGAATCGGAACTTAAAAGTAGTTAATGTCCGCAACATCGGGACAACTGTAGCAGCTCACGGGATCGAAGCTTAGAAGTAGTTAGTGTCCACGGAATCAAGACAACCGTAGCAGCTCACAGGATCAAAGCTTAGAATTAGTAAGTGTCCACAGGATCGGGACAATCGGAGCTTAGAAGTAGTAAGTGTTCTAGGATAAAAGTAGTTAATGTCCGCAACATCGGGACAACTGTAGCAGCTCACGGGATCGAAGCTTAGGAGTAGTAAGTGTCCACGGAATCGGGAGAACCGTAGCAGCTCACGGGATCGGAGCTTAGAAGTAGTTAGTGTTCACGGAATCAAGACAACCGTAGCAGCTCACAGGATCGAAGCTTAGAATTAGTTAGTGTCCAAAGGATCGGGACAACAGTAGCAGCTCACGGGATCGGAGCTTAGAAGTAGTTAGTGTCCACGGGATCGGAGATTAGAAGTAGTAAGTGTTCTAGAGATCAGGACAGCCGTAGCAACACACGGAATCGGAACTTAAAAGTAGTTAATGTCCGCAACATCGGGACAACTGTAGCAGCTCACGGGATCGAAGCTTAGAAGTAGTTAGTGTCCACGGTATCGGGACAGCCGTATCGGAACAGCCATAGCAGCATCGGGACACTTATTAAATTATCCGGACTCTGGACCCCGGCCAAAGACGTCGTCATTATATATAAATTTAAGGGCACCGTACGATTGTTTTATTATGCCAGAAACTTGTGCTCGGTAGTGTAATCAATAGCTTTCCAAAATATCATTTTGCTGAGAGTCACATTTTATGCTCTTTTTCAAATCTGTATAGGATGCTTTTTCATTTTGGCAAATCCTAATCTGCTTAATAATTTCTTCGAAACTTCAACTGAAACCTCTAAACTGATTTTAATCCAATGAGCCAATAAAGCGATCTTAATCTCAGCTCAAGTTGTTTCCGCTTTGTATATATGTGTTCACGCCAGGTAGGTCGTCGGTCTAGGAGATACTTCGCTTGTGCATCCAAATTCGATATGGGTCTAGTCACTTGCTTAAGATTTGGTTGTTTAGCTTGCAAGTAACTTGCTACTTGCACTGGATCCGGTTTTTTTTGTCATGATTTACTGTGTCATCTGCAAATGAAGCGGAATATGTTAGTTCTGACAGAGGTAAATCTTCGCTGTGAACAAGGTGAATAGTACTGCACCTAGGAAACTGCCTTGCGATACCTCGGAGTTAATTTCGTCCAAGTCTCTTATTACGTTGTTAACTTTAATCACAAAGTTTCTATCCTCCAAGTATGACTTAAGAGTTTTGTCCGCGTGGTGAGGGAGAGATCGTTTTAGTTTATTTGATGATGCCACACTTTATCAAAGGCCTGTGATATATCTAAAAAAGCAACTGTGCAGTATTATTTTTGTTCCAGCGCAAATCTTGCATATCTATAGACCAGGGGTAGCCAACCGGTCGACCAGTCGATCGAACAGTCCAAAAGATATCCAAAGATATGAGTTGATTCCTGTCAATGATTGGAGTAAGTCTTATAAGCAAAATTCTTTCAAATACTTTCGAGAGGACTGGTAGTAGACTTATTGAAGACACCGATTCCTAAGATTTCCCTGGTTTTGTTATTGGAATAATCTTTGTTATTTTCCATTGATTGTGCGAACGGAAGACAATATCGAACGGAAGACAATATCGAATAACCGGATTATAGCTCTGTAGCCACGTTCTTTAAGTTCCTTAGGCGTAGAGCCTTTTTTTTTTGTTATATATATACCTTTGTCAAAGCTGTTGATCGGCAAATCCATATAAAAAGGAGAATCAATGCACTCCAGGATATGTACAACCAATTCTGGGTTTGCAGTGGGAAACGGTTTTAGCACATCGGACACATGCTGAGCATAGGTTTCTGCTTTATTCTAGGCATTTCTTGACCAAAATTCAGTTCTTCTTTTAATTGGGGACTTATAGGTAGGTTGAGCAAAGTTTTTTGGATTTAAAGAGTGATTTTTCAGTCGTTTTTGTAGCAGGTGCTCTTCTCTTTTAGTTTGTTTGTTTTTATCCTTTTTATGGTTCCATTGAAGCGTCTCTTATTCATGGCTAAACTTCTGTTGCCTAACTACCCAAAAATTTATTGAATTAAAGACAATTTAATATTTTATAAACCACACATTCTACTAATCTATTGTAAAGACATTAATTTTAAATACTTGAAATTTACTTTTTATATAAAACTAAATACTGCTCAACCCACCCATATAGCTGCTTCGCATGCCTTCTTTTGCTTTTACAATTCCTTTGCCATCTGCAACTGCTTTTGCATCTTGTGCACGTTTCACGCTTTGTGACGAGGATGCATAAAGGATATGCCCCCAAGGGGGCAATTCGTGGCTGTGTAGCAGCAAAAGAAACAGCAGCAGCGAATGAAGCAAGGAATCAGCATGACTTGTCTTGCGGTAGCCTTAAATTGGTTTGAATGCATGTGAATTGAAGTTGAAGTCGGTGTTGATGTGCACAGCGACCCCCTTTCCATGTTTTTGACTGCCAGGCAGTCTCAGCTGACATCACACGCTTTGCATGAATATGATGATTGTTGTTTTTGTTTTTGTTGATGTTGATGTTATTTTAGTTGCGTTGGCTAAGCAAAAACACAAATAAACCGACACATATCCGACATAGACATATACACACACACACACACTATTTTACGAAGGAATGATGCTGACGAATTTGGTCGACTATGAAGTACGCTGCACATAGTTTAAGGCAGAGAGGGTTTAGGTCCGTCCATCTTTTGTATATTTGAATAAGTAGATCTCAGAGCTCCTAAAATTGGATTTTTAGATTTCCCTCTATCAGACGTAAGTGATGTGTGTAGAAATATGGGAAGCCCCGCTCACATTGCACCTATTTAACTAATAGGCGCAATAAACATTTTAGAGCATCTCAGTAAAGTATTTTGATGCCAGGCTCAAAGCTGGCTTTTGCTCTAATTTAAATTTGGCTTACAAACATATCTCAATGTGCAAAATTTACAGGATATTTCTTAGTCTTCTAGCAGGCTAAAATATTTCAAAATAACTGCATACAAAACATCATTCTCACTCATAACATTTCGCATTGCTGTGTCATGCATAGCACATCCATCGTCTTGTCTTGCGCCAAGATGAATTTACCTGCGGCTAAAGTTGTTAAGTTGTTTGCATGAAAATTGTTGCCTTGCTATGCACTCACAGCTGAAGACAACCAGGAGACGTTCGCTGCAGAGTGATATACTTGTATGTATGTCCTGTGAGTTCTTCGCTCCTTTGCCGCACTTTAATTTCTTTAATGTATGTTTTACTAATGTTTCACATCAGTCTGGATTGTTTTTTTTTTTGTTGCAACTGAGTTTTAGAATTTCTGTTTAGTTCGGTTTTTGGTTGCTCCTTTGATTTCCTTGCCAAATGACTGACTCAGTTTGCATATTTCATTTTAATTGATTTTTGAATTTTTGATATTTGTGCATTTCACATTTGCAATTCTCCATCGTCTGCTGCTGTATCTGTTGAAATTTTGAAATGAAATATTTATTAAATTAACTCACTTGGCACTTGGAATTGATGAGTATTGGTTGTATGTGTGCTGCTTGTTAGTTTATTGTATTTATTAGTAAGATGAGAGACTTTTGTGTAGCAGTAGGGGGAGTTAGCTAAAAGCTTTTCGTATATTGGAAATTTTGAACAGAGTGAAGCATGAGCTGGCTATTGTTCGATATTGTCATGTCACACAATCACATCCGGCCATTAAAATAAACTACATCAAATTCAGAGTTGTATATGAAATTAATGTATTACAAATAGGAAGACAGAGCTGTGAGATGGATGTGATATATAACCCAATTATCTGACGCTTGCGTAATCAAGTACGTGTAGGCCGTATTGAGGTGCCATTGTAAACCAACTTTTTCAGCAGCGTATCTCCTTAGCATAATAGAGAAAATAGCACGTTATCTGCGCCTATAAATCTTACTGTGCAGGATGCTTCAGAGTGCATAGGAAGTTACAATAAGGATATTCACTTAGAAGATTGGGCAATGAGAATCGTAAGATAGTTTAAATGATCAACGCAGGAATAGTTTGGTCCAAAGTTATCCAACTTCTTCAATTACCGCGCCTTGGTGAGGAGCTCTTCATGATAACTTCGAACATCTATTGCCATCTTTTGAGCAACTGCTTCGTTCATGAATCCTTTATTGTTCGTCGAATGCGAAATATGTTAAGTACTTTATCCAATATGTATTGTGGTGTTGGTTGGTAGCTCCAAAGTTAAAACAAGCAAACTCATGGTATGTGTGGACTGTCTTTTTGGGTTATAAACCATCAATCAAGCTTATGCCTAGGTGATTAAACAAAAGCTCGGTTTGTAATTTGTGAACATTGAGCTTGTCGTTGGCCCTGTTTTGGTAGTATTGGGGCTTTGAGCGATATTTTATTATATCAACCATTTGGAGGTCACTATAGGTGTTCGCTTCTTGAATTGTTTTAACATTCATGGAGTATTCTCTTAATGAGGAAATATCCAAACTGATTCCGAGTTTAACTATTGAGAGACTGTTCTCTGCTACTTATTCTTCAACAATGAGTATTTGGAGACTGTAAGCGATACTTGAAGGCTCTTTCACTTACACCCTATAAAGTCTCATTGTTGTGGCTGTATGAACAAATAGACTTGACCGTCTGTTTGGGTGTCTGTCGAGAACTTGAACTTGTAAAACATAGAAACTTCAAGTTTTCAGCCTTTGTCGCTCCTAATTTCTCTTTAGATAATTAGAAATAACACGCTTACCCCTTTGATCCTGATCCCATAAAAATCTGCTCTTCTTTTATGAGTTTTTCTTTGCAGATTTTGTAGTACAAAGTAGTTTAAGAACTGTAAGTTTAGAAAGAATAAAGAATGTCCAAATTTGTCGTATTACATAATTAGGTAATATTCAGTTCTTTATTAACTATTTTTGAGCAGCTGTACCTTCTCTTGTATAAAAAATTATTTTTTTGTTATTTTTAGGCCCTGTACCGAAGGTACAAGAGCCTATTGGTTTTGTGCAAATGTATGTAACAGATAGAAATAATGGTCGGAGACCTCCAGTATGGTCAGGAGTGATAGAGGAGTCGATATAGACATGTCCGTCTGTCCGTCTGTATGAACGAAAGGATCTCGGAAACGGTAATAGATAGAGACTTCGCGTTTTTTGCATTCGACTAGGACTGCTTCGGAATTTTACAAGTTTATTTTAAAATGTTGGTTGCAATGCAACTCCACATCGGATACTGAGACAATATCCTACGCACAATTGGGTATTAATCCACAGCCACCACGTTTTAACGCCTAGACACATCATCCAAGCGAGTCAAAAGTTTGTTTAGCATCAAGGAAAGCTGTAGCTAAATATTGCATAATTTCGAAGCCTCTGATTACCTCCTTTACAATTTTATGTACCAGTTCCGGAGTTCCATGAAGTCGTCGATTTACAAACTGGTGGTCTGGAAGTATGTCTCTATCAAAATTATGAAAGCACACTCCGAAAAAATATACTCTGTTGATGACAGACTCAGTGATAATAATTATCTCCTCGTATTTATATTATCTAGAAAAATGGTCAAGCCTAAACCAGGTATTAAATAGAAGCACCTGCAGAAGAGCAAGCGAATTTTTTGAAATCAAGAGCAACATTTTTAGCTTTCAGCAGTCGTCTAGTTTAACCGGTGAGAGATAACAGGGGGCACTAGGTGACTGATTTGTCAATAATGCTGCAAAGAAAGAACGGAGTGAACTGTTGCTGTTTGAGGTTTTAATAGGAATTGGATGATAAGCCGCTTGTTTTAATTATTTTGTGGCTGTTGTTCTATGTGAAGCAAGAGCATTATTCATATAAGAATATTCATTTTTACAATCTTCAATTCCTTTAAGTTTTCCCTGAAGTCTTTCTATACCTCTGCTATCTTTCGGTGTTCAATCGTGCGTCAAACTGTATACTCCTGTAAAAATTTTTTACTAGGTTCCATTGGTAAAGACAAAACTATTTTCTCTAATTTGTTTCTAATTACTGTTCATAATTGACATATATATTCCAACTTAAATGTCATATAATGAGCAACAATTTGCAGAAAAAAAAACAAACTTTGCATTGTTATATGTTGCTTTTGAGTATATCTTCCGCAATGGTAAATAAAACCACAGGAGATACACGTATTTGTATCTGAGCCATGCACTTAAACACAAAACTAAACAAAAACTATCAACAGACACCAACCACAAAATAATAAAAAAAAACTTCAAAATCATGCTGAAAATAAGAAAGTACAGAGCAGTCGAGTGTACACAACTTTGAAATACGCTGCAACGCTTATTGAACCTTAAATTTTATAGGTTATATATTCAGAATCCGTGTGAGATATTTTATGAGATTTGTATAAGTTAAAATAAATTTGTCATTTAAAGCTGAACTAAAGCACTATATAAAGTTTTACTTAACAAAACCAAGAGAAGGGAACAGATATGTATGGAGAAAATTTCGTAAAAAAATTCAGAAAGAATGTGCAAGTTTTTATAGATACTACAACTTAGAATGGGGTTGGAACGTTCATTGAAGACTGATTACTAGTTATCTGTAGAGGAAATAGCAGAGACTAAATATTCAAGCTCAAACTCTTATAATCTCCAAGTTCTCATTATTCATACGAATAGTCAGATAGACGGATATGTCCTTAGTGACTCGACTTTTGATGTTGAGCAAAAATATTTATCTGCTTTATGGGGTCTGCCTTCTATCTGTAACATACATTTCCACAGATTTAATATACCCTTCTAGTGCATAGAGTAGAAAAAAAAAAAGCGAAAACCAAAAACTAAAACTGCACACTTGTGTCTACTTACGCTTGTCTAGTGTCATCATACTCACCATAGTGCAACAGCTTCAAGGAGTATAGCTGCCACATGCAACGCCCATATTCAACGCCAAAAGCATCATCTACAGCAGCAACAGCAACTCATCTCATCAACTTAAATCGCGCGGCAGCTGAACGCGGTAATGATTGTCAGTTGCAGAAGTTGCGCTATCATAAGCACAAGTGGCAACAACTTCAACTTCAACCTCCAACTCAGCTGCTGCTGCTACTTCTTTTGCTAAAATGGAGAAAAAAAGATATACTTCCATTCTTCGAAATTGTTCGCTCGTTTTTTTATGTGTTTCACTTGAACAAAACGCTCAACTCTGACACACTTTTGCACAGACGCTCTAACTACTTTTCGCTTACTTCTATTTTAAATCTTTTAGCTGAGCCAATTTTATTTGGCAAAAAATATAAGAAGAAAAAAATGGCATCCTTTCAACGGTTTACATAAGCACCAAAACGTATTTTATTAATTTGCGCTTGAGTTACGAGCGCGCTGCGTGCGTTGCACATAAACACGAAATGTTGCATGATTCGCGTGTACGCGTATGTTGTTGCATGCAGCACATCCTGTGTCCTTGCCACGTAACGCGCCGTCAGCAGCTGTTGGCAGCAGCGCATTTATTTCGAGGCTTATTAAATGTTATTGATGCTGAGTGTTGGAGAGAGGGAGAGAAAGGAGCTGTAATTAGGTTGGGCTATAATTTCACATCAATGTTGAGTTTTAATTTTTGGAAAAATACCGTTAAGCACGCCTTCACATAATTACAAATTCAAACTAATTGCAAGCGTTGATGCTTTTTAAATATATCAGAAATTAATGTTCATGCTGACACGTGCTCGAAATTGCAAACTATTCATGCTACAGCGCGCAATTATGTTTTGTTGCAGGTGCTGAAGGGAAAGTTAAACGTGCACATTGTCAGTCAATGATATTTAATTTAGCATAAGGGTACTCACGACTTTTGAAAAAAAAAAGGCAAAGCAAAAGGTAAAAATTTTTAATGTATAAAAGGACTTGCCTAATTCCATATATGTACTGTCAATCGCCTTGATATTTGAAATACAATCCGCCTACTCAAATAGTTAAGAAGCTTAGCCACCTTCGATTCGTACTAAAAATTACTTCTTTCGATGCCATTAATATGTATGCCAAATTTCATCTTTGTACCTCAATTTGAGCCAACGATATGACGAATTTTTAAAGTAAAACTTCTTTACCTTAACTTCGTTACAAAAAGGGTAGCGCGCGAGTTGAGAATCGTTGAGTGAAAGTACGGAGTGCAAGAAAAGGGGGAATGTTCGTGTAGCTAGTCTAATAACTTTTAAAGAGTGACGCGTGTGTGTGTATATTACATATTCAACTTCAATAGTGTGCAAAGTGAAACGGAATTCAAGAGGAGAAAACCATTGGCTTGTGAGTCTGAAGCATAGAAAATGAGTGCTTATGGATGAGTAAGGTCTGCTATATATATTTCTAGCCTGAGCAACAAATCATATTTCCAGATGGAATCTGACGTCTCCATCGTAAAGTCTGAAATTTTTTAGGCCTATCTTACTGTGAACACTTACGCGCGCAATTTGGTTTCTTTGCAGGCACCTGAAAAACTCATCTCGCCCCAAAAAATGGGATTAAGCCGTAAACATTTTCTTGCGATGTTTTATTACGATTTTCGACGTCAAGAACTTAGTGGAATAATTGACTATGTCATCAATTTCAGACACACGCTTCAATTAATTTTTCTGACGATGAAGCTCGATATCTCTAGATTGCAAATTTTCTCCGACAATGAAAATAGTCACTTTGCCGATTGTCGGAGAATTAAACCTCCGTCATGTGCTTTGTCAGTTCTAATGACGATATAATGGCTGTCGGACAGCATCCGATCCAATGATATTTTGAATATTTTAGCTAAATCATTGTTTTGATGAAAAAACGTTTGTTGTTCTTGGACAATGATTCGCTTTACTGTTGAATTGTGAGTACAACGCCTATTAATTGCTGCCGCTATTTGACGCATATGTATGAATAGATCGGTTCGTCTCGTTTAGCTTTTCAAGAATATATAGACTTTATGGTTTCTACGATGTCTTCTTCAATGTACTACAAACTCTCTCTAATTTCATGTCATATTATATGTAAAAGGTTTGAAAATAACAGTCATCCGGCGATAAACAATATTGAACCGAACTATAAACTGAACTCAAACCAACGAAAAGTTTTAATTATAATTTTAATGGACACTCAAAAATGTACTCCAATATTTATAGAATTTGGGAATCAGGCACTCAGAGAGACAATGACTATGAGACGCTATCGAATTCATATCAAATAATAAATCCAAAGCTATGTCAAGCATTATGCTTTAACATTCAAAAAACAAATTAAACCCACTACACACATACACATACGAATGCAATGTAGTGGTGTGAAAATCAACTTCATTTCCTTTAGGAATTTCTTATGTCAAGCAAAGACATTCAATATTCACATACAAGTCCGCATATTTCTGCGCAATGTGACAAGTTGCTTTTCACATTCTGATTGAGATTATTTCCACTTGCAATTTTCTTTTGACACATACAAAAGCAGCAGCACTCAGTACTGTCAGCCAGTAAACCGAATGAACATTTTTGTACTCAATGCATATCTAAGGATGTACGAGTGTATCTACACAAAAGTGAATGAGGCGAGTGGATACTCGTACTAGCTGAATCGAATCGCAGACACTCGCAGCACTTGATAAGGTTTGGCTCCTTGTGAATGTGTGAATGCGATGATTACATACATAGATTGCTCTTATGTTGTTGATGATGATGAATCACTATGGAGATATGCATATGTATCTATGCTGTGCGACAAACGATTTGACGACAAACATATTTCCATCTGACATGACATAGAAATTACATACTTTGAGCTGCATTTTTATTATACACTACGACTGCATGCTCTCACTACTAAGGAGCAAATAATCTAGCAAACATCAAATGACGTGCTTTGGTATTTTGATATTAAGCCAAATGTTCGAGTTTGATGAATGTGTAGGCAGTCTTTTTTTATTTTCATTTAACTTCATTTGAAAATGAAAAATTCCAGGCATACCTTTGGTTTATTACGACAACAAAGAAGCTGACGAAGGACTTGTGTTCGCATTCAACCTGCAATGGCATCATTTGTGCATTTGACAATGGTTTACTGAGTTCAAAGGTAGTCGTCTTTTGCTGAAGAATGAATTTCAAATCATGCATCTATGCATGTGAGTCTGAAAAGAAATCACTTTGTTCAGTTCTTTCGCCGGATTGGCATTGACCTCATGGGACACTTCGATTTTGGCAAACACACGACGACTAGTCACTTGATCTGGAAGTCTTACAAGGTGGTATGGACAAGCGTATCATTGAGAAGTTCAAGAAGGAAGCTTGGGAAATGTGCAAAGGTTCCTTCAATTAACCAGAGGTTTTGTATTAAATAAAGACCGAAGGATATTGTTCGATGAAAGTTCGAAACCGCCAAGTACTACGTCAGCATCATCCACGCAGATGGACAGAGATATTTCATCAATAAAATTGCATGCAAAAAAGTATACCCCAAACCGATTGTGTTGTCTTGATTGTTGGTGCCCGTACCTCTGAATTCGAAGCTAGTATCTCTAAGAACGACTCTTGACCACGCACTGCTTGCGTTCACCATGGGTGTTGAATGTGGATGTAAACAAGATGGATCTATGGGAGTCACCATACAACGAGTATGGAACTGTCTTCGTACATGAAGAAGAGCGGTTACAGTCCAGCTGCAGTTGCTTTCGTTCCAATCTCGGTCTGGCAAGGTGATAATACATTATAGCCCTCCAACAACATGAACTGGTTTTAGTAAAGGAAGAATGAACGTAGGAATGACAGCGCTGAAGGCAAGAACCTCATCGATGCTTTGGATGCTATCCCACCACCATATCGTCCAACTGAGAAGCCCCTGCGTTTGCCACTCCAGTATTGGATCATTACCAGTCGATCAATTCTCACATTGCTTGCAAATTCGCCGAAATCAAGGAGAGATCAATCGTCATTCCGGCAAGACCACCGAGGATCAGCCACAACTCGTCAAGTCTGGAAATGCTGTTATTTTCTCCTTTGTGCTATCTAAACCTCTGTGCGTGGAGTCCTTCTCAGTGTTCCCCACTGGGTCGTTTCGCTATCCGTGATATTAATCTTCGCGGTTGGAGAAGTATTTCCAAACAAATGGTCGCTTGCTTCTTCGCAAAAACCGAAAAAATGGCAATCACATCTGTAAATCCACATAGGAGATCAATTAGAGGTTTTCGCAAGGTAGCACCTTGAAAACTAGCTGGCAATCAGCCAATCTGCCTCGACGGTATAGTGATGTTTCAACCAAGCGCAAAGAAATCCTTGGGGCTATTTCCGAGCTGCTGGCTCACTGTCAATCACCATATCACTGCAGTTGTAAGTACCTGCCATGAAGTGGTTTTGGCTTCTTAATCAGATTAATAAGCTTTTAATGCAGAGTAGAAAGATGATCTTACAGCAAAGCATCGCTCCAATATGGAGATATTGTATTCAAATTAAGAGTATCGCTTTAACGCACAATCGGAAACGGTTTTAGACTCTTAAGAATAGGAATGGTTCCATTCCTCCATTGATGATCCCTTCGAACATAATCACTGGAATGCCTGGTCTAATTTGACTGCCAACACCAAGATTCAAATTGTCGACAATGATTTGAGTGTCACCAATCCTACGGGCATTGTTAACGCTGTTGAGAAGAACGCTTGCAACTGTTTGCTGTTCGAGGTCACCAGTTTTTACCGTTCCATTCAGGGTCATTTTGCCAAAACGGCTGAGGCACCATGGTGTCGCATCGTTCCGGTGACGACACTTCATTGACTTGGTAGTTGGTCTGTCGACCGGTCAGATCAAGACTGGTCCGCCATGCTTCTCAGAGCGTCTGGCTAAGTGCTACCAGCTTTTGCGCATTGAGGAGGAACTCGGCGCCAGTGCTAAATTTGCTGGCAAAAACTTCAGAAAGCCACAGTAAGCATATACACTCATTTAAACTGTTTTCCCCACTTTAAAGGAGGTAAAAAATGGCCCAAATACCGCCTTCGTTCACATTTTAGCCATAAAATAATACTACTCTCCAGAAATTAGCTTTTTTGTTCACCCGTTGTGCGTTGATGGCTGAATTAAGGAGTCAGTTAATCAAGTCAAGCATTTTTATACCCTGAACCCATAAAGTAAAAGCATATAACAGATAGAAGTGGGCTTGGCAGAGTCCACAAAGTATCTATAGATATAGACATGTCCCTTTTTTTGACTTTCCGTATGAACATCAAGAACTCGGAGACTATTAAAGATAGAGATATTTAGATTCGTCTATTTCTTCTTCAGATCACTTGTATTCAACGAAGATGCTAATCTCCCTCTCTCTACGAAGTGATTGGCACTTAACATGCAACATCTTATTCCGATTTTTTGATTTAAAAAAATTTTGTTGGTGTTACCTTTGCTAGAAATACCAAATTTGGTCTAACTTTAATTCTTAAAATATTTTCCATTTGGACCCAGATACAAATCGTTTCCACCTTTCTGGGTCTTGTATGAAAAAAAATTAACTTGTTGTTTAATTAAATTTGAATAGAAATGCAGAATTTATAATATTTTGCATCAATCCTAACAAAATATTGCATTAGGACCCAAATAGTATTTTATAAAATAGGTGCCCCCTAAAATGTCTGGACATGACCGCCTGGTTGCCTATGAAAAAAAAAGAACTTGGAGTACAAGAGCCTATTGGTTTTGTGCAAATGTATGTAACAGGAAGAACTAATTGTCGGAGACCCCCAAAGTTACCCCCATTATGGTCAGGAGTAATAGAGGAGTCGATATAGCCATGTCCGTCTGTCCGTCCGTCCGTCCGTATGAACGAAAGGATCTCGGAAACGGTAATAGATAGAGACTTCGTGTTTTTTGCATTCGACTAGGACTGCTCCGGAATTTCACAAGTTTATTTTAAAATTTTGCCCCTCCCCCCTTCCCCATAAACTCACCCCCAAGGGTAAAAATTTCTTCGGCACAAAAAAAATTGAGCACACCAGTATAAAGTTAACGTCCTTCTAAGCCCAAATCAAAAAATGACGATTTTATAAGCAATTGAATTTGAACGACCCCCCTTTTCTTTCATTCATATTCGCGCAGTGAGAAGTGGTCATGTGTTTGGTCATAGGCTCGGGAAACATTTAATGTGTTTGTTAGGCGACCTGAACTGATACAGGGCCTCTTACAGTCGGTTACGCCCGACTGAAATTTCCTTACTTGTTCTTTTTGAATTTTTTATTGAAATCTTGATGTTTAAAATATGAAATAAATATCTCTCACGGATCAAGGTATAAATATATGCCACACGAAATTTAAGGGTTATTGGGTTATATACGAGACAAAAAAATCGAATATTTACGATATGAAGTTATATGATATTTGATATTTGATATTTGATATTTGATATTTGATATTTGATATTTGATATTTGATATTTAATATTTAATATTTGATATTTGATATTTGATATTTGATATTTGATATTTGATATTTGATATTTGATATTTGATATTTGATATTTGATATTTGATATTTGATATTTGATATTTGATATTTGATATTTGATATTTAATATTTGATATTTGATATTTGATATTTGATATTTGATATTTGATATTTGATATTTGATATCAGCTACATTGCCTACAAAATTATTTGTGTAGTGTATCAAAAAACTGTAAATTAAACCATTTGTGCTTTAATGTGCACATGGGGCGTATGTGTGACATAATATACAACAAATTACGCATACGCCTAGCCTATTTCCAATTGTATCTGATACAAACAAGCTCATAGATTTTATGTATATCGCACATCTACTATTTGTTTCATTAATAACAATGCAAACAATTGAAATAAAATGATAAAGCGCAAAGTTGAAAATGACAAAAGGATATATGTATGTATGTATATCCAGTATAGATTATATAGAAATATAACCGATGAAGTACGTTGATGAATTGCAAACGGATTAAAGTTTATCGCTGGCATATGGCTGGCATCAAAAGGCAATGTATCTATGCGGGAATGAATGAAAAGCTTTTGTGCAATCGCGATTATTTGCGGCATGAATAGAAGAATGTCAGAGTGTAGCTGCAGCGTATGAACGAATGAACGAGCGGATGATGATGACTGCGCATTGAAATGGATTTCCGTTTAAGCGGGAGCGGGAGTAATTCAGTGCTACCGATTTGTGTTGAATGCGAAATGAATGGGTAATAATTTAATGCACTCGCAAGCATGCAGATACACTACTACTCATACGCTACATTGTTGCAGCTATATATATATCTCATGTTACAGTATGTATGCCATATAGTATAACTTTACTTTATCAACTTCCCTCCCATCTGCCAACATACAAATCAAGCTCACGGCACACGGCTTCTTCCATCCGTCCGTCCGCCCGTCTGTCCATCACCCATTTTGTTGCCATTTGAAACGCAAAAGCTAGGCAGGAAGGAAGTTACCGGAACTTGGGCGTGTTATGTTACCCACTTCTATGTCTTCTGCTTTCGCGACATGCAACAAACTACTCTACTAAGAGGCAACTTAAACTCCCTCGTGTTCCACATACTTGCAGTACTACACATCCATAATTCACAGGTGCGCTCGTATGCAGCGGCAGCAGTGAGTTGAACACGACAAGAGTGCCGCGCATTTCTGGGAAGTGATTTCAATGCATAATTTAATGACATGATTGCAGATTTACTACTCTGTATGAGCTGCTGTGTATATAGAAGTAGTTTATATGTGTACAGACGTATAGGTATTCCTCCACAACATCATCATCGTCGTCGACGTCGTCGTCGACATGCAAAATGATTAATAATCGCGTGTAGTCGGATTTTCATTGTGGAATTCGAAAATGCGACTTGCAAAATGCGCATAATTGCGTATAATCCATTATGAAGTGGCATCTATTTGAAATGGCTGTTCCACATTTTTTTTTACGCTTGAATTGAAAAAAAAATTTTATGATTTATGTGAAATGGTTTTGCATACACTTTATCCGTAGAGTTAAGGGGTTTATTAAGTTTGGAAAAAATGTATGCAAGAGGCATTAGGCGGAAAGGCAAAACACATAAAGTATATATATTCGAAATCAGCAACATATAGACATGTCCGTCTGTCTGACTTTCTGTATGAACAACGAGAACTTGGAGACTATAAGAGATAGAGCATTCAAATTATTTAGATGCTTCTATTCTATCTTTAGATAACTTGTTTTCAATAGAGCTGCCAACCCCCTTCCTAAGGTGGAGTTGGCATTTACCACACAAATCTACTCCATCTATTTTAGATACGTCGAATATGGTGTATTTTGAGTCACTCTTAATAAAATATACCATTAAGGTCCAAATCAGACACCAAAAGGCATATCACCCTACAAAAAGTCAAGTCTATATAGACATATACACCTGTCTGTCCGTCGATCCGTCTGTCTGGTTGACCAATGAACATCGAGAACATGGAGACTATATATTTAAATATTAAGATTCTTCTATTTCTTTTTCAGATTTGTATTTAATGAACATGCCAAAGAGATCTATGGAGCAGGGAGGTTGTGCTTCATTTTTAAGAGCAGCCGGTCGTACCATATGCCATCGAAAGCTTGCTGAATATATACAAAGACAGCTTTACAATACCCTTTATTATCAAATGCCTCTAGAATATTATTTTCGACTTTGTAAAGTTGTTCGTCTGTACCATGTCCTGAACGAAATTCAAACTGTCGAACTGGAAATAGAGCTTTGGAATCTATTATGTCATATAATCTGTCAGTCTCTCCCAAACTTTCGAATTCGATGGGAAAACATTAAACGGTCGGTGTGATACAGATTTACTTTCCGTTTTGTGGATCATTATTATCTCCGCATTGAACAGCGTTACCAAGAAGAGAAGAGCTTTTATGAGCAGAGTATTGAGGAGTCGTTGCATATTATATATTGTCCGGGAGCTTTGTACTTTTTGAGACCTTTTATGATGTTTGAGATCACCGACAAGAAAACTAGAGAAATAGGAATATCCATCTGGAGTGGAGATTTTTTTGTCATAAAGTAATTCGTTTGGTTTTGTTGTATTGCTTATATAAAAGGTTGGCAAAATTTTAAAATAAACTTGTAAAATTCCGGAGCAGTTCTAGTCGAATGCAAAAAACACGAAGTCTCTATCTATTACCGTTTCCGAGATCCTTTCGTTCATACAGACGGACGGACGGACAGACGGACATGTCTATATCGACTCCTCTATCACTCCTGACCATAATGGGTGTAACTTTGGGGGGTCTCCGACCATTATTTCTACCTGTTACATACATTTGCACAAACCCAATAGGCTCTTGTACCTTCGGTACAGGGCCTAAAAATCTCATGGACCGAATTTCCATCTGCGAATCGCCCCTGAATCGCAACAAAATCGATCTGTTTCTGAAGCGAATGGTAATGGTCGATGAAAAGAAGACGACAACGGTCGTGGGTGAAGAGTAGCGAAGCAGCTCAACCGGATTGACGGTCAGGAAGCTTTTGCTATGTGTTTGGTGGGATTGGCAGTGAATCATTTACTATGAGCTGCTACCCTATGGCCAAACGCTCAATAACGGTCGTCTACTGTGAACAACTGTACCTCTGGAAGGCAGCAATTGCCCATTAATGGCCTATAAGAAACAACAAGGTTTCCAGGACGCCAGGTTTCAGTCAAAGTTCATTTAAATATGAAGGAAAAGTGTTGGATGCTCTTTCCTCCAGTAAAACCTATAGATTTAATTATCAAAAATGTTGCTCATGAACCATCTTTTTTAAGTCATAGTCAATATGATCTTGCGGTTTTGTACGAAACGGCAACCGCTGCGCTTTTATCTTATCACAACCTCGGCTTTGAAAAAGGGATCAAAGCAGGACTGTTGGTTAGTTCTCAACAGCAAAGTCAAGAGCTTCACAGATATTCTGAATGAACAAATCAAATATTTTGTAGCTCTCCATAGGTTGTGTGCAGGTCCATAAGGTTTAATATTTTGAAGGAAATCTCCAAGTGTGTAGTTTTTAAGGTCTATAAGCCTAAATTTAAGTTTCTCCGCGACTCTGTTTAGAATATTTTTATCTTCGGAATTTGGTGTTTGCTGTCATATTTGCCGCATGCTTCTTTTTTCGATTATCAGGTCGTTTAGCTCTCAAGAGTAGTATAACGAATAGTATGTATCGGAAGAATCGAAAGTTTTTTTTCCTCTTCAAAGGTGTAGCATTGTCAGGGGCTTTGTGAATTTTTTTTTTACTAAGCCACTCTATTGTGTTGCTAACGAACTTTCTACTATTTAGTTAAATTTTTAGAGATTTTTTATTAGATGATTGCGTCTACTGAGAACTAATATGGATGACAAGATCTGAGTTGTCTGAGCGCATGTCTTCTAGATCGAAGCTTATTACTTTCGCTAAGTCTAAAATATGAGGATACCGATTAGGTCAGAATGTTGCGTTTCCTGTCTGTCGAAACTGTGTGGACTATCCTCTTCTTAAATTAATCTAAAAACTAATTAATATAAACCATATATTGCTCCAAGTTTTATAAAACAATTTCAAGCACTTTTAATTATGCAAATGCGCCATGAATATAATGCTATACAGAATACTTGCTAATAATAATAATAATATGCCATAGAAACACTTTGAACTATCTCTTCAATTGCATTAATTTTATGCAGTAGGTCAATTGAATTATTACCAATTCGATCTTGAGCTTAGAGTGCAACCACTAAACGGAATTACACAAAATAGCCATGAGGCGTCCGAGAAGGCGCATGTATTAACATTATTAATAGATACTGCATAGCCACACACACACACACACACACACACTCATAGCTATTGAGGACATGTGTGTACATTATATTTTGTTGTGAAATATGTTGGGTCATAATAATTAAATATCACTCATACGCACTGGTTAACAATTTTATGGATACAAGCATGCAAGGACACTCCCAATGTCGCCCTCGCAACGAAGTATACTCGGACAATTTACCATAAACATTTTACATGAATTGCATAACTTTGTGTACAATTATGTTGCTTGGTTGGAATTGTTGTTGTTGTTGTTGCAAACTGGTTATTTTGTGCAAGGAATTTAATTTATAGACTAAGCAGGACAGCAAAATTTGAGCAGCTTTGTTGCAGTAATGCGAAAATATACTACATACTTTATGCATAATTTTGTTTGATAAACTACAAATTCTAACACACACACGCACACACACACACAGATACAAACATTTATATTATATGTTCTCAAGTACAAATTGTATATAATTGACTTTTGTGCATTTGTATTTGTGTGCTAACACAGCAGCATATCTCATTATTTAATTGAAATTGTTGCTGAAATTATTATGAAAATATTTACACGCACACATAAGCATTTCACAAAGTAAAACCGAAACAAATACACATTCACACACACACACAGCCACATTTCTCAAATCAATGCTGCACAAAGTGAATTGATAATGTTTACATATTCATTTGTGTGGGTTTGTTGCTGTGTATATATTATTATTTTACTGAGATTCCCCAAACAGTTGTCAATTGTTATTGTTATTGTATTTTGCACAGATATAATGAGCTCTCTGTGTGTGTGTGTGTTTGAATAAAATTTAAAGACTTTTATTTGTGTTTGTATGAAGTCATTTCAATAAATTTGTTTAAACAAGACATAACGGGTGCGCCATATCGAGCTTCGGTATGAAAATATTGTATAACTTTGGAAAAAAACAAAAATTCATGGAAAATTACAATTCATTTGAGTTGTTGTTGTTGAATACAATATCGACCAAATGGCCACCTTTGTTCTTGATGGCAAAAAGTCTCCTTTTTCGAGCATTTTCCATGACTTTCAAGAGCATATCGGCCGAATACTCTCCTTGAGCTCTGTGATGGTATTGGGCTTGCTCATGTACACTTTACTCTTCAGATAACCCCACAAAAAGAAGTCAAATCCGGCGAACTCGGCGGCCAGTCGATATCGCCTCTTTTTGACACAACGCGTCCAGAGAATTTTCGCTGCAACAACTCCATTGTATCGATTGCTGTGTGACATGGGACCCTGTCCTGTTGAAACCAGAAGTTTTCTAGACCCTTTCGATGCATCTCCGGGCACACAATGTGCGCCAACATCCACCGATATCGCTTGCCGTCGACTGTTTCGCCTTTTTTGAAGAAGTAAAGGCCGATGATGATTGTTAAGTTATTCATGGCTCAAATTGTACTGAATTGACGTTTCCAAAATGTACCTACACAAGGCAATCGCTTCAAGAACGTCAAAGCTATTCAGTGTTTCTATACCGAAGCTCGATATGGCGCACCCTGTATACAGCATATTTACCTTTAGTAGATTAACAGCTTAATTGATGAGAAAAAGAAAATATAAACAATTTCCAAACGTAATAAATGGATGAGTAATCAAAATGCATCCAAAAAGAGCCACAGCCGTCTGAACCTGACTTGGAGTTACTTGAATTTCTGAACGCCATATGTCCAGTAATTGATCTTAGATTTCGCACGAATCAACTAATAAATTCTTTTAGTTCTTTGTTTGAGCTGCTGCGCCTTAGCTTTAATATGCGATTTATATGTCAGTCGACGATCCAAATGCATTCCAAGTTAGTTAACACAATTCATAATTTGTCTAAGCGAATGGTTTATTGATACGCTACGACCATCTTGTCTTCAAGTTATGTGAGAAGATTTGTTTGCATTTACCTTAATATTCCATTTGCATCCGATATAATTGAACTTGGAGGATGTTCGCATCATCAATAGCATTGTCTGCTGTAGCTAGGATAGCAGCATCGTCATTTACGGGCATATCTGCAGTATAGATGGTATAAAGCACAGGTTCTAACACACTTCCTTGGGGCATATCAGCTTTTATTGGATATATTTCTGAAAGTGAATACTTAAGCTTCACGTAAAGAATCCTTTGTGTAAGAAACGATCAAACAAAATGGTGTTTGAAGCGTCTTTTTCAGTTTATATAGCACTACCTCGTGCCAAACTCTATCAAAAGTCTGCTGAATATTCTAAAACTCAGCTGAACAATATTGCTTTCTCTCTAGCACGTTTGGATGGCATTATTCAATGGTGCTATGACCTTTCCTAAAGCCAAATTGAACATTTATCTTTACCGGACGTTTGATATAACGAGTTGCCCTCCATAGATTGTGCTCATCATATTTTGCAGGATCCATTGGTATTTTTGAAGAATTTCGATAGTAGATGTACTTGCTGTAGCCCAGAGGTGTAAGTCCAAAATGGCTTTAAATCGCGGTCCAAGAAGTCAGTACAAGTGCCTGGTTTTAGCTTTAAGTTGGATTTGAGTTTACAGTGCAGATGTACGCCAAGATATTTAACCTCCGTTTTTTTTTTGACATCGGTAAACCATTCAGTGTATCTGGAGATCATTTTCCAAGTTGCATTTTTCATGTGTACAGATTTTTGGTTGTTTACAGCAAATTTCCACTTGCTTAGCTTAGTCGTAATGAGTCCAAGCTACACCTGCAAGTAGTGCGAAGCTTCCATCGGGCTTTCACTACTTGAAATATATGTCGCAGTATCAACATTGTTTGTTTTTGGAAGGTCTGCTGTAAAAATGGTGTATATTACGGGACCGAATACGCTGCCAGTGCCTCACACTGCAGCATTTAATGGATATACCTTCGAGCATTTGTCAACATGTTGGACATTAATTTGAACATTATAAATTAAGGAGCAGGAAGCCACTTTTTGGTTTTGTTTTGGAAACCTGCGTGCCATACTTTGTCAAATGTTTGCTTAATATGCAAAAATTTGGCAGCACAACACGGTTTATTTTCAAATGCATCTACAATCTTTGATATGACATGCGATGACATCGTTAAATTGTGCTGTTACTCCTTCTGAATCCAAACTAATGTTCGGCTTTGATATTGGAGTCCTACAGGTCCAGTATCATTCTTCTTAGAAGTATCCAATCGAACACTTTCGAGAATGTCACCATCAAACTAATTGGACGATATGATGAAGCGTGTTTTTAGCTTTATTCGGTTTTAGCAACAAAATTACTTCAGCGCATATCCATTGGCTTGGGTTATTACCTTAGAATATATTATTATCTATCCTAAGCATTGCATTGTATTTGTATGTAATAAGTTTGATGCATTTTTTTCATGCCCGGCTTGGGAATCGTTCCACAAAGTCGGGAAACAATGCAACCTCAGTCACTAAAAATCGACACCATAGTGAGGATAGAGCTCTCCGCCAGCACCTTTAACATGTATGATAGCGAGAGTCTCGTAGCACCTGCCTCTTTGACGCGTGCTAACTCGATGGGTATGAATCGCACTTGGAGGTGTGTTGTAAAGGCATCGAATTGCAGTTGCACAGAGCGGCACCAATTGTTGAGAGTACTTTAAATGGGTGCAAGTAGAATAGGAATCTCATGAACTGTTTCTAGTGGCCATCCAATGGCAGAAGATGGCATCTGACTCAAAGTGATGCCCATCAATTTTGTCGTAAGCTGGTGATTTCTTAGTTTTAATCATATAAGGTTCAGCTTGCACTTCTGAGCAAGCATATTTGACAGGCTGGGCTCAGGATATTGTTAACCTTGACCAGAAATTTCCATTGCTGTGAACTTTTATAGTTTTTCTTTTTGCTGGTCGTTTGAGATAACTGGTTGCCCCGAGAGGCTATAATTTAGATCAGTTATGTAAGGCTTTAAATTTTTAGAACACTCTTATGCCGCATCGTCTTTAATTGTCCACAATGTGTCCTTAAGTTCTTCCCGCCATTTCTTGCAATGTTTTCTCACGGAACTTAGATCAATACTTTCCTTAATGTGAAGTTTTTGTTGCGATACTCCACTGCAAACGCCAAAATTAAGTAGCTCCGGTACTTTTTTGTGGTCTATTAGCCAATATGTGGGTTTTGCAGTGCTAAAAATTGAGTATTTATTATATGTGATGCATTTGTTAAGCTCTTTACTCTTCCGGTTCGCAATCCGAGATCATTCACCATGGTTTGAATTAAAGTCTTTTCACTTTGTCTCGCTTAAACATTTTTTCTCGTTACTTTACTTATTTTAGCTTTCTTTTACAATCACACTCATCATGATCTACACTTGCGCCCTAGTCGTTAAAGGCATCTCTTTTCATCGAATACCTTGTTCTTAGCTGCACCAAAATAAATGATTGCAGCACATTGCCACAACAGCTCAAATTCAATCTTAAAGACGAACCCGCTGAGTATTTTAAGCTACTAAGTCTTTGATTGCCAGTAATCTAAATGTAAACTTCATGTAAGTGTCCATGTAAAGTGTCCATTGCTTCTTTGAAGAAAAATTTTATACCAGAATGTTTCATACTTGCTACGCACAAAGCATTTAAATCTAAGCACGTCACTTCTTATGTGTGCCAGGCTGAACTTTAACCGCTGACGCAATGCAAATCTAAACAAGCTAATAATGGTATTAATTAAACGAAAATTAATTTTGTTATAAATTACACATATTGTGCCATGCGATGACCTTTGCCACAGAGGTAAATAGTCCTACACGAATAACAACAGCAGCAACAGCAAATCTGAGCAATAGCAATTAGCATGAATATCCTGCTGTGTGTGTTTATTGGCCATAAAATAGCTTATAGCAGCGCGATTGTGTGGAAGCAATAAGGTTAAGATACAAATGAACATAAAGCCGTACTATATATACTATATCTGCCATGACAACTCCTACAATTTGGTATATCGTATTTCACTAGCTGTCTGTGGTCAACACGCCAAAGTCAATCAATTCTTACAAATAACAATTGTAATTGGTTTCGAGTTACAAACGCTGATTAGCACAAATTGAAGTTGAACTTCTCCCGCAAAGATATTAAAGCAGTACAAATTCTTGCTTGTTTGAATTCAATTTTATACACACAGCTGCGTAGCTATTAAAATTCACACGTTTCCAGCTGTGAAACTTTCATTTGAACGTTTTAATTGTTAAAATGTTTTGCAAAACTGCCGCTCGAAATGCCACAGAAAAACATTTTCGAGAAATATTGAATAGAAAAAGAAAACTTCTAACTAAAATGAAATGAAATAGAACAGCATGGCACAACATAAAAGTTTTTCACAAACGAATGAATGGGCTGGCGAAAAAAAACAACAGAAAATTGAAAAAGGAAAAACATGAACCGACGCTTAAATATCCTACAAACAAAGTGTAAAATATTGCGAATGTATATAGGCTAACACATAGACATATTTGTTTTTTTTTGGTGTTGCAACACGTTTATAAATTGCTAAGCAAGAAAAAAATATATATGCCGCCCGCTGATGCAGAAACTTCATTTGAAAAATCATTGCGCAACATCGAAATAAACAGAATTTCTGGAAATTTTTTGTAAAACTCCCAGCGATTTAATAAAATTTTCGTTCAGTATTTGTCTGTATCGACTGGAAAAGAAGCAGACCTGCCCTTTAAGCGTAGCCAAGTTGAGGTCCCTGTAGCGGGTGTAGTTGCAGACGAACCAAAAACATCTAATGATGAGCCGCATGGCACGGTTTAACAGCTTTTACACCTTTAGTTGATTCGCCATTGAATCATTGCCCCAAACTCGCATAAGATTGGAGCAATTATGCATTTGTACTGCAAGGAGAGCTTGAATCTGATGCACAGCAGCCAGTTCATGCTGCACATCCTGTTCCAACATGTCGCCATCTTAGCTTAGATTTAGCCCTTGAAGGCTGAGCCTCAAATATATGAAGTAAGCTGGCTGTGCCAAGAGCATGCCTTGGCTATGCATTGTTAAGAACTAGGTGGGGTGAGTAACCTCTTTGGGAATAAAAAAAAATGTTTTTAAAAATTTGGATCGATATAAATATTTCCGCGATTTTTCAACTTATTGATTCCTTCCGAAATGTTATTTTCCGGAAGATCTGCAAAGTAGTCCTCCGCGGCGTCGATGTTCTCCTCGCACGAGCTGAATTTTTTATTGATAAGCAATTTTTTAAGGTTTGGCAAGAGACAATAGCCCGGGGGAGCCAAATCGGGAGAATAAGGTGGATGAGGAAGCAATTGGAGCCCAAAATCGTTGAATTAAGCCATGGTTCCGATACTCTTACATTTTTTTTGGCGTTATATAAGACATTTCGCAGCCATTTTGGTTTTCAATTGCTCCAATAATGCGAAGTAATACTATCTGTTGATGGTTTTTTCCTTTTTCGAGATAGTTCAAGAATCGTATGCCATGACAATCCCAGAAAACGGATGCCATAACATTTCCGACCCATTGAAACTCACTTGGGCGCTTCGGAGCACTAATGCCGGCTTTTGTCCATGGGCGGGCACTCATTCTGTTCTCTAGCATGCAATAATGGCCCAATGTTTCAAATGCCGCAAAAAGTCCACCCGATTCCGCACAAGCATGACCAAAAACTCTTTCGAAGTGTACTCGCGTTCGTATTTTTGGTCCGGAGTCAGCATGCACGGCACCCAGCGGCAGAATAATTTTTACGCCCTATATCGAAGGTACAAGAGCCTCTTGGTTTTGTGCAAATGTATGAAACAGGTAAAAATAATGGTCGGAGACCCCACCCCCCAAAGTTACCCCCATTATGGTCAGGAGTGATATAGGAGTCGATATGAACGAAACGATCTCGGAAACGGTAATAGATAGAGACTTCGTGCTTTTTGCATTCGACTAGGACTTCTCCGGAATTTTACAAGTTTATTTTAAAATTTTTACCCTCCTCCCTTCTCCATAAAATCACCTCCAAGGCTTAAATACAGATAACGTTCCTCTAAGCCAAAATGCAAGAAGTTCATCAAAATCGGGTAATAAATGACGATTTTATAAGCAATCGAATTTTAACGACCTATGATGCTTCCGTTCTCCCTTTTCTTATTCGTACAGTGAGAAGTGAGAGGAGCCACACACTTTTCGTCAGTACTATATTTCTTATTAATCTCCTCCCTTTTTTGTTTTGGACTGCTTGGTCCAAATATGGCAGATGCACCCAATACTAATCCTTGGGCAACTGCTAGCTCGAACACCTTTACTTTACGGTTGCGATCAAGAAGGTTACGTTTCACCCCTCCTAGTATTACATGTTAAAGCTTTTCCTGGCGTTGAGTTCATCAAGAAAATGTATGTCTGCTGCTTATAAACTAATGAACTGTACTGAACCACCGATTGCTGGGTGAGGTAATGACAAACTCGCCCTGACTTTCACCAGAAAGGAACGTTCCTCCAAGTAGGACCATAAAGTAAAATAGAGCGAGGACGATCTTTCATTGACCTTTTAAAGGAGGCCTGTTTACCAAACTCGATCAAATGTCTGCTCGATGTTCATGAAGATGGCATGGCCTCAGTGATTCTGTGGAGTTACTTTACCGTAAGATTGACAGAACGGAAGAGAAACTGATGGTCCGGGATCAGCCTGCGGGAATCCGCAATGATCGCAAGCGTAACAATGATTAATCTTCCCCAAACCTTCGAAATTGAAGACAGGATACTAATTGACCGGTTGGATCCAGGGTCCATTTCCTGTTTACCCGGCTTGGGAAACGTTCCAACTACTGCTAGCTTCCACACCGTCGGGAAACAATGCAACCTAAGTCATTGAGGGCAGAACTCTCTTGTAGCGGTTACACCCTCAGGGCCAAATGGGTCGTCAGGCATGTCAAGCTGGAGTGGTGCTTATAGAGAGAGTCTCGTAGCATCTGCCTTTTCGTCTGATGTTAACTCGAAGGGCAGTAATCGCTCTTCGAGGTGTGCTGCAAAGGCAATCGGTACCAATTGTCGAGAGTAAGAAAAATAGAAATGTCGTGGACTGTTTCTAGTGGCCATCCATATTGTCGAACATCTGCGTGCATTGTCGGTTTAGCTTTTACTTGCGTCGGTTGACTGCATGATGCCAGGCATGCTCTGTCCTCCGAGTGTTGCGACCGCAGAAATAGCCTTCGGAGTTCACGTTTTTACTGGAGAAAATTGTGCAGCTCATGGGACAAAATAAATTCCAGTCTGTTGCTTTGCAGGGCGTCAGCTCTATCTCTGGGCTTCTCAGAGTAGAGTTACAGTGCACCGTCAATATCCTGTTCAGATTTCAGTTCATTGTTATGATGCATTGCTTTCGTAGAAGGCATTTTTAAGAGGTGCATGTCTGTTTTCTGGTTAATTAGTCTCATTACTTGTGCATAACTTCTGGCAGCCGTTTCGAGCGTTTCGAGTCGTTTCAATTAGCGACAAGTAACACGAGCTGAGGAATGTGTATTGGGAGATTTTAATATTCCAGTGCGGAATTCTCTTCTTGGTGCCAAAGTTGATACATGTCGTGCGTTGTCGGTCATGATTAGGATACTTAGTTGGGCTATCTGTTGCGAGTATTTGCGCTGATGTCACTTGTACAAAGTGTAATAAATCTCTGCATCTTATGTTGCTTCTGGCAGAGCACCAGACTTAGTGGGGTTGCGTTCCAGTCACTGTCGATTAGTTACTTAGGGTTAAGGCATCGTGCAACGCACTGCATTTCGACATTATACCAGGGAATGCTAGGCATGCATTAGATATTGTCAATCTCTAAGTCTTCTATTTTTTGAAATTTTAGCAAAAAATTACGCAGTTTACTTTTAAATTCATAAATTTTCTGTAATTTTTCTAATTTATTTAAATTTTTTTTGATAACTTTTTGCAATTTTCAATACTTTATAAGATCAGCCAATTAATGTACTGCCTGTTACCTATATCACCACAAATTAAGTATACCCTATGCACTCCAGAGTAGCGCATACATAACAAAACAGCTCAGAAGCAAAACTTTTTCTGTAGAGCAACAAATTCAGCTGCTGCCAAATTGTTTTGATGTACAGAGAGAGAAAGAGAGAGAGAGAGAGAGAGAAATAGAAAAAAAAAAAGAAAAATTATTTAGAAAAATAGTGTCAGACGTTGTTGTGGACAGCAAAAGTTTAAAGTTTTATTTATTTATTTATTTTTCCGTACTTATTTTGGCTGTTTTTAATGACAGCGAAAAGTTTTGCTGTGAACATGGCGTATGAGTGATTTATTTTGGATTTAAAAAGGTAAGCAGCAGCTTTTGTTTGATAGTTCTTACGCTTGAGCCATTTGTTTTGAAAGTAAACTGTGATAAGTTAAAAACAATAAACAGAAAGTGGACTGAAAAACATATGGACAGACAGACAAACAGACAGACAGACAGAGAGATGACTAGAATTGAGTATTTTATCAGTGTTTGGATATAAGCAAACATATTGGCAGTCTTATGCATTGGGGCACTTTTTATATTTCGGGAAGTGGCAACACTAATGTCAATTAGTAAAATCTGGCAATATTAGTAGCATTGCTTTTTGTCTTCGGCTGTCACACTGTGTACATTTCTTGCTGCAAATTTAATAAAAATTAATTTAAAACATTTTTAAACGCTGAAAAAAGTCGACTGCATACGCAACCAACTGAAACCAATAAGCAGTTTGGATATTTGAACGGAAAGGGTTAAGGCAGCACAAGGAGACTATCAACTGTTAAGCAGCGCAGCACAAATTGCAGGTTCAATTTCTTTACTGCACTATTAAAAGTTCCCGGTACTACAGATATGTCATCAACACCAACGTCATCACCACACAAATCAGCAGTTGCTGCCGCTGAAGCAGTTGTACCATCCAAATACGACATAACTGAAATACCCAAATGTCTGAAACAGCTGGCATACCGCTTTGTACGCGGTTTCTATACCAAAGAGGAGGGAATGATCATTGATCTGCTGCTGCAACATACTTGCTTAAAAGAGGATCACTTAAACAATTTGCTGCACTTTGAGAAGCACGACTTGACACACCATCTGACAACGCTGCGCAACGATAAATTCATAGAATTATTCGTAAAACTTGAAACCAAATCGGAAGGCGTGACACAACACGTCAATTATTATTTCATCAGCTATAAGCAATTTGTAAAAGTCGTTAAATACAAATTGGATGTCATGCGCAAGCAGTGTATGACAGGCAAGCCCTCTAATTTTAAGTGCATTACATGCAGCAAAATTTTTACTGCAACCGGAGCAGATATGCTTTGTATAATTTGTGGCAAACTGATTGAAACAGTATCGGAGAATAGTCTTTTATTACGTTTCAATGTGCAGATGCAGCCATTTTATGATGCAATAAGACAGGTGGATAACAATCAACAGGCGCAGGATGTACTTGCAGCTAAGTCGAACAATATTGATATGATGCGCGAGTGAGTTATTGTAGAATGTCTGTCAAATTTTTATGCTTAAAAAATCTTTCTTTGCAGCAACGCTGAGAAACATGCAGCTAAGTTGTACAAAGAAGAATGGACCAAGAATGTTTGTGTTGTCAACTCCGATCGTACTTTGAATGTAAATGCTACAGCACAGTCCTTAAAGCAGGAAAACATTGAATGCGATGGTACAGCTTTCATGGAAAATAAGTCGAAGTCGGATCAGCAGCATGCGCTTGAGGAAGCAGTCAAGGATAAGCTTTAACTTCATGATTTTTAAACTCTTAACATGTTACTAATCAGATCTTGTGACGACCTACAGCAACTGTTTAGACTGCTAGTCGCACACTGGCTATAAAAAAAAAAAAAAATTATAAATTTTGCTTCTACTGTTGATTTTTAGTCAGCAGTTAAAACAATTTTACTTCGGAATATGAAGAAACCAAATTGAAACAACAAAATTCTAAACATTTCAGTATTTTGCAACCAATTAGGCAACCAATTAGCACAGCTACAGAACTAACATAGCAACTTCTACTGACCAATGCTGAATATGAAAATCAAAACCAATATGAATCAAGTTATGCCAGCAATTCAATAGCAAATGACTTCATGCTCTACTCGAGCTGTCACTCAGCATTAGGCCCCCCAGAAAAATGTCGAAGAAGATTTCCGATTTCCGTAGCAACACCTAAATACCCAAATGCAGCAATTCAATTGCGTATTCATCTTCATTTATTTGATTTTCCTGTAATTTCCTGACATTTTTGTCGATATTTGCTGCAAGTCAGCAAAAGCCAAAGAAGCAAAATATTTTTACATTAACTTTCAGGCATTTTTGCTGGAATAAAAATAAATGAAGGCATTTCTCTGTGCTGATTTGACATTCAGCTCGGAAATGGTTAAAGTGCGCCAACTTTTCACTTGAATTGGCAACGCTTTGCCGCTTTGTTAAACCACTCCACTCCACTCCAACAATAAAATAAAAGATGTATCTCCTCCAAAAGCTATCTATCCACTTGATGCGGCTGTCGTTGCTGTGCATTTTTGCGGTTATCTTGAGCAACTGGCAACCTGTAATCGTTCTGCTGCGCAACATTTTAAATGTCACCACATCCGATTGTCTATTCCTTAGTTGAACCAGCTTCGTTCTGTCCTATGCTGTGTCTAACTTGCTTGCTGTCGGTCGGTCGCACTGTCGTCCATTTGTCTGCAGCTTGTTAGAGTAAATCAAGTGTAACAAAGCACGCAAGGCAGACAGTTGAGCTGGACAGACAGTCAGACAGGCATGTCTGCGTGATTGCAGCTCATGCTTACTACTCCCTCACTCTGGCATTTGTTACATCCGGCTTGACAGGAAGTTGCAAGTCCTTAGCCAGTACATTGAGTATGGACCAAGCTACTCGCAGTCAGTTCCGCTGTTCTTGCACCAAAAGACGCGCTTTCAATTGAAGAAATTTATTATGCAGTCAAGCGTTGAGCGATGCAAGTGCAATGTCAGTCAACCGCAATTTTTATCACCTTCCAAGCAAAAATATTCAAGGCACATTTTTAGTTTAATGCACTTGCCATAATAATTAGTTCTTTTTGTATACTCTTTACACATTCAAGTGTGAGTAGCATATTATATTTTAGGCAGAATCTTAACTAAGACATCACCGACCTCAGACCTCACACTACATTATAGGTGGTAGTGCGAGATTCTTTCTCACCAAAAGCTAACCTCCACATCGGGAAATGCTTGTCAGCTTACTCAATAGCTATGTAATTTAGTTATAATGTATACAAATAAGGAAACTTTTCTCGAGAGAGTGCAGTGCGATACATTAGCGACGCCATCGGTCACTGGCATAAAGCCGCATCAGTCTCCTACGACAGAAGTTAAGTTAAGCTTCAAGAAAATTTTCCTTACGCAGCACAAAAGCACAATGGTTCGATTTGCTGCCATTAACATGCACATTCCATCTACTGAAGCCATCTAGGAATTCTTGGGACAGTCTTAGGAATTATATGACACAAAATCTTTATCATCCTCGTACGTGTGTAAGTCCAAGCAAAACTTGAAATGATCCAAATGAAGCGGCTGGTAAGCGAGAGGAGTAGTACTAAAAACATCACCGATTTCCGGAAGAGCATTAGCAGTTCTAACGAGTGCAGTACCTCATTCAGTGTGATGCAGCTTATTTAGTTCAATTTCAAAAAATTTCTCCTATTTCTGAATCTCAAAATTTTCCTATTTCTAAATCTGACCGATACCATGTCCTGTCCGGACCTTGAATGGGGGTAAAGAACCATAGCGAAGCAATTCGTCGAAGAAATCAGTCTTAATATGATATAAGAATTTACTAAGTGCATTCTCTACACATCTACATATATGTGCTCTTAACTCAATACATGTGCGCTTTGGTGTCCAAAGCAGTGCCTCAGCCTGTCTTATTAGATTAATTATATATCGCTGGTTTGAAGGGAGGCCGGCAAAGGTTTAGGAGGGAGGAAAGGCATATTTGCAAAGTGCTTCATAAAGAAGCACCTGCAGATGAGTAAAAGTTCAGAGTATTTCGCTTTGTTCGCCTGAGAGAAACTTTCTTTATGAAACGCCAGTTTTTCCATTTAATGCACTTTTTACGGATGATGTCTGTCTACACGCCAGTTAGATGCTCAATTAAATGAAATATGGAGCTAGGAGGCCATCCTTGAATTTAGCCAACGAAAAATGGGTTGAGTAATCCTCTCCATTGTTCGTTGTTTTAAATCCTGTGAAACTGCTACTCGTGCCTTGTTCTTCACAAAAATCTATTTGGTAAAACCGAAATAGACCTCCGGATTTCACCTTGAACTCATTGTTAGTTCTTCAATAATGACGGTAGGCGACTGATCAACCGGAATTCGATTTGTGGATAATTGGGCTGATTGTTTCCAGGCGTTGTGTAAGACTTGCACTTTATCTCATGTTTTTTGGATTCTGTTGTCTTTTTGTTGTAATTTATTGATTTGTGTGACATCTAATAGGGTGAAGCGTGAAGTGGTGGTGCCAAAACATCTGTTGCTAAATTCCTTTGCGAGCTTTATTGCAAAGATGTTTGTCTGTCCGACATCTGATCTGATTTGCCATGTTGTTGTCACAGCGAGGAGTATCGCTTTGGCTATCTTTTTACGCTCCTTGTAGCCTTCCTTAAATATCATTGGTGAAAGTCTCTTGCCACCTATCACAGATAATAATCTAAGGGCGCACCAAGAGACTATCTGGAGAAAATGAGGATGTGAAATAAATTTGGAGAGAAATTAAATTAGATGGGTTCATATGGACCTATAAGAATATTTCGTTAGAAATTAAGTAAAGTAAATTTCAGACAAATTTTTTTTTCATTCAAAATATCAAAAAAGATGACAGGTGTTCATAAGTACTACACTCTAAAGGGAATTGATGCAAAATACACTCAATTCAGC
This sequence comes from Leucophenga maculata, assembly GCA_035044805.1. Taxonomy (NCBI): domain Eukaryota; kingdom Metazoa; phylum Arthropoda; class Insecta; order Diptera; family Drosophilidae; genus Leucophenga; species Leucophenga maculata. Next base: position 513,873 of record JAWNNP010000798.1, read on the forward strand.
GTTGCTAGCTGCATTAACTACAACATCACAATTTTTCCAATCAAATACCCACAAAGGTGGGACAGATTTGTATGGAAAGTACCCCATATGGTTCCACATGGACCTAAAAAGAATATTTAAAGGTTAAAGAAAAAGTAGAACAAATTTTAGTTCTCCACTAGGAATTCCAGCAAAAATTATTCTCTATAATGACGCTATCCCCTACACCAAGCGTTGTCAGGGTAGAAAAGATGTTATACTAACAGCCTGGGTAACATGCTATCGTTCGATTTTTCAAGCAATTGGTGGAGTACATCCTCTGACATTACCAATACTCACATAATATTTCGAGCTTGATCTTCTGGCAAGTTATCAAGGAGTACACAGATTGCTGCAAACCCTTCCACTTACTTGTTTGCAGCTAACAAATAGTAGTTAGTACTCGTTAGTACAGTGGAACCTTAAGTCACCAGCTAAACAACAAGGTAAAGCATTAGCGTGCTTTTTTTTTTATCGATTTGTTGCTTTTTATGGAAGGAATACACTTGATTTCAGATTAGAAAATAAAAAATAAAAAAACCAAAACCACGAAAGTTACGAGCCACCACAACTACAACAAAATCAATAAAATCCACAAGGATCATCTGGCTCTAACAGTCACATTAAGAGCGGGTCCAATCAATCTAGTTGCGCAGACATTGTTCGTTTCCAACAACACCTGGAAAATGCCGTACACCTCAACATTGAGCTGACTTCAGCGATGGATATAGATGATGCAGTCGATTGATTCACCTAAAATGTATATAATGCATCTGCCATTGCTAACCCTCCAAGTACACAGTACTTGGTCCAACGCCCTTGGTTCACCCTTGACCAAGCCACAAGCGAGCTCCTTCGAACAAAGGGAAGACAGCGGAGAAAGTTCATCAGTACACAGCAACTCTTGGACAGACTAGCCTGCAATAGAGCTGCTGCTATGTTCAAAGACATGCTGTTCTCTGAACAAAAGCTGGAAAGGATAGACTACACCGTTGGCGCCAACTACTCGCTTTGGAAGGCAACAAATGCGATTAAAAGGCAGGCTCTCCGGCTGGTCCCCTTTAAGGATCCCTATGGTGTGCTAGCTGAATCCGAGAAAGATCAGCCTAATATCTTCGCAACCAATTTGGTGGCCAGGTTTACACAGTTTTCAATTTCTGAAGAGAATGACGTGGCCAGAGTGGTGCAGTTCCTTGAAGTCCCTCTTTCAATGGACTTTCCAGTGAGAGCAGTCCGTTCCGAAGAAATCATACGTCATTTTCCTAAATATAAAGCCCCGGGTCACGACAGAATTTTTCATACTACCTTAAAGGCATTGCCAAGCCGTGCATTTCTTTATTTAACTTTAATATTTAACGCAATGTTGAGGATGCAGCATTTCCCTAGCAAGTGGAAACTAGCGAGGATCCACTATGATCCATAATCCTGGCAAGCCTAAAGTTATTGTTAGCTCATATCGTCCTATAAGCCTTCTAACTTCACTGTCAAATTTTTGCGACGCGGGTAACAGAGCTGAAGTCTACCAAAGGGTTATACCTGAGCACCAATTCGGTTTTCGGCGTGGTCATGGCACCTTTGAGAAAGCTCACAGGTTAGTGAACCACATTTAAAAGGCGTTTGATGAAAAGGAGTATTGCAATGGAGTTTTTGTGGTAGTGCAGCAAGCCTTTGACCGAGTATGGCACGCTGATCTTTTAGCGAAAATCAAGGCTATCCTTCCATCCCCTTTCTACTTGATGATACTGTATTACTTGGAAGATCGTCATTTTCAAGTCATTTTCAAGTGCGAGAGAAGCTCTCAACTGTCCATCCCGTGAGAGCTGGAGTTCCACAAGGAAGTATGCTGGGACCCTTGCTGTACTGCTTGTTCGCTACCGATCTCCCTGTCCCCGATGAGGACATAATGCCACCCGAGAAAATCATATTGGCATCTTACGCAGATGACATCGCAATTCTCTCCAAATGCGAGTACGATGCAGGAGACGACGTGCGGGAGTATGGTCACGAGCTGGAGAATTCGAACATGCGATGGAATATTAAACTAAATGCAAGGAAGTGGCTTACATAATTTAATATTTCTTATGCCTAATAGGAGGAGTAAGCCTAAGTTTGCTACATAGGCGTCTAATAAGAAGATTTAGAAGCGCTACATCTTATAGACCGAGATGAATATTAATAAATAAAAAATAATGCAGTTAAATAAAAAATTATGCAGAAATGTTTAGGGAATTACTTATGCGTATTTTTAATAGTAAAACTTTGCTATCAACAACACATACTCCCCATACTTTTTTTGCTTATAATATTTGCAATTTTTAATTATCTCAAAACCGCTTTCATTTTATATTTTCAAAAGCTGCTTTCTATATACGAGTATATATTTATTTCACGGAAATTTTAATAAACTTGTTTCGTCGTTTCGACTAATTTCGCAGCCGCAAAAACCAAAAAATTGCAACAAATTTCAAAACTAATTGCGAAAATTTTTAGCAAAGTTGACCATATTAGTTAGTGCCTGCCTCTGTGAAAGGAAATACGTTCCAATCCCATACCAGCAGCACGCAAACCGCAGCGCAACGGTTGCCTTTGGCAACTTTGCAAAATTTTAAAATAGAATTTTCCAAAAAGTGGAACATATTAGATGCATTTGCCTGCATGCTGCCTGCCTGCCGTCTATTATAATTCATGGACATATATAATTTAATAAGCTTTAATTTCATAATTACCGATTGTAGTTGCCATTTCTATGCTTAAACTCCGCCGCCTCCTCTGAAACTTCATACGTTTAGTAATTAGTTTGATGCGAAAATTTAATTAAGTGCTTATTAGTTGATAACCAATTGCCACCGCAAATCTCTATTTTGCAATTATATATAAATACGGATGTATCTATGCAGAGTACCCATATCTCGTTTCGAATAATTATATTTGCATTCGTGGTTGCTTATTCGATTATCAGCTAATGAGCATAATCAGCGACCGTGTTCAGTGTTAGTGTTTGCTTAAATGCATCATGTTTCATTTTTGTCATAGCAAATTTGTTATTATTTTCATCAATTTTAATTATTTAGAATTTATTTTTTCTTTTTATATATCACAGAATAGTAAAAACAAAAAAAAAAAGAATTAAAAAGTAAATAATTAAAAGCTATACTTAGCAACAGCTAAACGCTTTGTACAAACATATTTAAGACTGCCTTAGTATGCTACACAATATGCCAAGTAGATGCTTTTGCTCCAATATTAAGCAAGAACACTTAATTACCTTACCCTGCTGTCAGCATTTAATACCACATAATTAGGCACGTATTTTCTCTATGCTAAAAACTGTCCAAAGTGGGATTTGTGCGCTAAGGACGGAGACGACGACGACGACTTGAGAGGATATTGTGTAGCAAAGCGTTGAACATTAACTGACGCTGCTGAGTGACATTGATAATTTAAGTAGCTCTGCTGAGCTGAGAAACTAAACAGGAGCAGCAGCAGCAGTAAATATAATTTGGTCCTTATGCAAAACTTAACAGGACATAAAAAGCACATAAAACAAAGAATCGTGCAATATTTTTCACTTGCGTACGCAAAAATTATTGTTTATTTATCATTTAACGCGCTTGGAAAGGAGTGAAATGGACAAAAGGGACAGTTGGGCAGACTGTCGGGTGCCGAAAAAGTTCTGGACTGCTGAGTAATGGCAGCAACAACAACAAAACAACAACAGAAACGTCTGTTTGTACAATAGAAAAGTTTAATTTGCTCTGCGTTAGTGTGTGTGTGTGTGTGTGGCATAATCCTTGCTTTCGCACATAAATCCTGCTAATCGCTCGGATCTGACTCATTCGTTTGCTCATACTAGCGCTTACTCCTTCCAACTTACATGTCAGCTGTCTCTTTTCAACAAACTTTCGAGTAACCGAAATCCGTTTTGTCCTTTTAGAATTCGACTTCGCCTTTGTGCGTATAGCTTGCTTTGCTTAATTGCTTTGGCAGACGAAGTGTGGAACTTGCGAAGGAATTGGTTTACAAAATAGCAACAGCTAACGCCTTACGCCCTCAGCATGCTACATACTAGCATCCTAATAGAGTGAAAGTGGTTTGTTTAAGATGTATTCAAGTAGTATACACAGAAATTGCTGGTATTCGGTTATATTAATTATGCATTAATCGCTTTTAAAATGATTTGCTTGAGCTGCAAAGCTGCTCTTATTATGTCTCCAGAATCTTAAAGTGTAGCTGCACTTACTTACTTGGATGGCCTTCAACCATCAATCAGTCATGACCGCTTTCAGAAAGGCGCACCAGCTGCTGTAGTCTATTATATGATCATAAATTATCCATTTACTACAAATCTTTTTCTCTCACCTCTCTTGAGCTCTAACGCTCTTATCGGTTACAAGTGAGAATATATCCATGGATTTTAATTACATATTTCACCATTGTTATTTCACCATGCATAAAACCAAACAGCAGCAAAACCAACAACAATAGCATGTCTCTCTTACTCGTGCATAATCACTCCTTCTCTATGCTTCAGACTCACAAGCCAATGAAATGCACTAAGACAATTCTGCCAAAATGGTAATAAAACATGGATTGAAAGGATGAAACAAGACCCATTCTTTGAGGTGTTAATATACAAAGATTAGCATGTACATGGAATACTGAAGCAATGCCTACTTGTTAATTTTTAACGTTGTAAGCCATTCTTCTCAAATAAAAGAACACCACTTAGTCTTTTGAGTAGAAAATAAAGCCACCTCAAACCAAAATACCTCTATATATGGACATAAAGCCAACCCCTAATGTCCATACCAAGAGATGATATGACAAAAACGAATTTTTTCGTTCGAATCTTCACCACTAAGTGCTCTGAGAACAAATCCTTGACGCTAGAGAGTTCCAACACACTGAAATCACAAATATTTATGTGGTATACTGGTAAGATGGATCACTGACGGCAAAGTATACTGGCCTAGAAGTGATAGGTCGATGACCACAACAATGGAAATCTTTAGGTAAATACTGCAGGATATTTTAGGCAGTGCTGTGCACAGTTTAACATTACGAGAAGCTATCACAATTGTGGTATTGCATTATTATTAGACTACTGCAAGAAGGAATAGAAAGAGCTCGGATAACATAAAACAGTTCCTCTGCTGTGGGTATCAGGCAGAGAAAAATAGATCTTTAAAGCTCGCTGGTACTATAAGTTCATAACTATTATTTGTAAAAGCTTGTTTTTTAATTTTCTTTTTTTCTCTTTATCTCAAAACATATTTTTTAAGCACTTCTTCCCACCGCTTTGTGATTTCTGAAAACCATATCATGCCGCATGTTGTATTGCCTTATCGCGCTGATTTTGCAAAAGTATTGCATACTTTTAGGCATATAGTTTGAAAGTTACTTTAAAGCATAAGTTTTTCAATTCATCCTGATGATCCTGATCAGCATATTAGGTCGAAATTGTGAAATTATTTTATTGTCATCGATCCTTGATAAGTAAACAAAGTTTAAATTAAATCTGACCTTTCAAAGTAAGTCAAAATTAAATCAGAAAAGCAGACAAACATACAGGTGAGACTAATATAAGCTTGTTTAAAATAATTATATTTCTTCAACTCAAAAATAAGCTTTAATTGTGTAAACGTTACGTACAAATAGAGACGTGACACACATATTTAAGCCGTACTGAATGAACATCAGCACCAGAAAGATTCCGTAGCAATTTTAAATAAGATTGGAATAAAAAATGTGGGGCTAGTCTACGTATTCAAATACTCAAAGGCACACTTATTCTGCTAGATAGACATTTATCTGTATATAGTTGTGTCTAGGTATAGTGCACACCCTAAATAGTGAACACCTTGATGTAGTGAACACCCAAATGGCGTACTCTAAATAGTGAACAATCGAAGATCTCTAAATAGTGAACACAATTTTGAAAGCAATTTCAAGCAAAATGAAACAAAAAACACAAGAAGGAATCAAAAATGAGAGATGATAATCCCCTAATTTGTATTTTTGCTGTTCATTGTTACAAAATGATGATATATGGAGTGACTAAATCAACAATTTCGGGATTAATCAAAAAGAAACGTCACACAATCTCTCACAAGACAAGTGGAGCATCAAAGAGAAAGACTCAGGGAAAAGGCGAGTATTCCCACATAAAAAAAGCATAACAAAACTTGTTTGTGGAGCAGTGGGGAGTCAGTGGGGAGATGCTGAAGGAAAAAGCAAAAAAGTTGCACGGTGTGGATGGCTATCAGAATTTAAATCTCGCTTTAGAGTTCTGTTAAAAGTGTCCGGCGAAAATCTGTCATCCGATACCCAAGCAGTTGAACCATTTAAGCATAAACTCAGCAATATTATTTATGGGTTGAAGCTTTGCAAGGAACAAATTTACAACGCAGGCGAGACAGGTTTGTTCTGGAAGATGCTTCCTGAAAAAACTTATGCCAAGCTAAAAAGAAAAACGCTCCGGGGAGAAAAGCAGAAAAGGTCAGAATAAATTTTCTTGCCTGTACTAACGCAACTGGTCAGCATAAAGTGAACTCATTAATAATTGGCCGTGCAAAGAAGCCACGTTCTTTTAAGTCCTATGACATCCCGGTAGACTACAGGAACTCTAAGAGTGCATGGATGACTTTAGACATCTTCGTCATTCAGGTACAATGAATAATATGGACATTTAAGCTCATTATACAGTATACGGGAATGATGACCGCAATCAGTTTTTAAAATCTTTCACCTTAAGAGATGTCGTATCTTGGAATCACCTGAAGGCAAATGTATTATGGAAGCTTTTATTAGAATGCTTCAATGCAACAGAACCAAATTAAAGCGAAAATGAAGACGATGGTGTTCCTTTATGCTTATCTCGACATCAAATATTGCAGGAAACATATAAAAAGGTTCATGCTGGTATATAAGCACTGCGTAGATCTATTGAATTTAAATACAAAAAGTGTATTTTCAGCAAATAAAACGAGTTTTTGAGCCAAAATTTTAACCTTGATATAGTGAACAACCTCAATACTGTGAACAGGTCTTGCAATAATTAGTTCACTAATCTGTATAAAATAGAAAAGATAGAATCCTTAACTATTAACTTAAGGTATTACACTCACAGAACGTAAATTTAAATCGATGAGAAATTAATGAATAATAAACATTTTATAACAAATTTTTTTTATAATTAATTTTACTTTGCAGGTAAAATTAATTATAAAACCTAATCGGTTCCTAACATAGCCTGTAGTCTTCGAGTTTTCTTTAACAATATACCATAAAAACAATACGTAAGAACTATCTATAAAATTTTTAAACACTTTTTCTGATCGGATTAAGCTGAATTGTAATATGCTAATGTAGATACGATGACTCTTCTGCCGGTAAAACCTAAACAGTGGACAGATAAAAAGAATTATTAATGAAAAATATTTTATTGAGCAAAATCAAGCTTACTTACTTGGACCCCCTTGAAACACTTTTCGGTTATAGTCAAGACATGCTCATTTTATTAAAATTTATTGATCAACATTTGTAAAAGTAATTTCCTATGTTATTTTGCATATGAATACGCCTAATTATTCTTCTAACAAACCTCGTAGCACCACTATCATCTCTAACATTGTTTCAAACTCATTTATACATTTTTTTGCCTCCATTTTCGATTGTTTTGTTTTGTTTCTGACACTTGTTTAATTGTTCTTTTTGCACTCTGTCTGTCCGTCCGGTCGGTCTGAATGTGAATTAATGATGAATGTTTCAGCATTTTGCAACTAATTTCCGTTTACAACTCGTTTTTCACACGCACCACAAAAACATAAATAAAAACAAGAACAAAATGTACCATAAAAAAAAAAAAGAAATACATTCTCAACAGAAAACATATAAAACAATTCTAAACAAAACAATAAAAATCTGGAAAAAATGAGTACTAAAAAAAACAACAACTCGGGAACAAAATTTGTATACAAAACTGCTGCTGACAGTGCCAAAAAATATGGACACTGACACTTTACGAAGATTTATGCGTTTTAGTTGGGTTGTATTTTTTTTTTTTGCACCCGCACTTTTTTATTTATTTTTTTTTAGTTTGTAGTGTGCGAATTTTTAGTTTTATTTCAATTTGTTTCGAAATGAATTTATTTACGGAATTGGCAGTGCAGTGTTTCGAGGGTTTTTTTAGCGACAATTTGAAGTGGTGGAAAAGAAGGAACTTATATATGTTGGTAGTATCTAAGTTTGAATAGTTTTGAAAAATGTAGTTTGTGCATGATTCCAAATAAATAAATTCTTCTGCAGAAATGTAGTAGTAGTAGTTTGTTTAGTTCAAGCTGACAGCTGGAGATACATGACTAATATGATTCGAATTGAAGCAAATCGATAATAAGTATATCCTCATGGTTTCTGTGTTGCTTTCTTCTGTTGAAAATACTCTAAATAATAATTATATATACACTACGTGTAGCGTACAAGAATGTCTAAAAAAGCTTTTCGTAATACTGCATTGGAAAATAGTTAAACTAATTACTATCACCACTTTATATATATGCCCGGCTGTCTATATTGCTGTCGACTTTTATCTTTTCTTTACATATGATCGCTTCTTGTCTATTTTTTTCCTTTGTTTCATTCGATTTTTGTGTATAAAATTTCATATGACTCGAAAGGTGACAACTTCGATAACACCTGCAACTGCCTAATCATGCAAGTGGCTATAGTACTGCTGATAGACGTCTACGTAGTTTTCCATCTCCTGCTCTGTCATCTTTACGATAAGCGAATTATTAAGTTTATCAATCGGATATCGACGTCCAGCAACAAAAACAGTTGGTTCATCACCATCTTCATCAGCATCATCTTCGGAATCAGTATCGCTGCCGGCAGCTGTAAGAAAAAATGAGAACGATAAAGCCGTATATGTCTGAAACACAGAAGAATATTATTAAAAATAAGAGACCCCATAAAGTGTATACATAAATTCTAGATCAGCAATAAAAGTTGACTCGATATAGACATATTCAACTGTCCGTATGAACTTAGATAGTGTGTATAGGACCGCTATATAATGGGGATAGCTCTCTTGGAAATCAGCCCCACCTTCTTGGATTTATGTATGAAAAAAAAATATTTATTTATTTGGATTTATGTATAAAAAAAAATTTAATTAGCTAAAAACGTAAAATTTGTTATATTCTACATCAATCCTAAGAGAATATTCCATAAGCATCCAAATCGAAATAGGGAGATTGGGACTCGTTTGCTCAAGTTTACAAGTTGTTGACTGCCATTCACTAGGGAATGGCCAACAATGATTCTTGTTACAAACGGTCCAAGCAACTCACACGTCCGTTAGGACACGTATCTCCTGGGTAGCTTCTGAACACCAGTTCAGAGGTGAGCTAACATGAGAAGGGGCACCCTCTCCTTTAATAAGGGGTTGGTGCGCAGGGCTTGGAACCTGCTACTTTAAAAAAATAAATTTCCAATGAATATGAATAGGAAGCCTCAAACGGAACCCTATGATGAGGACCCCCGCAAACGATATAAGGATCACGATTTACGGATATGCACCTGGAATGTCCGCACCCTTAATTGGGATGGTGCAAATATTCAGCTGGAAAAATGTAAGGCTGACATCACCGCAACCCAAGAAATCCGATGGATAGGATTGCTTTAAAGCATCCTGTGACATCTACTACAGCTGTCATGCGAGTAAGCACGAATTTGGATGTGGTTTCGTGGTGAGTAGGAAACAGCGTGTCCTCGTCTCCAGATTCCCGCCTATTGACGAACGTCTAGCCGCGATACGCATCAAGGCTAAATATTTTAATATAAATCTGACTTATGCGCACGCCCCGACGGAAGAGAAAGACGACGATGCTAAAGATGAGTTCTATGAGCACTTGGAACGTCTGTACGAACGCAGTCCCAAACACGATGTCAAAATCGTGCTTGGCGATTTCAACGCCAAGATTGGGAAGGAAGGAATATTTGGTCCAACCGTCGGAAAATTTAGTCTTCACGACATTACCTCCAATAATGGAGAGAGAATATTCGTGGTTAGTAGTACCAGATTTCAACACTTTAACATCCACAAGGCTACATGGCTGAGTCCAGATCAAATAACACGCAACAAAATTGATCATGTTTTGATTGACGGAAGGCACCACCAGTTAATGATGCCACAATTGTAGAGCCACCGGACTATAACGAGGTCAATTCAGTTATTAAAAAGCTAAAAAATAACAATGAGGCAGGCTCCGAGGCATCTGAGTTATTTAAGACCGGCGGCGAAGAGTTGGTTAGGAGTATGCACCAGCTTTTATGCAAGATATGATCCGATGAACGCATACCCAATGAATGGAATGTCAGTGTTCTCTGTCCTATCTTTAAGAAAGGAGCCCCGCTGTTTGCGCCAACCACCGCGGAAAATATTCATATTACTTCAAATCTTGGAAAAGACCCGAGAGTTCAACAAAGACACACACCACCTATTTGTCGACTACAAAGCCGCTTTCGATACGATCCAATACGATCAAAGTTTTTCGACGCCCTGTCTGCACTAAGTATCCCGGCAAAGATTGTCAGTCTTTGAATGACGACGCTATCTAACAAACAAAGCGTTGTATGGGTGGGGAAAATCCTCATCGACCCCTTTGATACAAAGAGAGGTTTCAGGGCGATGCTCTGTCGTGCGATTTTTCCAATCTCCTTATGGAATATATCTTACGCCAGTGCCCGTACATACAGAATATTTCGTATTCGATCTTCTAATCGGTAGGGTAAAATTTAAAATCTCGAAATGAATAGTTTTGTTTACAATCTTATATGTCTAAGTACTTCTTGAACCATAAATTTCGTTCATTGTTTAAGGTTATGCGCAAATAGACTTATATAAATCATTACAGTCTGTGGTCTGATCGAGAATTTATGTCAAAAGGCTTACATTGCGTTGACAACTACACATATTCTTCTAAATTAATAATAAATTTAAATGCTTTTCAAATACAAAAAATACATAAAAACAAAATACTTGAAGAGCTTACACATTGCTGCCTTGTCAAAAGTCTGCTGCTTAACGCCATACTCGTCGCCACCCGCATTCAACGAAACTGTGTTGACCTTGAGACGCTTTGCGGTTTCAGCCTGCTGTTGCGATTTTTTTTCATTTTGCAGCAGTAAGGACATAATCTCCTCGTTCTGCTTGCGAGTGAGACGTATTTCACCATCATCACTGGCGGCATGGTTAGCAATTGACGACTGTGCCGGAACATTGCCAACCGTGTTGTACATCAAATTACTTTCCATATCCACAGTACTCTCTTTCAACCAAATCGGTTGCTCCTTGCGTACTGCAACAGTTGTGTTCTCATCATCATCTTCACCAACAATATTAATATCCACGTTCAACTGCTCAGTAAAACCAAAACCACGCTTGCGTGTGGGTCTTATGTTGCTCATTTGTGTATCAGGTTTTATGGTGTTGCTGCATGACAAATTAAGTTAGTTAATTTTTAATAAAATTAAAGCATATTAACTCACCCGCGTACCATGTCCAGCGTAACCGGCTTAGGTTGAAGTAATTCCGGCGCCAATTTAATGCCGTCCACCTCGAGTAGCAGATCGAATATAGGCTTCAGCTGCTCATTGAATTGTGTCAGCAATAGTTGTGCCTCCTGTTTGGACACTGCTGAGTTATCCTCATCCACAGCACTGCCACAGTATGTGCAACGAAATTCTAGCGTAGCAGTATCAAACAATTGATCTGCCTCGAGATCGGTAAAAGTTTTGCCGCAACTGGTGCAAACAAAACTGGTGCAGCTCAAAGCTTTGCGATCCGCAGTCACGAAATGCTTACAGATTATGTTTAACTTGTATTTCATCATGTTGACGAATACGTTGTAGTTGATGAAATAATAATTGACATTACGTGACTTGCCATCCGGACCGGTTTCAAAATTGACGTGCAATTGTAGGAACTTATCATTGCACAGCGTTGATATGTGCACGCGCAGTTGTTTCTGCTCAAAGCAAAGCAATTCGGCTATGTCGTCCTGTTTCATGCATGGATGGCGCACCAGCATGTCAATGATCAAGACATCCTCAATGGCGTAGAAACCACGTACGGCTAAGCGTACCAGCTGCTTCAGGCAGGTTGGTATCTCAGTCATGTAACGCACTTCGTGTTTGAGCGGCGGTACAGCTGTTGTGCCACCGGCGTCAACTGCTGTTGATGCTGCAGCGGATGTTGACGGTAGCATCGATGATGATGATGATGAAGACATGTTATCTGATTTAATGTAGCTTTAGCTATTAGTCTATTATAGACGTGAAAAAATAGGTAAATAATATTATGGCGTTCATAGCAGTGCTACTTAACAAGAAAATGCTGCGTGGATAACTGTAAACTGCGTTTCAGTTGTTCCAATTTCCTTACAAGGAGGCGTGATTTTGTCTAAACTTTTCCGACTTGAGCTGTCAAAATTTGCTACGCACCAAAAATTGCAATTACTGCCGTTTTTCAGTTTAACCCTAATGCGCTTAAGAGAAAAGCCAGCTTGTAAAGCACTAAAAAATGACAAAGCTCTGCTTCCGAATTAAATTAAATAAGGTCAAGATATACTTTTTTAACTCATTTGCAACAAAATGACATATAACGAACATAAATAGTGTGGATATTCCCATGGTTGGATTTCAATGAAGATGAAGAAGCCCTTTTGCCAGAAAGTAAATTATTTTGCCATAATAAAAATTTTATAGATGATCATGATATGTCAAAGGAGAGCCACATTATATTAGTTTGCGCTAATGCTGCTAATACATACAAGTGCCAAGCGTTAGCTATTGGAAAAAGTGCTCCATCAAGAGCCTTAAAAAATGTCCATGAGCTTCCCGTTATTTAAAGGGCTAACTTAAAGGCTTGAGTAAAACAGAAAATTTTTTTAGAATAGTTTAACAATAATTTTGTACCAGAAGTGAGAGACCACTTTAAGAATATCAGTCTTAAAGAGGATAGTTAAAATCTTCTGCTATTGGATAACAACCCGGCACATCCAGATGTGCAGGAAATGATGGCTGAAAACGTTATTTTGAAATATTATCCACCGAATTAAACATCTTTAATCCAACCAATGGATCAGGGCGCAATATGGAGCTTTCAAAGCTATTATCACAAAAGCGTAGTGCAAAATCTAGTCATGCTTCAGAATAGAGAAGAATTTAAAAAGGAATTTAACATCATGAAAGCACTGTGGGCTATTTATTGCTAATGCATGGGATGTTATCACTTCTACAGTTTTGAAAAACATGTGGAACAATTTGCTCTGATGATGGTGTCATTCGCATGACAAACCTGAGCGAGAAATGGGATCTGAAGAATCTGATACTTTAATCATAACTTTAAAAAAACCGGTCACAACCATTCCGGATAATCGAGTTTCTACTGTACTTCGGATTGACAGTATATTATATCAGAAAAGTATAACGATAATTCGCTTCCTTCCATGCTATTCTTGCTCGCCTTTCAATACTTAGAATCGACGTTCGTCCGGTGAGTTTCAAGTAAATAGATTGCGATTTGTATCCAGTGCTGGATCATGAATTACCAACTTGTAATGACTCATCGAATGATATATATGGTACTAGCTTTTACCCGCGACTTCGTCCGCGTATCTACAGATAAAAAGTAGAATATTTAATTACTTTTCTTATTTTGCCTCATTTGTGAAACTATACGGGGGTGATGTACCGCCCCTCTAATTTTGACCAAACTCAACCTGTTTACTTTTTATGATCCTCTTAACATGTATACCAAATTTCATCTCTGTACCTTAAATGGATGCAAAGATATGACAAATTTTGATTGTCGCTTATACGGGGGGTGGGGCAACGCCCCTCCGCTTTAGTCCAAACTTAACAGGTTGACTTCTCCTCATCCTCTTAACATGTAGACCAAATTTTATTTCTGTAGCTTAAATGGATGCAAAGATATGACAAATTTTGATTATCGCTTATATGGGGGGTGGGGCAACGCCCCCTCCGATTTTGTCCAAACTTAACAGGTTGACTTCTCCTCATCCTCTTAACATGTATACCAAATTTTATTTCTGTAGCTTAAATGGATGCAAAGATATGACAAATTTTGATTATCGCTTATATGGGGGGTGGGGCAACGCCCCCTCCGATTTTGTCCAAACTTAACAGATTGACTTCTCCTCATCCTCTTAACATCTATACCAAATTTCATCTCTGTACCTTAAATGGATGCAAAGATATGACAAATTTTGACTATCGCTTATATGGGGGGTGGGGCAACGCCCCCTCCGATTTTGTCCAAACTTAACAGATTGACTTCTCCTCATCCTCTTAACATCTATACGAAATTTCATCTCTGTACCTTAAATGGATGCAAAGATATGACAAATTTTGATTATCTCTTATATGGGGGGTGGGGCAACGCCCCCTCCGATTTTGTCCAAACTTAACAGATTGACTTCTCCTCATCCTCTTAACATCTATACCAAATTTCATCTCTGTACCTTAAATGGATGCAAAGATATGACAAATTTTGATTATCGCTTATATGGGGGTGGGGCAACGCCCCCTCCGATTTTGTCCAAACTTAACAGATTGACTTCTCCTCATCCTCTTAACATCTATACCAAATTTCATCTCTGTACCTTAAATGGATGCAAAGATATGACAAATTTTGATTATCGCTTATATGGGGGTGGGGCAACGCCCCTTCCGATTTTGTCCAAACTTAACAGATTGACTTCTCCTCATCCTCTTAACATCTATACCAAATTTCATCTCTGTACCTTAAATGGATGCAAAGATATGACAAATTTTGATTATCTCTTATATGGGGGGTGGGGCAACGCCCCCTCCGATTTTGTCCAAACTTAACAGATTGACTTCTCCTCATCCTCTTAATATCTATACCAAATTTCATCTCTGTACCTTAAATGGATGCAAAGATATGACAAATTTTGATTATCGCTTATATGGGGGGTGGGGCAACGCCCCCTCCGATATTGTCCAAACTTAACAGATTGACTTCTCCTCATCCTCTTAACATCTATACCAAATTTCATCTCTGTACCTTAAATGGATGCAAAGATATGACAAATTTTGATTATCGCTTATATGGGGGGTGGGGCAACGCCCCCACCGATTTTGTCAAAACATAGCCTATGTTCTTTTCCATCATCCCATCAATCTCTATTCCAAAATTCAGACGAATTGGTTGAGCGGTTTGGCCGTAAGAGAGGAACATCCATACATCCATACATCCATACATCCATACATCCATACATCCATACATCCATACATCCATACAAACTTTCGCATTTATAATATTAGTAGGATAAGCATTTTCAAGTTTCAATATATTATTTTTGAGCTTTTGATCTTCTGCCCATATATTCACTAAAACTTATTTCTTCCTGTGCCCTTTATATATGTAACAATTGGCATATCTCTACTTTAAAAGGTTTGGAGAGAAGTGTATTTTTTTGCAGTGTGTTTCTTATCTAACTCGATGCACTTTACACATAAAACGAATTAGATGACTAGATCAAGCTATATCCATCGTCTGTAAGTCTGTCTGAGAGAAAATATATATTTCTCGAACAGGTTTTTAGATTTACTTGGTATACTTAATAGTGTACCTCAACTTGCACCAATTTTTTTTTTATATTTCCACTCTAGAGATTTCACTTCAATACTTTGCTTAGGAAGGAAAGATACACCCAATTTATTTTAACTTTGGGCAATCGACCTCCTTTTTTGTGAAGCGTTTTTACAATTCAAACAAATTTATATAAATGGAACTTATATAAATCTGAAATATAGAACAAAAATTATTGTATAAGAATTTCTTATTGGAATAAATAATCGCTGCAATGTCTATTTTTTTCTACCTCCTGAGAATGAACAAATGAATATGAACAGACATAATTTGGATAATATTCATTTGAGAAAAATATTTCAATTAACAGAGATTATTATTACAAAGATATCATCGATACGGCATGTGACTGTAGGTCGTCGTTAGGTGACCATAATTACACCTGCCAAACGGTGGGTTGGTCTAGCTTTAGCCAGGGAAACAGCGCAAGAATTCTATATTTGAAGCAATTGCTGTGGAATGAAATTTGCTCTTTATATTGAATCGCAGATTCCTATGGAGTACCGAGTTCTCGATTTTGCAGAGATAAACCGTAGTGGTTGGCATGCATAATTTTGGAAAACTTTAAATTTCTAGCATGGACGATATACTGTCTGCATTTCTTGCTTTAGTTCAACTGTTGATTGGTGTCCTCGCCTAAAAATAATTTACTTTCATATTCAGTTTTGCTCGAGGTGTTAGTCTAAGTTCGTCAGCATTTGTTGTATGCAGGTTGAGATTGCATAAATAAAGGTCATGAGAACACTTCCCTGAAGCACTTTAGTTTGAGATGAGTGAATTTAAAATATAACTGTACACACTATATCCCTGTGACAGCGATGCTCTAATGATTGAATCGGTGCTGAATATAGAGAGTACACATAATTCTTGTATTTAGCAACGTGGTGTGCAGTGTGTGACATCTACGAAAAATGTTTTGCTCCAATAGTGGCTTACAACTTTATGAAGCTGTTCAATCATACTGTGGCCTGTGCAAAATCCAAAGTCTTTTATGAAGTTTTGGGACTCGTAGATACTCCTTATGTTTCAAATATATATAGCTGCTTTTTTAAGCCCTGTACCAAAGGTAGAAGAGCCTATTGGTTTTGTGCAAATGTAGACAGGTAGAAATAATGGATGGAGACCCCTCAAGAGGAGTCGATATAGCCATGCCCGTCTGTCCATCTGGCCGTCCGTATGAACGAAAGGATCTCGAAAACGGTAATAGATAGAGACTACGTGTTTTTTACATTCGACTAGGACTTCTTCGGAATATCACAAGTTTATTTTAAAATTTTGCCCCTCCCCCCTTCCCCATAAATTCACACCCAAGGCTAAAAATTTCTTCGGCACAAAAAAAAAATTATGTATGCCAGTATAGAGCTAACGTCCCTCTAAACCAAAATCCAAAAAGTTCATCAAAATCAGATAATAAATGACGATTTTCCGTACTCCCTTTTCCTTTCATACATAAAAAAAAAATGTTTTATAAGGCACTTATTCGTGCAGTGAGAAGTGTTCATAAGCTTGGTCGTAGGCTAGGGAAACATTCAATGTCTTTGTACCGAAGGTACAAGAGCCTATTGGGTTTGTGCAAATGTATGTAACAGGTAGAAATAATGGTCGGAGACCCCCCAAAGTTACCCCCATTATGGTCAGGAGTGATAGAGGAGTCGATATAACCATGTCCGTCTGTCCGTCCGTATGAACGAAAGGATCTCGGAAACGGTAATAGATAGAGACTTCGTGTTTTTTGCATTCGACTAGGATTGCTCCGGAATTTCACAAGTTTATTTTAGAATTTTGCCCCTTCCCCCCCCTTCCCCCCCTTCCCCATAAAATCACCCCTTAGGGTGAAAATTTCTTCGGCACAAAAAAAATTGAGTGTACCAATATAGAAATAACGTCTCTCTAAGCCAAAATCCAAAAAGTTCATCAAAATCGGATAATAAATGGCGATTTTATAAGCAATTGAATTTGAACGACCCCCCATTTCTTTTCATTCATATTCGCGCAGTGAGAAGTGGTCATGTGTTTGGTCATAAGCTCGGGAAACATTTAATATGTTTGTTAGGCGGCCTGAACTGGTACAGGGCCTCTTACAGTCGGTTGCGCCCGACTGTAATTTTGTACTATTGTCAGTTTTTGCTGATTTTGATGCAGTATTGCCATATTTTGCACAGTTTTTTTTTTTAATTTATACATTGCACCATTGAAGAACGTACTTACAGACGTAAAGCTTGGGCTAGAACCAAACCGCTTCATCCAACCACCTTGCCATCACACCTCACTTCCAATATAAATTAATACAAAAAAAAAAAGACAATTTATGACCAATTGATCTTTAATAAAATAATGTTTAATTGTTATAATATAGTCATCAATTAATTAGCTCAACACAATGTGATGGTTTTTTTTTTGTTTTTTTTAATTGTTTCCGAATCGTGATTATTAATATTTGACATTAAGTCCTAAATTGAAGTATTCATTTGTTAGTTCGACAACTTCAAGTGAATGTATTTTACTCGAATCATCATCCTTCCTAAGTAAGCGTATTATATTGTATTAAAGTTTGTTTTGTTTTGCAGCCTATTAAAAAAATAGAATATTGGTAGATCCTGGTGGATTGGAGAAATTCTTAAATATTTCCAGATTGGTCCATTAAGAATTGAACCACAACTTTTCTAGTGTACGGGAGAGTCATGTCATGTCATGCCAGGGCGTCATACAGTAGAGACATTTTTCTATCAAATTTTTGCAAAAATGGAACTCAAATTTACTAAATCGAATATCAGCTGTGATACTTTCTTTAAGGTCTTTTTTTTTAAATGATAGCACAAAAACCCGCAAAAAGAAGTGGAATATTTTAGTAGTGTTCACAGTAGTCGTTGCAATTAGCAGTGATTTCAAATCAATAATCGCTGCTACTCAAAAATAACTGACATATTTTTGTACAAGGTTCAAGTTAGAGTTACTTGAACGAAATATATTTTATATCTGAAATGAATTCATGATTCTGTGAAAAAGAATTCATTTAAACGCCATAAGACATACATGATCCAGTATTAATAAATCATCTCATAGTACATATTCAAGCTTTTCTTAAAATAAAAAAATGTATCATTTTCATATTTAATTATTGCATTTTTTTTTTATTATTTTTGAATGCACAACGTATGCAAATATTAACAATAATGGAAAATCTGCAATCATATTTTGAATATTTAATATAAAATGAAATGTTTGTGCAGAGAAAATATAGTTTAAAAAGGTATATTAAGTTTGTGTAGCTGTATGTAACAGCCTTAAATGATCATCAAATGAGAGACTAAGAAAATTGTTTATTTTTTTGGCTATCTGCTGATTTTTCATTGCTTGCTGCTATAATATATATATATATATATATATATATGCATTTTCCATATAACAATTAAAGCATTTTTAGCATCAGATGATAGACAAATAATGCTTTAAATGACAAAAAGCAGGAAGAGTATCTCAAAATCGTGCCAACTCCACTGCAGCATTATTTCTTATTTCCGTTGAATTTTATTAATAAAAATTGTTCGCAAACATATCAAACGTCAGCTGAATTGCAGTTTAAAATTGTGCGAAAAAAAAATATATTGTTTGCTTAATGAAAAAAAATTGCTATGCACATAAATTAAAGTGGCATGTATCGATTGTATGTTACGGCAGACACGGCTAATTATCTTTTGCAATACTCGGCACGCTTCAAAGTAGTTTTCCCGGCCAATATTTAAATATGCGGCATATTTTTTTTTTCACACGCAGCTATTTTAACTGCCCACAAATTCAACACCATCCGACATCATCATCATCGTGCAACACATTTGACGCCAGTCGAGCATGAAAATGGCGTCCAACGGAATGCCAAACGAATTTAATAAATATAAATGAAAAATGAATAAAAATGGTAGAAAAAAATGAGAAAATCGCGTTTGGTGATAGCGTCGAAATACAATAAAAACGTCAAAAGTTAAGGTTGGTAAATCAAATTAATGCGTTTTTTTTTTTGTTTTTGTTTTTGTGTGTTTTTCTCACCAACCATCGCCAACGAAGCAACGAACCGCATCAAACGTACTCACCTACACACTTCAATAATGGCTTTGAGCTGCTGCTCATCTTCTATGCCAGCCTATCATCTATATCATCATCAGCATCATCATCATCATGATTATCATAATCAGCAGTGACTTCTGATTTTAACTTTATTGTTCACAGATTTATGTTTTACCTAGTATTTTTTTTTTGGTTAGTTTTTTTGATACCCTACATGTATAGTATTGAAGGTGTATTAATAGTTATTTAAATAGTTTGTAACGCAGAGAAGTTATATAATTTAAAAGCCTTTTATGCTTGAGCAGCATAACTTGATGCATGAATCTAATCATAAAAATCTTTCTGTGTATTGTAAAAAGTTTTAGTTTTTAAGTCTAATATAAAATATTTCAAACAGAACCTTCTTATGGTTAATTATTTTATATTATAAGCAGATAATAATAATATTTCATTACACCGTCAAAAGAAACCTATTCGAGGGGCATGCTACTGTAGGTGACATCTTCTAATTAACGCAATTGAAAAACCTTCAATCAAAGGAAATCGCTCTATGTACTTTGCTATACATTGAGGGTGCTTTTGACAATATTGGGTACGACTCCATCATTTGCCTGTAGCATCTAGGCCTCTATAGGCAAGTTATGCAGCCGACATAATGTGGTCTTGGTGACTACCATAGTATTCATACACAAAATCCAATGCCATTTTTAATAGCCATAGGAAGACGTTTAATACAAATATTGAACAATATTGGATCAAGGTGACTTCTTTGTGGACCACCAGAAGACACTACAATAGTTTTAGATAAACAATTGTTAAATAGTATTATTTTGTGTTCTACCGGATGACTCAATCCAAGTAAATAAAGAGGACAGTAAACCGCAGCTTTGCTAAATCGAAATATCAGACCTTTTTTATAAATTGGGATAATGAAAGATTATTAAGCAAACAGATTTAAAATATTGTTTTATAAAACTATTGGGAATAATATAAGGTCTCGAAAAATTTAATGGATAAAAGACATGTAAGAGTAATCAGATGATGCCATGTTGTAAGGATGTAGAACCCTAGGAGTAATGGATCTATTATACTACGTACTTTATTGAGATGATCTATTTTGTGAAGAATAAATAGTATCAAACTGAAAGGAGGACTCCAAAGTTGGGTGTAACTATTTTCTGAAATTGTTAACGGAGGAATCCTATTGATAAATATATCAGAGCCAGAGTCAACCAAATCAACAACAAGAAGTCTATGAGAGTTATTACTGACATTGTTACACTGTTGCTTGGAAAACTCAAAAAGATTATCAAGAAACTCATTCGTTTCAGCTGGAATCAGCATAGAAGAATCAATCATTTGTGACCCTCTTATATTTGGTAGAAGGAATGGCAGGTGGAATGTATGAGCAAGTAAAGAATAAGTTAAAACTACGAAAAGAAGTTTTAACACATATCAATTCAATGTCCTGGTTTAGAATTCCAATTTTCTCAGTAATTGAGGATGACTGAGATTAGAACACCACCATCGGAGAAAATGGGACAATATTTTCTGAGCGAATTATGACAAACAAAATCCGATTGAAAAATGTAAAGAAGAAGCCAAGTTTCAGTGAGGAAAATGGTTTAGGGAAGAGGCAGGACTTAGTTTTTTTAAACACAGAGTGTGGTACAGAAGGCAGTTCGACCCCATAATGTGCAGAAGAATTTTTAAATAAATGCAACATGCTATAACACCCTTCCTAGGTAACTTATCAGCAAAAGTGCAAATGATGTAGACATGTTTCTGTTTTTTCTCCATCAATCTTGTTTGATATTCTCCTTACCAAGCTGCGCACTTAAGAGCACAGTGTCAACAGCCTATGTAGGCAGAGAGTCTGTAGTTGTCATCACGATTACGTGAAGCTATTGTCACTCAGCCATATTGTCACTAATGTGTTGTGCTCTTCGAGTAGTGACCGAATCATCTATCAAAAAACGACCTCCACATATGAGGGTATAAGTTTCCATTTTGAAGTAATACTAATTAGATTTATGTCCAGTTTATATATACAAAATGCTGATCTAGAATTTCTGATGAAGTAAAATTTCTAGGGGTGACCTTGAATGATATATTTAGCTGGCATACTAATCTATAAACAATGTTTAATAAAGTCACAAGAGCTCTTTGCACTTGTAAACGTCATTTTGACCGGATTTGTCACTAGTAGACCCATCATTTGGAACTCTACTTCTATGGTTAGACCTAATTTCACTGATGCCACTTTGTTTAAAAATTGAGTATTGGGGCCGAGTATTTATAATGATGCAATTTATGACTAAACAATACGACATATACGACAGAAACTTCAAACTTTGTTTGAATTTAACGAAAATAAATTCTTATAAATAATCTATAATACTAGAACTATTATTAGAATATATATTGTATAACTATATACTATACATATCTGATACATAGATTTATAAGGGTCCTGCATGCTAACCCTTATAAATTTATAGTTCGAGATAGGTGTTTAAATTTTTATTATGTGTACTACAGAATATGTGTGTACCAGAACACATATTTTGAACAATAGATTTATAAAGGTTAGCATGCAAGTCAATGGTTCAGATAGGCGATCTGGTTTATAGTTATATAGTGCGACCTATTATTAGATTGTTTATAAGAGTTTATATTTAAAGCATTCAAAGAATATTTGGAGTTATTTATGGCATCACAATGAATACTCGGCTCCAATATTTAATTCTCAGTCCAAACTAGAAATTACAAACCTTATAATCAAGTGTTACATATATTTTAATGAAATAATTTCTTGATTTAAATATTAAAAAAGAGCGCATTGAAACTTCGTATTCATCGAATTGAATGTTGTTTTTTTCTTCTTGTCTCTATTGTTTTTATTGTTTCATGTTCATTCGTTTGAGTTTCCTTTGTTTTTACGGCTTCTGTCGTTTTGTATGATTTTCCGTTGAAATATGCACAAAATAAATTTTCATTTAAACAAAATTATGCATCTTTATGGTGAATTAATTTTTGAATAATGTCTTTTCAGAAAGTCATAAATATTCGAGATATTTTTTTGTTTGTACAAATTAAAATCGCATGGTAAACTCAAAGTTTTAGTCATTATGTGCGATGCTAAAGGGAGGCTTGGTTTTGTGATTTGTATAAAAATATGTTTCTTAATAAAATTAATAACGAGTCAGTAAGAAATAAAAAAGTGGATTTGGAAATAACCCAAAATAAATCAAATGTTTTATAGATCGCCATTTTATAATATCAGTTGATCATAAATGTCAACACAAACTGATTTATAGTGAGCCACATCCGAGAAATTATGGGTCTGTACAAAATAGATTTGTTTTTTCTAATAAACGAACGTAAAAATTTATTTTTTTTTAATTTGTCTATGCAAATCCAAGTGGAAGAATTTTTGAAATTGCAAAATGTTTGTCGAACTTCAAAAAAATGTATATACTTACTGCTTACAGGTGCCTGTTTGGATAATATTAAAATAAATTAATATTTTAAATTTATAAATTACCCTGTTCCACATGAATTTCTTGTTCCATCTAATCTCCAGTCATCTGTGCCGATATCATATTGCCTTCCATCTACGAAATTTTGTAAAGAAAGCTATATTTGGAACCGCTTATAAACACATGAAGCTTCATTCATCCACTGCGAAACTTTTGTAATAATTATTATTACCATTGATGGTAGAAAATTGTCTACAATTGGATCACCAGCATGGTTTCAGAAAATAACCTATAGCGTCCTCAGTTAATGAAATCACTACTTCTATCGTTGAAGGATTTAACAAACAAACAAAACTTCAACGTTCGGTGCTGATGGACCAAACTTGAACCAGCTGCTTCTAATGGCATCTTATTTTAATACATTAGCTCCAGATCACTATCCGACAAAACAAACGCTGGCTAATAAATAACCATAACGTTAAGATGGAATATGTTGAGATCAGTTAGAGTCAGGATATCGTTTGCTGCTCAACCTGTATTTGGCTAAGATGCTCTTTTACTCTTTTCATAAAACTGGTAACCTATGCACCAATTTTTTCTCGGATATTGACATCGATGAAGTTTTAAAATCCGTTTCAATAATTATTAACTTAATTATTTTTTTTTCAACTCACAAATCGTCAGCTGCCACCTTTACAGGGTGGATGAAGAAGTTTAGGATGGAACTAGACATTTTTACAAGCGATTTGATGATATTTGAAATTTCAATCTTCTACTTAAATGCTTAGCTCATGGCACAACGCTCGAGAATCAAATCGCTAAAAGCCATATATCTTGAGATGAGAATAAGGAAACTAAAATTTCCATCTATAAGCCTACAGGATGACCAGTTCTAAATTATGCAGCTACTGTCTCTACTTTATATTTCTGTGGAACTCAGCTCCCATGCCTGCAAAGATATAAAAATAGTGCTCTGAAGACTGTTACTGGTTACTTAGAAATGACTCTGGAGGAACACCTACATGAGGAAGCGGTGATGTTCCCACTTAGACAACACCATAAATTGAACTCAATGTATTTCCTTTCGGAAGGTTCATTAAGCTCGAGAACTAAAGCAAGCGACTAGCGATAATCCTAAATGAATACAATACTGAATGTAGTGGATCACTGCATTATACGAATTAACTTTAGAACGGTCAGTTGATGCATCCAATTTAGTTAGTCTTGTTAATAATTTTAGACTGAAATTCATAGCTTTCAAGCTGTTTCGTTATGTAAGATTATGTTTAATTGATAGAGGTGTATTTTAATAATACATGAACTTGCTATTTTCTTCTCGATCAACTTTATAGCTGATGTTGAACCTTAGTAGTGTGCGAATCTTGAAGACAGCTATTTCGCTAAGGTTTTCTCGAGAGCCGGCCTGAATAGAATTTTTTTATCGTATACATGATATAAAGCTGTTACTTCTCTATGAAGCTTCTGCAATAGTCTAAAGGAGCTTCGAGGTTCTACGCATTTTTTTTTTTTTTTTGTCAAAATAAGCTTCCAAAGGGCTTCCCTATCTATTCAAAATAATCGACCATGCTTCCTTGTCCATCGCCAGATTGTCGAAGTAAATAAAGATTATCTTCTCTGTGAACAGTCTGATTCAGTGGCAAAGATAGTGTTCCACCAAAGAGAATTGAGCGATTAAAGTAGAAACATTTGCATAAACTTAAAACGCTTATGGTGGGGGGCGTGCGAATCAGTAGTTAATGATGTTATTCAGATACATTTCAGATTATAGTGGGTTTGACGGCCTTTACATCTCTTCTATATATGTAAGCCGCAATCCCGGACCGACATTTTCTATCTATGTTTTAATATCCAGAAATTCCTGATAATATCGTTTGAGTTTGAAATTGCTTTTCTGCTTTGCTTCTGGAAGGTTGTTAACAACTTTGACTTATAGGTTGCAACTAAGTTTCTTTTAATCTTTAACTTCGGGTTCGATCTCTTATACTTATGTACCGCGGAAAAAAACATTTTACTGGAATATACTCAGTCCTCAGTCAATAGGGCATCAGATTTAGCAAAGAATTTTTAATTGAAAAAGCTTGGTCAATGGATACTCGAAGAATGTCCAATTTCTGCTCAGTTACGTTAAGTTTTGCCCTTCGTTTTGTAGAGCTTTAAACTCTTACATATTCCGATGCCATCCAACACAATATTGATGAAGTTACCCGAAGAATAATTACGTCTTTACTGTATAGATTAGTTCGTTGCTTATAACGAGAAAACTATATGAGTTTCACAATTTCATAATGAATATACGCATTCATTCATAAATTTCCTTACCTTGAAACTTCTTCAGCCAAATGTCAAATTGGGTTTTAAGAATGTTAAATTGTCATATGCAGTCTGTTTAAAGAAGAAATTTATTTAACAATTGCATTCGTTTAATAAAACTTTTTTAAACTATTGAACTATTTAGGATACATTAATAAAAATAAACCTAAACATAAATTAAAAATTAAATATCTGCTCTTTTTCTTTTACGATTGAAAAATTTTGAATTTGTCTTTTAATTATCGCCTTACACCGCCACCGCCGCCCCCATCATGTCACTACTCTTGAAGAAGGATATGACAACAATAATGCAGTAAATGTGTGTAGCTGAAAAATTAAACAATAATAATTATAATATATAAAAAATAATATATTTAAGCTTCGATTTTATCGGAGTTTAATGATATAAATTTTTTATTAGTTTTATATTTTTTTGCTTACCCATAAAAAACATGCCTAATGCAAGCGAAGTGTGAGTATAGAACATCACAAGAAATATTATAAAGAATAAATAGCTTAAAATAATGAGGAAAGGATAGACGCAACACAAATACATGAATCCTCGATGAATCTACAAGAGAAAAATTAATTAAATTAATTTAATGAAATCGAACCTTGAATACCATTCAGAAATATGTAATTTCAAATTGTACAAATATGTGCGAATGGTATAAGAAGGAAAGATTTCTTCACTATTAAACTCTATGATTTATAAACTTACTGTATAACAGAGCGTTAATAAGGTACCACAAATTTGAAAAATTGATATTTCGATTAATAATCCTTGACCCCATGCTGCAAGTGTACTTCTCCGGGCGTCTTTTTTTTGTTCAGCATAATAAGGACCTTGTAGAAAATAAGTGGTTTACAGTTTTTGCTCAAAATATTTGTACTAAGTTCTCTTATAACTCATAAATTTTCTCACCATATTCGGGTATATAGATAGGCACTGTACCCACAGCAATGCCAACAGTTAAGGACCAAAGTACAACGAGAATATATCCAGTTCTGAGACTATAGCGACCACAACATTTTTCAACTCTATAAGCTGTAGAACACATATTATCCACAAAAAAAGGAAGTTTCTTCACATATTTTTTTTACAAAGATTTCAAAATGCTTTTGACAAGTTTTACTATAAAATTTTTGTACTTCAACGAAAATATATTATATTAATCTGTGACATGATATAATGGAACTAGACATATTGTATACTCTCTGTGTAAACAAAACTAGTTCCTCAGTTTTCAAGATGTCGATCTAAGAAAGCTCATGGAGACTTATGTTTATTGACTGAAAATATATAGAAACTGCCTGTACCCGGCTCCAGTTGCTGTGCTCAGTAAACATGTGTATCAAATTTGGTTCCAAAGCCTCAAATGAATGCAAATTTATGAAGAATTTTGTATAACACTTATAATGGGGCAGTGATTCGACTGTACCTTTATAGATCAATTGATATATTGGAGTACTTGCAGCAAGTTACCCCATCCACTTTTTGATTTTTGTGTGTAAAACGTTTCACTATCAACTTAAAATTCAATATATTGCAAATGATGCAGGCAGCTTACTAGCGTTCGTTCACCTACTTTGAACAACAGTTCGGTGTTGCGTAAATTCGGAGAAGGTGGCTTTCAATGATGAGTGGCATTCTTCTCTGAAGGTCTTAGTATCATGACATCCACAGAACTTGAAAGATTGACGAAGGAAGCAAGTGCAAAGAAACATAATTGGGGGTGGATGCCAATGCAAAGCACACCTTTTCGCTGTGTTCAAATATAAACGACAGCGATGAGTCTCTCTTAAACGTTATACTACAAAAAGGAGCCTTGGGTATGATGGCTATTGCAGTTGTTCTGAATGCCAAGTTAGGAAATCTTTTGTCATTCCAATGCGTGTCCGGTCGTCCACTATTTCGTCGATCTCCAATTAAGTTTGGGCCCCCTCATGTAAGCCATGCATACTGAAACTCTTTCATCTAATGGAATGAGGTGGCCAGTCCAGTCCGGCAAATAGCTCATGCAACACGTCGCTGACTTAAATAGGACCAAAAAGCCTGCGGACAATCTCAACCACCAAACCATGCCTCTGCACCGAAAGAGGGCTTTACTACTAATTTGCTTGCTCAGCCCAAAATAGCATCTAATTACAAGCGTGATTCTTCGCCTGACCTCCACACTGATCATTTCGCGTTCAAGATGAATGAAATTTTCTACAATATTGCAGTTGAATTTCTCCATAGTCATTGACCATCCATGACGGATCGACAGCGCATCGCCCTGCCTGAAACCTCTCTTGGTATCGCAGGGGTCGGTGAGGTTTTTTCCCACCCTGACAATGCCTTGTGTGTGAGATAGCGTCGCCATGCAATGACGAAAGATCTTTGCAGGGATACCTAATCGTTCGTATCGACGCTTCGAAAGCGGTTGTATAGTCGACAAATAGGTGGCCTTGGTTAAATTCTTTTCCAGGATTTGTTGTAACGTGAATATTTGGTCACTAGCCGACTTTCTCAGTCTGAAGTCATACTGATACCAGTGAATCCGTATATAGCTTCAGCCTATTACATTATAAGCGTCCAGAGTCTTACATCCAATGGAAGGAAGACTTATTCCGTTGTAGTTGGCTCAAATAGTGGGATCTCCTTTCTTAAAGATAGGACAAAGAACTCTGAGATTTCAGTCATTGGGTATGCGTTCATCGGATCATATTTTGCATAAAAGTTGGTGCATACTCCTAACCAACTCTTCGCCGCCGGTCTTAAATAACTCAGCTGGCAGCCCATCAGAGCCTACCACTTTGTTATTTTTCATCTTTTTAATGACCGAATCGCCCTTGTTATAGCCTGGTGACTCTACAATAGTGCCATCACTTCTCTATCGGCTGAATTGTGCGCTTCATCGCCTCCGAGTAGGTTGGAGAAATGACTCCTCCATAATCTCAGTGATTCCTGTTCATCCGTTACCAGATTTCCATTTTCATCCTTACAGAAAGTTACTCCGGGCTTAAAACCTTCAGTCAAACGCTTGACCGTTTGATACAATTTTCGAGCTTCATTTCTGTCACGTAACATCTCAACATCCTCAAACTCACGCCTTTCTTGCTCCTTTTTCTTGCGCCTGAAAAGGCGTTTATCCTGTCTGCGTCTCTCACGATATCGCTCTCTAACAGTTCGCATTACTCCCGACTGCAGAGTTCGCGTTCTTCTCTGCATTGCAACACTTATCGTCATACCAAGATTTAGACACAGGTCTTGCATAACCAATAACCTCCTTGGCAGCCTTATCCATGGAGCGGGTGATGTGTTTCCACTGATGTGTTTCCACTGTATCTTGAGAAGACGGAGAGGTTTTCCTGCGCAGTCGGGAGAGTGTGTTTGAAAAGGCTGCGTCGGTCTGTTCTGATTGCAGCTTGCCGACGTCCAGCTTTCGTTGCATGTTGGAACGTGCGGCGTGCACTACGCTGAGTCTGCGTACCTTGGCTGCGACAAGATAGTGGTCCGAGTCAATGTTGGGACCACGTAACGTTCGCATGTCCAACACGCTCGATGCGTGCCTATCGTCAATCAAAACATGGTTCTGTGTAATTTGATCCGGACTCAGCCATGTAGCCTTGTGGATGTTAAAGTGTTGAAATCTGGTACTACTACCATGTTCCGACTTGCGGCGAAATCGATTAGCCTCTCTCCATTATTGGAGGTAATGTCGTGAAGACTAAATTTTCCGACGGTTGGGCCAAAGATTCCTTCCTTCCCAATCTTGACGTTGACATCGCCAAGCACGATTTTGACATCATGTCTGGGACAGCGCTCGTACAGACGTTCCAAGCGCTCATAGAACTCATCTTTAACATCGTCGTCTTTCTCCTCCGTCGGGTTGTGCGCACAAATATTTAGCCTTGATGCGTATCGCGGCTAGACGTTCGTCAACGACGTGAATCTGAAGACGAGACCATGTAGTTTCCTACTCACCACGAAACCAAATTCGTACTTACTGGCATGGCAGCTCTAGTAGATGTCACAGGATGCTTTTTTAGAGCAACACTGTCCTATCCAGCGGATTTCTTGGATTGCAGTGATGGCAGCCTTACATCTTTCGAGGACATCAACCAGCTGGATATTTGCACCAGCCCAATTAAGAGTGCGGACATTCCAGGAGCATATCCGTAATTCGTGGTCCTTATATAGTTTGCGGGGGTCGTCATCAAGTATTGCTTCCGAGGCTTCTTTGTCGTGTTCATAGGAGGTTTGTTTTTTTAAAGTGGTGGGTTATTAAGAGGAGAGGGGTTTTCGCTTTCTCACGTTAGCTCACCTCTGAACGGATGTTCAGAGGCTACCCAGCAGATACATGTCCTAACGGGTTGTGAGTTGCTTGGACCGTTTGTAACAAGAATCATTGTTGGCCATTCCCAAGTGAATGACTGTCAACAACTTTTCGCACAATGTGAACCTCAATAAACGAATCCTAATCAAAAATATGCCTCACTAATTATTTTAGTTTCACACGAGCTTTTTATCTTTATCCAATTTTCTTTCCAATTAAATATTTGAAGCAAGAACTAAAGTCATTTCACTTTACTACTTGTTACATTCCAAATAAATATTGTAGCTGCATATGTCACTCAATTAACAACCAAAATAGGACACAAGCACAAATAGGCCTAAATGCATACTCAAAAACTGAAGACTATTCATTTAGTAAAATCCTCAAATAAAGACAACAGCAACAACAATGGGGACAAGTAAGAACACTTTAGACGAGTGTGCACGACTTGGAGATATGCTTTTAGATTTTTTTTATATGACTAACAAGTTTTTTTTCAAATTGAAATGATTTGCTTATTTTGTTTGGGACTGAGCTAAAATACAAAAATTTTGGTCAATAAAATATGATCTAAAATGGAACAACAAGTTTATATGGAGGCAACACCTTTAAGTTTTGGAGTTATGGAAAGGAAACTTTAACTATGCCATTTTTTTTAAATTCTGAATTCATATCGACTCGACTTTTTCTGCAGATTTAGAATGCCCCAAGGCAAAAGTTAGTATAAAAAGAAACTAAACTCACAGAATAAGACGGTATTCTGTGAGTTCAGTTTCTTTAAGTCTGTGTGGCACTGTTATAATTTCTTAACCAACCATTTATCATATATATGAAGCTGATGGAGTCTATAGGGTATCAAAACTCAAATTCAACAACTGTCATACTCCTTGCAACAGTAGTAGCCCATTTATGCAACACACCAAGCCGACAGTAAACGAGCAAACGAGCAAGGCCTATCTAATCTTTTTTGTTATGCATGGTCTTACACTGAGCCTACCTCAACGCACAACTATTCCAAGCAGCACGTTTCGCAGTTTGTCATGTGTGTGTAAACTGTACAAAATGGATTCGCTTAGTTAGCCCTTGGAATTACTAATACAAAACTCGATGCTGCCAACTGCAAACGGGTTCGTTCATTCGTTCGTTCGTTCAGTGTGTACACATGTCTTGTATACATTCTGGTGCACTTGCACTCAATTAACTGTTTTGTATACGCCTTGAAACACCCACAACGTGGTCCTTTAGCTATGCCACAGTTGCCAATAGTTCAACACATTCATTTGCTTGCTTGGTCCTTTAGGTATCCTTGGTTGCTGCAGTCGCATTTCGCTTTTGTGTGTTTATTGAAGTTAAACCTAAAATAGTCTTTTTATGGCTCGACAACTCGTTCCCCAACACACATAACTCGTTCCACATTCACATCGAGGTGTACTGTGCTCTGCCAACTTTGCTTGCTTAGAACTTTATTTATTTTCTGTTTCGCAGACACTTAACTACACGTGTTTCCACTCTCTCACACATATCCTTCGTCCTACTCGTATATCCTTCTTGCTGTTGCTTGTATATAAGTTTTTAATTTTTACAATACTTTTGCACACCCTCAGCACTTTTACAGCCAACACTTAATGCAGCAGCAAAAATATTTTCAAAATGAAAATTCCTGTGCTTCTGTGTGAAATTACGAGTGGAGTACATAGTTCGTTTGCTCCTTCGGCAGCTTGTAAAATATTTGTTGCACTTTGTTCCTTTAGTGTGCAGTGCTTACATAAATATCTGTGCACTCCAAATTGTCTCATTTTGTTTGGAGAATATTGTTAGTGCGATCATGTGTGTCCTTCCGTCCGTCCGTCCGTCTGTCTGTCTAGTAATTAAAGTTAGTTGTGGACAGGAGCAAATAAATTTTCGAGTGTTTATTGCTTTTGACAATCGAATAGAAAAGAATAGAAATTTTAAACAAAGGAGTTGCAGATAATATTTAAAAAATTGGAAAAAATTCTGCAAAATAGTCTTTTAATGTTTCAAAGCTGACTTTTCAACTATTCGAGCTCTCAAACTGTTCAAAGTGCTCTCAGACTAAATAGAAGACGTTTTTTTTTTTGATCCGAGCTCCAAATTTTAATCAATAGGCAAGTTCTTCGAGCTATGTCTGTCCGTTTGTTATTCTGTTTGTTTGTCTGAGAGAACAGCTTTCTCAGTATAGAGAAGAATATGCATTCGTACAAACACATCATGTTCTCCTCTTCTAAAATAAATTAACCCATTCACGTAAAGCATTAAAGACGAAGATATGCATTTTGAATGAGTCATTTAAATAGCATCAAACAAAGTAGTAAGTTACTTCTTTATATTTAAGCCAACTGTGT
The DNA here is from genome assembly GCA_035044805.1 of Leucophenga maculata. Taxonomy (NCBI): domain Eukaryota; kingdom Metazoa; phylum Arthropoda; class Insecta; order Diptera; family Drosophilidae; genus Leucophenga; species Leucophenga maculata. The sequence goes on from JAWNNP010000798.1 coordinate 546,151, forward strand.
AGCTTCCAACTGTGTTGCTACGACGACATTATACAAAATCCTTCAAGGATCCTTCTCCAAGTGTTGTCGTAGTCACGTCCATCAGCTAGAAAATGCTGGTAAATTTCCATACTAAAATGTCGCTTCGCTTTGCTGGCATACATTTTGGTACATTGTCAGCGTCAGCATGCAACAAAGAAGCGTCGCGTTGCAACGCAGCAAATGCCACAACGTGGCTGCATATTGAGGCATGCCGCATGTGGCAGCATTCGCGGCCAGTCAAGCTTTTAATGCACTCGTGCGCAATTTAATATTTTTCATAGCGTGTTTTTTTTTGCTTTTGCGCTTTCCGTTGTTGTCGTCGTCGTTGGAGCGCATTTTTAACGGCCACGAAACTGATTTGCCACTTGCAGCCGTAAAGTTGGTTCAGCCGCATTGAAGTTCTGCTTACTAAGACTTTTAGTTACATACTATGTGCCACACAATTGTTGTAGTTGTTCGCTCAAAGCTTATGCAATTTTCTACATTTTAATGCTGCGAGCGATCTTGGATTGCTATGCTGTCCGTCTGTCTGTATCTATCTACTCTGCTGACGAAATATGAAGCGCAAAAAAAAAAACAGTAGAAATGATTACTTTGGCAAGCAAAATTATGCAAAGGAAAATCATTCATTGTACGCGCAAATGTGCGGAAAAGTTACAAGCGATGCAAGTTATTCGCCTATTTTATGTACAAGCCGCGTCATGAAAAGGTTTCCAGCACTCAAAATGGCCCATAACTTACTCCGAAAATATGAAGCAAGCGAAGTTAATGTAATTTTTGAGGCCTTAAAATCCAAGATAACAAAAAATGTTACCATTGTAATTATTGCAAAATAGTTGAGTTATATCAGTTCTTAACACTTTTGGAACGTCTGTCCTATTTAGACAAATCGTTGTTAGTAATTTTGCCTCAACTTCTGATTAGCAGCTGGGTTGCGACAAGTTGGCTTTGTCTCTCCACCACTATTTTTATAGTATTCTAGATAACGTGCGATATTTTCAGGGAAATCAGCACAGTCCGTAGAACGACGTTCTATCATACAACTTTGCATTCCAAATAATCACATTTTTGGCTAAAAAATGCTTTGAAGAGCATCGTGGTTAATTTTTTAAAGAACAAAACTCTCAAGAAAGAATACAAAGAATCACTGCACGACCAACGAGTTGAAGTCTGTTAAACGACTTCTTGATAATATTTTTCGACTTCTACCGTCAATGAGGACTGTTAATTCACCAAGATATTTACTTTTTTTGTATTAATTAGTGTTGCTGACATTAAGAAGTTCTGACTCCAGTTGGACGGCACTTAAATAGCCCGTATCATCATAGAATTTTTGCAACCAGTGCTTCCCGAGCACTTCATTTCAAAAAATTTTTACTAGCAACCGCAATCGCCGGTTTTAACAACTCAATACTTCATTTTTTGGGGTTATGTACAGGTCAAAATCTTTGCCACGTTCTTTTGCAAAGCCCAAAGCGAAATGTTTTTATTGTCCAACCTTTATAATAACATTCAATCTATCTAATAATCAAAATATAATCTATCTAATATCTATCTAAAACATAAGTAAGCTCTTCAAATATATATGTGTATAGATCCGATACTATATGAAAGTTCCAGATCTCATCTCGAAGTTCGAATCTACGACAAACTACAGATTTCCGTCATTTACTGGCTTAGAAGTAACAGCATAATCTTCTGGCCAAACCGCACAAATCGGATTGAACACTTGCAACTTTGTGTTCGATATTGTTCCTCAGATTCATTAACCAACGAATTAACTTTACCCCTAAAAATAAAACCAATGGCTTTTATGAGATTACACGGTATTGTTGGCACATCATAGCAGTGACGTTAAGTCACATGACAATAATTTTTATCGACAAATAAAATTCACACCACACGGTAATTGTTTGTAGATGTAATGAAGGCTCTTAAAGTAGATGTGGGTCTGTTTCTATCCACTTACGCATGATTTGCTTATGACAATGCCCTTAAGTCGGAAATGAACTTCATCGAAGCAGATTATTTTTCGATAACATTTCCAGATCACAATCGCTGATGTTTAGGAGCTTCGAATGATCAGGGGTTGTATATTTTGAGTTAATTTGATGTGAATTTTGCCACGATTAGTTTTCACGCCTAGTTACTTTCCCGTGAGCGGAGTGGAATCGAACCTCATTTTGACTCAGTAGCTTGATGATGGTATAGAATATAGGAACTGATATAGGAACATTCAATAGAGAATATGTTGAATTCCTTGAACGCTAATAATGATCTGAGTAAGAGCTCTTAAAGTTGCGAACACTGTCCCCGATTTACCGCTATAATTCAGTAATAATTTCGAAACTTTTTCGTTAGTCCAAACGCTGCAACTTCGCCATCATAAAAATTACTGAAGTTGGCAGATTTTTAAACAAAAATTTAGGACTGTGTTAGTACTAAACTACGTAATTATTGTGTTTCTTATAGAAAACCCGATATAAGAGACTTCGGATAGAGATGCCTATTTATATACTTCCTATTCATATGCAAACCAAGTGCATGAAACTTTAGCCTCAGTTTTCATCCAAACTTAAAAAAAATCTGTGTGTAGAATACTTTACAGATTTTACTTCATTCCATTATATTCTGGAATCAATTTCGGAAAGGACAATGTGTACTCACGTTTGTTTTTGAATGTTTTTTGAAATCGACTTTTTGGGTTTCATTTTGTCATTAATTCAATTACACTTGAGTTTTCTTATTTATTATTAGATCATCGGTGTTTCTTGCTTGTCACAGATGAACCATTGCAGATTGTTAGTGGTCAGAAGATACCACAATTAATTCTAAGACATTTGTAGTCGAAAGGTTGCAATTTGGCAGAAAATTCTGTGTGAAAGCAATCGCATCTCTAAACCATTTAATGTAAATTAATGAAACAGTCAAAATAAAGACCCCAGAAAGTTTATATATTCTCTATCCTCTTGTCCGCCCGTCTAAGCATCATAATGTCAGATATAATGAATAATATTTCACTTCTGATACAAATACTAATAAATATACCTGTTAACAGAACATCAATTCATATTTGACAGCACCTTCCATTAGTTGCGTAGAGGACTACCGGTTTATGCGTTGTCAGAAGACCTTAAAGAAAGGAAAACTTGAGGAAAGGAAACAGCAATTTATTTAATTTTTCAATTTCTTTTTATATTTTTGAAATAGTTTTCACTTCGAAGCCCAATGTTCAAATCTTTACTTGAAGCCTAATGTTGAAACACTTTTTCAACTTAATCTTTAGCAAAACTTCTGATTCGAAGCCCATTGTTCAAATCCTATTTGAGTGCCAAACTCGTCTCACTTTCTGTCAAATGATGCTGCTTTATTCTGAAGCAACACGTTGCTTTTTCTGTATTTATTTTTAAATTGGTACCCGAAAAGGATATGACCGAACGGTTATCTTTCAGCTGGTGTTTATGCAACCAGAGAACTTCTTTTCAATCTTTCGCCAATCACTTCAATCAATCGCCTAGACTCTTCAATACCTAATTTTCTTTAGTATCTACATACAATTAAATCGATACTTGCTTCTCATCATTTCCTATCCCAATATTATTTAACTTCAGATTTTCATTAATTTTAATAATCAGTGTAACTACTTTTATGACGTAGTGTGTACTTGCAACACGCAGCTAAGAACCTACTACCGCATTTTCTTAATACAACTTAACAGAAATTTGTTGAACTATTGCAACTAAGATGCTAATGTAGTCGACTCGTTGTGGCGAACTTTAAGCATCACTCATACATGAGAGGTGGCATGCCACAACAAAATGTAGTACAGATCTAACAAACTATACGCCCGCTGCCGCTGCTCTACAACTCTACAATGCTTCCAACTGCTAGCCACACTTGCAACCCAATCGCATCTAATACTATTCTCAGCTTTGGCGCTGCTTTACATGATAATCGTGCCCCAAAGACATTTATAAGCTCAGACGCTCCTGCATCTACTTCTACTTCAATTTCAATATATTCTTTGGCTGGCGTAACTAATTTTTCTCCAGCGGAAGAATTTGTATGTGTTCCAGTGTTTCGTTTTTTTTTTTTTTTTATTTTGTTCAACTCGAGCTGCTGCTGCTGCTGCTTCTGTTGCTTTCATTTTTCTCGGCACATTATAATTCTGCTGCACTCTTTTCTACTCGAATGCCAGTGCAATTTTCCACATTTTCCGATGCCTGGCTGTGTTGCATTGTTCTAGCGCAAGTTTTCCAGCTGCACTAAATAATGTTGTGCGCTTAAATGTTCCCTGTGCAACTTTTACTAAAATGCTTTTTTCTCAAACCCACATTTTTAATACCCTCGTTGGACCCTTCGTCACATTTGCCTACATTGCACTCGAGTTGCCTATTACAAGTGGAGGCAATGCTGCTGCCGATTCTACCGGGTTCTTGTAGCACTCTAAGTATGTAAAGTCTGTCCGTATGTCTGTCTGTCTTCGCTGTGTAAGTTCAGTAAACTGCCTTCAGGCTAATTGAGTGTTTATCAGTTTGTCTGCTGTGGTGTTTTCTTTTTTTTGGTACAGCATATAAAACATTTGTTCCCCGCCCTTTTTTATGATGCGTGTCAGCTTTAAGTTAAAATTTTTGATATGCTTTAATTATACATAAAGCTACAAGTATGGATTTCTTCAACGTTTCCAATAACTTCATACGAGGGTAAATCAAAAAGAATTTATAAACTATAACCTTTAGAGTAGAGATGGTCGGTAATGGGAATGGCACGACCATGTAGTAATTAGAAATATTTGAGAAAGGAACAAACAAATTCAGTGAAAATTAATGCACTGAGGTTCTAGAGGAGCTCAGCTTTCATACTTGAAATTCTGTGTCACTCTAGTATCTTAAAACACATTTCTGTCATCGAGATCTGCAAGATAACAGATTGTTTGACCATAGAACTATGCTTCAGCAGAGGTTACTCTATTGTTGCAACACCAGGATTCTATTGAAATGGGTAGCTGACGCATTCAGAGATACATTCCATCGAGGTCTGCACCGAACACTTCCACAGACAGACTCTGAATTCTCAGATAGCCAAGTTGCAATAATTTATTTTACCTCCTGACGTATCTCGACTCGTTAGGCAGTATGTTCTCCATTTGTTGGGTTCTTAGTTTCAAGGTATTGAAGGTAAGGAAATAGTAGACGGTCTGGCTAGATCGGATGTGATACGTCTCTTGATTGGCCATGTTGGGCATCTGCATGTCGTGCATGAACATACGGGAGCACAATTAAATCACCAAAATTTCACAGTCTCTAACTAAAGAAGTTTCTGGAAAAATCTTTTTGATGCTTGTTAGACAAATACCAACAGATTTCTCAATCTCACGATATATCATATAGTTATCCCAATCTATTTCATGATTTGAATTAACAACCTCATTGAATGCAGATGCTTTTACTTCTGTAGAAAAATATGCTTCATTTTTGGAGGCATTTATCATAATTTTCCATCTGCTGAAATAATTAACAGCGAGCAGTGTCATCAACATACATTAATGAGTTGCAATCATGCATGGATGAAGCCAGGATCTTTGAAGATCTTTGTTTTAACCCGATTTAAAAAAAAAAACATTGACCAACATTTTATGCAGTAGATCCATATGCCAATCGAAGTCAAAGGCTGCCTTAATATCAAATAAGAACATCCCTGAGAAAACTTCGCATGTAAGTTTCTTTTGACTTTTTGATTGATTCTTATGAGACTTGAACCTAAAATGTTGAACATTGCAAATATTATTTTCTTCCATAAAAGTCATAATTTTTTCTCTAAGAATTTTCTCTAAAATGTTGCCAAATATATTCCAGAGACTTAAAGGTCTGTAAAAAACTGGACAGCTTGCATATTAGAATTGACAGGCATAGATTTTATCTTCGTTTTGTATATTTTAAAAATACAGATTTGATTGCCTTGTTGTGTTTTCTAACCTCATTTTTTGAAGGGGGATCTCTGTAACGTGTTCAGTTCCTTCTGTGGTTGTGTCTAGTAGCTATAGCTCTTCAAATTTATCTACGACTTGTGGATGAGCGATGTCTGCGGCAGGAACGCCAATTTAAAAACTATTTCAGAACAAAGCACTAAACTTTTGCAGCTTCTTGGTGTTCTAATACTTGATTAAGAAGGGTATTATAAAAAATCGTCAATCTTTTTAAAGTTTTGACATAGCCCTGCCGGTTTTTTACTATTTCTCAGACTGAGTAGCCTCATCATGGGATCAAAGATACCATTCAAGATACTTCCGGCCTTCAAGGTACTTGAGTGCGTACTTTGATGAACCTCATTGGAGAGGTTTGTCGTCGCACGATGATTATAAATAGTGTTTATAGTGATTATTTAGCATTCACCCTTTCAGTGTTGCCATTCTCATCTGGAAAGCATTTCGATTCTATAATAGACTTCATCAACCAGTGAGACGCCGTAAACGCATTAGTTTTCCAAGATCAATTGTGAGTTTTCATAATACCATGATGAAGATAAATTGTTGGCCCAATCATGCTTAATATAAAACAAGTAAGGAAATTTCAGTAGGGTATAACCGACTGTAAGAGGCCCTGTACCAGTGTAGGTCGCCTAACAAACACATTAAATGTTTGCTGAGCTTATGACCAAACACATGACCACTTCTCACTGCGCGAATATGAATGAAAAGAAAAGGGAGGTCGGTCAAAATTTTAAAATAAACTTGTAAAATTCCGGAGCAGTCCTAGTCGAATGCAAAAAACACGAAGTCTTTATCTATTACCGTTTCCGAGATCCTTTCGTTCCGACGGACATGTCTATATCGACTCCTCTATCACTCCTGACAATAATGGGGGTAACTTTGGGGGGTCTCCGACCATTATTTCTACCTGTTACATACATTTGCACAAAACCAATAGGCTCTTGTACCATCGGTACAGGGCCTAAAAAGGAATAAACGGAAGGAATATCCAAAATTAAACATTCTATCTTTTTAGTCTCCATGTTATTATTGTGCATACGGACAGAATATCAAAACTACTATCCCTTTTAGGACTATCCCTTTTAGTGATCCCATTTGACACTAAAATTTTATGTTTGTATATAGAAACCCAGAAAGATTGGGCAGATATGCATGAAGGCTACCACTTCTAGTGGTCCGATCTGGACCTAAATGGAAAATGTTATAAGGATTAATATTACATAGACCTATTTTTTCTATCTTTTTTTGATAAGTGCCAATCCACCTTTAGATGGAGGGATTGGCACCTACATTGACTACAAGTTATATAAATGGGAAATATTAACTAATCTTCCAGTACTTATCACTTTTAGTATCCACGGACATGTCTATAACAATTCGACTTTTATTGCAAACACTTTATGCGATCTGAATCGCATTCTTCTGCCTGTTGCATACATTCAAACAAACTTAATATACTCAAATAGTTTGTATAAAACAGTCTCCAATTCATCAACAGATACTTATTTTTTTTTATTTTGCATGCCATAGATCGAACTGTCAGGCATTATGTTTGCCACATGAAATATGTGCTTTTAATTTTAATTTACACTGACAGCCTGTTGAAAGCCAGCATCAAAACTCATCTTCAGCGCCATACACTGCATCCAATATAGCCAAACATCCCATTTCAATCAATCAAAGTAAATCAGAAAATTATAGCGCAATGCCTGCCTAAAAAGAAGGCAAAATCAAATACAACAATGCAACACTATACAGCGTATACAGCTGTCAGAGGTTAACCCAAATCAAGTTGTAGACAAGCATAATTCCTAAGAAAAAGACGATTCGGGCATAGAAAATATAATACATAAGTAGACAATTCCGACACCAAAACAGAATGAAAGAAACAACAATGGATATCATTAAACTGAATAGTGTAAAAAAAGAAGCTTAAAAGTTGAAAGAAAAAAAAAAGAAAATGCGAATAAATAATAAAATTGCGGATATTTTTCGCTCTAAAGCCACGAAAAATGAATTTATGAAATACAAGTAAAGAAATATTTTCTATTATTATTTTATTGTACACTGCACTAAAGTGCCGAAGGGTATATTATATTTGTGGATGTATATGTTACAGGCAGGAAAGCGATTTGGGAGAGATCTTATAAGTAGATTCAAAAGACGTATGGATATAGGTTTGTGAAAGCAAGAAGATTTTGGAGACTATAAATGATATAACATGGACCGCAAATAAAAATATATAAAATATTATAACAAAAATAGTGACAAAGACAAATTGAAAAAACTATCCAAACTCAGGGTAAATTTTTAATATTAAAATAAATAATTTTCAGGAATAGGTCACAGATTGACATTCACCCATTTATATAACCCAGGAAAGGTAAACTTTTTTCTATCCAATGTTTCATTATATTTTTGGTTAGGCGAAAATTCAATTATTTCCGTCATCCAAGCTATAAATCCGGATCATCATCATCAAATCTTCATTACCTGAGCAAACCTTAATAGAATTTAGTGTATAAATCATTTAAAAGGAAAGAGATGCTCTGTAATATGTTAGCTACTTCATTTGTCGATGGATGCAACGGTTCCAAAAATTGTGAGAATAATATAATACCTTATAAAATATAACACTGCCTGAATTAAATGGGACAACATTTTTCTGAACGGGACAAAAACATCTTTTAGAGCGCATGATTCAACTTTTATTTTCTAATATCAACAAAGTTTGTAGCACTTCAGGATTTAGCTGTATATCTATTTTTATAGTTTTCTCGAAATCGTGACATGATGGGAAGTTTAAGAGTCTGGAAATTAAACTAGGGAGCTACAAACTTAAAAAAGCCGAAAGTATGAAAGAATGTCTTTGAAAAACTCAGTTATTAAATATATATAGAGTCCTAGAAGTGTTAAGTGAGCAGCTATTCTCTTGGAACCCCATGGTTATTTCTATCCCAAAGCATAGTACGAAGTTTTTGGTTTCGTTTTGTGTTTTATAATCTATCTTAATCCATAATCTATTATGCAAAATTTTAGCCATGAATACTATTATTGATTTGCTGGCATGAGAGCGAGGTAACAGAAATTTAAACCATGATCTGCATATGATATAAAGGAACCTACATAGTAAATTTGGCGGAACATATTTTTCTATCTAGATCCTTGTGGAATATTTTATTGAGATTATTAGTGTAAGATACAAAAATTTTTTGGTTTAGAGCTTAATCAAACCACCACAAAATATTTTTCTTACAAAGACTCTATGAAATGGGGACAGATTTGTATGAAAGCTATTACTTTCAATGATCCGATATGGATCTATATGGAATATTTTATTCGAATTTAAGTTAAACAAAATTAAGCATTTTTAATTAAATTGAAACTAATAAAATTATTTTTCATTCAGAAACTCAGAAGGGGGAGGGTGTAGGTTTTCCTAAGCACCACCCCCTAAAGAGAGGGGATGACCCTTTAAATAAACATTATCTATCTGATGATAAAAAGGGGAAACTAAAAAGCTGAACTTGAAGGCTCTTTCTTCTATCGTCTCCAAGTTCTTGTTGTTCATAGCCACAAAGCTCTACTGACTTGACTACTTGTAAGGGGGCCACCTCTTTTAGTGGTCCAATTTGGACAATAGTGAAATATTTTTTTTAGATTGACGCAAAGTATAACAAATTCTGCGTATCTATCTGCATTAACTACAACAAAATTTCACCATACGAAATCGAAGAAAAAAATAGGACATATTTATATGGGGCTCACCATTTCAAGTGTACCGATCTACACATAAATAAATTCTATAAATAGGTGTATGCACTAATTTGTACTGTTTTCTGAGAGGGCGTTACTAGTATGACTTCTCGCCGTGTTCATCCGTGACTATATTCATTTGGGGACTACTTTTTTAGTATATTTCAATTGGTTGAAGCGTAAACAACAATTTTTTCAATTCATTTGAAAATATCGAACAGATAAAATGTTTTTGCGAAGGGTTCTTCTTCATTACTGTAACATGAAGAAAAGTTCTACCGGAAGTCATCGTATTTTAGTGAAAGTTTATGGTGACCATGCTCTAGCTGAACGAACGTGCCAGAAGTGGTTTGCACGATTTAAAAGTTGCAAATTCGGGGTTTGAAGAAGAAGAATTGGAGGCATTGCTCGATGAAGATGCGTGTCGAACGCAAAAAGAATTTGGAAAGGCTTTGGGAGTTGGTCAAGCAACTATTTCCAACCGTTTAAAAGCATTGGGATTTATCCAATAGCTTGGAAATTGGGTGCCGTATGAATTGAAACCTACAGATGTCGAGCGCCGTATGGCCAACCATCAACATTCACGGCAAAGCCGAAGCGATGGTAATGCTCTGTATTTGGTGGGATCATAAGGGTGTGTTGTATTATGAGCTCTTGAAATCGGGTCAGACGATCAAAGGGGACCTCTACCGAACACAATTGAATCATCTGAAGAGGGCTATCGCGGAAAAACGACCAGAATATGCGACCAGACACGAATCCATAATTTTCCATCATGACAAGGCACTGCCACATGTTGCAGGACCGATTGAAAACTATTTAGAAAACAGTGAGTTGGAAGATCTACCTTAACCGCCTTATAGCCCAGACGTGATCCCTTCTGATTACTAGTTTAGATCAATGCAAAATTCAAATGTATACAAAATTGGCTCGATTCGTTCTTGGCAGCCAATCCGAAGAAGTTCTTTTGGGATGGACTCCACTTTTTTGAACAGCCACATTAACATTTATTCATATACCAACTCAAAATAAGGTGCAGGCTCACATGGTAAGTTACAAATCCTCTTATGGAAGAGGTCATATCATACAAAGGAAGGAATTTGAGAGTCTAAATATAAATAATTTAAGTTTGTCTTATAGTCTTGAAGTTCTTTATCTCTCAGATAGGCAGACAGACTGTCATGTTTATTTCGACTCGACCTTTTAATGCAGATCTAGAATATATATACTCTATAGAGTCTACCGTGCTTCATTCTGACTATTATATATACACAAACTTAATATACTCTTTTACCCTATGGGTACAGTGCATGAATATTATAGTCGTTCGGTCTCTGAGCTATGGTCATAACGCTTGGTTTTTTAGACTCGGCTGTTACTGTAGAAACATTTTGCCTCTATTAAGTTTATCGATTTCATTGGCATAAGTTGGCAGTTTCCATAAAATGATCGGTCAGAACACCATATGTCGGACTTGACTCTTTTTGATTCTTTGGGTTCCGACAGAAAATGTGTAGCATTTGTGATATTATTTTTATGTTTCATTTTTTTACAAAAAGCAAAGTCAATTTGGTCCTCATTCTCTGTTAGAGAATGCCAACTTCGGACCGATAACTGTGGAAAGTGTTAAAAAACGACAACTGGTACACCGAATTCTTGGCGGTGTCTGTAGAGTAGCTCAATGTCAGACTCGAATATGATGTGAGCACACTTGCCCTTGTTTTTACTTATTGATTTGTTTTAATTAAAGACTGAAGAACTATTTAATATGCAGAGTCTACTTACGCTTAAGATAAAATGAGAATTTTGGCAGGGTATTTTAAAGTCGTGTAAGCACAACGTCTTCTTTTTTTCCACAAAGCACAAAAACTAAAGGGTATTGAAGGCAGCCGACTAAAGGTCGTGCGTCTAAGCATAAATTTCAAATTGCGGCCATTATTGTATTATGAGGCAAACGAGAGAGATTTTCAAGAAGACGAACTTCATGCTGAGTTAAAGCTGAGCTAAAGTGAACTGATGATGTTGTTGATGAAGCGAGCATACAGTGGTGTACCGACTAATCGAGGATATTCTAGCTCATATGCCACAGGCTAGTAACTTCAAGTTAAGCAGCCCGAGTCAGAGTCTATAGTTGTAGTAGATGAGTTTGCTTTCAACTCTATTCAAGCAGTCAGTCAGGAAGATATTGTGTTTTTAACGACTGACTCTGAATATTGTATTGAGTTGGGTTGAGTTGAGTTGGCTGCTGCTGCTGATGTTGTGCGGGTGATAAGCGACATGAATCACGTTTTAGTCAGCCCCGGGACACAATGCCCAATGAGAAGAGACTTGAAGAGGTTGGTTTTTGGTTTTCGGATTGGCATCGGTTGGCAGCATCGTCAAAGTGCATTGAAGCATTGAAGAGGCGCTGAGTTAAAATTGCATGAAAGCAGCAGCAGCGGCAGCAGCAATGAAATGCCTCAAGGCAAACTCTAGAAGAGCATAAACCTTCATTCGTTCGGTCGTTCGTTCGTTCATTATTGGCTGCCAGAGTAAAAGGTCAAACTGAGCGACTTGAGTCTACATTTATTTATTTTTTCCTGTAGATACTAAAAAGTATTGCCATATAAAAACTGCTGCACCTAAAACTTACATTGCTTTTAATGTGAAAACGTGAGAATTTAATATTTTCTTCATTAGTTTAGCCGCGAGTTGTGCACTAAAAAAACCAACCAACGAACCAACCGAGTTAACCGTGCAAAAGAAAATTTACAACACACAACAACACAAGACAACACAACAGAAAAATTAAATAGGCTAAAAGTGCTTGTTAAAGCCTTGGAAACTAGTTTCTTTAACTTCAAATTTTCAGATGTTTGCATTTGTTTTCTCAACCGACTACAAATAAATAAATCGGCAGCAAATGCGCAACAAGCGCACATAAATTATGCCAAAGGCCAATGGCAACTTTTGCACCAAAATCGTGTTCTCTGATTTTTGGCTTCACCGCACTCGATTCGAATCGATTCGCTACAGTTTGATATGTCTGCAGTCGCCTTGACTTCTTGTTGCACCATACTCAGCCCCATAGATACTCGTATACATAGCAGTTAGTTACACATGTCGCTCCATAGTCAACACGCATGCGTGTGTATCTTTAGTTGAGTTTAGTTTTCGGGTTTTGTATTTCAGCTAACAGTAGTCTCTCTCTACGTGTCCAAGTGTTGGATTATGCCATAGATAACTGTGCCGAGACCGAGATCTGTTGTGCAGATTTATTGCCTGAATTCGTTGTGGAAACAAGTTTGAATTTAAATGTCTTAAAATTGGTGCAGTTTGTGCCAAAGAACAGTAAGATACGACATAGAAATGCATTTACGCGGAAATAGAGTAAAGCAAGTAGTATCCGGATTGAATGAAATTTAAAAGTGTATCATATAAATTTTTCTAAAGCATTGCATTTGTCAGATATCCTGATGCGTTATTTATACTAAATGTATCTAGCTTATTGTCAATAATGTCTGTCAGTCTGTCTGGCTATGAACAGCAAAGACTTTAAAAGATAGAACCTTCTAGTTTGCATATTTAAAGTTGATGGTGGCCAGAGTTCTGCTCAGAGAATTAACATGGAATTGAAGTCTATCGTTGTATCTGCTAGAGAAGAAAAAGATTTGGTCCTTTATAGTTGCCAGGCTCTGGTCTTTATGTAAGGTGGAGTTGCTCAAGTACCTTAATTGCTGAAAGTCTGAACCGTTTTGCGTGAAGATTTTGCATCAACACTCCATTTGCATTTATCCCCATTAAGTTTAATATTTCACTTCTTAGCATGTAGAGAATCTTGAGACCATCTGCAGCTTCGCACTCAAATTTTGAAGAGTAGAAGACACTAACGCCATCAGCAAACGATGCAATAAGAAATCGGCCTCTGTGTCAGGGACTGGAAGGTTCGATTTATAAATAGACTAGAGGGTAAACCTCAATACACTACCCTGTGGAACTCCAGCTGACATAGAATGGGTGCCTGACGTGCTAGTGCGAACTTTGGCGTCGAGGTAGAATAGAGCCGGAAAAACACAATGAATCTTAGCAAGAAGACTGGTAGTCCAAACCCTATCGAAGGATTTTTGGACGCCAATGAAGACACTTTTGCATTATTCATTGCAGTCGTTGGCGCTGAATATGTGGTTGGTGACTCGGTGTAGTTCGAAAAACTAATTGATGGTCTGGAATTATACTCAAAAAAACTAACAATCCGAGCGACAATCAATCTTCGCCAAACCTTCGATATAAAAGATATGAGACTGATTGGCTGATGTGACTTAGAGTCATTTTCGGGCTTGTGGATCATGAACATGATAGCAAAATTCCACTCTGAGGACCCTTAAAATAGTATTAAAGACAAAAAGTAGTGCCTGTTCGGTAAAAGCCTTTAGGGTTGGATCGTTGTCAGGAGCTTTGTACTTCTTACTTCAGGCAAGGTGAAAGGTTTGATGGGCAAGTAAGTCCAGAGAGTCCAGGAAGTCCAGAGAGCTGTCAATTTGACAAAGATGTTCCAAGAGAGGCAGGGCGATGTTCTGTAGTCCAATAGAAAAAATCCTACGCCAGTGCCCTTGAGCCTTGAGAACAGGCGAAGAATCAAGATTGCAAACAGATGCTTCTTTGGGTTGAGCAAGCAAAAGAGAAATAAAGCTCTCTCTTGAAAGAAGAAAATCAAAAGCGCAGAGGCATGGACCGTGATTGAGTCAGATGAAACAGCGTTGGAAGCCTTCACGAAGAAGATTCTTCTCAGGATTTACGGTCCTATTAGAATCGGCAACAAATTTAGGTCGCATATGAATCGCGAGCTGTACGAGCTATTTGATGAGGTTGACGTAGATCAAAGCATAAAATTCCAGCGGCTGCACTGTGCTAGTCACCTCACTTTAATGGATGAAAGAGCTCCAGCACGCATGGTTTACATGGGCGGGTTCAAACTTGATTGGAGAACGCCGAAATAGAGGACGACCGGGTACGCGTTGGAATTACCAGGTATGGAAAAATCTCTCCGTACTTGGCATTCAAAACAACTGGCGGCAGCGCGCACAAAATTATGTAAACTGGCGCGGAAGACGGTTGACGGCCATTTAAGTAAGTAAGTATATATATCTTGCGCAACTGTCTTCTTCTTCTTAAAACAGTTTGAAGCTTCCTTGTGAGGATATAGGCTCCACAAGGTGGACATGGAGATCTGGATGTAGTTAAGGTGCAACTTCATCTGCCGCGGTATGGCTCTTGTGACAAAATAACTTCAAATCAAAATCAATGCCTTGACCAGCTTTACCCTTCATATCCAAATGGATGCCATTTGTTAGGCTTCTCTGGAAGACATTAACATTTGTATTGCGATTGATAAGTTGCTTTACAGCTGGGAACTTAACAGTGGCTCTGTCTAGAGTTATTATCAGCGCCAGTCGTTGCCGAATACTGATTTTTACGTGTGATATACCACGGTAAATGGCACAATCGATGCATCCAGACAATTTGTTCGGCCGATACGGATATCTTGACGAGGATATGTAGTTGACCAACTCTTGTCCTCTTTTGTCAACATCTTTTAGGTCCCCAGAGGTCACGTATAGTTAGGTGGGCTGTAATTTTCTCCAACTTCAATGTCACCAATGACAGTACTCTCTGTTACCGAGGCCAGTTGGCTGGTAATTACTGGGCTTAGCGGGAAGTGCTTGACGCCACCAGCTCACTAACATTTTTACTCAAAACAAAATTGATAATTGCCTTGTTTCAGAAACCTGGCTTAAAGATAGTATTAGATTTTTTTCATACCAAATTTCATTGTGTATAGATCGCCCCGCTGGAAGAGGTGGCGGCGTAGCAATTATCATAGAGCAATCTTTAATAAATTCCTAGCGTAAAAACGCATGTAACTAACCTTCAAAATGCCTTGGATTGTTAGCTTAATATATGGAAAATTCATTTGAACGAAAATTTATTTAATAAATGGTTGTTATTTGATGCCCCATCCGAGACCCTTGTTTGTACTTCTTTAAACATGTTGAAAATCGAAAATATTTAAAAGAACCATAAAAATAAATCAAATAATATGTTAGTCAATCAACTTTTAGTTTTCTCTTGTTAGCGCTCTGTTAAAACTATTTGTGAATTATATACGCTTTTTGATATAAATGAGTATTTTTAGGCCCTTTACCGAAGGTACAAGAGCGTATTGGTTTTGTGGAAATGTATGTAACAGGTAGAAATAATGGTCGGAGACACCCCAAAGTTATGGTCAGGAGTGATAGAGGAGTCGATATAGCCTTGTCCGTCTGTATGAACGAAAGGATCTCGGAAACGGTAATAGATAGAGACTACGTGTTTTTTGCATTCGACTAGGACTTCTCCGGAATTTTACAAGTTTATTTTACAATTTTTTATTTAAAATTTATTATTATTATTATATACAGAGATATTTTAGATTAATCTAGAAACTAATCAACTTTCGTTTTGTACATACACCATGTTCGTCAGAAAGAGAGCAAAGTTTTTATTTTCTAACCAAGTAACATGAATCTAGAAAGCAAACAGCACACTACGTTTTTATGGGTATGTTTCCCGAGCAACTACGTCTGACTTTAGCAAACATTAGTTTTCTTTCTGTGCTTAATTGAACTCGGATTGGATATATATTTCTCTTGAAGATTTCTTTACATCCCTATTTTGCAGAAGTATTAAACTTAATTTTAGCAGCAAAATGACAAAGCATTAACTTCATCTGGATGCAAGTTCAGTGATATATTGGAAGAAATTTTAAAGTTAAGAACTGCTCACACAGTCTCCCACACACATTGTGACCTTTCAAAGCAACTTTTTTAAGAAGACTTTTGAATACTTAACCACAATGTTTGGAATTTTTTAAGATCTTATATAATATACTCCAATTGCTGCATAAAATTTGAAGACGCTTAGCTAACTTGAGGACAAAAAATAGAGTCTTAGTCCAGCAACTAATATATTATAGTGAGCTTCTGAACAATGGAGACTTCCACAACATTCAATAGCAGACCCTCCCTTGGATTTATAAAATCAAAAGATGTATGTATATACGTCACGTGGCTGACTGTAGGTCGCAAAACGCTTGCACCGCGATATTTTAATTCTTCGGTATCTTCACTTCAAGAAGCACTAAGCTCTAGTTGTCAGCTACAATCCGTAATGTTGAACCTTTATCGAGGAACTAAGCTTGTGTTCCGATACAGAGACGTCGCGCATGATATGTATATATATTCCCTATATACTCCGAAACCGCTCAAACGATCCGGTTAAAAATTGGTCAAAATCGAAGGGGGCTGTACCCACACCTTATAGAAGCAATAAACAAAATTCATCATATCTCTGCATCCATTTGAGGTTTATTTATAATTTTCTTAATTTTTTTGCTTATATTCGCTTTTCCTTTAATATTTGACACTGCATGTTGAGCATCTGACATTGCATATCTATAAATCTTTCTATTAATTTATTTAATGCAGTGATAGAAAAAATGGGTCCATCCAAATAAGCCTCCACATCGCTATTTGGATCCCATTCCTTTTGATAGCTGCTTTGTAGTTGCGGCTGTGATTTTAGTTGCTAAGGTCTTGAATCGTAGTGTCCTTGAACAATGTCTGCATAAGTCGGTCTGTTATCTTAACCTTGTTGCTTTTGTTAGGTTCCAGATCCACAAAGAACATATTTAACTTTTCACCAGTGGAGCGACTTTTAGGTCCCAATTTATCAGTTGTCACGACCATTGGAGATCGAATTTCAGGACCAAAGCAGGCGGAGCAAAGTGGTTTGTTAAAGTTAATTTGAGCTTTAATTTCTGAAACACATAACACTTCAAGAATTGACATTAATACGAGCCTAAGAGTATGCCGTCTCCACTTTAACCGCAGCAACATGAACCTGAAGAACCACATATTGTTCCCAATACTTCATATACTTTTTCATACTTTTTTTTAATAAACTCAACTTTTATATAGAGCAGAAATTACTTCTTTCATATCGCGAGGAGTGCTCATTAAATTGCAGTGAATCGTAAACAATGCGCTTTATGAGCAAACTATGCGCAAAAATATTTTCAGCGCAAGAACTTCGGCTTAATAAAATGCCAAGAGGCACGCGACTTCAGCCAGGTAGGTATACTGCACAAGCGAAAGGCAATAAACATGAACTATTTTAATAACTAGAACTGCAGCGGGTATAACCTTAAAGTAGCAATAAGAAATATTATTACCAGGCATGAAAAGGTGCGCAGTGCTTCGAATGCTGCTGCTTAATATAGCAGACTGCGCGACACATCGACAAGCAAGAAGTATCTCTGTGTGCGCCTTTAATTATTGAAAAACTTTTAACAAATTCAAGCGCCACCTGCTGTAAAGTTTATGCGAGCAACTTGAGAGATTCAATGGCGCTCGAGTCACCACAGCGGGTGGTCGTTGGATTTTATGGCGCTGCACTGCTGCCGCACATCTAAAATGTATCTGTATCTTTTTTGTATGAAAGTAGCGCGTTTCTAAATCTATTTCTATAATAGTATAGCAGCTGCTGCTGCGCGCATATTCTGTGGCATTTGCTGCTATACGATACATTTTTTATAAACGCACATTTATTTTAATGGAAAGCCAAAAAGTTTTGGTCATAAACCAGCAACCAAGTTGGCTACTATCAACACAGTTGGCTGCCATCGTTCGCGACCCAAAGACACATTATCGGGCTTTCAATCAAATTGCCTAAAACAACTATAAAACTTTATAACTTCAAATGTATAGCACTCAACCCTCAATTCATTCCATTCGAGATATTTAGTGGAATTCAATAAAGTAATTCGCGTAATTTTGCTGTGCGTTCGTTCATTAGTTCCGAGTTCATAAACAACTGATTTCATTTTCGTAGCAGTTTTCACAATATTTGCCATTAAAATCGATTTTCTATTTATTTGCAATATATATATTTGCTCGATTTAAATTTTTTTGTATTTTTATTTTTTGCTGAATCGTTCCAAATTATTTTCGAAAATCGTTCGCAACTGAAACTTTGAACTGTCATTAGCGAAAAACTTTATCAATTTAGCAGCGCACAGCGAAGGCGCACAAAGGATTCGAATGAGTTTAGCCATTTTCCTGGGCGTAAATATAATAATTTACAAGAAATGACCGTAAATATGGGTGGTTTGAATAGTATTGGCTGGTTTTACTTATTCCGAACCATATTTATTTATTTTTCAATATCTCCCTCAGCCATAATGCACTTGAGTTAGCGCTTTGTCAAATCCTCTTTAAATATGCGCACATAGGTATGTCCTCAAGCGCTTTTAGCTGTAATTATCCCCTTAATTGGGGAAAAACGTCTTCATTTCATGTGTTTACTCATTTTTTGGGTACAGGAAAGTCGGAGGTAGTTTAGTCCGGTGAATACAGTAGCTGCGGCACTATATTAGGAACAAGCAACGAAGTGGTGTGCAGGTGCAATATCGTGATGCAACAGCATTAAATGTTTTGTCATAAGTTAGGACGATTTTTGCGAATTACTTCTTTATTGACTGTACGACCTTCTAGCAAGAACTCACGATGCACCACAACATTGTAAATGAGCAAAACATTCACATTTAATAGGACTTGTCGTGTTTCTTTCGGTCTTGACTCATCTGACCGCTTTCATTGGGATGATTGGGTTAGGGTTTCGACGTCATAATCTTGCACCCATATTTCGTAAACAGTAAGGAATTTTTTGAGGATATCTAGATTGTCGTCGGCGTCATTAAACAGATTTTGAGCAATGCTCATGCAGCAGTTCTTTTAGACAAAATTGAACTATTTCGGAACTGGATATTCTTTAACAGTTTCCTTCACTGATTCAAAGATTTTATCGGTTGTTGACTTGTTGCATCTTTTCGGCCAAAATAAACTCGCTAAATGCCACAGAAAATATTTGAAGAGCAATGTTGCACCAAATTTTATTTATTATAAAAAAATTAAAATAGGTTTTTGATTCATATTTTCTATAGAAAAAAATCCGCGCAGTACACCAAAGTACATCCAATCTTTATATCATTCAAAAACGAACTATAAATGTAAAATGAAAGATCATAGGAAAATATGCTGGGAGCGTGTGTACCAACATAAACAAGTAAGAAAATACAGTCAGGCGTAACCGACTGTAAGAGGCCCTGTACCAGTTCAGGTCGCCTAACAAACACATTAAATGTTTCCCGAGCTTATGACCAAACACATGACCACTTCTCACTGCACGAATATGAATGAAAGAAAAGGGGGGTCGTTCAAATTCAATTGCTTATAAAATCGTCATTTATTATCCGATTTTGATGAACTTTTTTGATTTTGGTTTAGAAGGACGTTAACTTTACTTTTTTTGTGCTGAAGAAATTTTCACCCTAAGGGGCGATTTTATGGGAAAGGGGGGGAGGGGCAAAATTTTAAAATAAACTTGTGAAATTCCGGAGCAGTCCTAGTCGAATGCAAAAAACACGAAGTCTCTATCTATAACCGTTTCCGAGATCCTTTCGTTCATACAGACTGACGGACGGACAGACGGACATGGCTATATCGACTCCTCTATCACTCCTGACCATAATGGGGGTAACTTTGGGGGGTCTCCGACAATTAGTTCTTCCTGTTACATACATTTGCACAAAACCAATAGGCTCTTGTACCTTCGGTACAGGGCCTAAAAATTGCATGGTTCAAAGCCGTCATTCCATTTGTTTTAGAAATATAGTACGGAGGCCTAAATGAACTCATCACCGCAAAGGTAAATTTGGAAAAATAATTAAAAAATTACAAAAAACATTTAAATTTTAGTTTTAAAAAAAAATTTATTTAACTTTATTTATTTAATTAATTAATTAATTAGTTTACAATCAAAATAGGATCGGAGTCCTCGTTGAAATCGACAATTTGGCCGACAGAAATATCTTGATCCGTACTCAAGTTAATAGCTTTCGAATTGAAATTGCCACCGGAGATGCTTGTTATGGTCAAAGGATTGGCGGAAGGCTCGTAGATGTTGGCAAAAGCGTGCTGATCATTTGAGATTTCAATGGGGTTGCGTTTACCTGCAGAGGCTGTAGCTGCATTGGTCGCAGGAACCTTACGCTTAAGTGAGATCTGTACGCTGTTGTTATTGATGCTAGCAGTGCCACCAGCAACAACATCACGCAGTAGGGTATCGGCCAAGCTGGAGATGGTGCGTGGTGTCTCATAGTTGTTGTTGCCGCTGTTGATGTTGGTAATGGTGTTGACCGAAACATTTGAAGGGAACGGTTGGCTGTAAATCGATAGACGACGTGTACGTATGTTGGCAGCATTGCCGTTAGTAGCTGTTGCCGCAGTCAATGTACGCTGCACAGCCGCTGCGGGTGCATTGGCAGCAGCCGCTGCACCACCACCGCCGCCAAGACTTGTACGTGCAACTGTTGATGCACTCAAGGTAGTAGTAGCAGCGGATGTTGTGGTACGTACATGTTGTACCGTGTACGGCTTAGCAGTAATCATAGAATTTGTGCTGGCAACTTGACGCGATATAATTTGCTTGGCTGGTGCTGCTTCCATCATAGGCTTGTGCACTTGGGCAGTTACAACAGTTTTTACTGCTGCAGCTTGGCTGGTTATGGCTTCAACTGCACGCTGCGGTATGGTTATGAATGTGCCACCCTTCGTAACATTACGATAACTATTGGAGATATCGCCGCTCAATGCATATGAACCATCCTTATTCAGTTTAAGCACACGTGTCTTAGGCTTGACGGGCATTGAAAACATTGGTGCTTCCGGTGTTGCGGTGGTTGCTGCCGCTTGAACCATGTTTAGAGTTTTGCCAGTCGTTTTGGCTTTCTGCATCTCCGGTGTTGACTTGGCGGCATTGACAACTGCCACAAGTTCACGTATGAGCTTCAGCTCCTGATCGCTTGAATTAGCAAAGTCGGAAGGTGTATTAATATTCAAGTGTTGCACTTGGTTGGAGTTCGGAAAATCTGTAGCATCATCGAAGACCTCCATCAGTGCTAGAAAGACTTTCTTTTTGAAATGCATCTTTTGGCGTGCGTTCATTTCGCGCATCTGTGGACGTATGATATTTATGAAGTCCTCATCATATAAATAATTATCATTGGAGACCTGTACGCCACGATCTTGTGTGCGTAGAAAGTTGGCACCGCTGTTGGTCTTCAATAGCGGTGCTTGGTTTGGTGTTGTAGATTTTGACTGTATCTGTGTGCCGGCACTGTTGCTAATTTTTGCACGCACCAAGCTAGTTTCGCCTGTTGGAGAAGTATTATTACGTGGCGGTGGAAATATAAGTCTTTTTTCTGGTTTAAACTGCGGCATTGATGTTGACACAAGTTTCGTTTCACTGTGCACTTTAGTTGCGATCGGCACGGCGGTGTTGCCATTGTTTTTGTTTAGGTTTGGCTGAGTAACCGGTTCACTTATATTAATTGCGCCGATCGTTCTTCTTTGACGTAGAGCTTTATCCAATGCCTCGCTGTCAGGTTTAATATCCTCGTTGATAGCTGCTGGAGGACTTGCTGGCATCGACTCCTGCTGTTTCGATGTGGCAACACTCTGCTCACGTGGTTTTGGTGTCACTGGTGGTTTAGGGATCACCGTTTCTTTTGGTGTCACTGCTGGTTGTTGCTTAGCAGTTGTGGTTGCTGTTGTTACTGCTTGGCTTGTCTTTTGCACTGGCATGGATCTACGTGTTAAGACCTTAGCCGTGGTCTCCATTACGGTTAAGCGTCGATTCTGTTGACGCGTCACTGGTTTACGTATGACTCTGTTCTGAGTAGCATGCAACATTTTATTCTGTTGCTGCAATACTTTGGGTTTTAGCGTCATTTTCGTGGTTTTACCATTGTTCGAAGGGTTTTCATTTTCGTTGGCCGCCTTCTGTGCGTTGCTCTTTTGGCGTCTGGATTCTTCGTTAGTTGCTGCCATTGTTATATGCTATTCTGATTTAGTTTGCAAAACTTATAATTCACGATTTGTTTTATTTTTTCACAATATTTTCCACAATTGTTAATTGTCTCCGGCTTGTCTATTGACTTCTGACTCGTAGTTGTCTTCACAGTTGACTGATGTTGAATTGAATTTTGGCTGCGCTTATATACCTGGCCGGCTCGTCGATTTTAATGCGCTTAGTCAGTCGCTGTCCTTTTTCTTCCTTGCTACCTGTTCCGCTGTATATGTAGCAGTGCTTTCTATCTCTTTCTCTCTTTAATTCTTACCTGTACGCTCTTTTACTCTCTACTGCTCTCAGCTACTGTGAGAGCAGTAGAGCTACTTTCTACTTTCTGGATCGTTTTTCTCTCAATGCTCTTTCAAAACCAAACCTTGTCTGTTTCAAATAGTATCTAAGATATAAAGATTTAGATTAAGAGCCTCGAAACTTTCTCTAACTTACAATAGACGGCCCTTCAAAATAGGTTTATTTTTTATATTGAAAATCCACAATAAAATGAGACAGATTTTATTGAGAACTACCGCTTCCAGAGGTCCAATATGAACCATTATGAAGTATTTCATTCGAATTTCAGATACACTAAATTGGTAATTTTAAGGTTCTTACAAATCCCTAGAAGATAAAAATTTGTATGAGGGCTACACTTTTTAGTGGTCCGATATGGACCTATATAAATTATTTAATTAAAATTTGGCTTACAAATATTTTTCCATTCAAAAAACTTGACAGCTATCTACGAATATCACCTTCCTGAAGTAAGAGGTTCGGACACTAAAACCTATATATCTAAAAAATAAAGAAAGGACATTAAATATACAAACTTAAATCGCAGTAAATCGCAATTTCACTTAAAAAGAGAGAGGGTTATCACATTCAATGAATACAAGTGATCTGAAGAAGGAGTAGAAGAATCTATCTAACCAAATGTGATGACTCTATCTCTTATAGTCTCCAATTTCTCGTTATTCATACGTATAGCTAGACAGATGGATTTGTTTATTACGACTCACCTTTTCTGATCAAGAATATATATACTTTGTGTAGTTTATCCCACCTTCTTCTGCCTGTTAAACACTTTGCATAACTTTAGCATAAACTTTTTCTCTATGGGTACAGTGAGTGTATAACAAGAAAAAACGCTGCAGTTGAGTGGTCTCCAATTGTATGAAGCATAAAGCTTCTTATGGTCTGATCTGGTTCTATATGAAACATTTTCAATATTTAATAATATTATTTCAAACAAAAACTCAGCATGAAGAGTTAGTTTGCATGGTAAGTGCTAACCGCCCGTAGTGAAGGGATCAGCGACTTCATTAAACTTTAGTTATCTGAAGATTGAATAAGAGAGTCTTAATATGCAAATTTGAAGACTTTATCTCTCATAATCTCCAAGATCTTGATTTTCATATGGATGGAGAAGTTTATATCGATTCAACTTTTGATGCTGATTAAGAATATATGTATATACCTAATGGGGTCTGCCTTCTCACCTTCTGCCTGTTACATATATTTGCACAAACTTAATGTTAATGAGATCTGGAGAAAATCACATCGTGAGTTTGGTCAAATTCAGAGGGGATGTATCCCACCTCCTATATAAGCGATGAACATAAATCGACATATATTTGCATCTATGTGAGCTACGGTATATATTATATTATTTGTATATATTATTAATATTTGGTATAGATGTAAATGGGATTGGAGGAAGATTGGTATACATGTTGTAAGTAGTAAGATCCATTAAAAAGTGGGAATGGTTTGGCTTTTTATAGGAATAATAATACATTTTTATAAAACTGATTTTGATAAAAGTTTTTAGGGAGTGCAGTGAAGCGCGCCGGATTAAATAAAAATAGCAGTAAACAACTCTTGAAACTCTTAATCGAAAAAAAGATGTTTAATCATCTAAAAGAAGTGGTTTACGAAAAAACAAAAATTACTTAGAGGATCTATTAATGCCGGACAATATAAAATCGATATTAATTATGATTTCTCAGAGCGTATGCATATTAGAAAATAATCGCTGAAAATGTTAAAAGATTTAATTACGTTGTGTTGCAACATTGTTCATATAAAAAGGACACCAGGAGGAACAAGATTCACTGAAAAAAATTGGGTGGTGTCACGAAATATACGAATCAATTGAACGACTTCAGCACATATGTATATAAAGGGCAGCATTAGAAAGTCATCATTGCCTTGCGTATCGAATCAATAAGAAAAAAGAAATTCAGCAAATAACTATTGAATACCCTTCCCCCTCTTAGGTGAGGAATTTAGTAAACTTTGCATTTCAACTGTTTAACTTCTTTCTATGTGAAGAGCAAATGCTGAGTGCGAAATCGATTCAAAGACTAATACTTGTCAACTCGAAGTCCTTCGGATTCTAGCCAAATTAAAAGTTTATCTTTTCTCCGATATATCTGCAAGAGCAAGTATTCAATAAAGAGTTCCTTGTTAATTCTTCTAAGTACGAATTGTTTGTCTAAGTAGTCTGAGACTAACTTAGACTAGTACCCATTTGAGTTTAATGGTCTCAAAGATGTCTTAGAAGCGGAATCGAATCTTACGATTTAGAAAAATTAGAGTGTGAGGTAGATACTCGTATCGTAAATTTATAATTCAGTCAAGAATGGACTTTCATCGTTAAGTTTAATTAATTGATTATTAAATTCGATAGAAATTGGAAGATTCAAATCAGTATATATGGATTGCGGGCCCTAACGTACATCAAACACTTGGTCTGATCGTTCATTATGGTGACACATGTTATTTTTAATTTCGAGTTGAAAACTGCGCTCTTTCTAAAGTCATTTTTAACATATAAATAATTAACTCAAATTTTGAACACACTCTTGGTATTTTCAGATATATGGTTAAGAAAATATGCCCTGAGGTGTATGAATTCGCTTTTTGGCAATCCGTTCCTGTAACAACTGGATGCTTTTTATTTCTTTTTGCTTTTGTAACTGGTTTGACAGAAGTAGTACGAGGTGATCCCTAATATTTATGTATGAGGAAGTTATCAACAATAATTCCTATTAGGGTCACTATAAAATTTTGCTCATCCTCAGTAGATCTTTCTAATGTGACAATTAGTTCGCACCTGATTGACAGAACATTCTTAATACAATTCGATGGATCACTGGGACTTTAAATTTAATCTAAACATTTAATTAAAAATAATAGAAATTTTTTTTTGTTTGTTTGTGCGTGCATCACGCCTAAGCCGCTGAACCAATTTGTACCCCGCTGATACCCCATCTTTGCATCGTTTTGAAGTACAGAGGTGAATTTTGGTATACATATTTGAATTAATGTAAGATACATCAATGAATTGGGGCTAACCCTTCTAGTGGCCCGATATGGAACTATGTATATGAAATATTTTATTATAATATATACGAAGTTTCATATTTTTATTAAAAATAATCAGAAGAACAAAAAGAAAAAAACAGTGTATAACAATCTCAGAGAAAAGGGTTAGCATTCTTTTTTGGTTATTAACGCTTAGAAAGAGGTTCTCACATTTGTTGCATACTTGTTATACTTATTATGAGAGAAAAGGTAAATTTAATAAACCTATTAAGCTATTGAATAAGCTTATTAATTATAAAAAGTTGCAGGTTTTGCAAAATTTCAAAGCATTGCCTCTTTCCATTTGTATTCTTTTTATTTTTATGTCTTTATGGCTTTCGCTAATTCTCTCTCAATCAGGGACTCTATTTCTGTTTCACTCTTTTTACTATTCTATCTCTGTCGTCCTCTCGCTCTCTCTCTATATCTTTCTAACTTAGTAAATTTACCTGCTAATAAAAACCGCGCGCTAATCGCCCAACTGTTACAGTTTTATGACCTTAAAAGATCCTTTCGTTGATGTCATAGACCACAATAAAATGCTATCACAGGAATATTGCGTGCTTAGGTCATAAATAAATAAAATAATATTTCTCGAAAAAATGTAACAGATGTGCATGTTTACTTTTGAGACGCGCTGTTTCAATACCTGCAAAGGTACAGCCTCGCAGATGTCGTTTTCGGGAAAATACATGAAGTAAATGTCGGTTTCGGCGGAAAAAAAATGTCTGTCTCTATGTCGGATGGCAAGAAAATGTAATCGCATTTTTCTTTTCAAAGTCATTCAGATCTTGACAAACAATGGACATCCGTAAGTAATTTAAATTAGCATCTGTTAATTAGTATCTGTTGTTTGTAGGCCTTTGTTCATAACAAAGATCAGGCATGTCGTTTTATTACTCAAATTTAAAAATTACAAAGGTATACGCGAAAACTACATTTAAGAAACAGCCAAAGATGTGGTAGACCTCATAAAATTTGTACTTTATATATTTGATCAGCAAACCGATTTTTCTATGGTTTGTCTGTTCGTTGTTCACATATGTGAATATTTTTTTTTTTAAATTTTTCATGTTGACAATTCCATATAGCGCCATCTGAGTTGTTAATTATAATGTGTTGACCTGAAGATAAACACTCGCGTCTATTGTGACTGAAGCTATCGAGCTGTTATCGAAGTTGCTCTTTCTATTCAACGCCGATATCTGCTATAATTACCGCACGACTTCGATAACATGTCGATGTGATTGAAAGAGGGATATCGATAGCTAGGAAATACTTGATATTTGTCTTTTTGTTTGTGCGCACTCAGTGGATTCAAATGTAAAAGTGATTGCGAGTAGTAGAGCTGGAAAACTATCGATAGCCGCACCATCGATAGTTTTCGAGAAAATAGTTTATACTATCGTTAGTACTATCGAGTAATTAGAAAACACATGTTTTTCTTTACAATTGATTTTTTTTTTCAATAACATCAATAGATATATATAGGTGCATACATATATATATGATCATGAAGCAAATTGAAAAATTTTTACTTTAATAAAAAAGATAGGTTGTGGTTGCTTTAAATTTTTTAAATTGTGTCTTGGCAATTCTATAAATTCGGAAGAGCCAGAAGAATTTCAATTTTAAATCAATATGAGCCACAGATCAATATGACAAAGATCAATTAAATATGAACTCATCTCTGTTCCCTCAGCAGTTCTAATATGATAAAGATAAGCATTGAAAACGGTCGTATATATTGGAACATAATCGTTCGCTGATATTTGCGAGGTAGCAGTATCAAAAGGACTAAATCTATGCACAAATTCTTCCAATTTTTGCATTTCAAATTTTGTATTTACTCAGAAGTACATTGGAAATCGGAATGCTCCACAACAACAAGAATATTTTTTAATTTTCTACTGGGCAGAGTATGCCGCTGGATTTTTTCGGGACTTTGCAACACCATAACCAATGAATTTTTATGGAAGAGGCAGCGGGCTCATGTAGTCAAACAAGCTCGGCTTGTTTCCGCTTGTTTTATATATTTTACAATAGTAGTAGTAGCTTCATACTCGATTGTATCGATAGTTGAATAAAATATCGATAGTGACGAACGAGAAAAATTATCGATATGATCGATATTACTATCGTTAGTCTTCCATCTCTAGACAATTTTTCTAAATAGTTTCAATTAGTGTTGACAAAACAGCGACAGTGCCACCACCCGATAGTTTTTAATATCGAAAGTCAGACTATCAGTACTATCGATAGTTATATCGGAAAATTCAATTCTATATACTTTAAAAAAAAACAAGAATAAAATTTTTTTTTATTATTTTATTTAATATTTATATTATTTAATATTAAAATAGAATTAAGTATAAAATATTTTACAAGTCTTATCACTTAAGACAATTTTACTTTATCGAAATGTTAGCCTTGCAGTAATACATTTTTACTAAACATTTTTACGGATTCTTTGGACTTTAGCAAAATATAGTATTTATGTAGTAGTAAGGTGTTTAGTACAGCCATGTCAATAAGGATGAAGTATGGCTAACTTTAGATAATAAAAGTCTTACTTATTTCCCAGCACTTGCTATTTTGTGATAATTCTTTAACTTTTTCCGATGGAATTCCTGAAGAGTTTTTCGGTTTCTAAAAATTAAAAAAGTTCACCAGTGCAAAGGTTTAGCATTTTGTTTTCATTTATATAGTATCGATAGTCCTGAAAACAATCGATAGTAGACCAGCCCTGATCACTATCGATAGTGCCATCGATTGTTTTGCCTAGAGCTGGAAAACTGTCGATAGTCGCAACATCTATAGTTTACATAAAAATACAACAGTATTAACTATCGATGGAAGTATCGCGTTTCTAAAAATAACATTTTTTTCTGTGAAATAAATTAACATTTTTTTCTTCGATTTTTTTTTAAATAGCATTAATAGATATACATATATAGTTATATGAGATGAGATCAGAACCATTAATTTTTGCTTTGAAAAATCTGCAAATATTTTATGATTACGAAATTATACAACCGGAACTTATTCAGTTGAACACTCTGAAATCCAGAAATAACAAAAAAAAAAATGTTTCTTGATTACACAGGCCAACAAATTTTTAACCCAGAAACTAGACCTATCGTACTTAAAGGATTTTGATGCGCTGAATCCGAATCCGTGCCCCTAAATCACAAGATCAACATGGTCTGGGATTAGGCATAATTTTTTCGATTTTTCTTGTGTATGGGTTAATACGCTTAGTTGTAAAATTTCAAATTGAGATATTTCGATAAAAAAAAAGATATTTAAAAAAAAAAAAGGTTTGAAAGGGGAAGGGTGTTTCTTTCAATTGTCATTGAACGTTTTTTGATAATAATTTTTTTCCTACCCTCACGTAACCTCAAAAACTGCAAAAAACTCGGTTTTTCACTTTTAGTTTAGGATATCTCCTAACCTGACGTATAGGAGCAATTTCGAGCACGGATTCGGATTCAGCGTATCAAAATTCTTCGGGTATGTCAGGTCTGGTCTCTGGGTAAAGACTTTTGTAAAATTTTGTCGGCCTGTGTTATTCTTACCGTCCAATACTCTAATGGATCGTATTCCTGTGCTGGATGGCGTTTCTCTATAAATTCTCAAAGCTTATTTATAGCATCCTAACGAACTGATATAGCTTTTACAGCAATTTTTTTTTTCTCCAGCCTTGACACTGCACGGCTTTCATATGGGTCATAGCTGGCATGATCGATTTAGTATGAACACACCTCTGCTCCCTCAGCAGTTTTTTAATAAAAAAAAAAAAATATTCATTTTGTTCCAATATCAAATTTGTCATATTTCAAACCACCCTCGCATTTACTGAAACGACAGCAGCCGATAATAACTATTGTCAGCAGATGAATGACTCATCGGTCACAACCCTACAGTAATAAAGCCCATTCCACAACCATCCATCACTATAGCCAAACTTCCTACGTACAGCTGTGCAGGATACATCGTCATCCGTTCATCACATTTATTTCGGCCCATTCATTTTCTCGATTGTTTGTCTTCATTTCCTTTCGCCAAACTTTGATTGACATTCATGTCACCCATCATTTATTCATTTGTTCATCCATTTATCTAGCCATGCCGGCACATTTTGAATGCCTCAAACGCCAGAAAGAGAAAGCAATAGTATGCTTGTAAGAAAGAAATAGAGAGAGAGAGAGTTAGTTAAATAGTGTAAATCACAAATAAAGACAGACAACAAAAACTTTCATTAGCAAAAATTTAATTGAGTGGCAAACGGAAAAGTTTCTGCCAAAAATTAGCAGCCACTTACAGCAACCAACAATGACAGTGCCAGAGCACAATCTATTAGCTTAAAGGGGCGGGAAAAAGTGGGTGTTCTTAAATTTCCCTGCACTCGCATATTGACTGAATGCTGAATCTCTGCCTCTGTCTCAGCCTCGCCTCATCGTCTTCATTGTCATTATCAGCTGCTCTGTGTGCAAATGTTTGAAAATTTTTCGCAAATATTTGCTTTCCTATTAAACGCAAAATTTCTCTCATTGTTGTATGACTTCATTTGCCATTAATTTGCTTGTTTGTCGTTTAAGTTGCTTCTTTCGTATTTTATTGGATTTACTGAGCTGCAAATAAACCTCAGCGCATTAGTTTCTTGTTGATTTTTCTGATAATTGAAAGTAATTTGGGCACAATTTGTTTAGTTTTTATAGAATTTCTTTGCCTTTAGGTTGTTTGTTCAGATTTAGACGTAATTAAGTTGAATTCTTTTGCAAAATGCAATTTTACTTTAATTGTGAAAATATTTTTGTGGTAATTGACAACAAAAGAAAATTTGAATATTTAATGTTTATGTCTTGTTTCAATTTATTTTCTTGTCTACGGGCGATTTTGTCAATTTTCCATATTTAAGTATTATTGAAACAAATTTGTTTGAAAGATTTTATGCTTGCAACAACTGGTGAATATTCAGAACTACATATATATTAAAAAGAAGAGAAATACTTCGAGAAACTAAAGTCACAGAATACCACTTGTCCGGAAGTTGTTTCATTGAGAGATTCTGAGAGAGACTTGCTGTTTCTTTTGTGAACAGTTCGTGTTGTGAATTTGACGAAACTATGAAGTGCTGAACTTTTGTTAGTATCCAGTGGACTCCATGGAGGTGATTGGCTGATCAGGTTCCAACAATGCTAAACTTCAGTGTTATGCTGTTTTCTAAATTGGACACATCTTCAGATTGTGGGCATAACTTTATGCCTCTTAAAATTTGTAGCGCGAAAAGTTTTTGGTAATTATTAGAAAGTGGCTGATATATTTGGCAATCCCCCCTTTAGCTAATATATATTTTGTGGGTGAAGTTGGATATGCAACTATGCTGCGTCGTACAGCTGAATGATATAGGGGAAACATTTTTGTTATTAAACGAGGTTTATCGACCATAATTAATGGAAAGCCCATAGTTAGTTCTGAATAACATTATCACTCTTGCAGCGTGGATGATAGTTGTTGGATGTATTAAGGATCATTTGGTGATTAAGAACTTTATAAGTTGAAGCCATTAATGTAGATACAGTACAGCGTAGTTATATATTTTTCTATTGAAAGCATAGTACTTGAGGCTTTTGCCCATATTAAAGCATCTTTAAGTATACTATATACGAAGAGTTAAATTTTACTATATGTATTTCAAAATTATGTCATTGAATGACGATGAGTGACGATGCTTGAGGAATGCTGGAATGCAGTATAGATAGAAGTTTCAAAGAGTGTTGTTTACTCTAATACTTAGGAAACTCTTGCTCATGAACGCCTATACCGCAACGGGAAAGATGATTCAATACAGCATGCATGCCTACGGGGTCAAAGACTCTTTCAAAATTCGGTTATTAGAATGGTATCATGATTTTTTGGTCGAAAGAGTGTCTGACGCTTAATGGTGGAGATGTAGTAGAGGACTTAATATGTTGTGTTGCTCAAATGTCATTAGGTGAAAACTGAGAGCATGCATCGTTTCTAATATTTTATTTAAAAAGGACAGTCAAACGTGTCTAAAATAGATGAATTCATAAAATGGAGTATTTGGTTTCAAAATAGAAATAAAAGTAGCGGATACATTTCTAATAATTTATTTAGTATTTATTTTGTATATTCCATTAATATTTTCGTAACTTATTTCCAGGGATTAATCCTTTCTCATGGAGTAAAGCCAGTTCAATATCAATAAGAGTGAAATCGGATTCGAGATCAATGGCTTCCGAAGACAAGTTGAATTGAGAGAATTGTTGAGACTGAAATTAAATATCTTAAGAGACTTTTATTCCAAAGGAAATATGTCACCGTTTGAGTAGTTCGACCACATACATCCGCAAGCATTGATAATATCTATTGATGACTGAAGCTCTTCATTTTGGTCTTAAATGACTTTAAGTAGGGAGGGATGGTGTCATAAGTTTCCTTTTTTTTTTTGAGGAGTATGTACGAAAGATTGATGATTAGTCATTTTTTGGCGTGAGTCTTAGACGCGATTAATTTATTCGGTACTTGGAGCACTTGGTTCCTGTACACAATTTTTCTTGCAACTTTTTAGATTTCGTTTAAATGTTTAACACGTAAGGAGATGCTCTGAAAGGTTCATAATAAGCTCGCTGCAAACAGGTTAAGGTCGTCTTACTAGAGGATTTCCAAGTTGGCGCAATCTATCGTTCGATGTTGAATCCAATATTTGTTGATAAATTTAAGTAGAACAGGTCTTTTACAGATGCTTCACTCGTTAGTATTTAAAGTTTGGTCAACTTCTGCGGCATTCATTTCATTCAATGTATGCAAAAGACATCATCTTCTTCTGGTCTGATTAGTCTTGGTGGCTTTTTGATGGTTCTTGGTTACGTCTTTGTTTTTGATTTTGTTTTTATTATTTGTTCTCTTAGTTGATATTTCTTTCACTAGCAATTAATTCTACTGACGTAAAAATATATAAACAAGGCTGTACAATGATTACAGTACCTAGAGGTTGTTGTCCCAACCCACCCGATTCAATCGATTCGTAATAAAAATACGTTCTCTCCTATCGCTCTTCACATAAGTAATGCCAACTATTTAAGTGGTTTATCTCGTATGAACTTTTCATTTCAACTAAAAGGGCAAACTTACTTTTGAAACCGATAAGTTTAATCGGAATCGAGAATACGAACACCAATTACTTCGATACCGACTGATTTTTGTCGTTATCGAAAAGAAGAACAGAGTTGATAGCATTTCAAAAAAAAAATTCACCAGTGCTACCAAGTAATTTCACAAATATCACAATGCAAACAAGTAAAATGTCTTGTAACTGTTATAATGACTCACTAATATAACTAGTGGGCTGGTTAAAAAGCAATACTTGATCCCGGATAAATTTTATGATACCTATGATACTTTCTGTGAGCGAATTCCATATAATATCATACATGAATAGAAATGTCGATATCGTACGAAACACGATACATATTATTAGTATCGATATTTTTGGCGATAAATAATATATATACATAATTCTAAAACCTCAAAAGTTCGATTTACGCCATAAGCGTAGTTATTTGATATTTAATATTTTTTAGTTACTAGATAGATGTTGTGACATGGACTCATACTAGGGAAACACAGAGATGCATAGCAGAGCATGTCGGATCAGCTAAGAAGTTTGTGTTTTTGTTTTATTTAAGTCAATATCAGCTTAAAAATATGGACATTTAAGCTGAAATTGACTTCAATACAAATAAGAATCAAAACAAATAAGAGAGATAAGTTTCTGTGCGATCTATGCTATTGTTTCGTTTGGACATCCGGTTCACATACGTACATATACAAATAGGGACATCACACTCAATCTACGATTGGCTTGTAAAAATTTGTATGTGTGGATTGTATGTACGTGTTGATATTTTCGGTGAATGCTATTAATACTTAGGTTTAACTGAAGTTCACCTTTTTTTATTCCTTCATCCAAAATTTAAGAAAAAAATATTGTATAGAAACTGGCTTTTCAGTAAAGAAACTGGCTTTTTTATTCGCTTGTGCCCATTCATTTGCTGTGGTGGAGGATCTGTAAGCAGTACAATAAGACTAAAACTTCGACAACAATTTTGATTCGACAAATTGATTATTTTACATAATTTTGAATAACAGAAGCCGCATTTAGTGATCCAAAATCGATAAAATGTGGGGATGATACACTTCATTATTATTTAGTTGTAGTATTATAAATAAATATCGATATTTTTTCTTTTAAATATCAAATATTATCATTTTCAATTTTAAGCTATAGATATCGATACTTTTTGAAAAGTTTAGCAATTCTATATATTAGCATGTTAATTCGAAAAAATACCAAGAAAAATAGGTGTTCACCTTTAAAGCGTTTAAATTGCCACATCAACGCTTAAATACATTCAAAATACGAGTATTCGCATTTAGTAGAAGGCTTCAATATATGCCCGCCACAAATATTCACCTTAACGATATAAAATATTCCAACGTGTTATGCTGTTTACTTTAAGTTTGAAGGCTTCTGCTGCTACTGCTACTCCTGCTCAAACTAAAACTTCCTTTCAAACGCATTCATAAAGCTTTGCTGCGGCTTTTGCAACACGAATCGCGATTATTTTTACTTTCTCGCAATAAGTTTTTATTTTGCGCCATTTTGTGTGCCATATTTTCTTTCTTTTTTCCACATTTTTTTTCCTTTGTACTTATTTGCTACGTGCACAGCCATTTCCGCTACATCCTGTCGCGTATGCCGCACTGCATGTTCGAGAGTGTTTTGTACATTTGGAACTTCAGATAAATAGAAGTACATGTTGGACTGCATAAAAGCGCGCATGGAGACATACAGGACTTACAGCGACTATTCTACTCAGTGGGCGTTCAGTATTTACTAAATCACACACGTGTTTTATTTTGTATCTATGTAGTTTGGCTTTTTTTATTATATTTTTTATGTCCTTTTAGATTTTTTTTATTTCTGCTGCTGCTGCAAGGTGCTTACATACGATTACTATAGTCATATTACGTCAGTTTTTTTATTTTATTTTACTGTAACCTATTAGAAATAAGTGCGTTTAGGTGTGAACGTAAGCATTTACAGGTTTTGTTGATTTGGCTGTGATTGGTGGGTTGGAGGACGTCAGCTTATGAGGTTCGTGCATACGTTTACAACCGTCTAAAGTATAAGAATAAGCCGCATAAACCAAATGTGACAGCTGGTTGCTAATCGTCCCAGGCAACCTATATTCAAAGGAAGACTGAACAATAAAAAGCTTTAAATCAGAACTAAGTTATTAGAAATAATAGAAATACTTGTAAGCAATTTTCAACTCGCACTGGGAGCAAATAATATGTTGTTTAGTTTGATTTCAGGGCTCAGCTTTATCTTCAGCCACTTCACAAACTGAAAGAATTTATTAAATAGGAACTTAAACACAAAACAGTCGATCGTTTATGCTACATATGCAGGCCAGGCCGTCTTCGATACTGTGTGACTTCTCACCCGCTAGATCTAGCTTTATTAAACGTTCAATCATACATAGAGGGAAATCTAGCTTTTTTAATGTTTTGCTTGTTTTCGCTTTTATTATTTTATATGATTTAACATTTTTTTTTTAATTTCTTACAGCCATACTTTGATGATTGCGAACAAAAATTTCCTCATAGTGGTTCATCTAAGCCTCCACTTCACTTTTGTTACTTTTTTCAATTAGAAAATATAAAGTCGTGTTGCTTTAAAAGATTTAAAAGATCTTAGAAGGTTCAAGAGTTCTTCAAATATTCTAGTACGCGTTCTATTTTCCAATTAGCAATTATGATGTCCTATAAAGGTTACTTGATTAGACTAAAAAACCACTTCCGTCAGGATCATAAATCATTTTATAAATTTGTTAATACTAAATGAAAATCTGGCTTATATCCGTCGGATATGTTTTATAAAAATTTAACAGCAACGAATACCAATGAGACTGATTTGCAGATTTCTTTCAATCCTTTTACTTCTGAATTAATTTTTCCTGAAACTATTCTGCAAATCCTAATTCCTATATGGATCATAACATATATCTGTTCCAACTGTAATGAGCGATTCTCGCTTAAATGAGTCCAGTTAATATCCCTTCTGTTACACTTAAATTATGCGCCGATTCGATGTGTGATCCTTTGCTGTGTCTATTGCAATTATCTCTTAAGGAATCAAGATTTGATTTGGAAACAGTCATTCATAATTTTATTAAAAAATTTCATGACAAGTCAATCACAATTTTCTTGTAAGTCACTGCTGTCTACGGCGCAACATGGTTTCCTTAACAGTAGATCCGTTTCGACAAACTTATTGGAATTCACTTCCCCAATGAATGTAGCCTTTGTTGATTATTTACAAACGTAAAGATCCACTAGAAAGGTCCACTACTACTGGTTAAAAAATTGGATAAGCAATTACTAAAATTCGTCGTATCCTTGCCTTCATTTAACGTACAGGTGTGAAATTTGGTTATACTCTTAAGTGTGATCAAAATCGGAAGGGCTACATCCTACCCCATATAAACAGTAAAAAAAAACTTCGCCACGTCCTTGCAACCATTTGAGGTACTGGGATGAAATTGATATAAATACAATGTGCTCGGGAGAAATAAAATCAATTGGAAAAGTTGGGTGGGTTTGGCTGTCTATAAGAAACATAGATAGAAATAAAGATACATAGATGCAACAGTTTAATCGCTGCATAAGCTCGCATAACTTTTTTGTTTGAACTCACTCGTTGCGAAGAAAAACCTAAATGGAATTGAAGGGAGTTTCTTCAAGGTTTGATTCTGAAGCTGGAAACACTAATTCTTTTGCCGATATGTTGCTTCACTTGCACCAAACTATTAACAAAGAATGATAATGAAATAATAAAAGAACCCTGCCAATGAATGTATCGATGTACCTGCCTAACGATCTTTTAAACAGTGTGTTTGCATCACTTACTTAAAAGGCCTTCAACCATCGTATGGTCATGGTCTCATTCGGGATAGGCTTTTGTAATCTAGTATGAAGTACGGAGAGATCTCTTCATACCTGGTCATTCCAACGCGTGCCTGGTCGTCTTCTAATGCGTCATATACCAAACAAGTTTGGCCCCTCGATATAAAAAATCGTGTGGCGATACATTTAAAATGTTGCAAAAGAATTTAAGTGAATCTGCTCTGTCAAAAAGTGCACTTACAGGTGGCATTATGAAGACAATCCCCGTTCCGAAAATTGTTGTTGAAAATAACCATGTGAGCTTGAGAGAGATGATCGGTCACGTGTTGCAGATGGTATTTCGATAGAGCTGAATTTCCTACAAAATTAGTATCGAGATCGATCCATTTCTGATCCTACCTTCATGCAACGTATAACGAATCAGCAATCGTCCGAATGATAGGCGAAAGGCGCGCCAAGGCAAGCTCTACTGAGGTTGACTGACTTACCTTCTGATGAACACACTAGATCGCACTAAAAATTGGCAACATAATTATGGACAGTGTTACCAATATTTATTTACCTGCCTGATAACAACGTTGGAGATTAAAATTAATATAATGTACGATACTTTCTTGACTGGGTGTTTATTTATTGAACCATATGTAAAATAGAGTGAAACAAACTAATCGAAACTATTTTTCTAAAAATAGGAGAATGCCTTGTCGAGCTAATGAGACATCATGTGTCGTACATATAAAATTTATTTATTAATTAAATTATTTGTTGCTATAAAGTTTGGACACTGATATGGTATGAAAAACTATAAACTTGTGGGACTTCTAGCCACATATTGTTTAAACGGCGTATCATCTCTCAAGTTTTCTTGGACATTTTTTCAAATAGGTTGTGGCATGAATTTTGCAATGTTGGTAAATAAATATACAATTTTCCTTCATTTATAATTGAGGCTACAAACAGCTATAGATATTTTTTTTGCTATAAGAATTGTACTGGTATATTAACTCCAGATACAAGGGTATACAGATGCAAAGCCTTAAAAAATATGGCTTGTTTAAATTTTAAAAAGAATTTTTAATACAATAGAAAACAAAGCAAACAATACTCTTCAATAATTATGGAAAATAGTATTTATACCAAAGATTATTGATTGAAAAGACAAAATCGTCATAGAAGCCAAATAATTCCCTATATTTTTGGTTTGTTTAGTTTACAGAACACAAAATCTTCTCTTAAGCTTTAAGCAATCACTTTTCACTTTTTAATGCATTTCATATTGTTCTATCGACCTAGATACACATCATATTTATTTTTCTATCATTGACAGAGAGTTTGAAATGGTATTTTCAGTTTTTCAGACAGTTTGTAACGCATGAAAGGAGACATCGTAGACTTCATATATTATATACTATTGATCAGCTTGACGAGACGTGTCTATCTAGTCATGTCTTTCAGTCTAAACTGCTGTTTGTGTGTTCTTGTGTAGTTATTCTAAATTAATTTTTGGGATATATCAAGCTGACAGACGGTATGTAAGTTTATTTTTGTTCTAAGCACTTAAAGTATTAACATTGATGAACCAAACCTAATTTTGAGTTGCCTTCAAAGTTTGAAGTTCAAACACATATCCCACTTTTATGTTTTTGTTTTATTTAAGTCAATATCAGCTTAAAAATATGGACAGTTAAGCCGAAATGGATTAAAATAAAACTAAAACAAAAAAGAGCAAAAGATGCCTTTGTGTGAGATCCCATGGTTTCGTTTGAAAACATTCTCTTCAGATATATAGACCAATGGCGAAACCATCCACAATTCACATTTGGCTTCTAGAATTTTTTTGTATAGTATCTATAGCTGCTATACCAGTTGATATTTTCTGTAAATGCTTCTGTAATGCTTCGATTTAACTGAAGTTATTGATTTTTTTAATCCTCTTCTTCTTTTTTCTTCCTCAAAGCATCATCTTTTAGCTCTGAAAAGTGCATTTGCTTTGATTGCTCTGAAAGTCAACAATCTGTACAAATATTTATGCTTTTAAGCGCAGACATGCACACAGTTACACACACACATACACACACATATACATTAAATCAAATAGATTTTTTTTTTTTTGCACTGGAGTTCTTTTTGTATCTATATTCTATCGTTTGTTTCTGTATCTGTATCTGATACTGAGTTTTTATATCTTTTCAGCCATATTCTGTTACACATTGGTAAATGAAGTTTTTTTTTTTTTGTTTGCTGGCAGCACTTTTACAAATTGCACAAAGCACATTTCGTTTTTTGTCCACGCTGTACATTAAAAAAAAGTTTGGTCCATTAATTAAATAGTCGCGATACTTTTTATAAATAATTTTAAATAGCAGCGAAACACTTTGACGCTATTAGCAAATGCGCTGTTATTAGTTTTTGTGTGTGTTTAAATTTATATTGAAATGCAATTTGAATTAAAGTTAACACTGAACTACATAATTTCGGATTTTTGCAGATTTATCAAAAAGTTTTTTAATTACATATCCAGGAAATGCTTTCTGCTTTATAGAAAATAGTAGTACATATTGAATAATAGTAATAAGAAAGAAATAAATGGGTTAATTTAATACTTTTATTACCATGCATTGAAATGTAGCATATTTAAATAAAATACTTTTTTATGTCGATTTTTCTATTAACAAATAAATAAAGAAGCAATACAGGATGACGAAGGCTGCTATGAACCTTCTGCTTTGATCTTATATGACCCTATATTGGCCATATATTGCCCTCATAATGAAGGAGTCATTTAGTGCCCTTTATATATATACCAAAACTCGTACAGATATCCTTGTTAAATACTTGTTAAAATAAATAACGATTTGTTATATTTTCCCGTATAGTAATCATCGACACTTCCACTATATTGGGAAGTCTTTTCACCTTTTTAAAGATTTTTAAATTTTGAAAGTAAAATTTTTTCATTCTTGAATTAAGAATTCTTCGTACTATCTCGTCAAAACGAAGCGGTTTCTACTTTTCCGGAGACCATGACCCACCTACGTAGATTTGATGTTAGTGAGAAGCTCGTCTGCCTATATACGGACATTTAAGTTGCTCTCAAAGCCCTTGATGCCTCTTTCACAAATTCAAAACCTTTATAAAAAAACCATTTATTGATGTTAATTTTGCAAGAAAAACGATATTTGGTCTAGCTTACATTAATCTATATAAACTATTTTATTTAGGTCCTAATCGGACCAATAAAAAGAGTAGCCCCCCCTACAAATATGTCTCACATTTCAGGGTTTGTATGTTGAAACTATTTGGTTGTTGTTTTTAATTCAACTAGAAATACCGAATTTGGTGTACTTTACTTCAATCTTAATTAAATATATTATGTTCCAAGTCGGACCATTAAAAGAGGTTGCACCCTTGCAAAAATCAAGTCGATATAGGCATCATGTCCGTCAGTCCGGCTTTGCGTATGCACATCAATAACTTAGAGAGAAAGCCTATAAGTTTGAATATTTAGTCTCTCCTATTCCTTCTTCAGATAAGTATTTTTTATTAACAAGCCCATTCCTCTTTAGGAAGTTACACCCAAAGAAATCTGACTCTTTTTTTTTTTTTAGGAATTTTTGTGTGAAAAAAATGGGTTAGGTTCTTGTTGCTTAAGCTATACACACCAAATTTACTTTATCTAACTTTAATTCTAATAATATATTCCATATAGGTGCACATCGGAACACTAGAAAAGGTATCCCACATAGACATATGTTTTCATTCCAGAGATTTTGTGGTTTAGTTTAGCTTGAAACGACAAAGTTTTTGTATCTTACACTAATAATCTTAATAAAATATTCCACATAGTTCTAGATAGTAATATATTTCTATTAAAATAATGCTCAATGGGGGGTCTCAAAACTCTCGATGCCAATCACATTCGACTGCAGTGTTTATTTGTTGTTCAAAGCGAAGGTATACGCGCAAGCATTGAAGGACATGTAGTATAAACATCATGACGCTAGAACACATATTTTTTTTCAGGGCTATACGAAAGATAAAGTCTACGAGGTTGATCCAAAATTTTTCAAACATCAAAGTTGTCAGTGTATATAGTGTATATAGAAGAGTGTATATAGAAGAAGAAAAAAAAAAATATTAAAATTTTTGGAATACTTTGAAAATTTCTAAGATTTTAAGTTTCCAAGTCCAGTGCAACGAGTACACACTTAAAAGTTTGATGTTTGGTAAGAACCTAAATTTGGAAAGTTTTCCAAAAATTTTTATTTTCTCTTCTTTTATATAATTAGTTCATTTACACCAATTGCTTAAAATGTTGAAAGTTAAACTGCCAACCTAGATTTTTTTTTTGTTAAATTTGAACCCTGATGTGAAATAGTGTAGGATGCTTCCTAACGATGCTTTCAATGAAATAAAGAAACAAATGGATGTAAAAAAAAAAATTAATGCAGAACTAATTTTATATCAAAAATATTATGAGTTGCAGATAAACTTGTATTATTTTCTTATTATACAGAATTTGTGAATAATTTTATTATCTAGTCACAATGTTTGCAACGCCTTAGGCGTTCTCTTCATTCTTTTCGTATAAGTGGTTCCACATCAGCCACACTTTCGATCTTATAAGTTGCTGGTTACACGTTTACCTTGTTTAGGATGGTGGGTTTCGTATGATATTTCTGGTGGAGATCTTCTTCAGTTTGACACTTTCTAATTGGAAAGTACTCCTTGCACCAAGTACTCCTTCGAAACCGATGAAACCTACACTTTGGCAAGTACTTGCCGTCCATTGTCAAAAGCTTCGAATCTGTGAAGACCTGACCTGGTCGACCAGTCATTTTCCATTTTCGCAGGCAATTTCAGACTTTTCATGTTGGACTGGCTCTGGTTTAGGAGAAGTGCTTGCTTCGCTACTTCTGCCAACGTCTTTTAAATCCATTTCTATTAATAGCGTACAAATCACTAAAAGCTGTCATTTCCATCAATGACTCTTAAAACTTTCTGATCTATTGCCATCTCCGCGAAGGAGACGTTGACTGCTTCCATCATATAATTCAATATTGTAGTCCGTACAATCGTTCTGGAGCAAGCGATGTCTTGTTGCATCTTGTGGCACTATGTCTTCGAGAATAGGTGCTATAGCCTGCAGCTTTAAGATTCCATAGGCAAAATAGCGGATCTCATTATTAATTTTTTTGTATCCAGTCGCAATACTTTTTTAGCCTACATTGGGTAAGGTACTACAGAGGACCAAATGAAGGTCTTCGGCTATGAGATGTTTGTTATTCGAACTTTTGGCGTTTGTTACTGATTTTTTTATTAGCATCCTTCTTAGTGGAGTAAGAGCTCGTTGTCTCCAGTCTCCGTCCTCTTCGTTGTTAAAAAATAATTTTGTGTTTTTTTGGTTTCACGAGTTGCGAAGAAGGCAATAAGTTCATTAGGCATTTATCAGAATGAGTTATCTGATAATGACAGAACTATTTGCGATTGACACCTTAGTCGGTTAATGAGGAATGGAACTGATCGAAAGAAAACATGAGCACAACCGAAGTTCCTTGCTAAATTTCTCCGGAAATGCTAATTTAGAAAGACTTTGCTGGATATTAGTATATGAGATTACAATATAAGCGTCTCTTGAACTCGCTTGCTGTCTAATACCGCTTTAGTGAAGTCATTCGATCCCACCATATCTTGCCTACTCGAGAGCCTTCTTACTAGTTGCTAGAACGAGCTACAATTTTTAAAAGAAACCTAAGATCTACTTTATTTAAATTTACTTTTTTTAAATTCAATTAATTTTTAGGAATACATATAAAGCATTCAAAATGTTGGTCGTGCCATAACAAAAATTTTTATATGACTTATAAGCCGCTCTGTAAAATACAAACAAGATAAACATTCAGAAGTATTATTTCATGTGAAGCAGCATATCTTCTCTGAACAGAACTTTTACCAAACCTAATGGAAAACTTGTGTAATTATATTGTAACTCGATGTAGTTTTATTAAAACCACATAAACAAGCTCCACAAAGACAAACCGCCTCAAAGCATGTCATAAAATTTGTTTTATGGTCTCAGTGCGGAGCAGAAAAAGAAAAAAAAGCCAAATAGTAGTACAACATCAAATGAGGCAAGTTGTAAAAATTGTAAACAAAAGTCAATAAACAATTTACCACAAAATAAACAGAAACATTTTATAGCACAGCGTTAAATATAGTTTCCGTCTTCTGCATGGAAACTAATCTGCCTCGAAAAGAAGTTCCATAAAAAGCAGAAAAAGCAAAAAAAGACAAAATAAAACTTGCACTTGTCAACAAAAAACTTGTGAAGCATATAAAATGCATTCGTCAAACGAACGAGCGAGCGTACCAAACAGTCTTTCATTCAACCAACCAACCAACCAACCAACCAGCCATCCAACCATCCGTCTAACTAACTAACTATCTATTAAATCCCCAACTATACAACAAGCAGTGTTGCAAGCAAAATTAATTAAGTGTTTACAGTGCAAAATGACGCAAATAAATAAAAAAAAAAGAAAGAAAATAGAAAGAAAAATTATACACCGCATTGAACTTATCGATGTATAGCTCAGATAGTTAGTTATATAGCTCCGATAGTTAAATTCAAAAACACGATGAATAGCAAAACAATTCAAGCATAAAATCGCTGAGCAGTGAAATCTCCATCCAGCTGGCTGTGGTGTTATAAAATTTAATGGCAACGAAATGCCAGCCAATGCACTAATCGATAATTTATTAGTTAAACTTGAGTGCTTCGATTGAGTTAATGAATGAAAGTGATACATGACTCTGTGCGCAATGAGCTAATGAGCAATTGAAGCGCTTGTTCATGCAAATTCAACATGTCTAATTATGTTCACAGATTGATTCAAAAATATCCCATTGTTGCGTAATTAATTTCGGAATAAAGTGTGTCGTATGAGTTGAGTTGGATAAATCGGTTAATGCAAGTATCTCAAAAAGTATAAATATTTATCCTCGATTAGCATGAAAAGTCAAGTCGATATGGACTTGTCCGTCTGTCTGTATGTCCGCATGAACACCAAGAAATTTGATACTATAAAAGACAGAGGCTT
This sequence comes from Leucophenga maculata, assembly GCA_035044805.1. Lineage (NCBI taxonomy): Eukaryota > Metazoa > Arthropoda > Insecta > Diptera > Drosophilidae > Leucophenga > Leucophenga maculata. The sequence continues at coordinate 590,368 of JAWNNP010000798.1, forward strand.
CAAGTATAATTATTTGAAGCCTGTGTTTCTGGTGGATATTTGACATATAGCATATACTACCACACATTGGAGACCTCGTAGTAACGTATTTACGTTCTCCAGTGTATTAGTTCATGATAACGACTTAAAGATACACAATTTGAAGCACATCACAAATCGATTTTAGTAATCACCATGAAGTCTTATGTTCTTCCGCGTTCGAGATACAATGTCTTCGGTAATGAATGCTGCATTCGAGTAGAGTTGTACGACAGTGAATATTTTAATATCGACAGATTGTAGTTTTTTTTTTGTTGTTTGTCGTATTCAATCGTTTTCATTCGAAACCACAAAAGCAACTCATAATAACTGCTTGATATATCGCTTTCCATAAAAAGATGATTTTGTCTCGGGTTTCATGCAAGCTTCGATAAGCATCCACGCAGGCAGACCAGGCTTTTCAAGTTGACTTTTTCCTCATCTGAATTAGAGAAAGTTTTCAGCTTCTCTTATTCTTCTCTTATTCTGCGAATTGCCTTTTCCCCCTTTTTAAATCAAGGAACAACAATATAAAGGAGGCGCTACGCTATAAGAAAACAGCTTTCTTTGAAGCCAGACTTCGAACTATGAATAGCACTCTTGATGCCAATTACACACTGTGGAAGGCGACATGGGCTACAAAAGTTCATGTGGCAAGGCAAGTCCCTGTCTTAGGCTTTAGTGGTGAGTTGGCTAGGTCAGATAGCGAGCAGGACAATATATTTGCAGCCCAACTAGAAAACAAGTTTAGCCCCTTTGAGCTGGCAGATGATGCCCAAGTTGATGATATGCAGCGATCACTGGAGACTCCACCTTAGCTAGATTTCCCCATTAGGAAGGTGCGTCCTACTGAGGTGAGTACAGTGACAAAACAACTTCCTAGTAACAAGGCTCCGGGTCACGACCGTATATGCCACAGAACATTGAAAGCCCAACCAATGAGTGCTGTACTGTACATCACGTTGATATTTAAAACAATGGCAAGGATATCAATGATTCAAAAGCTTGGCAAGCCGGAGGACCAGCCGAACTCTTATAGAACGATAAGTCTCCTGCCTTCTTTGTCGAATGTATAGGAAAGACTATTTGTGACAAGAGTGACGAGTAGTTGAGCAGGTGCATAGAATGGTAAAGCATATATTTCAAACATTTGACGATAAAGAGTACTGCAGCAGGATGTGCTTTTGACAGAGTAGAGCATGCTGGATTGTTGGCGAAACTTAAGGTGCTTCTGCCGGCATTTTTCTTTCACCTGCTGCGCTCATACTTGGCTGATCGGTGCTTTCAGGTAAGATTACGTGATAAACTCTCCTTGACACACCCCATTAAGGCCGGTGTTTCACAAGGGAGCGTCTTGAGGCCATTGCTGTATTCGCTTTTCACAGCCGACCTCCCAGTGCTTGTCGATTTAGCACCAGAAAAGATACTGCTAGCATTCTATGCAGATGATGTAGCGATGCTCTATAAGTCCACTTGTAAGCATAATGGATCAGTCAGTGCATTGGAGACATGGACAAAGTAGTGGAACATAAAGCTCAACCCCTCCAAAATGTCTAAATGTATTCTTCACGCTCAGAAGAAGACCTCCACCTGTACTTTGACTAAATAACACCATGATTACCCATGCAAATGAAGTGATATATTTGGGTATAACATTGGCATATATGGAGCACTGTCATCCGTTGTAGGATGAGGCAATCACAGATGTTTTGGATGATGAACAAATGAAGCAGGGTTCCATTGAGAACTGGAAGTATGGCATACAAATCTGGTGCATTGGTATGTACGCATCTCAAGGCTTCACAAAGAACTGCAGATCGAGACGGTAGATAGTCAAATCTCGAAGCACACCAGCAGGTATAGTACAGGCTGATCAGCCATGTAATCTTGCTATTCGGGTATAAAATTAAACCTGGAAGTCCAATTCCAGACAACATTTTTGTGCAGCTGTGTCCGTATATTGACAATAGTTCTGCGACTTTTGATTTTCAAGTAGTTCAGTTGCTTTGGTTTAATAGATCGATCAGTGACTTCACATATCGCCGTAAAAATTAATCCAGTGCGAGAAATTGTGGAGGCCAGTTCATAAAAGCATTCATTTTGCGAAAATGCCAGGAAGAGGTTTATGTTCTTCCAGAGACCATGATCTACCTAAGTAGATTTGCAGTTAGTGAGAAGTCTGTCTGCCTATATACACACATACAAGATGCTCTAAAACCCCTTGATGCCTCTTGCACAAATCCAAAATATACTTCTGAATGCCACACATCAATCAATAGAGATCCATAGAGATATCAAGACTAAGAGATATATAGATTAAGAGAAATTATACACACTCATGAAACAGAAACCAGCCTCAGATACAACAAAAACCGTTCAACGATGAAAACAATTCGCTTTAAACAACTGACTCGAATAGGAACATGGAATGTGCGCTCTCTTTCTGATCCTTCTAAGCTCGCGCAAGTATGCAGATAGATGGAGCGCTAGTAGAATCAAATTCTCGGACTTTCTGAAACCAGTTGGCTCGGGCAAGGCAAATCTTGCACCATGGCAGGTCACTTTTTCATCTACAGTCGCCACACTCAAAGACGAGCAAATGGTGTAGGCAACATAACAGCCAAAAGCTTGAAACACGCGTTGATAGATTACAAGCCTATCTCTGAACGCATAATAACAGCTCGATTTAAAAGCAAGTTCCGCAACATAACCATTGCCCAGTGCTATGCACCTACCGAACCAGATACAGATGACTCTAAGGACGACTTTTTGAACCAGCTCGACTCTGTCCCTAGTGGCGATATAATTGTTGCATTACTTTGACTGACTTTAATGCAAATATCGGCGATAAGAACACCAACGTCGAGAGCTTCATGGGTTGACACGCGCTGGCGTTCGCAAGAAACAACAACGGAGACTGGCTACTCAAACTATGCGCGGCAGCAAATATCCGCACCCGGACTTCCATAAGTACACCTGGGAGTCTCCCGATGGGCGCACTAGGAACCAAATCGATCATGTGCTGATAAGCAGACGATTTCACAACTGTCTGATGGACGTGCGTGCGTATAGAGAAGCTAATATGTACAGAGATCACACTCCGATTGTTAGGAACTAGGAAACGTTAAGCCAAATAAAGGAAGGAGTTCATTTGAAATTGATGACATTGCATCAGAAACTCTAGCTATTCCCAACACTGAGCAGCATCGAAAACCCAACAGAGGTATTTCTACTGATCCGCCCTGGCTTTAAGAAAACTTAAAAACAAAAAAACTGCTGGACCAGATGGTTTACCGGTCGAACTGCTTAAGTACAGCGCAAACACCATCTCACGCGCCCTGTACACCCCATTATTTGTGCGACATGGATATATGCGACCATTTTAATCCTAAAGAAGTAAGGAATTTTCTGTCGGGCGTAACCGACTGTAAGAGGCCCTGTACCTGTTCAGGTCGCCTAACAAACACATTAAATGTTTCCCGAGCATATGACCAAACACATGACCACTTCTCACTGCGCGAATATGAATGAAAAGAAAAGGAGGATCCTTCAAATTCAATTGCTTATAAAATCGTCATTTATTATCTGATTTTGATGAACTTTTTGGATTTGGGCTTAGAAGGACGTTAACTTTATACTGGTGTAGAAGAAATTTTTACCCTAAGGGGTGATTTTATGGGGAAGGGGGGGAGGGGTTAAAATTTTAAAATAAACTTGTAAAATTCCGGAGCAGTCCTAGTCGAATGCAAAAAACACGAAGTCTCTATCTATTACCGTTTCCGAGATGCTTTCGTTCATACGGACGGCCAGACGGACAGACGGACATGTCTATATCGACTCCTCTATCACTCCTGACCATAATGGGGGTAACTTTGGGGGTCTCCGACCATTATATCTATCTGTTACATACATTTGCACAAAAACAATAGGCTCTTGTACCTTCGGTACAGGGCCTAAAAAAATCGTCAAAAAAAGTGACCTAAGTCAGTGCAGAAATTCATCATCTTAGCCAGAATCTTGCCAACTTTAAACACCCAATTACGGCAAGAACAGAATGTGTTCCGACCAAATCTCGGTGGTCTTGTGTAGACCACATTATTATCTTATACATCATCATGGAACAACCGGTGGAGGTCCCCGTTAAACCTTCTTTTTGTGGACTTTAAGTGGGCGTTTTCCAAGCTTTTTGCTAAAAATGCCATAAAAAAATGGTCTGAAATATTTGAGATGATTATATCGACCTTAAAATGATTGAATTTTGATATGTTTCCGAAAGTTAAACACGATTTGTATGCAATTAAATTAAATTAAAAATTATAGAATCTACCCTCGCATTTCGCTTCAAAGCCAACACAATCGGTGTCCAAGTAAAGTCGTGTCTACTTGTCGCCAAACTGAATGACAGACCTACACAGATATCGAAACAGACAGTCGTCGTACTCGTACATGTACAACAGAAAGTGTTGCTCCCAACCATTTTCGCTTTTATTAAAGAAGAAGTCGGTGCTGTTGTATGCATATATATATACATATATATATATATATATAGACGATATATGTAGGTAAATATCTGCTGTTAACAACATGCTTATAAATTGTTTAAACAAGCATTCGGCATTTTAGCGCTTTGAACTTTTTGAATGAGTAGAATTGAAAAACTTTGATGAGATGAGCCGCCGCCACTGATGACAACGCCACTACTCACTGCAGTACGAGTATTTGTATATAGATACAATACTTGTACGTCCGTCTGTCTGTCTGTTTGTTTGTTTAACATGTTTAACAATCATTGTGTAAATATTTGTTAAAGGTAAAAGTAAAATTAAACATTGTTTATCAACATTTATGTATATGTATATGCATTCTAATGTGGTTTGCTGTTTTGTATGTCTGTCACTTCAATTCGACACAATGTGTTAAATAATTGTTTTCTTTATGTGTAGATACAATATGTATCTATGTATACAAATGCAGTTGCATTTGTTGTTGTTATTGTTGTTGTTGATTTGACAACATGACTTTATTTGCCTTAAATATTTATTTAATATTTCAAATACAAATACTGCCGTTGGTACTTATTGCTTTAATTCTAAGATGAGTTACTAATTGAGATACATTTGGCAAAAATTTTCGCATCTGGCGAATCGAAAATAATAAATAAATTTGTTGTAACCAATTAGATTATAGATTAGACACATTCCACTTTATTCACGTGTAAAACGAATTGATTTTAAACTAATTCAAACAAATAATAACTAAATCAAAATCTATGACACAGTTGCTTTGCAGCACTTTGTAAGAAAAGTTTATTAAAAAAAAATTTAGTTATTCTCGAAATATGTACTATGGGACTATATAGAACTTTAATAAATCAACCAAAATTTCTTTGCATTTTCATTGTAATATATTTGAGTATATCAAATGCTCTTGCACAGGATTTTGAAAACTTACCAGCAGTGAATTGCGGTGTAAATTCAACATTTGGCGGTGGTACAGTCTGTCCAGATTCCTGTCAATTTTCATCGCCAATGTGCATTCGAACGGGTGCATACTACTGTATATGCAACGAGCGCTACATTATCGATGAGAATCTAAAGAATGTCTTAAACCCAAAATACTATCGCTGCATTCTCGAATCTGATTGTCCGGCAAATGTTAAGCAAAAGGTAGTTCCAAATCGAAAGCTTTATACTGCACTAAATGGAATGATTAAGAAAAATGAAAAAAAACCAAGAAAACCACTAAAAAAAGGAAATAAAGGAAAAGTTGGAAAACAAGGAAAACAAAGAAAAAGAGGAAAAAGTGGAAAAAAAGGGAAAAAAGGAAATAAAGAGAAAAAAGGAAGAAATGTTAAAAATGTAACAGATGTAAACAATGAATTATATTTAAACGACACGATTGATGAATCTACTGGCCCAGAATACTTCTATTATTAGAAATAAAATTGTTGAAATAAAAAGTGTTAAAAAATAAAAAGTATTTCAAAGAGCAGTAATAACACTTTCGAAATTGTGGTTGAAATCTTTAAAATTTTTTTGGTTAAATTTACATACATTTGCACAAGCTTAATATAGAATGGCTTTGTGAGACATCATAACTTCACTGATCACTTCGACGAGTGAATATCCCTGTGAGATTCAGCAGTAAAAGGTTCAAGAGTAAAACGAGTTTGTGGCAAGTGAGAACTCTGAAATAGTTATCCCATTCGTATGTATAAGATATTCAACTTCATACATCTTATCAAAAGTTATATGTAGCTGTAGGATGCTTTAGTCCGAGCTAGAAGGGAGGTACTCTATGAAATGGTGTACGCTCAAGCGTCCGGTGCTGGGTATATGTAGGTACAATATAGGAATGAAAAATAAAAATCGATATGAAATTAATCAAAATTTTGTGATATATTGATTGATTTTATAATCGATTATTTCCAGATTGTAGTTATGTATTTTTTATTAGGCCCTGTACCGAAGGTAGAAGAGCCTATTAGTTTTGTGCAAATGTATGTAACAGATAGAAATAATGGTCGGAGACCCTCCAAAGTTACCCCCCATTATGGTCAGGAGTGATAGAGGAGTCGATATAGCCATGTCCGTCTGTCTGTCCGTCTGTATGAACGAAAGGATCTCGATAACGGAAACGGTAATAGATAGAGACTTCGTGTTTTTTGCATTCGACTAGGACTGCTCCGGAATTTTACAAGTTTGTTTTAAAATTTTGCCCCTTTCCCCCCTTCCCCATAAAATCATCCCCAAAGCAAAATATTTCTACGGCACAAAAAAAATTAAGTATGCCAGTATAGAGAAATAACGTCCCTCTTAGCCAAAATCCAAAAAGTTCATCAAAATCAGATAATAAATGACGATTTTATAAGCAATTGAATTTGAAGGATCCCCATTTTCTTTTCATTCATATTCGCGCAGTGAGAAGTGGTCATGTGTTTGGTCATAAGCTCGGGAAACATTTAATGTGTTTGTTAGGCGACCTGAACTGGTACAGGTCCTCTTACAGTCGGTTACGCCTGACTGAATTTTCTTACTGGTTTTATTTTCGTTGGCTATGGCCTGAGAAACCCATTAAAATTACTGCAAAATATTCTATGAATAATAGATTTGAATCACCATTCATCATGGATGATTTTTATCTGTGGTGATGAAACGCTCGAATTTTTAAATCATCTAATCATATATATATATATGAAAATATGTGTTCATCCGATTATCTCTCTTGATAGGATTATCTCTCTTGAAATATGATCGAAGATGGAGAAGGTGTTCTTGATAACTTTATCCTTCAGTTTATTTTTTTAGATCTTCACTGATATGGTGTTCTGTATTTCTTGGGACCCATTGCATTTGTTCGTATATGGAGCATTCGTCCTTATGAATGTACCATATTTCTTTATTTTTGTAATTGCGCCCGCTCAGACCACCGCCAAGCTGTAAGTAGGCGCACAGTCGGGTAACCAGGCGGCCAAACAAAAACTTTAACCGGTCTTAGTGGCCGCAAGATCCCTTTTATAGTTTTGAGTAACTTTAGATTTTTATTTTTACGTTTCTTCTATTTTTTTTTTAAATTAAGTTTATTGAATCAATTCAGATTTAAATTTTTACAATAAGGGATTCTAGTATGAAGCATCGCCGGCTCCTTGAAGGGAATATTGCGGCATTCGTATATTACGCCTCCTCAGTCTGTTGGTCAGCCTTGTGTTGTACCGACGGGTATTGCGGCCAATTTGCCCCTCTATCGTTTCCACGCGAAGGTCCCTATGGAGTGTGCTATTTCGGACGAACCATGGGCAATCACTGATTATACGCTTTCGATGTGTCTTGAAACAAATGCCCCCTAGCTGGACTCCATAACTCCAAATGGGGGCAACATCAGAGTTGTAAACCGTTCTCTTGCAGCGCAGGGCCAGTTTACTTCGTCTATTTACGAGCCAGTAGAGTTGCCTCATTCTGAGGCGGCAACGGCTGACTAGGTTTCTGGTGTACCGCGCAAACGTTAGCCTCTTATCCAGCGTCAGCTTAAGGTATCTAATTGCATTAGCTTGCGTGAGAACGGTATTATTCAACCAGACATTTGGAGGGATCCTTCTCTTTAGTGAGAAGCACACGTTGAAGCATTTGGTTGGGTTTATGTAATCTAATATTCCACATTCGGGCCCAGTGTTCAAGCATGTGCATATACTCCTGCACACCATCTGCCGCTTCGTACTCCGATTTTGAGTTGTAAAAAATGGCAAGATGGTCTGCATATGTCTGCACAGGGCACAGGGAGTTCAGCTGTGATGTTTCTTTTATATATTGAATCTCTTAACTTAAGACTAACAATATTTTAACAAATCTTAAATCTTAAAATTATCCTCGCTATACGAAGCTTGGAAACAGGAAGAGTGAGTCGCTATCTTATTCAACGGGCAGGGCGATCGTTGAAATACTTGTTCATATTAGGGATCGGGCTAAAATTTTGGGGTGCTTAACTAGTTTTACAGCATATTTAGTTTTGATGCGGGCTTTTTCTATTAAAATCTTTAAGGATATTTTCGTTGCAGATGTACCATGGGGCTCCTCTGATTATTCGAAGGATTTTTTATTGAGCTCTTTGAATAATTTGAATATTGCTTTTGCTAGCATTACTCTAGAGTTGGGAGCCGTATGTCTATATTGGCTTTCTTATGCTATTATGAAGAAGCACTTTATATTAGAGGCACAGGGGAGTACGAGAGTTTTATTTGGTTTGCTTCAATGTGTTTTAGTCAAGTAAATCGTCAGTCTAAGTGAAGTCCTAGGTATGCCACATCGTTGGACTATGGAACTAAGGCACTGTTCAGGGTGACGGTTGTGCACTTATCTCTGTTGAGGGTAAAAGTTACGTGTTTGGGCTTTTGACCATTCACTCTTATGCGCCAGTTTGCTAACCATTTCTCAGTGATCTGAAGATGAGTCCCTAGATCATCAGACGCTTTACGTGGACATTACGATCGACATAGTATCGCAGTGTTGTCGGCAAACTGAGATGTAAAGTGGCTCGGATTAGTGGGTATATCCGATGTGAAATATTTGATATAGCAATAGTCCAAGCACACAGCCTTGAGGTACGCCTGCGTGTAAGGAAAATGCACTTCAATTGTGATCTATGTGTCTTTCTTTGAAGCATTTGTTAGTTAAATATGATTCAAGTAAGTTATGAGTATTTTGTGGAAGGAAAAGATGTACTTGCCATACTTGGTCGAATGCTTGTGCTTGGGGAACACCGCTGAGCAATATTCACGGTGTTCGAAAGCCATTCTAATTTCATTCGTGATTCGGTTCACTTGTTAACTAGTACCGTGTTAGCCCCGAAATCCAAACTGTTGCGTGAGAATAATATTACTATTTTCCAGTTGTGCTTTGAGATTGTGTTGGAGTACTTTTCCAAACAGTTTTGACAAACATGGGAGTATGATTCCGGCAGTGTTTTGTCTTTGCCTGACTTTGGTATCATTACGATCAATGCAATTTCCATAGTGTTGGGAAGCAGCCAGTAAGAAATATTGCATAGAAGATCTTAACTAAGAACCGAAGAGCTGACTTGGGAAGCTCTATGATAATTTTCGGTATAATAAGATTGTGCCGTTTAGTGTTTTCAAGACAATACTTTTAAGCTCTCTGAGGTTTGTTTTGAGAGCAATGGTACTGGGGTAAGCGATATTCTGTAGCTGCAGCAAAAAAATACCGTTAGAGGGTACATTAGGCTTAAACACTTTTTGTAGGTGATTTGCAAAGACGTTCGCTTTCTCTTCTTAACTACAAGCCCAGTATCCAGAAAGGTCTCTTATTGGTGAGTCTGAATCGATCGGGGGTTTAATCGATTACTGAGCTCTCCATTTGCACCAATTGAAGAAAGTCTTTCGATGTATTGTCTTTGGGATAGACTGTCTTCCAACGTAAGAGCTCTATTTAAAATATGTTTTGCTATTTTGAGGCGTTTTGCTGTTTAGATTCAGGAGATCTAGCTGTCTGAAATTCTCGCCTTAATTGTCTTTTTTCAGAGACTGAATTATGTATAATGTCTCACGCGTAATGAGTTAAAGCTGTCTGCTGTATTTAAGCCAAAAAGTAGTTTTGGTGGTCAGTTTATATGATGGGTTACTAATTATTAGCTTCTCGAGAGGGTTAAACATAACCGCAGAGTGATCAGATAAGACTTCGTCTAAAGTTTGTGTTAGAATTAAATTTCGAAAGCTATTTCGAGTAATTGCGAAATCTATTAAGTCTGGAATTTTCCTAGGATCCGTTGGCCAGTACGTAGGCCGGCCAAAAGAGGCAAAATCCAAACTATTACTTGGGTTGGAGAGCTTGTAATATAGTTGTTTTCCCTTTCAATTATTTGTAAATATCAGCTTAAAGATTGATATGGAGGCTTCTAATGGACACTCGCTTTCACCTAAAGGCATCTCTTCTGGTGTAAGTCTCAAATTGTATTGGGGAACCGTCCACTTTTATATTTTTTGTTTGAAAATCTTTTTTATTTAAGTCGATGTGGTGACTTCTAATGAACTCCCGCTTCTGATACATATGCCAATAGGCAAGTCCGCTGACTTCTTGCGGTACCCTCCATATAAATCCACTACGGATAAGCGATCTGTGTTTCGACAACTAACTTTTGTGACTTCTAAGCCCTAATACGCTTTCATAGGCCTCTTTTATAGAACCAATGATCTGTCAAGAGTCTGTATTATGTAAAGCCATGAGCCGTATTAATGTTGGATATTGATTTGATATAATAATAGAAATATCCATAACTAGTTCGAAGCTTAAATTCTGTAGTTTTTGTGGATTTTATTTCTATCATTCAACAAATTTTTATACACTATAGCTTGAAGGAGTACCAAGTTGGCTATACTATGATGCATACTATGATGACAGTCCCTTTTGTAGTGGGTTTATATTGGAGTTAAGTTTTATAGACAGAGACAGACGGACAAGTTTACATTTATTCATCTTTTCGTGCTGATATACCTATAAACTTGTTAAAAATGTTTGAATAAACAGAAATATGTGCCTTTAATTTTCAAACTGAATGTAAATACTGAAGTTCGTTTGTTAAATTTTTTTCTACAAAATATAATTAATACTAAAAATATTTCAATAAAATTATTGCCATACACGTATGCCAAACTGGCTTATGTAACCAGCCATAAATTTATTATCTATGCCAAAATTCAAAGTAAAATGCATAAAAATGTACAAAATCCGGAACAGCTGTCTATAAAATAATTATATAATAGCCTACAGTGCTGTAGTTTATGAATTCAAAATTGCCCAAACTGTCGTAGAATGCCCAGTCGTTGTTGCGATCATAACTATTTTTTAACGATTTTTTCAACGGAAAAACACACAGAAGACACAGCAGAATAAATTGAAATGAAAGAAATTTAAACAGCTTGTGACAATTGTTTTATAATTATGACATTAAATGCTGGCGGCGACAGAAATGCAGAGTACTGAACTGACTGACTGGAAAGAAAAAAAACAAAATAAAAATAAAATAAACTGAGGGAAAATTGCTTAATTTATGACTCGTTTATCTAAATGGAGCGCAAGTGATGGCCCCTCAGGCGTTATAAGCAGTGACAATGATAAGACAAACGGACAGATAGTACAACTTAAACGACGGCAGACGGAAGTTGCCAAAAGGATAAAAGCGTTTGTAGTCAAACAGGACGTGGCGAGTGAGTAATTAAAATATTTAAGCGCTTAAATGTGCATAAAAAAAAGAAAAGAAAATCACAAACAAAAGATATAACGAAAGAATGCAGAAAAGTTGCAAAACGTATTTAATGAAAAAGCGGAAAATTGTGGAAAAACTTCACATTGAACACAATAAGAAGAAAATACAATAATAAACGCTCAGACTACAACGCTGACGAACATGTGATTAAATGATATGACAGCTGACAATTACACATGTCCGTCCGTTCGTCCGTCCGTCTGCCCGTTTGCCTTTCGTTGAGTGTCTTTGTGCAAACACTCTGAAGTGAAAAGCAATTAAGCCAATGCAATGGTGTTTAAGTGTGTGTGATATGAAAATATTTTTACGCCACACTTGGAAAATACGGAAAAAATGACAAACAGCCAAAAGCGAGTGTTGCACTGTGAAAAAATTTTAATGAGTAATTACTGAAGTATAAATATTTTACACTGCATTTTATTGCAACGACTGAAGTAAAACATTTTAATGTGTTTTAATGAATAAATTCAGAAATATGTAAATACTTTTATTGATACACAAAATGGAGGAATATATTGGAAATTTTATAATAAGAAGGAAATTTAGTGATGCTTCATTTGAAATTTTGATAGAACCGTCTTTTCTGTTTAGTTAACTTAAAAATTTTTCCAAGCTTCAAGGCTTCTCATGAATATAAATAAATGCTGGGCTATAGAAGTCACACATCCATATGTATGTTGTTCCAGATTTATTTATTAGAACGTCTACGAGAAAAACCTTTTTTGAATGCACTTTTAATGAGTAGGGACCGAAACTTGCCAGAAGCGAATAACAATATCGGAGTAGCCAGGGAACAGATTCGAATCATCAGTGGACCAGGCCAGAGATAAGCATTGGAATTCTGTGAGATAATATCCGAAAAAAAATTTCTCAATGGTCTTCTTGAATGCCATGTCCAACAACTTCATAAATATGCCGTGAGCAACGCAAAGCTAGTAGCGATTTGGCCGGAAGCACAGAACATTGATGATGCCATTGTATTCAAGAATGTACAAGTTCTTTCCATCATTAAGGTGACACAACAAAGTCTTGGAATCGCCAAAGGATGTGCACAGCGAACTATCAGAAGAAACGATTATGGAGTAAAGAAAGCCACTGTTGCCGTGATGAGTGTTATTAAACTTGCATTCAAACTAGATTCTAGCCGCAAGAAACAATAATCAGGTTGGAGTGGTTTATCGAGATATGCACACAGTTTACCCACAACTTAATAGTCTTGATAGCGAGAGCCCTACACAATTTGACGATTGTCAGCGAAGTAGGCGACCGATATCAGATCCTTCAAAACGATTAGTCTAGCCAGCTGACAAATCCCGCCGGCGTAGAGTAAGATCCCATGAACCAGAGAGGGCATAGTTGCCCTTGAAGGATTGCACAACATCACTAATGAAGTGAGAGTGTTCATATAGATGTGTCTGTGTGTAGCCGTAGTTGGTGACAATCAAATTTTAATCACGGAGATAATGTTGTCCCGGTCATTCGTGCTGGTTGCAATTTGCGTTACCTTACCAATGAGGTCAATAAACGTACCTCACAGTTGTAGAGTTTTCGACCAAAAAACTTGTAGCACGTCGTACCCGTTTGAAAGATTGGTGCAATCTCTTTCTAGGTTACACCTTTTGGCTTTGCAAAATAGTTTTCTACAACTTCTTCATAGCAAAACAAATTCGGCATCCCACTAGAGTGGTTTGTGGTTTAGCTTAGATAAACATCTCTGGCAGGCTCTGGTGAAAATTGGGGAGTATCAATAGTATTCAATGGGAGTGTCTATCAAACTGCTCAACTCGTCTGCAATTTGCGAAGTCTGGTTTGGTTTTAATCTAGTAATTAATTATTGAAATAATCCCAATTAGACTTATTTACTTCTAATGGTGTCATGCCCTTTGGAAGTTGAATATAGTAAATCAGTGATAGGAATCCGAGTATTCTGATAACTTCGAGAAGAATATCTTGTAGCCAATGAATAGAATAATGTCAAGAACTTCGCTACAATACTTCGAGATAAAATGGTGTTCTATCCCTTACTACATATAATTAGGTGAGCACCGATTACATATTATCGGAGCGACTAGCCTATTTTGAGAGATGTGCTTTGGCGACGCATCCGATATAAAGAGTTACCTGCCTAATTCTACTTTTTATTTTTAAATTCTTAAGGAGTAGTGGTGTCATAGTTCCTTGGTAAGACACGTGAGTAAGAAACATTGAAACTAGCTTCTACTGTTTATTCGCTGTCTGGTTTCCAACCTTTTTCAATAGCTCCATCATGATGCACTGCCATTGCCTTTGTTTCTTTTGTCCAATTGAAGAAGTTTATACTCACTCACTGAAAAACATGTGATGTAGTAGGTTGCTGAGTTTCATTATATTTATGATGCACAATTACTTATTACATCAACAGCCTCTGCTGCAGTAGGAACTTCATCCATCAGACATTTATTAGTAAGAAATTTTGAATGTGAGACTAGGTTGTGTATTGCATTTATTTTGTGTTCTCTTAGATGAATCCATAGTTCTCCTGCCCGCCCTATAGTACCACACGTTTAATAGAAGTTTTATTAATATTTTGACCCGCATAGTCGCGTTGCTGAATGATTCAACCTTCAGCACCTACCATTTATGTATTGATAAGCGTGAGTGAAATACTTTATTCATCTCTTAGATCTCTCTCAGATTTGCTGGAGTGATTGGTATTCATTTTCTCAGTCGTGAGTGAATGTTATTGAAGTCAACGGCTTATAGTTTAGCCCCCGCATACACTTTTTTACACGATCTACTGCTTTCTTGCCTAGATCAGCTGATCAGTTTAATAATGCATGGTATATATGTCAGAAGGACGACGATAGAGCGCGAGATTCTCTGACTACTTGAAAGGCAAATTTTGTCTGGAAAGCTTCAACCCATTTTCATTGGTTTCACGGATTTCTACACTTTTCACTACTCTCAACAATAGCACCTGTGTTGGAAAACCTTAGCAAAAGAGTTGGACTAGCAGATCCCTTGTTTTTAGTGATGTTGTATCGCATATATAGAAGTAATGTAGAACCTTCTTGAAATTATTATCGAGGAGTTGTCAATAATATTTTGACGTTGCCAGATGTTACAATTAAAAACTATCAAGTCGCAGATGAAAAATGTAATTTTTGCTATAAAGTAACGAACTTGTTGGACCCTGATTTATAACTGAGTTCATATAGCTATGTCCGTCCGTCCGTCCGTCTGTCCGACCATCTGTTTGTATATACATACAAATCTGAAAAACTGTAAGATCTATGAGCTACAAGTTGCCGAATTAATTCACGATAACCATTTTGCGAAGCAGTTTTGCCACTCCAAAAGAGATACCTCCAAAACATGGGTTTTGAAGGCATCAACAGCTTTTTCGGGAGTTGAAACCCGCTGTCCGCGCAATTTATTTTTGATGTGAGTGAAGCGGAAGAAGTCATTAGGTACCAAGTCAGAACTGTACGCCTGATGACACATCAATTCGATGTTTTGAGCGTCCAAAAACTTATTTCTTACGGCCGAAGTGTGAGAGCTTGCATTATTGTGATGAAGTATGATTCGTCTTCGTCGGTTGGTTTCCTCAATTCATCGAACATTTCAGGCAAACAAATTGTTGTATACCATTCAGAATTGACCATCCTTCTTTCCACAAGTCTAGATTTCGAGAAGAAACATGCGATCATTTGCTTCGATGTGCTGCGCGAGTGAGTAACTTTTGTTGGATCTTGCGCGTCTCTCCACGTTTCCTCAATTGCCACGATTGAGTAGACGGCTTTTGACGCAGCTCGCATGAATTTCTTTAACATTTGCTTGCACCAATAGCCACGAGGCTTCTTGTGAGCGATTGTCAAATTATGCGGTATCCAATGTGTAAGTCATACTAATGCCCAGGAATGCCTCAATCTCACGGTTTGTCATATGACGATCCCGCTTTATCAGTTCACACACAGCCTCGATGTTTTCTAGCACAACGACCGATTTTGGACGACCTTCACGAAATTCGTCAATAAGCGAACTGCGGCCACGATTGAATTCGTTTTTCACAGTGGCCAAGGATGTAGTTTCCACCAAAAAATGATTAAAGTTGATTGGTGCATTCTTGTCTTGATAATCCACGTCGAAAATCGTAGTAAATCATCGCACGAAAATATTCTCGGTTTAATTCCAGTTTTTGGCAAAGATGAATTTTTCAGTTGCCTGTAAACAAACCAAATCGCGCTCGAACGCCAAAGTGTTCACAGTAAGTTAGGCCTAAAAAATGTCAGACTTTACTATGGAGACGTCAGAATGCATCTGGCAACATGTTTTGTTGCTCAGGCTAGAAATTTAAAAAAATTCTAGAATAACCAGAGTGATATTTAGTATTCATTTGAATATGTGAGTACTTTTTCTTGTAGCTTTAGAATTGGTCGGGCTATTGCTCCTATACTTTCTTCTATGAAGTTCATCCAAATATTAGGATGCCTGTTGCCCCATTGATAAGGCCATCGGCTGTATCTACTAAGGTGTGATTTTCCAAATAAGGGGAAGACACCAGGAAATAAATCTTGAAAGCTGCCTTTCCTTTTAAAAAGTTCTGTCGCATTGCTATACCAAAGACATAGATACCACTGTAAGACTATCTTATAGATCCATTACGAATGTTACCAATATGAAGTTCTTCAAAACTTTCAGCAAATATTTCAATTCTCTTTGATTGGCTCCAGTGCTTTGAATATTATTTTAAAAATATGTGAAGCACTGTTAGTGAAGGTCGACTATTATTCGATTAACAGGTGTTGCAAATTTTCTCCAATAAAGTCACTTCATGGTCAAGGGAAAACCGTATTCAACTTAATAGGTAAAGTAGCTAGAAGAAGTGTGAAGATGGGCATAGAAGACAGTCACTTGTTAGTAGTGAAATAAATGACTTTTTTTTATTGATTTTAATTAATCACATTTATCAAACAATGTAATTAGTTATCAACTGTTTTTTTAATCATTAATCATAAGGAAAAATGAAAAGCACTTTCGACGAAGTTTATTGGGAAAATTAATGCTTACAAGTACACCGGCCTTATTCGTACATTAATTATTAGATTAATTATTAGAATTGTAGTCAGAAGGACAGATGAAGAGACCAGCAGGTGCTATTTTGATAAGTAGCATAACTAAAAAGTTTGCGGTGAGCTTCGGAGCGTCATTAATTGTCAAAATAGATGGATAGACGCAATGTTATATATTAATGAAGTTTATGAAATATACTTTCAGAATTAGCTAAAATAATATTAAATTATTCACAATGTATTTCAATATTATACAACTTTAAACGAAGGTCTTCGTGGCAGGTGCTATTATTCTTAATTCAGTCTTAAGTTTACTTTAATCTGATACTAAATAAAAATAAATAAAATAAATTTTTTCATGTCACATTTTAATTTGCGACTGATTATCTACATCAGATAATTCTTCTTCATATTGCATCTACTATATTGAATACCTGCCCATATTAATAAAAATTACACTTTTTGCCACTCTTTACTAATTGTACGTCAACACATTTTGGAAAAAGGTTGACTTGGTGCAAAGATTAACACCTTCTATCGGAGTAACAGACAAACAGACAGACAGACAGACAACCGGCAAGACAGTCAATCAATCCTTTTGAGCCAACCACTAAGAATTGTTGAGCCAGCCACTAACTAATGTCACTCCAGCAGCATCAATTATGGATGCACTCGACCAGATTGCAATGCAATTTTATAACGAAGGAACAAAGAAGACCAAAGCAGCGACAGTACAGAACACGTTTATAATGCATTTTGCCATTTATAAGTGCGCATAATCAAATTGCATGGCAAACAGACAGCAAGGCTGCCTGCCTGCCTGCCTGACTGAATGAGTACCATTCGAGATCGGGACATGACTAAAAATGGAATTTAGCTGTCTGCACTTTATCATCAGGAAAAAGCACAAAGCCTCAAGCTCAATGCAATGCAAAGACAATCAGCAGTAAAGTGAGCAAGCAATAGACAGACAGACGGACAAACGATTGGACAATAAGCAATGTCAGTCAGAGCATGCATTCCTATTGCCACACAGCACAAAGAACAATTGACGCTGTACATTGTTGCGTTGCTGCATGCAGCAGCTACTTTTCTGTATAGTTTCATATGTAAGATGCTTACAGTAGCTGCAACAAATGTCCGTCTGTCCGTCCACCTGTCCGTCTTCGTTGCACAATTGTCACAGCCGCCAGAGTATTCCATGTCGACGTCTTTCTGTCTGTCTTGCAGGCACTGCAGCAATTCAGCTCCCTTCACTACACTTCACTACTTGGCTGGCAATTCGTTAAGGTTTGTCAACTTTGCAAATGAAATATATTCCAAAATGGCCAACTACTGTAGGCAGTGGAACCAGTTTATCATTTCCTTTGCTAAAGGATCAAACTGGTTTACAAAAAAAAAAAAAAAGTGAAAAAATTGCACGGAATTGTCGCAGCTTCTTTGCTTTTATCATATCATTCCAGAATCCAGTTTCAATGATGTTTGCCGGTGATCGGTTTTTTAAATTTCCAATATACATTTTTATGTATTATGTATTTCGATACGATTTGCTGTTCTTTTTACCACAAATTAAGATCAATATCTATATACTGCTAGCTTATATAGAGGCAGGTGGTTTTGAAGATGCCCCTCGATTGTAAAGTCACTCAATGTCTCATCGTAGTCGTCGTCGTCGTCGTCGTCTTGGTAGACATTTAACATATTTTTAACTTGCTGATTTAGTTTTCTTTGAGATTTGCCAAAGCGGAAATCACATTGCTACCAATTTGCGCTTGAAAAGCATTTTTGTATCTTTTGGATACGTTTTTCGTACAAGTAGTAACTGCTGCATTCGAGTTGGAGTCGATTGTTCTGCTCTTGTTTGTTCGTTATTTATTGTAAGCAAGTATTTGCGGCTTATCGTGCGCTTAAGATCATTTCGAAATTTGTAGCGGGAATTTGTTTTGCAGCTAATGAAGCCGCGCTACATTTTAAGTAGCCGTGTTCACATTAGAATCGCATTTAAATCGTAACAAATTCCAGCAATTCAAACATCGCAGTTGGCAATCAATCTTCTACGCTGTTATTTTATTTTATTTTGATACACGTTTCTGTTCGCGCACTGTGGGAGGCGTATTTGCTTTGGCATTGGCTATGCTTTTTATTTCAAGAGAATGCTGTGTGGTTCAGCTTTATAGTGTATCTCATAAAGATTGCTGTATCTTTTTAAGCAGCTTAATTGTATGTTTTTTTTTGCTTGTAGCAAAGTAATCGAAATTTACCAAAAAAAACGAATAATAGTTTTTTTTTGTTAGTATCTGCTAGGTAAACGCCAGCACCATAAGCTATTTTGAAGCTGCCTATCTAGAGTTGCCGAAGTGATGTCGTTTAAAAAGTCACCATAGTATTTGACGAATTGTTGTGAACGAACAAAACAAAATATTGAACAACTGAGTTCCATGTTCATAGTTCAAAAGCAAGAAACAAACGAAATGAATAGTCAACGTAAACAAGCAAACTAAAATGGCCAAAGCAAGCCAAGAACAAAACATTGAGCATCTCTTGCTTGCATTACAAAATTGCTCCGTGCTGTTATGGCGCATCATTGTATAATGCAGAGAGTTGCACAATGCTCAACTGCAACAGCTACTGTTTCGTAATGTCTGACATTTTTTAGGCCTAACTTACTGTGAACAATTTGACGTACGAGCGCAGTTTGGTTCCTTTACAAGCACCTGCAAAATTCATCTCGGCCAAAAAATGAAATTAAACCGAAAACATTTTCGTGCGATGATTTATTATGATTTACGACTTGGATTATCAAGACAAGAGTGCACCAATCAACTTTTGGTGATGAAGCTCCATTCTTGGCCACCATGAAAAACTGGTACAACGACTTCAATCTTCGCCGCAGTTCGCTCACCGACGAATTTCGTGAAGGTCGTCCAAAATCGGTCGTTGTGCCAGAAAACATCGATGCTGTGTTTGAACTGATAAAAACCGGATCGTCATGTGACATACCGTGAGATTGAGGCGTTCTTGGGCATTAGTATGACTGGTATACGTACAATATTTGGTAATCAGAAAGGTTTGTTTACATTGGATACCGCATAATTTGACAATCGCTCAAAAGAAGACTCGTGTCGATTGGTGCAAGCAAATGTTGAAGAAATTCATGCGAGATACGTCAAAAGCCGTCTACTCAATCGTGACAGGTGACGAAACGTGGATATATGCCAATGAGCCCGAAACGAAACAATAGACGACCAACTGAGTCTTTCAAGACGAGTAAAATCGAACAAAAGTTACTCGCTCGCGCAGCACATCGAAGCAAATGATCGCATGTTTCTTCTCGAATTCCGGACATGTTGCGACCGTGGTACTTATGGAAAGGACGGTCAATTCTGAATGGTATACAACCATTTGTTTGCATTAAGTGTTCGATGAACTGAGGAAAACCAACCGACGAAGACGAATCATACTTCATCACAATAATGCGAGCTCTCACACTTTGGCCGTAAGAAATGAGTTATTGGACGCTCAAAACATCAAATTGATGGATCATCCGATGTACAGCCCTGACTTAGCACCAAATGACTTCTTTCAGTTCCAACACATCAAAAATAAACTGCGCGGATAGCGGTTTTCAATTACCATAGAAGCTGTTGATGCTTTCAAACCTCATATTTTGTAGGTATCTCTTTGGAGTGGCAAAACTGCTTAACAAAATGTTTCGGGCGAATGCAAAAGTGTTTCGATCTGAATGATGAATATTTTGAAAATCAATAAACCGATTTTTTCTCATAAATTAGTTGACAGTGACTATCAAAGACTTCATTAATTGGAACTATTCGTTTTGTTGGGCGTTTTAGATAACATTTAACGTTGTACAGATTGCATTCTGTTCCATTTGGTTCAACATTTTTAAGGGAGTCACCATTGGCTTTCTATTAGCTACTAAAGAAAAATTGATCTTGAATCGTGATAGAAGAAATAACAAAAATAAAAATTATTTATTGGATAAACATATATTCTAACATATATTCATTTATAGAAGGGCTGTACTGGAATGGTTCTGTGGATGACACCATTTCAATATTCTGTTTCATTCGGATTCGAGTGGCAACTATGTCTTTGCATATACCGCTGGAATGACGTCGCCAACTTTAAGGTCTCAAAGGTCCCATTTCGATGTCCCTGTTGCACATTATTCTTGACATTTTGCTTTGTGCTACTTGGATTTCATTCAGTTTGGACTTGGTGGCAATTCAGCATACCTGTAGAGAAAAATTCCATATAGGGCTCAGATTTTTAAATGGTCAATCTTTTGGATAGAAAGAGAGCCTATATCTTTGAGCCAGCAGCCAATGCAAGAGCCAAACTATCGATATTGAATTTTCTGAGTTAAGCTTTCTAATTGCAGAATTCGGCTCAAAACTACTCTTTCGGCCTTTATGCGTCAACTTCAGTAGGATGCTTTTATGGGTTAGTGATCATTCTAATGAGCGTAGATTTCCACACCATTAGAGTTCTGTTAAAGATCACGTCTATAAATAGTTCTGCTATCCAAAATATCTTCACCAAGTGATTTCTAAGTATTCAACTCTTTAATTTTTTGCTGCCTTAACTTCTGCACGGTACTACGTTTTGTCGGCCGGAACATTTAATAAGGAGTCGGTATTCTCTTGCTTGTACTATCCTTCTCGTGCAGTCTGACGTCAAATCAAATGGTACAAATTTGCTCTCCAGACTATCTGCCTTCTCCTGACTGGAATAGCACCAGCCGGGTGCAGGATCCTTGATTGGAACTTTCAGGATAGCCTGTTTCTTAAAACGATTTGTAAGATTTTAGTGGGAGTAGTTTGCCGATTCATTATGACCAGCACTGGCCAGAATGTTGTCAATTAGCGCTTTTTGTTCCTAACGAGAGGTTACCGAAGATGATTAGCCAGTTCTGGCATACTCTCGTCTAACCCTCTTTTTCAAATGGAACCGTATAGTAATTGTTGGAGGCAGTTGAATCGCTCGGAAGCTAGAAAAAATTGAGTCTTCAGAGTAGCAAATTAGGCAGTTTGTTTTAAGTTCTCTATGGAAATATTTATTGCATCATCAATAATCTCTGGGCTTTTTCTATAGATGTTGAGATTTATTTTTTTATTTAGAGCCTCAATTGAACAGCCAGCTGGTAGAATGGAATTTATAAGTTTCTAGTGTTGCAGCAGGAGGTGGATGAGGCACTTACAGTGTCAAATTAAGAGATAAGATACTTGAAATTTTCACTAAGAAGCTAGCCAGCCGGGAATTAAGTGCAGGGCTGTATTCCGTTTGCGATTTGACCTCACAGCGATACTCAAATTGTTGGATTCCATATCTCCACATTGCAGCAAGAATTCGCTGTTAGATTTTCCTTTTTTTGCGCAGTAGGTGTTAACTACTTTTGCGAAGTTAAACAGTAATGTGATTCCTAAAGGTCGGCCTTTTAGCCAAAAGGAGGTGTAAGTTTTTGGTCTTGGAGCTCTGGTGCATCACAGAGCCGTTCAGTGCATTGTTGGTGTGAAACATACTGTCTCACTGAGTATAATGGAGTATAATAATGGAGTAAACATTTTGGACGATGTTATGACCATGAACTTTGTGTCTGGGACAGGAATGTCCACTGTAAAAATGAAATAAAGAATAGGTCATAGAACGCTACCCTGTGGCAATCCAGTTCTAAGTAAGATCGCAGTGTAAGGTAAAAAGGAGCCGGAACCAAAGTGCGTGCGTTTAACTATTCGGTTAAGCTGTTCGAGAGTGCCGGGTCCCACACGGAACCCAAAGTTGAGTTCAGAGCTAATAATGTACTTCGTGATTTATCAAAGCAAGCAAGCTAGGACACAAATAACCTTCGATATGGAAAACAGAATATTGATGGCTGACATGACACAGGCAGTTTTTCCGGCTTATGAATAATGGAGATCACGGCAAACATTCATTTGGAGAAAATGTGTTGCATCCTTATTATGGTGCTAAAAATAAACACCATAAATGAAGTGTTTGCTTTGGTAGTGTCTTCAGCGTTGTGCTGCATAAACCGTTTATTTCTTTATTTCATAGTACTGGTTACTTCAGATAGCGTGAAAGGTTTTATGGGATGATCCATTTGCAGAAGTATTGTTAAGAAGCTTTCAGTTTCACACTGTTCTTCTTGACTTGTTAATGACAAAGGCTTAAATTTTTCTGCTAGGTGCCTAGCAAAGCCGTTGACCTGATTCTTGTTGGAGGGGCACAAACTATCGATTACTTCGGTTATGAAAACGTGCTGAATCGATTGTCATTTAATTCATATTGTAGCCTTTCATAACGAGTAGGAAGCATCACTGCTGCTATACAAATTTTCCAGAATGTGGTCGAAAACTTCCTGGAGCGCTTTTTTTAGGCTTTGAGAAGCCCTTTGCTAATCAGATTTATTATAAGAATGATCGCATATAAACCTTTCGCAACTGTCTCTTTCTCTTTAAAAGAGCTCGTAATTCCAAAGGGATAGGAAGTAAAATGTGTGGAGGAATACGCCTCCGGTAGAACATTCCTGATTTTGCGGAATAAAAACATCAGAGCGAAATCAATATATTGGCTGCGGTTGGAATGGAGAAAAGAAAATTTTATTTAAAATAATTACACAGGGCCACAAAATGAAATTGAGGTGGACCTACTCTGAATCAAGTTGATCTATGTTTTTGGGGTCGCTGAATACGATCCCGGTGTCCACATTACCCCGTCAGGTCAAAATCAAGGTCAAATAGAGGTCAAACATCAAGGATTTGACCGCAAAATGACCTCCGAATAACCTTTAAAGGCCGTAAAATTTTCCGCTCTTTCAGAATCTTGGGTCAAAAAAATTCTATCAGTCAAATTTAGGTGCTTGCCCTTTATTTGACCTTGATTTTGATCTGATGGGGTAATGTTGACACCGGGATCATATTCAGCGACCCCAAAAACATAAAGATCAACTTGACTCAGAGAAGGTCTACCACAATTTCATTTTGTGGCCCTGTGTTATTATGTCATAATTTTTTCTTTTCTGGAAAGTTAGGACATTTTTTTTTTTTTTTTTTGTACATTTCTATTAGACATTCCCAAGTATGTCCTCACAAAGCTTCCTTAAAAAGCTGACATAGTTTCGGAGTTATAGCCAGACTGAGACGATTCTATACTAAATCTTCTTCGAAGATCAAATAAAACTCAAAAATTTCAGTCTTTAACAATACAATAAATTTTTTTTTATTTTTCTTTTTTGGGTTTTTCAAATTTTTCACACTTATAATTTTTTGTTTTATTCGCTATTTTACACAGTTTGTTATTTAATTTTTTTGTTTGTTTTAAGATTATACAGTTATATAGTTAATATTTTATACTTTTAAATATTTAACTTATGAGCTTATTTATAAGATTTTTTTTCTCTCTGCTGCGACTTCATTTTTTGAGTCAAGCTTAATTCATTAAAATTTCATTTTTGTTTACTTTAAGTCGGAGAAAATATTTATTACACTTAAAACAATTTCTTAGTTAATTCTTCGCTTTGAAACAAGTTGTGCAATTTCTAAATGGCAGTTGAATTTATTTTAAATTTTTTTTTTTTTAGTTTTACAATAAGTTTTGCTTAGTATTTAATTTAATTAATTCAAAAAGATTAAAAAAAAAATCCATATGTTGAGCTTTTTTTCAGTTTAACATGAGAAAACAAGTGTGTATATGTGTAGGGTATTAGTGACTTAAGACTATGACTACAACGTCATTTCAAAATTTAACTTATTTAATTTAGCAACTAATGTAATGAAAAATGTTTAATAGCATTAATTAAAAACTTTTAATAGATATTTATGTTTTATGCACTCAACGAAATTTTTTTTATATACCATTTAAATATATTTATATAGTTTTTATTTTTTTATTTAGCACATGGAGGACGTATTATTTTTTAAATATATAGTTTTTGCTTTATACAACTTAATTTTGCTATAAAACTTTTCATAGTTCTACTCGAAGCTGGCTTAAGGCTATTTAAAAGTGTGGAAACTGTACTTTAGTGCAGTTTGAAGCAGTGATGGGGGCATACTAACACTATTGCATTTTCTGTTAAAATGAGAGATAAGCTCTGCAAGCCTAACATAGCGTATAAGTTATTGAGTGTATGTTGAGTAATTTATACAGAAAATATATTATTTTGTTTGAAGGTTCAACATGGGATCAATTAATATCCTAAAAATAATATTTCAACAATGCACTCTCAACTTAAAATGTACAATATTCATTACAACTATTGTTTTATAGGGCACATGTAAAGCTTTGATAAATTAAAAAACTAATGAAATTGTATAATATACAGCTTTAATTTGGTATAGAACACTAAAGAAATCATTGAAGAGTCTTAAATGAAGTAATACAATTTGGTAGACACAAAAATAAAATACTTTTACAAAGCTTAGATAGACAACAAGTGAAGCTGTTTAGTTTTGCAGTACTTTAAGCAGTTTAGCTTTCAGAACTGCTGCAATTTTGACTAAAATTTTTGGAAATATTTTTAAAAGATCATTTTTGATTAGAAATAACTCGTAAATGTGCCCAAAATTGTGCTGTTATTTAAATGAATTTAAAAAGCTTATTAAACTGGCTTTAAGTGCTTCGTTAAACAAATAATAATATGAGCCATAGTTTTTGAATTATAGCACATTTTGCAAATTTTTGAAAAATACAAAAAAAAATTTTTTTAATACATTCAGAATTATAAGGCTTTTTTTACTTAAACTTTGATAAAAAATTTTTAACTTTTCTAAAAAAAATTTTGTTGATTGGAAATATCTCGTTAATGGCTCCAAAATTGTAGTATTATTTAAATGGAGTTTTACAGCTGAATGTATTGGCTTTAAATTTTTCCTTAAGCATATAAAAATATAAGCCATGGTTAGGAAGTTATAGCACATTTTGTAGAAGGAAAAAAAATTAATTTATAAAAATTTCAAAAAAAAACTACAAAATTGGACCATTTCAATCATTTTAAAGCAGTTCTGCAAAATTTAGCAGTTTCACTATTGGTCTAGAAAATTTGGAAACTTAGTAGCACTCTAACTGTGTCTGTATACATACATAAGACTTGAGTAAAATGTCATAAAATGAAGAATAAAAAAAAAAATATTAGCTTATAATTACTTTTGGTTTTACTCAAAGCGTTAAGAGCTTTGTGGTCAATAAGCTTAGCAATTTCTTAAAACGCTTAAATACTAATTTTTGATCTTTTACACACAGAATTTTTCTGTAATCTAATTTTTTTTACAAAGCTTACACTGAAAGAAACATAAACAGCTGCGCTACACACATACATAAATCATCAACTCTACTACTACATCAAGTCTAAGCTACTCGACTTTCAACTCTAATATCTAAGTTCTTCATTTCGGGTTCTTAAGTCTAACTAAACATACGCCTGCGCACGCGTACGTGGCTCTTTGCCCTGCAGACGCTCAACAAAATTACGCCAACTGACCATTGTCTTGCTGGAATATAGCCAGACGCTCGAAGTAACACCGACCAGCATTGAGCATAAATATTTAACCATATAAATCTGAAAAATAGGACGTGCCTCAGCAGTGCCAGCCGGTCTGGCTACTGGGCAGGGTATTGAAAATGGTTTGCAGATATCACGATGCCATTGTATCATCCATTCATCGAAGTTATAATACTCGTAGAAGAGACAACCTAGGAAACCAAGTGCTGGTAATATGAATAGACCGGAGAAGAAACCAATACGTAACATTAGGCGTTCCAGTTTGTCGGTGCGTTTACCATCGGTCTTCATTACGGTGCGTATGCGAAAGAGTGAAACGAAGCCGGCGAGTAGTAGTAGCGCACCAATTGAGAGATATATGCAGAGCGGTATTATCAGAAAGACGCCGAGAGAGTGTGTATCCAATTGGCCAACAAAACAGACGCCGGAGAGTATGTCACCTGAAAATTGAAGAAAAATATAAATGTGGGGATTAGAATTTGTATTGAATCTTAGTGAAAATGTTTCGTAATATTTTTTTTTTTAAATATGAAATTTTTTTGGTAACAACACAATTTTAGTGATGTGTTTGCAGAAGTCCTCATTTGTGTGGAAAGTTTTGACTGTCAAATACTTGACCAATATGATTGTTTTTCAAATTTAACAAGCAGTTAACAAACAGTCCGTTGGCCTAAACTGGCCTCATAGGTAGCATACGACGATAGGATGAGAAAAGGATTACCTATTTTGCGTTCCGAACTAAAACATCATTTATTCCAATTTCGCTCACAATTACAATATTCGCACGATTTCGTTAAAGGATCCAAAATTCCATAATAATTCAGAATTTCTGAATAAAATAAACAATACTTTTTTCTATTGGAAATATCTCATTAATTGGTCCATAATTTTTGTTATATTCAAATAGAGTTATAAAGCTTATTGTGTAGGCTTTAAATTCTTCCTTAATCTTATAATAATATAAGCCATTGCTTGTGAGTTATAACACGTTGTGCAGAACTAAAGAAAAGTTAATTTCCAAAACTATTGTCTCATTACTTTAAGCAGTTTTTATTTGAGAATTGCTTCAAAATGGCTGGAAATTCTTTTTAAAAACATTTTTTATTTAAGAATATCTCGTTATGGGTCCATAATTTTTATTACATTTAAATGGAACTATACAGTTAATAGTATAGGCTTTAAGTTCTTTTTTAATCTTATAATAATATAAGCCATGCTTTTTGAGTTATAACACATTTAGCAGAACGAATGAAAACTTCATGTATACAAATTTCAATCAAAAATATACTATTGGTTCGTAATAATGAAAAAAAAGTCGTTTTAAGGGAGTTTTGTAAATTATATTAGTTTCACTAATTTTTGGTGGAAATTTTATTCAGTTAATATACTCCGTTTTCTGTATTACCTATTTTCCTAGAATAGATAGTCTAATGGGTGAAATCGGTGGACACGAGATTATAGTTTTTTTTTCTTTAGAGCAGTATCTATATTTGTTTGATAGTACTAAACCTTTGCTACATCTTGACTTGTTTTTTTCAGGTATGGAAGCATGACACTTCTAGCCAAATATCAGCCATCTGCGTTTTTATTTTATTTGGAGACGTCATAAGACAAATTTCTCTTATTAAACTTATTTCTCCCTGTACTCATTTTACTACTAGCAATACTCATGCATCTATCTTGTCTTAAGTTTTTGACAAATTATTTATAGAGGCGTGATGCCATTTTCTCCGTTCATCTTCTTCTATGACACATTTGTTGTTTCTCTTTGATATTAGGGCGAGACACCTTTCATTTTTGCAGAGTCTGAAAAAATCGAATTACGCTTTGAAATTTTTTCTACCTAATAATAGAGTTTTCGTCAAAATCGGTTCCACCAATTTGAAGATAAGTTCAAACAGACAAATAGACAGATGGCACACAATCAAAATATTTTGAAAACGAATTAAGATTTTTTTTAAATAGCAGACAGACATTTCATAATGAATTGGTTTGAAGATAAAAAATAGATTATTTTAAGATACCAAGTCCTTTAAATTTAAAATAATATCAAAATATTAATGAAAGTTCATAGAAATCTATTCAATTAGGAAGGAATTGCGTAACACTTCTGCCTAACTTCATAAATATTATACATACAGCTGTAATACTAAGTAACGACAATTATCAGGTTGGATTAGGATGAAGCTAAGACAGCTTGGGTCATTTACTTCCCAATTTACAGAGAAAATGGAAGCACGTTTTCTTCTTGTACTCGTTCAAGCAGCTTCTGGAAAAATTATTGTATGCTGCCAACTAATGTCTCTTAATGAGACGGACAATTGTCAAATTTACATAGTTCTCTATTTAAACCACAAAGTTCTTCTGGAAAATTTTATAGCCATATAGGCCATATGAGCCCGGCAGTGTTGTGGCACGAATTATCACATATGGATAAGATTGGATGGAGTTTGCAAGTCGTTCAAAATGTTACGAATCAGTAGCTTATAAATGAAGGCAATTCGTAAGCTTAACCACTCCAACAAACATGCCTATGGCCTGCCTCCTAGAAGAATGAATATTTCTGGTACATCCCGTTAAGAGACATACGGCAGGTATGATGTGGATCAGCATTCAATCCATCAAGATAAATAGAACTTCAAACTTCTATTCTTAGACTTTATTATTAATTTGGACTCAAGCGACTTGATAGCTGTTTCGTTCACTGAGATAGTTCCAATAGTTGAAGTTGTAATTGTAAGAGAATTTAATAGCCGCATTCAAACCTCTTCACCGTATATTGATGAAGTAATAGCCGCTGTTAAGTTGATGGGAACGCTGTCGATGTAATTGGTCTTCCTCCCAAAATTTTCAAGATTCACATTTACTGCTGAAATCGGTACTTCACATCTATTTGAGAGAGTGATACAATTTCATCCGAAAGGTAAAGCCTGGTTCTGATGGTTGAATATATTCCAGAATCTCATCACATGGCATTGAAAATAAATTCATATATGAAAAAATTTTAACTAAAAGTGACAGCGAGTTAACAAAACACAATGATAAAGCAGGCTGTATGCTATTACATGCATACTCCCGGTCATCTTCAAGATCTTAGCCAGCAATTTTAAAAACCGAATAAAGAAACAAATGGAGTGTTACATCAGTAGAGAGCTAGCACACAGCTTGATTTCTTCATCGCAGCGGGGTTTTCTGTGTAGATCGGCTAAATACTTTCTGTACGATTGTAGTGTATTGATTCAAAATTTTTCCTGCTCCGTCTCTTCATAGACTTCAAAAATACTTCGGGAAATATTCTGTATAGCGCCCTATACAAATGTGGAATCCATTACCAAGAAATTACAATCGTCAAAGAGAGCTCAATGAAGTAAAAGAAACTAACACAGCCGTATCTTTTATGCGTGGGTTGTGACCTGTCTGTATACTATCGCTCTTTCGTTTCCTCTAGAAGTGAATAAATCTTTTTTGCAAGAATAACTCAGAGGTGGGGACACTTGCTGAATTACGCATAAATTAAAACCAGAGATTTTTTACGTCATGATCCTAACATGCAGTAATACATCACTGACAAAAATATCTTCAACACTGTCGATAGCTTCTGTTATCTAGGAATGAGCCTCCATTCGGCTAATGGAGACTGAGAGACCGACATAAATCGAAGGGGTATTGTTCTCACTTAGAATCTGTTCTCAGATACAGTTTTAGAAGAATTTTATAATAATTTTGCAAGAAAACTATCACTAATTGCCTTTATCGACATGTGATGACGTAAATGGTGATGCGCATAGATGATGCTAATATACATAGAAACATAAACACTGCTATTCTAGCTATTCCAACAATATGGTGAAGATTGTGGCAGAAATTAAGGTCAGCCATCACCTCTATGCCTGACCAATTCACTTCAAGAACATGTGAAGCAAAAAACCTACAAAGTATGCACTGCTCAAGCCCGTACTACTCACCACCTGCTTTTCCTTACTGGTGAGGTGAGAAAGTATTGGTGGAATATAGGTAATGTGATGTGTTTTATAGTGATTTAAGATTATAAGCTATACATTTTTTGTCTTTGGACAAAATGGGCAGTGCATCATGAGTCAAAAACTATTTTAAGTAAATTAATGCAAATTTGGAAAATGTGAGCGGTGCTATGAGGAGATAATACAAAAGGAGGCGTAGCATAGAGATAAACCGCTCATCATAGTCAGTTTCGGAGCGACTTCGTAAGAATCGATGTAGACATGTTTAGCGACTGTCGTGACCTATTAATAATACCTATTAATTCATACGGACGGACGGTAACGGACGGACGGACAGCCGTGACATTTGC
Organism: Leucophenga maculata; assembly: GCA_035044805.1. Lineage (NCBI taxonomy): Eukaryota > Metazoa > Arthropoda > Insecta > Diptera > Drosophilidae > Leucophenga > Leucophenga maculata. The sequence continues at coordinate 621,059 of JAWNNP010000798.1, forward strand.
TATATCGACTCCTCTATCACTCCTGACCATAATGGGGGTAACTTTTAGGGGGTCTCCGACAATTAGTTCTTCCTGTTCACATACATTTGCACAAAACCAATAGGCTCTTGTACCTTCGGTACAGGGCCTAATTAGGCGGTGGTCAGAAAGGGATTAGTCTAGATACATAGCCCATCCCAGTTGAGGACTTTCAATTAGTTTCAAAGCCTTCTTGGCGTATGCCCATGATGCGTTGTTTTGGCTGATATCATGTCTTGGCTGATAATCCGAAATTTTTTGATGTGAAAATTCTATAGCGGGGGAAGTCCAATAAAAAATAGTCACGCCGAAGCAGCTGCCATATAAGTATATAGATTTGCGTTAAAGATTTGTCCGTCTGTCCGATCGTCTGTCTGTGTTTCTTATTAAATTAGTTTCTATTAAATTCTGTCAGACATTAGTGCTGAATGTTCATGTCGCTATGCATTGCACACTTATGTATAAGGGTAGTGCTCTTACAGACATCCGCTACAAACCCATAGAAAGCCTTTTCAAGAAAAAAAAAACACATTTAGCCCTGAAAACATAGTCAGACATTGAAAAAAAAAAAAAAATCTAAAAACCAGCCATAAAAAGTGGCAAGCAAAAAAATCAAAAAAAATATATCCACGCAACCTGTTACACCATGCGTCTACATAAAACAACCCCATACAAAAAAAGGAGCAAATTTTCAACCAGACATGCTTGAAAAAAAAAAAACAGAAGAAGAAAAAACAATCAGGTTGTAGACTGCATTTTGCATGCCACAATAAAGCGAATAAAACATAAAAATTATAAAATAAAAAACAAGAATTGAGGTCAACAGCGACTAATGAATAACATTCAACATGCAGTGTTGCATTCGAAATGTCAACGATGCGTTTATCAAGATGTGCAATTAAATATGGAAATGTATAACATTGTACAAGGTAAAACAGTCGAGTAGAACCGACAGACAGATAAGTAGTAGAGCGATAGAGAGAGATAGCTGACGGGAAACATGCAATAAAAAACCATTTGCGAGCAAAAGTTGGAATGTTGCAAACAACGACTTGGTAATACGCTGCCAATTTTTATTTAGTGTTTAGTAAAATTACGCAATTAATAGATATCGAAAATTCATGATGAAAAGCAGTAAAATTCTTCATATATGGTAATGCAGTTAAATGATAAGGCAGTTTTATAACAATGCAGTTTTATGGTAATGCAGGCTAGGAATATTGCATTTTAATGGTAATGCAGCCCACAACTGTACTAGCATAATAAAACTTCTAAACTACATCTTCAAATCCCAAGCATAAAATTATTAACCATGCTGTCTGCCACATCTTTTCTGTCGGTTACAAGCATTAGCCAAAATTTAATATACCCTTGCCTCTTTAAAAGCAGTGTATAACAATTGTAAATAAAACCAAAAAATTATTTTATTGCATAAAATTCTTTGCACGGCAACAATAAAAAAAAAATACAAAAATGTTGCACGCGACAAAAGTCAAACGAAATGTGACACAGACAGACGGACGGACAAAAAGTCAGCCATGAAAAGGCAATTCCGTTTCATTTTAATTTGTTATTTTATTTCCTTTTTGTTTTTTTTTTTTTAAATATTTGATTATTTAGCACTTTAGTCCAACCATCAAAAACACTTCGGGGCCCTTGTGCAACATTAGAAATTATAGCCTTTTTACGAATTGGGAATTATTTCATTTCATCACAAAAGTATTTGTTGCAAATATTTATTTCGAAATTAAATGCAAAAGTCAAATTTATAGTTTGTAGAATTTGTTGCACAGTAATTTGAATGGCGTGTTGACATTCGGAATTGTAGCACAAAAATAACAATTAGTGGAGCCAAATTCCAATAAAACAACCAACAACGAAATACACAACTGACAGAGCCGAGCCGAGTTGAGCTGAAAATAGTCAAGTGCCGCCGCCAGGCATTCAGCAATATTGGCGCCCCATAGCTCTCGTGCATCGGGGGCATAGTAGTGTGTAAATTGTTTTAACCTATTTGCATTTCGCAACTCATTGACATTAAAACTCACGGAGACTTTTGAGCTGCTCATTGTACACAATACGAAATTAATTGTTATTTTAGTTCAAGTTGAAATTACAAAAGCGTTGAGGAACAATATACATAGATGTAGTTGGAAAATCTAGTAGAGCTATGCACAGTGAAAGTTTTTGTTATTTAGATAAAATTGTTTTGATAAAATTTCATTCGATTTGAAATAAATTTATTGAAACTTCAATTGGTGCAAGATGCAGACAGAAATTTCTTGGAGTTGCTTTAAATTTCTTCTTTTTGTAAAATAGCTCATGAAGCTGGTCAACGACAAAGATCAGCGAAGAAAAGAATGATGTTCATGGCTATATCGACTCCTCTAACGCTCCTGAAAATAATTCGGGTAACTTTGGGGAGTTTCCGACCATTGCTTCTACCTGTTAAATATATTTGCACAAATCAAATAGCTCTTGTCTAATTACCAATTTTAAATATTTGGCATAAGTATTTTGACATGTCTTTGCTTAGCAGCTAAATAAAAGATACCTTGTCTTGGATGTGGCCCTTAAAAATGAGCCTCAAGATTAAAGCCAACGTAGACCTTAGCTGACTGTTCAAAGGGCGTGCACCGGTGGAGTCTGCTGTCGATAGAGGATGAAGTACTGAAGTATGTAGATGTTCCACCTGCGGGAACATCTACGTACTTCAGTACGATATTGGCTGCCACCTGCGGCGATTTTGCAGATGCCACCATGCATACATCATCTGCATATTTGGCTAGGAGCAGGGAGACACATCCCTTCAATCATAGTAGCATCAAGTCCTGGTATGTCTGCTGCATATAAACTGAAGAGAAAAAGCCTAGGGAGGCTTATTTGTGACACTCCTACGATTCTTGGGTAATAAGACTGTCTTGCCCTGACTTTGACCGTTAAGGAAAGGCTCTCCAAGTAGGATCGTATCAGAGTAAACTAGGGCGAAGGCAGTTTCTCCTAGATCTTTTGCAGGAGAACTGGGTGCCGAACTCGATCGAATATCTGCTCCATATCCACGAATATAGAATTGCAATACAGACGCCGTACGAAAGATCGCAGTAAGTGGTCGGTGACTCTGCGGACTTGCATACCGTGCCATGGGCAAAGCGGAAGCCATATTGATGGTCCGGGATCAGACTCCGGGATTCTGCAATGATCGAAAGCTTAGCAATGACCAGTCTTTCCCAAAACTTCGAAACTAAAGGCAGGAGACAAATGTGCCGGTAGGATCCAGGATCCATCTCCGGTTTGCCTGACTTGGGAGTCATTGTGATGCTATTGCTAATGCAACCTCACTATGGCATTGATAATTGACATCATAGTGAGGACAGCACTATCCAGCAGCGCCTTCAACGTGCGGGTTTAGATGTGTTCGTGTGCCGGGGATTTATTGGACTTCAGACGGTAAATGATGTCTTCAACATCCATTTGGTCTCAGGCAGGTCGAGCTGAAGTGTTGCTGTTAAAGAAAGTCTCATAGCATCTGCTTCTTCGTTTTCTGCTAACTCGAAGGTGACAAATCGCTCTTGGAGGTGTGCTGCTAAGGTATCGGCTTTTGCTCAGAGCGGCACCAGTTACCGAGAGCCTTTTTTGATGGAAGTAAGTAGAATGGAGTGTCGATGACTATTTCTTGTGTCCTTCCATAGGCAGAAATTTGCATCTGATTTGGTGTCCACATTTGGGTCTGCCAATAGCAACTTCAAACCGTTAAAAGAAGTTAGTATTTATCAAGCAGAAATATAGGCGATCATCAGACGCTTAATCTTAATCAATTTCAAGCTTATATTCAGGTGCTTAGAACAGCTGAACTGTCTTGTGGCTGTACCGGATAATGAGGGGTCGGACCGGAACCGAGTTTATCCGTTTAGACATAACTAAAATCATTGGCAGGGAAGTTTAAGGAGCAAACTAAGTGATCATCAGATTTGGTTAAAAACTAAAAGAAATTTTTCGGAATGAGGGAACACCCATTTCAGGTAAAAATTTACATTGAAATCTTCTATGAGCATTATTAGGAATTTTTCTAACCTTTAAGAATTTCAGAATATTTTTCAGTAGCGCAAAAGAAACAAAAGAACGGTACTATATATACCTTCCTCTCTCACAGCTTACTATCTAACGCTTCCATTGATTACAAGAGTGAATATATCAATGGATTGTAATTATTTCACCAGGCTTATTTCACCATTGTTATTTCACCATGCATAAAAGCAAACAACAGCAGCAACAACAATAGCCTATCTCTCTTACTCATGCACAAGCACTCATTTTTATGCGTAAGACTCTCAAGCAAATGCTTTTCTTCTCTTGAAATCCGTTTCCCTTTGCACACTATAGCTCTTCCATTCTGTACTTTACTTCAACCATTTTTTGAACACAAAACGTTCAAATTTAGCCACCGTAAAAATAAAACAAAATTTGGCGCAAGATGATCAAGGCTTACAGGGCAGGCAATCTGATTAACTCGAATTGATATTCCTTTGAAATTTCGATTAAAATTTTAAAAACTGTGAATAATCTTTTAAGTTATGCTCATGAAATCGCTTAACCCAGTACAAGTTGGTTGAACTTCAATTCCTATGAATCGACTATTTACAATCCCAAGAAGTAATAAAAATGCTCTTAAAACTGTTTTAAATCAAGGCTCAAACAATACTAAATTGGAGATATTATAAAGAATTATCACTGGTGCATTTTTATATCGCCCTCTCAATAAATTCCGCATAAACTTCCCCATTTTATTTATCTTAGCTGACAATTGAGCTCCAATCTAACGAATTGTTTTAATTAAAATTTTCATTTTATTGTTTCAATGAAAATTATTTGCCGTGTGCTTCTGCTTGTATTGAAGTGCATAAATTAAACGCTACAGGATACGCAGGATACGCTCGCGGTACTTTTGGTGGGCGCACTCCACAAAGCCACAAACAGCAAAAGATGAGGCGAAACATTTCGCCATTCCATTTGTGGCATGAAGGAGACTGACTGCCCGCCTGGCTTTGGTGAGTGAGCAACTACTACTATGTGGATTTTGTGGTACAGTGCTGAGGGTGTTTTTCGAAACTAAGCGCGCGCGATTGCTATTTAAATTATCTGCCAGTTGACAAACCTGCTACAGTGCCGAAAAGAGCACACTACAAAATGTTAGAAAGGCAAAAGGACCAAATAGTTAGAGGCGTCGCCTGTCTATATATAGCGACAAGCGTTGGTAACCAACAAGCGTCATGAAAGCACTTAGCAACCGCATGCAGAGCAACTGTTGTGCTAGTATGTAGCCGAAGTATCTATGTGTGTGTGTGTGTGTCGTTGTATCTGCATGCCGCACTATTATAAAACAAGGTGCAAAGTAATTAGTGCTGCACTAAGCACTTACTTTGCATTCATATACAATTGTTGGCGCTATTCATATATGTATGTGTGTGTGTGCGAGTTGTGTTGTTGTTGTTTTTTCTTAGTAGTAACTATTATAGTCCTTGTTAGCTTTAAGCACACATCTATTCATTATTTTTCAAGTATTTAAGGCATGTCAGTCGTGCATGGGGGGGGGGGGGGCGTCGTGTATATGTATTTGAATTACATCTTCACTTACAGATTAGACGCTGTATATGTGTGTGTGGGCGTTTTATATTGTAGCTGAAATTTGCGCACACCACTTCACCGCTGCAATAAAAATAGGATTAAAATTTATGAAATTTGTGCAGTTTGAGCACTCTCGACCGTGATATATTATATGCGAGGATTATTTTTTATTTTTTTTTTTTTAAACAGCAACGAAAAGGCAAACCCTACACTAAAAAATTAAAAGAAAAAAAGGTCCTGCGTACAAGTAAAATAAATAAAATTTAAGTAAAATATCCTAAAAATAAACACAATTTGTAAAATGCAGCTTAGTCAAAATATAAAAAAGTAAAAGAAAGCTGGGACTCACACTTAAACCTAAATAAATAGAAAACTCTTATAAGAAAAGCAAGCAGCTAAAAAAGGAAAGCCTTACTAAATCATATTGCAGCGTCTTAATGCGACAAAGTGCTACCTTTTTTTTAGAAGTTCTTAAGATATTTTTTGCTTTTCCCTACTTCTTTTTTGCGTAGATAAATATTTTTGGCTTGAATTTTGTGCAGCAGAAACCAATTACTTGAATATCCATTCAGAGTGGCGCCTTTTTTTTGACCTTATTTGATTTACGAAGCAAAGATTTTGATTGTGTGAATATGCAAAGCATAAAGCATGTTTAAGGATACATATTTACACAAAAAAAGGACGATATAAAGTTTCAAAAGTCAAAGTCAAAACATTTGCTTAAGGTTAAGTGTTTCAATATACATATTTCTGCCATACAAATCTGTAGACGATTTTTGTTTCTAGATTATGTATGAAAATTTGATTTATGTCTTTAGTATTAATAGGCTTTAATTATTTAAAAATGTCTTCCCTTTCTACCAATCCATTTATAAAGCCATTTGCAGACATTTTCGAACGCACGCCGCATCGACCAAAATAGTTGGTAGTCTGAAGTAACCAGATCTGATGAATAAGCGGCATCGTGTAGCACCTCCTAGTTGAGTGTACACAAGTAGATTTGGACCAATCTTGATGTATACCAATCAACATCCGAATCACTTCCTTTTTTGTATCGGGTATCGTCCACATTCAAAAGAGCCTTAAATTGATGGTCTCCAACATTTCTGCGTCGATTTTGATGCTTTTTGAATCGACGTTGTTCCGACAAAACGCTGTCACCATAGGCCTCCACATGCATTCGAAACGATTCGGTAAGCTATTCCATCAAATTGAAGCAGTGCAGCAGAACTTCCCGCATTTCGAAACATCTTATCCATGCATGAAGTGTTGAGATGTCGTTTATTGTTTTCGAATTCCACAAATCAATGAAGCTTAATCTGTGAGAACATTAAAACATTTCCGTCTATCATTGTCAAATGACACTCGTAATGGATTCTTCGACCTTTAATTATATTATCGAATGGTTCGTAATCTGAGTTTGAATAGCTCTCTTTTCAAAGATAGGTCTGCACAACCGAGTCAATGAAGGACGTTCAGTTCGCTACAGAATGAAAAGACACATTGACAAGACTCAGCAAATCAAGCGGAAGATTCAGTAATTATAATTCCGTTTGGAAAGCATTTTTTTTTTTGGCATTATACAGGCTTGGACATAAGTTACAGCTGTGATCTTTGGCTCCATCGCGGATCAGGCAAAGCTTTATCAATTCGCGTGGACTCATGGCTATGTTCAAAAAGCTGTGTTGAGCGATCAGTTATAGTATTTAATGGTTTATCAAGATATTCTTCATATTACTGGGTTGTGTTGAAAAGTAACCTCTTTGATCACCAGAATGCGCTGCAATAGCAAAAATATTATGATCCCTTATAGTCCTCTCATAGTTAGGCAGACATGTCAAATTTCAGCAGCAGATTTTTGTTCACGTGTTTGACATCAAAGTTAAAACATTATTTTTTGAGAGGCAATGGCCATGCTGATGCGGGCGTATTTTTGGAGTCGAGTGTTGATGTAACCTGGATCTACTAAAACACGCCAGAGAATGGACTGAAGCCGGCACAAGTGCCCCGAAGCGGTCGAGGGAGGCTCAACGGGTCGAAAAGGTAATGGCCTTAATTTTTGGGGATTATCACTTCATATACTTCGTGTACTACCTTGAGAATGGAAAACCATCAACTACTACTATTAAGCATTATTGGAGCGATTGAAGACCGTAATGAAGACTGCAAAATGGCCTCAAGGCAATACGGCGGCATACAAGAGCATCGCAAGCATGGCTAAAATCAACGATTAAGGGCTCCAATTACTTCCTTATTCGCCCAAATTGACTTCCTCATACTATTTTTCTTCCCAAACCTTAAAAGATGGCTCATAAATAAAAAATTCATCTCGCGCGAGGAGTTCATCGACGCCGCGAAGGAGTATTTTGTAGACCTTCCGGAAAATTACTTTTCGGATGCGTTCAAAAAGTTGGAAAGTCGCTGGAATAAGTGTATCGATCTAAGAAGGGACTATATTGACTATATATTACCCAACCTAGTACTATATTTTGAATTGCCTTCAGTAAGCTTTTATCTTACACGTTTGCTAAGCGAGATCTCCAATGCGTGTGTTTGCAATCCAAATAGCGCATGGACATAGTATTTCTTGGCGTGCTATACAATGCTGATATCGAAAATTTTACATATATATATTATTTTGATTTGATTCGATGTAGTCTTCTTTGAAGTTGTCTAGCTCTGAGTATGTAATACCCTGTTAATAAAGTATCGATACCAGCCTAAATACTATATTCCCGGTAATAGTTAGGCAGTTAATTTTTTTTTCCAGGTTGGTAACACTGTTCTTAATTATGATGCCAACATTTTCAATTTTCTTCACATAACAAAATTTAACAGAAATACGTTGATCAATATTTTCACTCATAATAAATCGCCAAACACTGTTGTGGTCGACTGAACTGCTGCAGATAGTTCACGCGTTTATATAAAAGAATTAATTTTTTTTTATATAACTTGTGGAGCTCATGTATTATTTTAAAGATAATTGGCTACTATTAAATTTTATTTCAATATACACAGAACAAAATAAAAGATAACAAAATATTTTTCTACGAAGTTTATTCGCTCGAAATATCAATTATATATAAAAAAAGATGCTTTTAACAACGACAACCGACGTCGTCTTTCCATCAAACTATTTTCCGAGTTTTCCGCACGTTTTGCAATGAGATGAAAATGCTATTTGACTATGTGCACCAATGTCCACCAAGACGTTTGGACAGTCAGACAGACTGAATGTTGAATCTCAGACAAACTTTTGCCTTTTGTAGTACGTACAAGAAGAAGTTTTCTTGGGCTTTCTCCAGAAGCTTTTATTTCAATTCGTTTCCTTTGCTGCTTTTGGGAGTTTGTTTTAAATGTTGTTCTTTTGCGTGTAGTTCTGTTTGGGTTTTTTGAAACAAAAGGCGCAAATTTAACAATAACCAACTGAAGAAAAAAAAGTATGGCACAGGATGACTTTCAACTTCCGCCAAGGAAATGTGGCGGCTGTTAAGAAGTGTATGGGAATACAGTGAGCATATATACAATACTTATATATAATATTGTATAAATTGCAATATAAAACAAATAACACACACACTGTTTCGTATATAAAATAAATTAGAAAAGTTGTGGTTTACTTTTGTGTACAGGGTACAAAAGGATCAGACGCACGTTTGGGAGTGCTGGGAATATCCAATCTTTTAGGCAAAAATATGAAAGTATGTTTTGTGCATACAAAGCCAAAAGTTCTGCTGCCATATAGAAAATGAATTAATAAATTTTCTCTGTGTTCAATTAAAAAAGTTTTATGCAACACTTGTTTTCTACATTTATATCCTATATGCAATAATATTAGCTTACAATTTCAAAGAATTCGGTTGAAAAGTTTTTCCATTTTGTTAGTAAAATTTCCACAACATGCTCGAACTGATTTCTGATTTTTCGAAATAACTAAATTGTTTTTGTTTATTCTAGAAGAAAAAGTTTATTTCATTTCTTAGTCCAATCAAGCAATCAATGCCAAAGGGAAAGCAATAATTGTTTGGGTACGTTCTGTGGTTTGGCTTGTTTGTCATAAACAAGATTTTTTCTATTAATATTTTGTTTAAAAATAAAATAAGATAAATTGAGTAGAATAAGTTAAATAAAAAGGAAAGAAAAGCAAAGAAAAGGGTTCGTACAGCAAGCAGCCTGCATTTCTAATGAGTTACTTTTGTATTCTGTGGGGAATTTCGAATTACGCAAGATATAAAGGGATTATTTTTGTTTTTTTTTTCCAGAGCAAATTCTGTCATCACGCTTTGATGGATGCTGGCATTATGACGGATTATTGATTTGTATCCCCTGTGCGTAGGTGTGTCCTTACAAATTTAATTTGTTGTGCAATGTTGCCGAAATGTTGTTGAGGGTAGGAAAAGCAGTTTTGGAGTTGGGAGTATTAGTAAGAATGGGCAGTAGGCATAAGCAATATGGTGCTCAACTTTGAGATATCCTACAGGGACTAGATGCATAAATTTGTTTGGCGGATATATGGATATGCGAATAGGTGTGGAATATTTTATCAGGGAAAAATTAAATAGCTAAACTAAAATCACAAAGAATTTTTTTCCTACAAAAACTTAGCAAGAGGAACAGATTCGTATGGGAGTTACCCGTTCTATTAGTCGGATTTTGGTCTATTTAGCATATTTATTAAGGATTGGAGTAAGATATGTTAATTTTGACATTACTAGCTTCCGTTTGACTATTTTTCATACAAAAACCAAGAAAGGAGTACAGTTTTGTATGGGAGCTATCACTTCTTGTGCTCCAATATCAGCCAATGTAGCATATATAATAATAAGATTGGAGTAAGATACATCAATTTCGATGTTACTAGCTAAACTAACAACAAAATATATAGTTTTTTCATACAAAAACCATGAAAAAGGAACAGATTTGTATGGGAGCTACCCTCTATATTGATCCGATTTTGGCTTATTTAAAACATATAATAAGGATTGGAGTAAGATACACAAATTGTGACGTTACTCGCTGAATTAACAACAACAAATTTACTTTTTCATACAAAAAACATGATAGAGGGACAGATTTGTATGGGAGCTTGCCTTTCTTTTGGTCCAATGTTTGCCTATTTATAAGAAATGAAGAAAAATACACAAATTTTCATGTTGCTAGCTAAACTAACTACAACAAATATATTTTTTCATACAAAAATCAAGAAAGTGGAACAGATTTGTATGGGAGCTACCATTTATTGTGGTCCAATTTTGAACTTTTTGAAATATTTAATCAGACTTAAAGTAAGATACACAAATTTTGACGTTATTCGCTGAATTAACAACAACAAATTTATTTTTTCATACAAAAACCAAAGAAGGGGAACAGATTTGTGGTTCAATTTTGACATATTTAGCATATTTCATAAATATTGGACTAAGATACAAAAATTTTTAATTTTCTCGTTGAACTAACAACAACAAACATATTTTTTCATACAAAAACCAAGGAAGCGGGAAAGATTTGTATGGTAGCTAACATTTCTTGAGGTCCGATTTTGATATATATGAAATATTTTAGTAGAACAACAGAACCAAACCCGACTAAAAGGAGTTGCGTTCGCCAGAGGTCTGGCATTATATCTACTTGAAAAAAAGGCAAACCTGATTCTGTGTTTTTTACATACCAAGGATAAGCAGTAATCTAGTGTAGCACCTTCTATTCATCATCTAAATTTTAGTTCGGTTAATTTTGGCTGCAATACCCCATTTCTGTATGCCATATTTCCTAATCGGCGCTATAATCTGCATATAAATGATGCGTTCGATACTCAGGGACGGCCTGCTTCTGCTGGTAAAAACCCATAGGAGATTATTCAGTCTTGTTCTGGACTGTAGCCAAGATATGGTCTTCAGAAGATAGATATTTATATAGAATAAGACCCAGTTATTTGGCCTTATTGGATTGTCGTAGAATAGTTCTGTTTAGGTAAACTGCTGTAGGTGTAGAATGCTTCATCTCAGAGTCTAGCATATGTTGTTGCATTTGTAACTATTTATTTGGACGTTCCATCTCCTTGCTCAGCTCTCTAGTAGGAAAAGTAGGAATAGATAATGCTAAGGGTAGATAGAGTTCCAGAGTTCCCAGAATGCACACATCATCAGCAAATACAGCAAACATCATTTTCGGCGCGTGGATTGATATGACTTCTTCAGAAGTTGGGAAATAAAAATCGAAGAGGTTAAAGAGCAATGGTTCTAGAACGCTGACTTGAGGGACTACAGCGTACTCGGGTTCATTTGGGGATGCAGTTGGTCGTATTTTAACAAAAGGCTGGAGTACCTTCAGATAGGAACGCATCCTTAAGAAAAATGGAGTAGGGAGTTAATGTTTTTTTTTTAGAGCAGACCGTTGTGTCTATTAAATTTTTGCTGAATATCGGCAAAGAGAGCTCTAAAATATTCTTGTTTATCGAATGCCTCTAGAATATTATTTACAACTCGGTGATGTTGTTCGGTTATATCAGGTCCTGAATGAAACACAAACTGGTGACTTGGAAATAGACCTTTGGCATATATTTTGTCGGATAATCTGATGGCAGAGTCTCTACAAAACTTTTGAAAGCGACGGAGGATCACTAAACGATGGGTATTATTCAGAATCACTTTCTGGTTTGCCGGACATGTAGATTATTGTTATCGCCGCCGTTTTCGAAGCCCTAGAAAAGTATTGAAGAAGAGATTAGCATTTATGGACAGAGAACTTAGAGTGGCGTTGCATATTATATCTTGTCCCGGAGCATTGTTCTTTTTGAGGCCTATTATGACGTTCGAGAACTCTGTCAAGCAAATTGATGCAATAGGCATATCCTACTGTAGTGGGGATTCTTAAGATGCTTCAGTAGTTGTAACTTCATTGGTTGAGGCAAGGTTGAATAGCGACATCATCTTTCACTACGATTTCGCAAAAGGGCTTGACGCCAAGGTTGACGGTTGCCTTCATCCATGAAAAAGTTGCATCCTTCTTAATCAGCGCTTTCTACTTAAGAGAGCGCGCAGTTCGAAGGACAGCAAGTACCATACCTCTATCATGCTTTGAAGATTTGATTCTATGCCAACAACAATAAACTGCTTCTTCATGTACTTTCTTACTGAATAGGTCCTGTGCGAAGCCTATATCCTCAGTAGAGGGAAATAGAGGATAAAGGTCATTGTTTAGATATCCTTGAAAAGCATTTATGTTTAAGCTGGTAACTACAAGCCTTATCGATGAAGGGTAACTCATGGCTGCAGCATGATGAAGTAAGTGGTTCGAGGTCAGATCCATGTGGTCTTCAATATTTAGCTACCAGTAACGAATGCCTGCGGACATAGTAAGTGCCTTCGCTTACACTCTCTCTCTCTGGAAAGAGTTGGCTAGTTTACTGAAGGCTACCGTAACCTTTAGTAAAAGGGAGTCATTTCCATTGACTGTTTTGGTTTGAAGCCCGTTTTGGCAAATACAAATGAATAGTGGGCGAAATATATCTAGCTTCCAAAGTCAATTATTCTCAAGTAAATGATGATTCTTCAGACAGTAGCCTGCTTCAATAAGCTACTGAGCCAGACTTATTCACGCAGCTGCAAAACAAATCAATTCCAAACCAAAAAAGAAAACTTAGACAAACAAACAGCAATTTTCTTTAGTACTCAACTCAACTTCACAATTAACTCAATTCAAGTAGTACACTTCAAACTACTTTTTGCTACTCGAAACAGCTTTGCTCATTACCAACCGCAAAACGCTTTAACCAATTGCCGGTCATTAAGGCCAGCACTGAAAAAAAAAACTGACTTCCAATGCTGAAGTAAGCGTAGCAAACAAAAAACCAAACAAAATTTTTGTTTTATTTTTAGCCAGCAAACAATTTGCACAAAAGTCTGGCAACATTAAATGGCAAACTCAATTCACATCAGTGTGGAAAAAAGCAAACACAAAAATGGCAAATCGTTCGAGAAAAACTTTTGCACTTTTGCTACACTATTTCATTTTGGCACTTGAAGCGTTAAAGCGAACTAAACGCACAACTCTCGGCCGTTCGTTCGTTCGGTCGGTCGGTCAGTCGTTTGGTCGGTTGGTTCAAGTTTTAACTACACTCGAGTCTCAAAATGTTAATTACGTACACCATTTCTTTTCCTTTTTTTTTTAAGTAAAACTTTTACTGTCGGAAAATGCCGAAAAACGAGTGGCAGAACTTTTCTTTTTCTTGCTTTTACACAAATGTGAACACAAAAGAAAAACCACTGATAGCCAACATTGCTCCACCACCACTTGTGGCTGTAATGAGTACAACTTTCCAGCTTGAGAAACAAAAAAGTAGAAAAACTAAAATCTGACCACAAACAGCAACTCGAAAAAACCAACAAGAGGCACCAACTACAGTAAAACAACTCGCAGTAAAAGCTCCTTTCAGCTGCAAAATATACGGAGTGCACAGTGTTGATTTTTGCTGAGTGCAAAATGTTACCTTTAGCTCCTTTGTCTCGAAGCCAGGCGTAACTTTTGTTTTGTTTGGTGTAATGATGTCTAAAATACCAAAAATGGCATGGAAGAAAAATTTCTATCGGGAAAAACCAAATCCAAAGTGCTAGAATGGTTTTCTTTCAAAAAGCCATAGAGTGCTGTTACTACGTACAATACAATACATACATCATTAGCAACATATTCTGCGAGGGAGGTTTGAAGTTTGGTAGGTAGAATAAAACGAACATTTTTAAAAACTTTCTGTTAGGATTTTGAAACTTCTCTCTTAAACTCTTGTGTGACAGTTCTGAATGGAGTCAATATACCTAAAAATAATTTTTTATTTAACTGATGCAAGCTTAAATTATAGCATTTTTGTCTGTTTGTGCGCACATCACGTAAAAGTTGCACATTGTATTCAAAATAGATTTATTGAATTATAAGCAGCTTAATTCTGAGTAACATGTAGCGTTTATTTCATCAAAATTGATCTATAGAGTCGCAAGATATTAATGTTGAAATATAAATTAAATTTCTAAGCTTAAAAATTGCTAAGCACTAATGCTTTTCAAACTGTTGACATTGCCAGCGCATTTCCAACCTATGACATACATATGTGCTACTCAAACTGCATGCACATAAAAATTCTAGGCGATTCACTAATTTATGATATGTTCCTTAAGTCTTCTAAACTGTCATTCAATATGTCTCACTTGCATGCATAACTTCTTCTTCTGGCATATCACTCATAATTTTTTTTTTTATTTCTGACAGCCTCTTTCTAGTAGAACTCTCACTTATTTAAAGAAACCTAAAATATTTTGGTAAAAATGTTGATGCTATCCTAACAACTCAAGTTAATTCTTAGAGCCCTGCATGAATGTTTTCATGCCAGCTGCTTTATGACTACTCATTCATTTTATTTTAAATCATGAAAGTTGTACAATCTAACATGTCAAAATTGATTTGATTCAATAAAAATAAGTCACACTTCAACAGCATTCGCTTTGAATGAATAAATAAAATGTTAATTCAATACAATTCATTTGAATCATTCATTCTTTTGAGTGTTTCGAAAATTCGAATTGATTCAGTTGCTTGAATTTTTGCTATTGAAGACAGAAAATTGAGATAGTGACAGAGATAGACACACTAAAATTAAGCACATTCAGAAAATTCGAATATATTTCACTCATTAATTCAATTCATTTATGCATTCATGTGGTTGAATGTTTACTGACTTTGAATAAATTCGAACGAATGTCAAAATCATGCAATGAACGAATGAACGAAAGCATTAAAATTAATCAAATTTATAGAATTAAGTGCCATGAATCAATGAATGCATACAATAGTGTTCAATGTTTAAAAATAAACTCATTGAACTTAAATAAATTAGAGTGAATGTATAAATCATTCAATTAATTCACAATTCATTTATTCAAAGCACACAAATGAAGCGTATTTAGAACATTCGAATGTATCGTCGCCTTTAATTCATTTTTTTATTCATGTAGTTGAATGCCATAAATGAATGAATTATCTAATAAGCGTTCAAAGTTTAACAATACAATGACTTGGAATGAGGAAGAATGAATGTAAACATTTAAAAACAATTCAATCAATTCTGAATTATTTAAAGAAAGTATTAAAACTATGCACACCATTCAGAATATTCGAATGTATTCCGCTTACTTAATCATTCGTTTATTGGATTGAATGCTATGAATGAACCATTTCAAGTTAACCATAAACATTTGAAGTTAAAAAATTTAATTACAATTTGGAATGAATGTGAATTTTCCAAAACTATTCTATGAATCTATAAATCATTAAATGAAACCATTAAAATTAAGCTCATTTGTTGAATTGAATGTTATTAATGAATGAACATATTCCTAAGCGTTTGATGTTTAAAAAGTAACTCACTGACCGCAAACAAATTAGATTGAATGCAAACGAAAGTCAATTCATTCACAATTCATTAAATAAAAGCACTTAAATTATGCGCATTAATGACATTGAATAGCATGAATGAATCAATGTATTTATTCGCATTCAAAGTGTAAATATTCACAGATTTCGAATAAATTAAAATTAATGTGAAAATCATTCAATCAATTCACAATTCATTAATTGAAACACAAGCGCATGTAAGAAATTGAATGCGATGAATGAATTCATATGCATTCACAGTTCAAATATATATTTACGTCCAATAATTTAGAATGAATGTGCAAGTTATTCAATCAATTCACAATTTGAAGCACTTAAATTAAGCGGCTGCATGAGTTTGAATGACATGAATAAATTGATGCGTTCATAAGCATTCGAAGTTCAGAAATTCAGTCAATGACTTTGAATAAATTAGAATGAATATGGAAATCATTCAATCAATTCCAAATTTATTAAAGAAAAAACTTAAATTAGGCGCATTTATGGATTTGAATGCCATGAGTGAATGAATGCATTCATATGCGTTCAAAGCATAAAAATTCACTAACTGACAAATTTCTTACATGTTTAATAGTTAAAATTTTGTTATAGCATTAAATATTTTAAAATTGAACGTAACACCCTTCAAACCACACTCGCCATTTGAAGTCGGCTTTTGTTAAATCGTGAACCATCTCCAAAACAATCGCCTAAGCTGTGCTTTTCTTCTTGCATCGTTAGCTTTTCTTTTCTTTTCTTTACTTTTTTCCTTCGATTTCTGGCATTCATGTCACAGAATATTTCCATTGGTTTTAATGAAGTATGGCTGCGGTTCGGGCTTGCACTTCCTTCTATGCACATACATATAGGCAGCGAGACATCAAACTGCATACGTACGAGTACGCCCCCAAGTGTGGCACTACAGCTCCACCTAACCTCACCCATACACCCACATTTACTTCTTCCTCCATAGACGTCATCAATATTGCTTATTTGCAACATTTTTCATGGTGTGTTTGCGTATTTGCTTGTTAGTTTAGTTATTGTTCTACGCTCGTTTCTTGTGCTGTTGAAATAATGACTTCCTTTTTCTTATGCTTTTTTGTTATATACAGAGTTGTATTCTGTTGCATGCAACACACAGAGTTCAGCTTGCTTTTGTTTAGAAAGTTTCTAAGTTCAGTCAGTGACGACAATGAATGCTACGACGATTAGGAGGACGACGACATCAGTTATAAATGTTTCTTCTTGCACAAATTGCATATTGTTTGCTGAAGGTTTTGTGTCTCATTGGGTTTTCTGTTGTGTTTTGTTTTTCTGTGTGATTTATGCGTTCAGTGTGGAGATTAGCTTAAGCATGACACAGCAGATATTCAAACAGATTGTGGTTTTTTATTGACAATGTCAATGAATAGAGTTGAGTAACACTTTCAAGCTTTAGAAAATATTTAAATTTAAAGCAAGAAAAAAATAGAGACTATTTGTGCATAATATTGTATAAACTGTTATCAATTGCAATTGATACTTTGTTATTAAATTTAAGCATTTGAGGAGTAAACAAATAAAATCGTTATCAAGCAGTAGATAGTGTGAATTAGAGAGAAATAAAAGTAAAAGGAAAAAAGTAAAGAAAATATGGCTTAAAAGCAAGCACATGCCTCTCTATCTCTCACTGCTTTGCTGTATCTTTTCATGCATTTCATAAGCATATACACTGATTTGTATAAACATTTTAATCACGCCGGAAGTAAGATGCATTATGGCCTCTTTTTTAGCCTGATATGCATATTAGTGGTAGGTGCTCTTTGCTTTTATTCCAAATGAAATTAATTTCAAAGCTGGATAATTTTTTCTTGGTGCTTCTATCATAAAAAAATGAATATCCTAATCAAATAAAATATATCTTAATAGATCATAATCAGTTTGCACAAATTGACGCTTTTAAGCCAACAGGAAATTAATATATTTTCGAATTCTTTAGCATACTAGATTAGTCTATCTTCTGCAACAATCAATTTGCAAATATTTACACGCATAAATACATCTTTAAAGAAGAAGCAGTGGCGAAAGAAAGTGTCGAGCATAGACATAGATAAATATTACCCATACTGCACAGCTTTCCAATAAAAATCAAAAAATAATTTCCGCTGGCTTATTTCCTGTGCAAACAACCCAAACAAACACACAGAAAATATCTCACATATTCATAAGTAGGCTGTCGTTTGGTAGGTAGATGGGTATGGTACCGCATTGAGGATCTTAGAATGACGCCTGAATGTTTGTTTGTCTGCTTGAATTGCCCGCAGCTTAGCGTACCAAACTTCCATTATCGAATGCAAATTTTCAACACAAACAGATATCGAGTTAGAGATACGCAATTTAATGGATGATGAGAAGGCGCGTCGGATACTGCGTTGCACAGTGGTGTCAAATTCAAAATATGGATGGAAAAAAAATCTAAGCTGTGTCAAATAAAAGCATCAATATGTGACTTAAGTACTATGTGGGCGTGTGATGATGCATCCCTTGATGTATAGTATTTGGCATATTTTTCTATCTATTCCAATGTTGGTACGTTGTACTTCAATATTATAGGGAAGCTAGCTTTAACAGTGTGAGTCGTTAGCCGATACTTTTGTTAATGCTTTCCTCATTTTCTTCCTCCTTTCCATTCTTAACATTTTCACAACAGTTTCATAGATGCAGAAAATTCCATAGGCTATCTTTCAATTTTGCTTGATTTTTGTCAACTTTTTAAGTTTCTCTGTCATACTGTGCAGTGCATATACAGATACATTTCAAAAACAAACCGCTTGAACCGCACCGAAACTGAAAGCGTCCTTGCTCCCTACACACTGATACGCCACGCCACACTGATTAAACTGTCAAGTGACTCGCTCTATAACTGACAAGAGTGACACTTTGATTATTAATCATTATGCATTGATATGTATCTTAAAGTATCTGAGCGCGTTGAAGAAAAGCAGACAGAGACGAGATAGACAGACGTTGCTGGTATGGCTTTGGTTAGTTGGTTTTGTTGCACGTGTATATGTACGGATGATTGAACTAAGCACAAACAAGGATTTATGGGTGGTTTGAAAAGAAAGTATCACAGTTTAATTTAGAAAGAACTTATATTTTAATTACAGATTGTACTACTTAACCGTTTAATTAAAAACAGTTATTTTATTTCTTTTGGAATTAGACAAAAAGAAAAACATAATTACACAAAAAAATTTTTAAAATTGAGTTTTTAGGAGAATATTTTTGAAAAGCAAGCTTTTAAGAAACACAAAATGTTGGCAACACAAAGACATCATCTTATTCCTGCGGATTATTTGATGATAATAAAAAAAAATATTGCATGAACTGCAATAAAGTGATGTGAAGTCATGATTTGTTATATCATGATTTTTCTCGTATAAGCGGGACGTATATTGAGAGTATTTTTGTTGTTTTTTTCCAATATAAGACACATGGTCTTATTTCTAAAGTACATATCATGATATTGCATAAATAGTTATATCGCGATATATGTTTTATCTTGATTTTTGTCGTATAAACGACAAATATGTTGGAATGTTGTTTTTGTACAGATTCATTCTCCTATTTCTTTGGTTCATATCTTGATTTTAAAAATTTTGCATAAGCAGTAATATCGTGATTTATCTGTTATCATGATTTTTGTATAAGTACTTAATGTATTATTCATGTAGCACATATCATAATATTAAAAATACTGCATAAACGGCAATAAAGCGATAATGTGATATATGTGATTTGTATATATCATATTTGTGCCGTATAAATGAGATATATACTGAGAGCTATCATTTCGTAAAGACTCCGTCGTATATCAGTAGTACATATCATGATATGGAAAATATTGCAAGTGAAGTAATATCGCGATTTGTGTAATATCTTTATTTGCATCATATAAATGAGACCTATATTGAGTGTAAGTAAGTAACTATTATGCCTGCAAAAATATAATATGTTTTTATTGATAAATTTACAATTCACAATAAACAAATTCACAATAAATAGACAAAATAGATGAAAACCTCATAAATATTTGTCAGAATAGGCATTTTGAGAAAAAACTTTGAACATGTTGGTGTTAGTTCCACACATTTTGATGCACTTTAAATTGAATGTTCGTACTCAATCTGTCAGTGAAGACGACTTTAGCTACTCTAATCAGCATAGACAATAATATTTTATTTAATGAAAAGAATATTATTTTCATTAAATAATAGCTAAAGTCGTCTTCACTGAACGGAATAGCCATCAGTCTAACCAGAAGCTTCTTCACAGAACGGAATAGCCACCAGTCTAACCAGAAGCTTCTTCACAGAACGGAATACCCATCAGTCTAGCCAGAAGCTTCTCCAAAGAACGGAATAGCCATCAGTCTAACCAGAAGCTTCTTCACAGAACGGAATAGCCATCAATCTAACCAGAAGCTTCTTCGCAGAACTCTCATAGTAAAGTAGCTTCAACATTGATGCTGAAAAATAGGAATTTGCATTTGATCAACTTCCGTGCCATCGTTTTCATGAACATTATCTAAAAGTCTTCATTCTTGACGGGTATAGATGATTTACGGTGCCTTTTCTGTTATTTTGAAGACAACATTGATGCATATTTTTACAATTACTAGCGCTTTTAGCTGATAGATTTTTCCGAACTATAATAGTTTTGCTCTATGAATTGATGGTTTTTATTTGAATAATGCCCATGGTTTTGGTGCCATCACTGACTCTTGCATGCGATTTCGATATTAATTGTATTTAAAAAAAAAAATCTACCAGCATCGACTGAAAATCAATATAACATGTGAGATCTAAAGTCGAGAAGCTATTATAGCCTCCACATATCAAAGTTTTTACTATCAAGCCTTCGTTTTTCTCCAATTTAGAATTTTTTTAACTCAATTATATCAATAAAATTTTCATGGATGTTCGATGAGCTTACTTTTTTACCGCCTCGCTGAAAAGAATGCAATCTGTGATACTTTTACTACAGAAAGATAGTCTTTTCTGTCAGTTTAACTTTCTAAATATTTTCTACTTTAAGAGTTTTTCAATTCGACAGACATATAGACGAAGAGTTGTGTTGATCATGAATGTATATATTCTATAAGATCTTACATGCTTTATACGCTTTTCATTTCTTAAAATTCAAAATAAAAATTTTTCTTTGCTGAGTATAAACAAAACAAACTGGTTTTAATGACGTTTGTGACACATAAGCATGGCTGCTGCAAAATTTTAGTGCATGAAAGGTGCTTTCCAAACCCACGAGATTCAAATGTTCCAAGGAGACTAGTCACCATCCTACTTTCTACTAACATATAAATACGAACGTTTGTGAGAATGTATAGATTAATGGTTGTTATTTTGATATAGAAATAGGTGGGATGTTGGAAAAGAAAATAGGCTACAAGTACTTTCTGTCAAATAATATGCTGTACCCCCATATCGGCAATAAACAAAATTTATCACAGCTTTGCAACCATTGGAGGTACAACGATGAAATGTTGTAAGCATGTTAATGGAATCAGCAGAAGTAATCCAAAAATGATTTGAATATATTAGACTTTGATCGATCGTTGAAATATAAAGGCTTTGTGTCTATGAATTATTTTTGGTAAACAATTTTGTTACTTTTTTTGGTACAAATCAAAATAATTTTTAGCAAATACGTGTTGTACCATCAAATATGTACTAAAAGTGAGATAGCAACGCGACTTATCAGTATCAATTACAATTTTGGGCCTACTACTAATGCAAGTAAGTAGATATCTTGCACCGTTCCAACCTACACGCCGTTTCAAAGCACCCGACTTTTAACAATTATTAACAATAGCTGTTTATAACAGTTTATATTATTATATAATCAAAATATCAGACTGTCTCAACCTGCACACAAGCACCCTTATACAATTGCAACCGCCGAATTATGATTCTTTAAATAATGTCATGAAAATCAATCACGTTGAGAGGACAAATTGAAATACTTTCAAGCAACGGTGTTAATGATTTTCTCAATTACTGCCAGAGAAACAGAAACCTTCTAAGAACATACTGGAGTGAGTACATCGATGAGAAGTATGACCCATATGAGAGTATTATTGATGATGCTGATGAAGATTATATTCTGCCTGGTGAAGTGGCCACCAGACATTAAAGCTGCTATGAATGACTCTCGGTTGCCTCTTAGCGTATTTAATGCATGCAATACGAAGATGGTTTGATTAAAAAATAAATCATTCAGCATTTCCATAGTCTTCCAGTTACGGGCCGACCATGGTCATAGCCCAGCAATTGCCAAGCTTTTCCAATATATTTAAGCTTATATCGCCAGTCGTCAAAGTCGTCAAAAATCTGTGGAATTAAACCTCAATATGGAGTGCACATATGTGTCATCATTTAACTTATGGTTCTTGAGCAATTGTTTCCATGGGGAAGCCTCAGAAACATTGTAAGAAATAGAGCAAGATATCTGATTGGAGCAATGCAATTTATTGGGATTTATTCTGCACTTTTTTAATCTTGATTAGTTTTCTAATGTGCACAAAAGTACAAAGGAGTAATTTTTATAAAAATAAAACTGAATATGCTAAGGCAGAGAGAGAGAGAGAGAGAGAGAGAGAAGGAGAGAATGAGATAAACAAACAAATTGCTGTAAGTGCGAGTATTAGTGAGCACCTTACACTGTTGCATGGTACAATTATAAAAGGTAGCGCAACTCTCACAATATATGTAGCTGAGTGCAATTTCTGAGAGCAGTAGAGAGTAAAAATGAGAAACGTTCAGTCGCATACTGAGTGTAACTAGCCTCTCTGAACTGTAGCTGTACTCACTCAACTGTTGCTATTTTGAGAGCGAATGGCTGTTAAGTTGTGACACTATGTAAAATAATGTCAATAACGATGGAAGATATAAACAAATTAATATTGAAAAAAAATATAGGCTATAATTTGATTTTTTTGGTTTCATTTTTATGATCCATTTGCAGCAGACTTCATACTTTTATGTTTACTCTTCAAGGTAGCCATAAATAGCTTCGCTATAAAATGTCAAAGTTCATTGCTTACCAAATATACAAACTATTTCAAGTATAAAACAATTTCATTTTTGTATTTACCTGTAAATAAGAAAATGAATATAATTAGTGCATATTGATTTATAAATATTAATTGGAATTATTCAAATTAGTTTCACTTAATTTAGTACTCTAATGAAATATTACATTATTTGAGTCTTATATTAAACTTAAGTTGTTAAGAGTTCAGAGTTCGGGTAAAATTATGGCAATAAATTAGTCGCACTTAAAAAACATTTGATTCTATTAGAGAGAAAATTAGCTTCAAATGGTTCACTATAAGAAATACGTTTCATATAGTACTATAGCGTATTTAAATTGTACGAAGATACATTAATATTCAGGTTAAACTACTTCAATACAATAATAAATACTTACCAAACCACCCACGTCTACACGCTTATACAAAATCTTAGCTTGTCAGTTAGACAGACATACAGACAGATTGCTGCCAAATATTGCTTATAGTTATGACTTTGATGCTATGCATATGTAGGTATATATCTATATATATTGTATACAGCACACACACACACACACACACACACACACACACACAAATGATTACGCTTATTTGAAAATTGACTTTCAGGTATTCAAGCATGTCACAATAAGTAGTAGCTATCAAATGAGCAGGGCAACCATTGAATGAATGAACCCTTACAACGGTGGCAGCTGTCAACAGTCGAAGCCACTTTTGAGTGCATTAAGTGCAGAGAAAACTGGCTTCGGCGACACTCATCCTACTCATGCCAAACCAACAAACCAACCAACCAAATCCATTACACTTCAACACCCGCAACTGTGCCTGGCTTTGAGTGACTTTGGCTTTTGTCTCAAAGTCAATCTGTACATTCGTTCATCAATCTTATACGAAAGACTTCAACTCCATCACTAACCACTTGACTGTCGTCGTTAATGATCTCATAATCAAATTTCCTTCTAATTTACTACAACTGAAAACTTTGAAGCGGGTTTGGTTTGTTTGTATAGCTGATTGCAGTCGACGATGACTCCTACTATCTGGAATATGTACGTATTATTACTCTGCATAAAGTTTTTAAAGCTGCTTTTGACCTTATATATAGAGATATAAGACGGCTGCTGCATATCTCCACACTCCACGGCATACTTCAATTTTGTGCACTTACTATTTTCTTTGTTTGATTTTATTGAATAGCCCTGCTGTCTGTCTGCTGACTTCTTGCCTGCCAGCAGGTAACTTGATTTTCATGTTAAAACTTTGAAAAGTTGTGTCATGAAACTATGAACATGCTGCTATGAGGTTTTTCTTTTATTGAAAACTTTCTACTGCGCCGTTCTTTACACAAGTTAAGTGCAATTTACTGCGTTCGAGTTTCAGTTTGCTGTAAGTTGTGCGAAAGATTGCCGCAATAGTCCTTCACACTGTTAGCTAAACAATAGCGTAGAGAATTTCATTTTAATAGACTCTTTTTTTTATGACCTGTTGATATTTTTGAATAGTTCATTAAGTTTACTTTTGACTTTGAACTACGCTTGAACTCTGAAAAAAATGTTGTCTAACTTTTCGAAATTGATTATTAATTGTAAAATGATGGTTGATAAATATTTGGCTGCAAAGGAGAATAAGATAGATACAAAGTATGCTCGAAGTATCTCACACTAGTATCTCTGCATTTGTAGCACGTCAGTGGCTATTCAAAGCTTAAGTTAACATGTTATCGAATGGTTTATCTAAACTTTTCTCAAAATTGTTTAAAACACAACAACAAGTCATTCATTATCATTCACGATCCAACAACTCCTTATTAAGTCAAGAACATGACACAAAACTGCGTGCTTGACAATACTCTTTAAGCAAGAAATGACAAAAAGATACGCGAAAGAAAAAACATATAAGCCAAACTTACAACATGTCCAAGAAACAGCGACTCGAACTTCTTGGAAATATGCTGGCGCTTATTTGAACTATTCAAAAGAAACTAATAAGCAGAAATATGCATATGAATTAGGCATAAAAATGCCATGTAGAGGAGTTTGTGTATTGGTTAGATCTACTCGTATATGCAAATTTGTTTGCAGTGCGACTACACCTACAATAACTAAGTTTTGTGCATATGTTGTACAATGACAATCCATACACGTTGTCTGTCTATGCAAAAAGGTCACAGCTGCGTGTATCTACGAATGGTTTGTGTATTGTATCTCATCTACGTGTAGTGTATTGTGCGTGGAGCATTTTGTCGCGAAACGATATGCGCTGGCATGCGCTTGTTTAGCCGTGAAGTACTTAGTTGTCTGTCTGCAGAATGTTCACTTCATGTAAGATAGTCAAATAACAAGCAGAAATTTTTAATGTGGTAATAACGAAGCAGAAATATCCTGCAAACGAATGATGGTAAAAATGTATTTTATTCAAAGTATCTAATTTAAATTAGATGATTCTGAGATAGGTGACTTAATCTATAAGTAATAAACTAAAAATGTAGCTGAAAATAGACCAATATTAGCATCATTTATAAAAATCTTAAGGAAAACTGAAATATCTGATAGACACATCTATATAAATGCATTGGGGAGTTATATGCCTTCCAAGCTTACAGTCAACTTTTGATAACAAAATATCAAGAAGTTTTCGACTGAAATATATAACTTTCCAATGCATTAAGTAATACAAAGGTAGTAACATCAGAATATAACATATTCCGAAAGACCTGTTTAATTTCAATAGCACCTTCCACAAGACTATATAAATTAATTTCATATAAACATCCAAATAAACAGAAGGACCTATGAATTCGAAGCATCATCGAACTGATCAAGTATAGTCGTATCAACGTTGCTTATCCAAAAAGTAAGACTGCTGTTGTCTCTAATGCTATGGCAACATGGAGAATTTGTGCTTCTCTCGGAAGGAAGACACCTACTAACCAACGATTTATGAACCAAACTAACGATTTGAAAGGATCTCATAAGCCCAATGAAGTTAGAATAAATGTTCTTGACAATTGAAGTAGCGAAACCATCTAAACTTCAACTGCAGAAATTGAAGAAACTGTTCGTGGAAGTGGGATAAAATTTCTGTGATAGTTTTACAACTCTCCAGATCTTTCTGGCACAAAACAATTTTACAAACGCTGGGTTTCTGGATACTATGCGCAAGATAAGTACCAAAACAAGTATGCAGCCAGAGCTATAAAAATTCCATAGCTGGCATTCGCGAGTTTCTTCAATTGGAGATAAAGTCTGGGTGGTTGATTATACTCCTGAAATAAAATCATAGTCAAAACGGACAGACAAAAAAAAACTGAGTTTTGGAAGAACAAAATCACCCTGGTTTTTGATCGAAAAGAGTAAAAAGGGAAACAATTCTGCAAGTTGTGAGACCTTAAAGAATCACAGGGTCGCAATTCCAAACAAACGTAGGGGAATTTTGATAAAAAACGTGTGTTGAATGCTATAGCAATGTTCTTGTGCAATGTCACCAAATAGCTTTAGGACTCATTCGTTTGAGCCACTCCACATATTCTTCAAACTTGGTGCCATCAGACTTTCACTTTTTCACCTTTCTGAAGAAACACTTTGATGATAATATTTTCAGACAATAAGTAAGAAAAATTAAAGATTCTGAACTGAACAATGGGGATGGCGGCACTAAAGTGCCGAATGCATAGAGCTGGAAGGTGACTACGAGGACAAGTATCCAATTAAATAATATATTTAATTATACTCCGTAGGGTAAAGGGTATATATTAAGGGTATATATTAAGTTAGTGCAAGTGTATATAAAAGGTAGAAGGAGTTAAGGCAGTCTCCATACATTATATATATGCTTAATCAGCATCAAATGTCGAGTCGATACAAACATGTCCATTTGACTGATTGTCCGTATGAACAACGAAAGCTTGGAGACTTTAGCAGATAGAGCCTTCAAGTGCAGATAATTAGATTCTCCTAATGCCTCATCATATAACTTGTACAAGTAACTTGAACTGTGAATATATTAACGCTCTCATTGAGCAGAGCTATCCGTTTGAACTTGTAGATTATAATTAATAGAGCCTTCAAGTTTGGATCTACAGATTTTCATACATCTTTTTCAGATAACTATTCAACGAACGGCTGGGCGTTGCTCTATCGTGTAATCTACTGATGGAATACAGCCTACGCCCAGTGCCAGTGCCCATACATACAGAATATATAGGGCTCGAACTTCCAAGAGGAAGTGATGTTGCTCGCTTACGCCGAAGGCATTCTCAGAGTTTAAAAAACTGTCTAGACAAGACGAAGTACTTGGTGTCTTCTCGAACTCCATAATCGCGTCTTGAACGGTCAGTGGCGATGGATAATTTCAACTTCAGTGTTGTAGAAAACTTCGCCTATCTTGTATACGAGATATCCAGCAACAACAACGTCAGACTGGAGTTCAGGCGAAGCATCACGCTAGCAAACAGATGCATTTTTGGCTCGAAAGACTAAAATAAAAATCTATAAGACGCTGATACTCCTGGTCCTACTGCATAGCGCAGAGGCATGGACCATGATTGAGATAGACGAGAAGGCGTTGGAAGTCTTTGAGAGGAAGACTCTCCGCAGGATTTTCGGTCCTATTAGAGGCAGCGATGAGTTTACGTCCCGTATGTACTGCGCGCTGTACGAGCTATTCGATGAGATTGAAATAGCCCAGCACATAAAATTCCAGCGGCTTCACTGGGCTGGTCACCTCATTCGAATGGATGAAAGAGCTCCAGCATAATTTACATGGGGGCCCAAACTTGATTGGTGACCGCCGAAATAGAGGACGCGTTGGAATTAATAGATATGGATAGATCTCTCCGTACTTGGCATTCAAAACGACTAGCGCTAGCGCGCCTTTCAAGTTGCGGCAATGAGCGGAAGACAGCTGACGGCCATTTAAGTAAGTATTCAACGAATGTGCATATTCTTCTTTAGGGGCTACAACCCATAAAAGCAAAGCAAAGTATTTTTGATTTCGAATTTTTTTTATTT
Organism: Leucophenga maculata; assembly: GCA_035044805.1. Lineage (NCBI taxonomy): Eukaryota > Metazoa > Arthropoda > Insecta > Diptera > Drosophilidae > Leucophenga > Leucophenga maculata. Next base: position 649,226 of record JAWNNP010000798.1, read on the forward strand.
ATGAATAACGAAAAATCCGACATTTACACCTTTGTTTATTAGAAAAAGGTTGCTTTCCTTGGAATTTTATATAATTAAATAAAATCTTCCCTCAATTCTAATAAAATATTCTACATAGATCTATTCGGATCACTACCAGATGTTCTTTTTTTAAAATCTTTGATACTTTAAATCTTGTATTAGAAAGTGACTCAAGTTGGAGCATTAGGTGAAAGCAAATGCACTCCAACGACTTATATCAACTGCAAGAGCTCTTATTGCTCTCCATGTTGCTCTGGAACCGATTTCAGAGTGGACAGTGCGATCCCATGCTTGCAATGGATGGTTTTTCTGATAATTGCTTTGTAGGTTCCACTGGTTAGATCTTCGCAATGTTGTCATCATCTCTGCACAAGTTGTAACCTATTCAGTTCCCACTTTTTAATTCGATGTTGATAGGTTTGGTATTTGTTGCTTGGCATAGGTCAGAGTTTGAGATTATTTCTGTCCAGAAAATACGGCAGATAATCTTCAGCAAACTGTTGACAAAAGAATGAAGCTTCCTGCTAATATTGTCTGAAACTTTTCACATCTTTGAGCCATATTATAAACTGTGTTAATATTTTTACCTTCGATATCTATAGAAGCGAATACGATCGCCATACCTTGTTCAGCTTTCCAGAAACAATCCACGCTTTGCTTTTACCGATAGCTGAGTCTATCGCTAGCATTTCCATCAGCTTTTATATAGCTGCCAGAATAGCGGAACTTGTCAAGATCTTCAATGGTGACAATGATGTCGTCACTGAGTTCTTTTCATTTAAGATCCATAGCACAAGCATTTGCTTCCAGGCTCCAGAGCTTCGCTTCAGTACCACTATGCGTGTGCATCATAAAATAGATATCAGCAGCATAGTCTAAGTCGCTAAGCTCTTGATTTAGTCTCCACTATAGTGCTTCTGGTACCTTCGCGTTTGTGCGTTTTAGGACCGCGTCGAGGATCACTATAACAAGCATTCGTGAAAGTATAAAACCCTCTATGACACCTATGTTTATGGTGGAATTGGTGCTGTTCTTGTCTTTAAACCGCACTGCGTCCTCATAAAAAGCTTGTAAGAGATCAAAGAAGAAGTTGTCCCTATTAATATCTGTCCTCTTTCTGTGGATTTCTAAGAAAAATCTTTTATTGTGGATTTGTTCAGATGAAAGTGAAACATTTATTAATCTTAATTAAATCCAAATTTAAGGATCAATTGGGGTATAAGGTATCTCCAATTTGAGCACACTCGACTAGAGCAATTTTTTTTTTAAATACGATTTTTTAGAAAACTGTGTAGTCTTAGTGTCTGGACGGGCTACATAGTGTATAGATAGGGTGTTCCATTAAGAGTGATATTAAAATTGAATAAAAAAGGGTTTGTGTGCTAATTCATCGATTCCTAATTTTTGTTGGCTTTATTTAGAATATCTATCGACCATGTTATAAGTAAAATGCATATACGACAATAAAGAAGGAATTGACGATGCTTTGGTACCTGACCTAGGCTGGTATATGTTGGACTGGAGTAAATATATTTATAGATGTGTGCGTTGAAGGTTTAATGTAAAATTATTTGTCGAATATAACATCGTAAAGAGGCCGACCTAGCTAGGTAGCGTGCATACTATAGATCTAATGAATAGATCAGGTTAAATTTGATGGGGGTATGTGTAAAGTTGCTTCTGAAAGCACTGCTCATTTAATGGTTCTTGGTATAGAGCAACCACTGAAAAAAAACTCACAAGGTAAACTTAAATGCAGTCAAATTGCACAGTATCGGTGGTCAGTTCATGGCACCACTGCTTGATATAAGCTTGGCATCAAATATCTGACACAAAATGTCCATTGTGGCTTCAGCTGTGGTGATGTATCTTCGTCCGGTCGAAACCACATGTCGTTCACATGCATACGATCCAATTTGTGCGAAACGAAATTGATTATCTTTGATCGACATTCTCCCTAGAGTGTGATGACAATGTCAACTTTATGTTCGAAGAACTACGGACCGATTATATTTTTTGTTTATAAAAATTTGTCATTTGCACGTCTTGCTCGAGGTAGTAACTTGCCATGCTGATTTGTCTTTGGTGACTGATTAATAAACAACAGATTTGAAAGAAATAACAAAATTTTCGCAAAGAACTATTAAATTCTAACCCCTATACATATATTCTACGTTGCTTCCCACTGCTTCAATATGCAACAAACTTTTCAACAAATTGTTAAGACTCTGTTCACACAATGTCTAGAGTGTATAAAAATGGAGCTAGAACAACAGACATTTGGACAATAACAACAACAACAACAACAACAACAACATCGGTTGACCATAGCTGACATTTGTACGCCATGTTGTCAGTTGTTGTAGTAGTTGTTGCCGCCGCTGCGGCCATTGCTGCGACCATTACCGCCATCGTACGCCGTTTTGGCGTACTTTATGCGCAAACATGTCTACTTCCTGTTGCTGTCTTTCAGTTTGCTGCCGCTGCTGCTGCTGCCACTTTCGGCGACCCTTTGTAACTAAATAAAGCGTAAACTAAACACAAACCATATTGTTTGTCCATTGAACATACGAACATACAACATAAGTGAATGAATGAGGTAATGTATCTGTAAGTACAAGTATCTGTAACAACATATGTGCGCTGTGTGTCCAACTGTCCATCCATTCGTTCGCCTGTTTGTCAGTTCAAGTTAAGAGCATTTTTATGCTATGTTGTGGTAAAACTGTGCCACATTATAGTTGTCGTTGCTGCTGCTGCTGCTGTCATTGTAGTTGTTTGTTTTATCTTTCCACAAAATTAGTTACAGACAGTCATTGTCAGTTAGTCAGTCAGTTAGTATTAGCCATCATTTTGTGCACAGCTGTTAGTATTTCGCTCGATTATGATCGATCAGTGTGCAAATAATGTGTGTTATACGCAGTCATAGTTTTGGTTAATTCTGCCGCAAACGATTTTGGCTTCGGTTTCCATTTTAATTTGTTGGATTTTTCGTTCTCAGGCATATCAGTTGCTTGTTTTTTTTTGTTTAATTTGGTTTACGCTTAGCTACTTTTAATTCAAGTTTTAATTTTTGTGGTTCGTTAAAGCGCTAACTAAACATTTGTCGCTGCTTCAACTCAACTATGGCTGCGTCACCAATGACGACGACAACATCAATCAACTACATCAGTTTTAATTTTTTAATTAATTGCTTGTCACGTTTTCAGCGCTCGCTGTTGCTTGTTGCAGACGAACGGACAGACAGTAGGAGAGACATTGATGCGACAACGTCAACAACAATGACGACAACGTTGATGAGGTAGTATCTTCAGCAAGCTGTGCTTTGGTTTTATGTATTACAGCATACACAGATAGCTGAAGATAGTTTATTTTTTTGAGGTTGCCAGACCAACAAATCGACCAACAATCCAACCGAACAACCAAAGAGGCATAAAACCACAAAAGCAAACCACAAAATAATTGTCAGCGCTTTAAAGTTTTTTATTCAGTTTTTTATTTTACTATGTTGAAATGTGAGATATCTTTTTTTTTATATATATTTAATGAGTAATTTAAAGAGTGGGTTACATTAAAAACGGGAAGTTTCTGTGGTGTTGCAGCTCAATGAATCTAATTATTAAATTAATTAAATTCTCTTTAAAATCTGCAAAGTTTTCGGTGAATGGAGTCTGGAACTTCAAACATCAAATACGAATCTCCTGATTAGCCTACTCTAAAGGCAGAGAGTCCACCAAAGGGGTACTGACCATCAGTGTGCCGACTCAATACTCATAAAATAACATGCAATGCTATGACTTCTCCTGATCCCATGAAGAAGTATACCAAAATTCATCTCTGTACCTTAAATGTATTCAAAGATACGACGGGTTTTATTTACCGTTCCAAATAAATGTAGCCTAAGTTACTCCTCTGCCATCTTACATCATATTGTCGTCTATTATTCGAATATTCTGGTGGAATCTTTCGCCCTACTCCTCACTATAATCTTAGAAATTTTAAGGAAATGATTCACTCCTTTCCAACTCATTCATGTATTCGACAAAATTTGTATCTTTGATGAATCTAATCTAATCTGGGGGCCATCAAAAATAACCGCTTTTTGATACATTTCGGTATAGCACTGCTTTCTGTATGGCTGTCTGCCTTTCACTGCTGCTTTCCATGTTAGTCAAATACACACCTAACCATGAGATCACTCTGAATTTCATCGAAGTCTGTTATAACTATGGTATCTTAATTTTTTTTTGATAAGTCCTATATTTCGGAAGCCTTAGAATTCAAGGTGGGGTCTATTTTTTCCTATTCATTGGTGACTGTATACTCGTGCACACTTATGTCAAGTAGCAAGATATCACACAAGATACATATTAATTGAGGGAACTTCTACGAAGATATATGTTAGCGATCCGAAATCTGAAAGAACACATTTATTAATAAAGAAACTAAAACAGGCACCTAGCATAACCTTAAGACTATAATGAAATTTAACAGTAGTCATTTTTTTAATTTAATGGAAAAAGGGCAGCAATTGGCAGACAATGTTTAATTTATTTTCAAGTCAGATGCTTAATAAACGTTTTCTTATTGAAAACACACCTGGATCTGGCAGGACTTTTTACTTAGCTTTTTTTAAACAAACATTTTTTACGTAAGTCTTTTCAGTCATTGGAAAAAAAATGAGGATCTGTTACTTGACAATTTGTGTAATGCGAAGCTATGTAAACTCTATCTTCCTTCATGTTTTCTGGCTCAAAATAATTTGATGATCTCGATATACTGACACATGAGGTTGATGTGTTAGAGCTCGATGCACAGAAAGCAACGTCGAATATGACCAACTGCTCCGGTTTGATGAGTTTATACCGGTAACGTTCAACACACAGAAAAATAGAATCGTTAGGATGATTGCCCTTCATATTATTGGTATCCTGAATTTAAGAGCGGATGTTTTCCTACTTGACCATTGCTATAGTATTTGGCATCCAATGTTTTGTCCAATATTCATTACAAAGTAGTTACATTGTGCAGTATTTAAGAAGTCCGCGATTTATTTACGATACTGTGTTAAGGTACTTTCACCACAAGTAATAGAAAAACTGGTTGGATCATACGAAAAAGGTCTCCGAGTCATAGACACATAAATAATTAGAAAAATAATAATACCTCGTCAAGTTTTTCCTTTATGTCCTCACACAAAGTTTGAATAGCGATTTAAGAAACGGAGCTAAACTTTAATAACATTTACCGAGTCGGCTTACCTCAGCATATCATATACATTCTTATTGATGTCTCCAATAAGCTCCACCCTGGACACCGACATGGCTCGATTTCAGTTCTGGTTAAATGACAGCATCAACATAATAAAGAATCAGCGAAGTATGTTAGTGATGCAGTAGTTAGTCGTACCGAAACACCCACGAGGTAGCTAAGTAAACGCCCAAAACAAAGTCACCTTTTCAATCTCTGATTTTGTTAAGACAAAAGATACTGGAACTGGTGAGGTATAAGCGTAGTCTCTACTGGCGCCTAATATTTGGATACGTATGGCTACGGCACTTAAAGAGATATTATGTGCTATTCAACGCGGACTCTAATAATCCCATTTAACCCTTAACTTGTATGGAACATACATATATTCCTATCTTGATCCGTATGACAAATTTTATTTGGATTAGTATAAGATGCATCACATTTGTCATTTCAAACAAAACTAAGCCACAACTAATTGTTCTTCTTAGGAAAAGTGGAGACAGTTGTATATGGCTACACCTTCTAGTAATCCGAAATGCAAGAAAACTTTTGTTGTATTCAAAAACTCAGAAATGAATAGTTTTTATGGTTATAAACCTTTAAAGAGGGTTTGGCACGAACATTAAATACAATCTATCTGAAGGATTAAAAATATACACTTGAAGGTTCTTTCTTTAACACTCTCCAAGTTCTTGTTGTTCATAGCCAGACAGACGGACACATCCATATTAACTTGATTTTTTGCGAGGGACCACCTATTTTAGTGGACTAACTTGGACTCTAATGAAGTTACTTAATTAGGATTGACAAAAAATACACAAAATTTTGAATTTTTTAGCTGAATTACAACAACAACATCCTTTTTTTTATACAACCACCCTGAAAAGTGAGACATATTTGTATGGGGGCTAACGCTTCCAGTGGTCTGATCTGTATTTAAATGGATTATTTTTATAAGGATTAACGTAAATTATATCAAATTAGCTATTTCTAAAAATAACAAAATCCATAAAATCTTTTATAGAATAACTCAGAATGAGTAGTAGGTTTGCATGGTAAGTGCCAATCTCTTTTAGGGAGGGGTGTAGTACAAATATATTTACTTACCTCCATTTTCACAAATTTTATATTTTCTTTTACCCTATGGGTACAGGATACAAAAGTTTCGATTTGACTTTTAGACAGCAACGGTAAAAATAAGGTACCAACCGCTTATATTTGCGCCAATAAGGGATGCAGAATAGAATGTGAAAGTGCAGTAGAAATGTTTAACTCAATCTATTGAGGAAGCATTTGGTGTATTTTGTCATAAAACACATCAACTTAGCGGAAGTGAAGCCAGAGATTCTTATGCTGAAATCTAGCAAATGCTCTGGACATGATTACATATACTCAAAGTTGTGTTGAAAGCCTTTTCCATGAAACAGAGTAATATTTCTGTAGACACTGTTCAAGTGCACTAGGATTGTTGTAATTTTAAAACCTGGCAAGCTGGAGAACCTCATTCGGTTGAAGAGGCCTCTAAAATATGGGAAAACACGGGCAGTTTAGTATGCCATACCGAACCAAAAGTTTGACTTTAGAACTCAGCATGATACATCACAGTAACTGATTAAAGTTGTCCAGCACACCTTCAATTCATTCGAGATCAAAGAGTATGGTTTCTTCTTCAAAATCTTCTTGGATATTAAACCAACATTCGACAACGTTGGGAGCGATGTGCTCTGATCAACAAGCCGAATAATCTTTTCCCAGGAAAGTATTGATTAAATGACCACATTTTCTGAGTCTAAGTAAAATAGCTTAGGCCTGATGTAACTCAAGGGAATCTTCTATTAAATGCAATTTTCAACGATTACAACTTCATGATGGCAACATATGCGGACAACATATGCATTCTAATCAACTGCAGAAAAAAAATTTGTTTGACGTACTTTTCAAAATTCAAAGCACCCTTTTCTGGATACGCCCTTGGAACGTAACGTAACATTGTTCTATTTCGGCTTTCCTTGTTAGATTAACAACTAGTATAATCTAAACTTTTCATACTTCCTCTTAGGGAGGATGGCACCTTTAAATAATTGAATATAAGTTGTCTGAAGAAAAAAAAGGTTAATCTAAATATTAATATTTAAAAGCTGTATCTCTTATAGTTTCCAAGTTCTCCTTATTCATATGTGTAGCCAGACAGACGGACATGTCTAAGCCGATACAAAAGAATATTATTTTGAATTTACTGCGCAGTCATTAAGAAAAGATAAGAGGATGTTCCAAGCTGAATGCATTGATGCAAACTTGATCCGAGCAAAATTAATTTCACTCAAGAGTTTACGACAGTTGATAATCTTGTTACTTTCTATATATATATATATATATATATATATCGATATTTGTTAGTCATTTTAAAACAATTCTCTTTTCCTTAGTATCTATCTCAACTCACTAATCTGTCATGCTAGAAATGTCGTCACCAGCTAGCAAAAAAAGGCGATTCTATTTAATTCAAGTGAAAACAAAATGGTGAAAATTCCTATAAAGCAGCACTCGACAACGACGACAACGCTTGAAAATGAAAGCAACAAAAGAATAATTATTACGTCGCGCTGTGAATTCGAAGTTGAAGTCGAAGCTGAAATTGCAATAAGCTGCAGCAAGTTAAGGTGGCAAAATAAAGCAAACCCAGTCCAGTCAAGTCCATAACAAGAACAACGCGATGCACTAAGAGAACGCGACGACATTTTTCAGATGCCAACTTTGGCACGTTGCTTGAAAATGAAGCTGAATTACAAAGACAGATACAGAACCAAACTGATCCGAACCGAACCGAACCGCATGGGGCAATATAGAATGCAGCATAGATTTAAGCTCCCCTTTACAACATGTAAAGCTATTTTTTTCTTCTTCTTCTTTTTTACAATGTAGTTTTTTACTTGAAAATTGTAGTTGTCGTTGCTCTTCTTCTTCTTGTTGTTGTTTTTCCACAGCATTTGTTGGCGGCAATCAAGCAATTTTTATGCCAAAGGTAGCACCAGGCATGTCGCAAACGAAATGAAACTAATATAAGACCGATGCGAACAAAAAATAGATATATATATATATATATATGCAGTGTAAAAATAATGAGTAGATGCCTTTGTACTATAAAACACTGAGTAGGATGCCACATATTCATGCCCCTTTGATGCATTTTGCTGCATGTACGAACCAATGTAAAACTTGAAAGGCGCAACTTTGAACGTAAAAAATTAATTAAGCAAAAGGAAGGCGGCCAGTTGAACGAGTGACTGAGTGAGTGAATGACGACGACGACGATAGCATTTTTGCCGCTTGGTTGCTTGGACAAACGCTGGGAAGAAACAGCACCAGAGATGCAAAAAAAAAAAGAATCATTGGAACGACCTTCATGACAGTCCAAGTGCTGCCACGACTATGCTTGGACAAAATTCACTTCTACTCAGGCTCACTTTGATGGCAGCCTTTGATGCATAATAAATCTTGTTCGGCTCAGTTTTATGTTTGTATCTGCATCTGTGTACTACTAATTCTTATGTAGATATACCTCCTTCCTATACTCAACTCCCTGCAATGTTTTTTGTGTAATTTTTCATGTTTTATATCTGCAGCATTTGATCTCTCGGCATCACTTTAGATATGCTATATGCCTATGTATGTGCAACTGTAGGCTAACTTTTCATTAAAATTTTATTAAAACTAAATTATTGGTTATTAAAAATGATTAGTTTACAGTTCCTTAAGAGTCTGCTTTCTTTTCAAAGAATATTCCAAATGTGTAAGAGTATTCGAAATTGAAGCCTGGCTCGTACGATAGGCGTTATACGGCATAATAAACTGTTAATGGTTTATGCAAGTTATTGAACTTTGGTTATATAATTAAATTACGTAATTTCATTTTTTTATTATTTTTTTTTTTTTGAAATACACTCGAAGCGTTTCATTTGTTTGAAGAATTAAATGAAACGAAACCGTCAAAACGCTGCCAGTTTTATTATGCGTATTAATATAATAGAACCCATAATTATTCTTAAGCTTAATTGTGTCTCAACTTGGCAGAAAGATTGAAGAAAAATCAACAAAAAATCATTTACTTCGGTAGTACTGAAGCTTACATACGCTACACACTTGCGATTTGTATTGTGGAAAGCACATACAGCTTTATTCTGTGAGTTTAGTTTTTTTTATAAGTCTTCTCTATTCAGTGAAACTTTTTCTTAAAGGACTGGAAAGATAAACGGATGCGTGAAGTTCAACTCGTCTCGTCTTGCTAATAATTACACTCTTTGTGGTCACCAATGCGCCCTTCGTTAATGCAAGTTCCTTTAAATTTTTTATTATGTAATTGTTCAACTTAAAACTTCAAAAGATTGTTATTTGTTGTTTATAAAAAGTTTCTTTACAAACTTTCAAAAGAATACATCAAAATTGAAGGGATTAGGGTGCATATGTACACAGACAGACAGACGGACAGATATTGGTAGAACGACTTTATATGGTGTGGGATGCCTTATTTATGGTTTACTGTGCTTATGTGTGCCAAATTTAAGTTCAGTCTATCTCTAATGGAGATATATGTACATTCAATTAGGACTTTTAAAAAATATTTTGAGAAACAAAAATTTTTTTCAGCGAGTCCATGACTACTCCTAATTTTTCTTCGGACTATTCATGCTACTGTTTTTAGGAGACTTAGGCGGCAGTACTGCCGCACACGGGATCCTATTGTGAACAGGGCATACCGCAGAGTCACCAATAGAATCAGAAAACTGTTGGCGCTGCAAAAACAGAAGAACACTAATCGCTTCTGACAAAATATCAACTCAGTTGCGAGCACACAACACTTCTTATGGACTCTGGCTAAGATATACAATTAAAATTAACAAGTGTCTCCAAAAATTCCCATCAGGAGAGTGTTTGGTTCCTGGGTTAAGTCGCTAAAGAAACTTGCGGAAACAATCACTGAGGATTTAGAGGCCGCTTTTAACCATTCAACTACAACTAAGAGAGCAGAAAACGCATTGTGCAGGCGACGGTTGATAGTTCTGGTCAGCTATGCCTTCCAGTCACCTCAACGCTGTTCAAGAAATAATGGCACACATAAAAGATCTGAAGGACTAAGGAGAGAATGGATTAATAATATCACACTCAAGGCTTTGCCGGCCAAAGTAGTGCTCTTTCTGGTCCTCATATTTAACACGGTGTTGAGGCGAGAACACATCCCATCACAGTGAAAATATGCAAGGATTTGTCTGCTGGAAAAAGCCCATAGTCTTTGGATTCATATATACTAAACAGTCTGCTCTTCACCGTAGCAAAGCTCTTCAAAAATTGTCTCCGAACAAGAATACTTGGAATCAAGAAGGTAAAGAGAAAGATACCACCTTTTCAGTTTGGATTCTGTTAGTCGCATGGAACTACAGAACAGCTGATTAGGGATATGAAGCCAAAGAGTTAGTAGTGGCCTCTTATCTTGATATAGGACAAGTCTTTGATAGAGTGTGGCATAATGGCCTCCTATTTAAAAACAAATTTATACTGCCGCCTCAGCTCAGCTGTACTTTCTAGTACAAAGTTATTTGACAGACAGGACTTTCTTTGTTCTGCTGTATGGGAAGGAGTTATCAGTCAGAGAAATCAAAACTGGTGTGCCACAATGAAGCATACTGGAGGCCAACGCTTTACACACGGGTCACCAGTGATATGCCCAAAGGCTTATTGATTTTTATAGATGGCCCGGATGATCTAATGATCGCTAAATTTCTGACGATACAGCAATTCTGGCCAGAGATAAATGTGTTTATATAGCTATCGATGCACTCCAACTACATCTTCGCGAGTTTGAACAATGGGGTAAACGCTGGAACATCAGTATAAACCTGAACAAGTGCGACAGTATGATGCATTCACTGCGCATGGATGACTGCAGAGCAGCTTCTGGACAGGCTGGTGTGCATGAATATCTGATGTGTATGTCAGCAGATAAGTATAATCTCTCTTCGCATACTGGGTTGACACTTGAACAGCAACAACAAGCTATCTTTGTGGAACAAAGTATATGTGTACAAGGCCATAATTGCACCTGCCTGGCAGTACGGGATGCAAGTTTATGGTATTACTGCCATGTCGCATCTTGAAGATCAGATTGCTTGAAACAGCAAATGTCCTCCGGAAATTCTCGGGCGCCCATTAGTATATATAATGTTCCTAAAGTTGGTCATGTCCTTAAGAAGCAGGCTGCGGCGTACTTAGAGCGTAAAAATATTCACACAAACGAACTATCCAGGCGCCTACTTAAGAGATACAGAAAGGCGAGAGTCATTATAACGAGACGGCTCCCTTGAACGCATCTTGCTGACATGGCCATTTGTTATCGACAGTGCCGCCTAAGAACTGATTTCTGGACAGATTTTTGTCAAAACCCACACTAAGGCAGAGTTTGGAGAGATGGCCAAAAAATGGCGTCAAAAGTTATTATTTTGGGAATTTTTATTCAACTGATTGTCTTCAAATTATTTTTTAATAACTTTTTGACCGCTCAAAGGCGTTTAAAGAAGCTTGGCTACACAAAAAAAAAAAACACGGTATTTGGGTGCCACACGAATTGACACCATCTGCGAATCGCCCCTGAGTCGCAACCAAGTCGATCCGTTTCTGAAGCGAATGCTGACTTGCGATGAAAAGTGGGTCACTTACGACAATGTGAAGCACAAACGGTGGTTCAAACGGTTGCCAAGCGCGGATTGACGGTCAGGAGGTTTTGCTGCGTGTTTGATGGAATTGACAGGGAATCAACTACTATGAGCTGCTCCCTTATGGCCAAACGCTCAATTCCAATAGGTAAGAAATTGTGTTCCATCAGTACAACACCAGATCACACACTTCGATTGTGACGCGCCAGAAGTTCGGATGGGAGGTCCTTATACATGCACCTTATAGTCCGGACCGGGCACCATCGGATTACCATCTCTTACTGTCAATGTCGAATGATTAAGCTGTCGAGAAATTGGTCTCAAAAGAGATTTACGAAAATCGATTGTCTCACTTTTTTTGCCAATAGGGAAGCAAGCTTCTATAAGCGAGGCATAATGAAGTTGGAATCTCATTGGCAACAAGTTTTTGATCAATTTTATAAAGATTTGAAATAAAGGCGAAAATACGAAAGACTTTTTGTTCCAACCTTATATTTATTGAATATTTCAGATACTTCACACGCATCTCAGTAAATACATATAAATAAAATATTTTCCATAATCTTACCGCTGATGTCTTTTATTTTTAAAACCATTAATTTCGCACTTACCTGAAAAGAAAAGAATAATAAGTATAATTAGTCAACTTTGAAATATTTTTTAAATCTAAAATATTCGTTTGACTCTTTTAATTGTAAGTTTTTAAATATTTAGTAAAAATCTTTAAGATCTTCTAAACGATTAACCTTAATGAAGAGACTAATTGAAATGGATTCTAAGATCAAAGACAAGTCTTGCTGTGAAATATGAAAATATTTAAGAACACTTTCCACTTATCTTGCTAAGTGGACTCTTAACACATCACAGCACATCAATTTAATGAACGTTAAAATAGATGATTAAGCAATTAATTTCTCACATAAAGGTCTGCTAAATGTGTGAATGGCAAGAACAATGCATTATCATTCATCAATCAGCTAATTTGTTGCCAAACCACAAACTTTCTTTTAAGTCTAAGGAATGTCTGCCAAGAATAGCTAAATGTATATAGCGGAAAGGGCAGCAAGAGGCATGCCAAGCTATAATTTCCTCGAGATTTTTATATTGAATTCAATTCATTTTATGTAATTTTTTTTGCAGGAAATAAATCCATAAATGTGAATTTTTTGTTTGTTGGTTGCATCAACACTCAGTAGTAATCCATGCACAAATCAAATAATTTTCGAAAAGTTCCCCTTACATACTTTCCCTGCATTTCAAAATGCATCATTTACCAAACACTAACAATGCTAATTCCCCCCACAAATGGCAACCTATTTAACTACATGCTCAAGAATAATAATAATAAGTAATCCTTTGCCTCTTTTAACCAACATTCACCCTCGCACAATGCTTCAGAAGCTCAATTGCATATCATTCTTATGCAAATATTTAGGTTCTTCATTGAGTTTTGTGTTTCTGTTTTCATAATTTAAACCCTACTTAACCTCATTTTTTCCCACACAACAACATTTGACCACTACAGAAGGTACTCATATTTCAAGAGAGCGACAGTCAAGGAAGGGGGTTTCAAATAAGAAGCATATTTAATTTCTTCAAACGACAAAAAAGAAAAAAAAAAAACTGAAAGAAAGAAACCTTTTATAAACGCTGAGCTTTGTGTGCTGCTGCTGGTTTGTTGTTGTTGTTTAAAGCGCTAATTGTCATACAAAAAAAAAAAAAAAAAATTTAAAAAAACTTTATAAAGAAACCCGCCGTCGGCATGGAAAGTGTGAAAAAATTTATAAAAAGGCGCTAAAAAGTGGTGACGGCTGACATATTTATATGCAAAGTTCGCTTGTTTTTTTTTTGAAGGTTTTTAAACTTATTTTATTTTATTAAGAAGTGGCATGTGAAAGAAAAAAAAACTTAAAAATTAAGTAGAAAAATTACAAGGTAATCCCAAGCCCAAATGTTAAAGCATTTCATGCCAAGTTGACTCTTTTAATTAATACTTCAATCTATTTGCGACATATCAACTACTACAGACTCAACTCAAACACTTCCAATTAATGTTTGTTACTAATTAGACTCCGACTTGGATTAGTAGTTTGCTGCAGCAATTAGGAGCTTAAGCTGCAATTGAAGTTCGTTCTATAGAGATATTAAAAACAACAACAATGACAGCAGCAGAAGTGCAGCAGTAGTGACTACTTCACCTGCAGTTCTGTCCTTAGTTTAATGTCATAATTTTGCAATCAGTATTATTTCTAGTATTAACCCTTCTTGTAGGTTTTATTTAGTTGCATGGAAAAACAAACTGGAAACAGCTTGCAAGTAAGCAAAAAATAAATAAAAGAAAAAAAATAAAAAGTTTAAAATAGCTGCCACAAGTTGATGCCGCCATCATTTAATCCACGCGTTCGCGCCCAAGCTCCCTTATCGGTTTGACTACTCGTTTTCGCGCCCAGCAAGTTGTCTAAAGACATGCCAAGCGCTCAACGAAATAAATACCCACTTAAGCGCTTTTAGTGGTTTTCAAGATTCACAAATATCTTTGTATACTATATACTCGAAGTTGTATTAAATACAGTGTGCTGAGAGCAGTCAAAATATGGTGAAATATTTTTTTGTGCATGTATAGGAAATGTTAAAATGAAATTCTAAATTTTCAAAAATTTTAATTGTAAATTAATTCTTTAATAAACTCAGACAAACATTTTGCAAAGCATCTATAATACAATTATTAAGTCTACATATCTAGTTATAAATTATAAATCGTGTATTATAAATAAATATTAAAAAATTTATTCATAAGAAATATAATAGAGAATTAAAAATGAAAGACTTGCTTCTGGACTGAAAAACATCCATGCCTAGTTTACCGGTTAGTAACCATTGGATAAAAGGGTATACTTAATTTATGCAAGTAAACTAGACTAGATAGCAGTCTCCTTTAAGAGTTTATTTTTGAATAGCAGAAATAGAGTTTATATAAAAATGTCTGTCCTGTCGGAACGTCTGTATGCACGATTAGATTAGGAAAGATGGATTCAAGTTTCAACATTTTAATATTTTTTTTAGACAACACATTCGCCTTTCTTATAAAGTGCTTAAAATAAACATGCCAACCCTACTAAAAAAGGGAACTCCTATACAAAGATTATGTAAAAGCATTTTATTATACCTTGATCCTATAGGGAAAAATTAAGGTAATAGTTAGAAGATCTACTCTTGATCAACATCAAAAGTCGAGTCGATATTGACATGTCTGCCTGTCTGTTCGTATGAAAATGAAGATCTTGGAGAATATAAAAGATATAGCCATCAAATTTGTACGTTTAGATTCTATCACTCATTCTTCAAATAACTTGTATTCATTGAACACGCTATTGAAACCTACTCCTCATTCAATATTTTTCTATGAAAACCTTTTAGCTTTCGTTAATCATTATCAAGTTTTCCATTTAGGTTCAGATCGGACCATTGAAAAGTGGAAACATATCTGTCCAACATTTCTTACTTTTTGTATGAAACATTTTGTATTGACATTATTCATTAAGCTAGAAACGCCAAATTTGGTGTATCTTTAATAAACCCTAAGAAATTATTCCATATAGGCTATGATCGGAACACTAGAAGAGGTAGCCTTCAGCCTTCAAGTTTTTAAAAACAGGGTGTCTCGTAGTCGAGCTCACTTGACTGCAACGTTCTTTCTTGTTTTTTACTGCTTTGAAGACTAGCTTCAACTCCCCTTTCACTATAAGAAGAAGAAGCGTCTTAGAGCCAAATTTTTGGGATTTATATCAACTATTTTTTTTAGATTTCTAGAAAGATAAGTTTTCACCTGAAACTTTTTTAGTCGTATGATAATGTCCAATTAAAAACCGACGGAAGGGATCGAATCCTTTTACTGAACCTCTGCAGTCTTTCAGATCAGCCACTTTTACTGCCGAATCCTAACAACAGATGAAGTGCCTGAGCAATTAAATCTCTTATGATTAGAAAATTGTTTTGCTATAATGAAATAAATGACAAAGTCTTACAAATGAAGTGCTATATCATGCACTCAAGGTCAACTTCCATTGACAATGGACAATGGAAGTACGCGGTGATAGCCACGATACCTGAACCAGGAAAATCAGAAATTTGGTTGCATCATACTAACCGAAAAATCTGATAGCAATATTCAACTAAGTTTTGTAAAACAATTTCTTGCCAGATTTTTGCCATTGCTTAACATCTCAAGCTCAACATTGTTCCAGATCTTCAGTAAGGCCTTAGGAATCAGCATTGAACTTCAGAACAGTATCACCGTATAGTCTACCAAATGATTGATGCTCAAAAATATCCTCAATAATGCCGTGCTGTATTACGTCATGTGAAGCAAGTGTTCGAACGAGTTGAAGAAATTTGGTCTCTCTTTTGCTTTATATTAAGGGATGAGATTTTCAGAATTGGTTCAATATAGTCAGGCATGTACGAGTACGAATACACAGAAGTGTTGTCTACACCTTACAAAAAAAATGCAGGTTGTCACATACGCTGACGATACATATGTTCCAGTAAATGACTCTGATCTGAGTCTCGCATCTCTGAAGGTACAAGCATACGCGAGTATGTGTGTTGCGAGACATATTTCAATGTTGGAACATCTACACTAATAGCGCCAAGTCAGTAGACATGACTTCTGTGAAGACACATGGCAACTATTCAAGTGTTTTGTATAATGATCAACTAGTCCTTCAAAAAATTGCAGGCAAGGAATCAAATAACAACTGGAATATGATTTGATCTTATTTACACAAGTTCATCCTCCCAAACAAAGTGCTTCTTAACAAGACTATGATAATATCTATTGAGAATTACTTCGTCACTAAGATACTTCATATTTCTTACAGTTATTAAATGGTTCCAGAAGGTCTTTACTAGGTAAAATTATCATTTGCATAGTATTTCATCTTGCTATCATCTTGTTGGGCAATAATAGAACCCGCAAAAAACAATTTTTAATATAAAAAAAAAAAAAATATTAATAAAATATAAAATTTTATAATTTTCTGCTGAACTTCATGATCTAACTGCTCTGGGAGGTAGATGTCCCATAGCAATTTTTTTAGAAACACAATTAATCTTCTTTCATTTGTACAAACTAAGTGTACCCCTAGCCTTAAGCGCAGGATCTAAAAAGAAGCACACAAGATAGACAAAAATGGGAAAGCTAAGAAGCACCACACAAAGAAAAGACGAAGATCTCATTCTCTTGAAGGCTAAATCCTATAGATATATATGCTCGTCTATTTTAAGTGTCGGTTTTTCGTTTCATAGAGTTTTAAATGCGTTATTGTAAAAATGTCTAGAAATACTGATAAAACAAAATTGTATTCCTAATCTGGAAAATTTAATTTCTCTCAGAATTTTTTTTTTGCTACCTAAAGACTGTAACTTCACCAAAAAAAAAAAATACCTCAAATCGTTTATATTACATTTTGATTTCATTAAATGCGTAAGAGACAGAAAGAGCTGTACTATGCGCTGGTAACTAAATATGCTCCAGAACAAATATGTGACTGCTGTGCTCCATTTAGCAGAATCCTTATACAGCAAACTATGCAGATGCCAAAGCTCAGGGTGGAGCTGACATACTAATTAGCAGTTGCATCAACTACCATCTTCTATAAACATTTTCAACATATTAACGCCAGTCAACTGAATGAGTTTGCAATCAATGTTTGTCTATTAATAATACTGGTTCGAGATTCAACTGGCAACTACAAGATGGGTCGTGCACTACTTGACTCATGATTTTGTACTGAAAATGACACCAAACACAAAGAAGTCCAATAGTTCTGATTAATATTTTACTGAAAACGCAAAACGTAAAAGTAAGTGAAAACGGGAGCATGCCTGATTGTTGTTGTTTCAACTAGAAATGCTGAATTTGGTGCAATAACAGCCATTTAAACCATGGTGTACTAATATGTAGTACTAGCTGATTCGGCTTGCGCAGCTACGCCTCAATATTGCCTTATCTTTGTTTAGGTGAGGCATGGCTTAGAATAAACAATTTTAAGACCATAAAATTGTGTACGGTTTAAGTAGCACATATGTCATAGGTTTGACAAGCGCTGGCAATGCAAACAGTTTGAATAGCGTCAGTGCTAAGCAATTTTTAAATTGCAAAATTAATATCTTTTGACTCTGCAGGTTGATTTTGATGAAATAAACGCTAAATGTTATTCACAATGAAACTTCTTATCTTTCAGTAATTCGTTTTTGAATCCAATGAATGGCTTCGAGAGAGATGAGAGGTTTTAATGTACATTTTTCACACAAATTCTGCATGTGTCATTCGTTTTGTGGTATGTGTAAAGTGTGTTAAAGCGCTTTACGCCCAAAATGTACAACCGATTTTATTAAAATAATGTTTATGCATTTCACAACATCAAAACATATCTTAAAAACAAAAAAAAAAGAATGCTACAGTCGTGTGTGCTTGACTTCGAGATAATCTATAACCCACTGAACACTTAATATGTATTGGGTATTTATTTCTATCTGGATATTTGTGGAACAGTTTACTAGGCTTAGTGTAAAATACATTAAATTTGTAGTTGCACGCTAAACTAAACCAAAATAAAATATTTTTCATACAAAAACCTAGCAAGGAGGACAGTTTTGTATGGTAGCTACCTCTTTTAAGTGATCTGATATGAATCTAACTTTATATGGAGAAAGCTCTTCTACGAGTATATATTGTAATTAAATTTCTCCTAAAAGGCTGGACCGATTTTGAAGACATGCTAAGTTAAATCAGTATCAAATTTTAAATACAAAAACTTAGCAAGGAGGGCAGTTCTATATGGGAACTACCTCCTTTAGAGATCTGATATGAATCTAACTTAATGTAGAGAACTATTGTTGTGCATATGTCACTGAAGTTCTCTTATTAGTTTGGACCGATTCTGTCAGATATTTTTGTGTGTATTTGTGTAGTTGTTGTCGGTGTGATTGAGTTCTAAAAAAATTGGTTGTATTATTGTTTTTAAAGAAAAATTGTGAACTGTATTTTATTTAAATTTTTATTTAAATTTGTTTTGTATAACAGAACATATAAGCCCAAATTTCTATACCGAAACCACTGAAGCTTTCAAAAATATATAATTTTCTAGTTTCTCAAAATATTCTTCTGCCTTTCGTACCACTGTACCCTACTGCTTTCTGCCAATGTCAATGCTCGACGATTTCAATTCCTTAACTCGCAGGCGCACATACACCAAACGACATGGAACGACATCTTTGCCAGCAGTCAAGTGCAAATACCAGTAAAGCTGCGAAATACATAGTCCAGAGAGCGGAAGGCATAGTACGAGTAAGTACAATATATGTGGAATAGTCTATAGAGACGATGACGACGATTGACGGCGAGTACTGAAATTGAAACCGGAGAACCGGTCTACTTATTTTTGTAACACAGTCATTCTGTAGCTCTGTAGCTGTCTCTGTGTGCATAGCAGGAACAATTACATATATTGGTGGTAGCACGCTTGAATATCAGAGCAAATACATTGACAATGAGCGACAATGACTGCCTGTCTTTGTACAATAGATACTATACATACTGCGTCTAGTCTTGCCTAACTATGTATTAGTGTTGGTTTTGTGATTCAAACATGAGGAGAAGTACTTGCCAACACTCGCCTTTGAATTACTATTACTATTATATGCTATGGTACTATATAATATAGGAATCCCTGCTTGTCGTTTCGAGTCGAGCTAAAGCAACTTGAACGTCCACGCAACGACGCCGTTGGAGTCTCTATTTCTATTCACAACACTGCTGCTGGCAAACACTTGAGACTGGTTCCACCAGAGAGCACTACTTGAGTTTGTCAAGTGTTGGAATATTTCTTTAGATATATATTTTATTTGATTTCTGCATACACAATCGTTGTTGAATGACTTTCAAAAATTTGAATTATGGAAAATGGAAAAATAATTATGTACATTTTTATTTTGGGCGTCACAAATCGAGTGCATAAATAATTCCACCGAAAAAAAGATATAAATTTGCATTTGAAAGTGCGTTTTTTTTTTTCGTTTCTCAAAAGGAGTGACTGTCAGCCAATTAACCCATAGTTGACCACCTACTTGCCAGTTGACGTTTTGAGTTACGTTAAGTTGTAAATCAAAGCGACAAAAAATGTATCTCGCAATGCATGAAGTATAAAATAAAGATATATTTTTTTCTTCACAGCACTATAAATCATTTTTAATGAAGCAAGAAGGGTTTTATTGAGCGCAGCTGTATAGAAGAGCAACCAGTTGCGCAGCAGCTTTAAGCCAATTGGCATATGTATACAAAAAAAAAAAAAAGATAAACAGATACGAGGGTAGTAATACAAGTTGTCGAACTATTGTCCGTCTGTCTGCCTTGCATAATGATGCAACAAACAGTACAGCAGGTGGCATACATCTTGACTTAGCTCTTTCTCTTCTTATAGATACTTTAAGACAAGCCGCATGTAAAATACTTTGTACATTAAATATATTTAATCTAGCATCTTTTTTTGTGAAATATTTATGCCAAACGGAAGTACAACATAAATCTTTTGCCAGTTTGCGCTATACATATGCATAAAGTATCTTTTGGTATAATTTTTAAAATTGCCATATTTCCTGCAAACATCTTCAAGATGTGTTGCAATTGCAGCTGATATGCAATTGAGATATTTATTTATTTTTATTTTTATTTTTCCAAATACAAAATGCAGCCAATTTGGCAAAGTTTTACGCGACCTGCTGTTGTAACGCAACAATTTATTATTTTGGCTGCAGATACATTTTCTATTTTTCCAATTTTTATTTTTAAGGCTTGCCAAAAAAGTGTTAACTTGTTTGTTGCAAGTACTAACAACATAGTTGGCAAACACTTGCATAATAAGCATATACTCACTCAGCAGCATATATACCCAAGAAATGTGCGTTTGCATTCGCCATGTACGCAGCACACATTTGTATCTTTGTATCTGTGTATCTGAATATGTTCGTCTGTCAAGTGTTTGCTGTACCGTTAAATGCATCGTTTAGATACAATTGCATAGATAACAAATTGCATAGCACCAAATGATTTTTTATTGCAACTTTGTTTGCTGTTTTTTTCCCCGCTTATGTCTTGTCGATATTTCCATAAAGCGTTTTATAGAAGACTTCAAACTGTTGCTTAAGCATTAGCCAAGCCTTTAAAGTTTTTTGATTTTAGTGTCGATATTTGTATATTTTTCTTAGTCTCTGGTGCAGCATTTGCCACATTTGCCGCTGTCGATCATTGCTCTGACTTTGAAGTGCATTTTCAGCTGTGATGTGTGATTGCTTGTTTCGATTTTTGGCAGTGATTGGCATTTTTACGCGCTACATTAGAATGCCTCGGCAAAACAGTTAAACAGCTTCGAACGATGTGCGAAAGATACTTTTGATACTTAGATGGTAGTAGATAAATGTTATGGCAAAGTGTTGAAGATACAAGTAGAACGTGATGAAGCAATTAGTTGTTGTTAAGTGATGTAGAGCTAAGATTGTTTTAAATGCTCTTCGAAATTTTTTTTATCGGAGCAAACAGTACGCATTTCATTTATTTAGTTTGAAAAATTTGTAGTTCCTTGCTTTAAAGTATAAATCGGATCTTTATCAACCATTCAAACACTTCCCTTTCAGCAGAATAATTTTATATTCATTGTGTTTCGTAAATTTCATCTCTGAAACGAAGCCTCAAACTCTTTGTAAAAATCTTGCCTATGGGACATAGTTCTTTAAGCGTTATTCTGTCATATTTCCTCAGAATCTTCTCTTCCACCTCAGAACTAGCTGAACTGCGTCGCCTCACGCAGCATGACCCTCCAATACTGACCGGTCCAATCAGCTTGTACACTAAACTTTAGCTCTGCACCTCAAACGGATGCAAAGATAAGAAACGTTTTATTATATCGCTTATATGGGGGCAGGGCATCGCGCTTTTCAATTTTGACCAAACTTAATACAAATATTTCCCCCCGATAGCATTGACATGCATTAGAAACTTTATCTCTGTACCACAAGTGGAGGCAAACAGTTAACAAATTTTGTTTACTGCTTATATGAGATTTGGAACATCACCTCCACCGATTTCAACAGAAAGTAGTCTATGTTCTTTTCCAACGTTCCATCTATTTCTATACCAAAATTCATGCAAATAAGTTTAGTGGTTAAGGTGTGATGCGCGCACAAACCTTTGAAAAAAATAATTTATCTGCGATTTATTATTTGAACGTAAATTCTCTAAAAAAATAAGAGTATTATGTATCGTTAGACCTATAAAATGGGATGCTACTAAATAACCAAAATAACTCGACCCAGAAACCAATTATGGTTCTTCTTGTGACTCTCCATTTTTGCAAATTCCTTTGGTTCATGGAGTTTAGATTTTGCTTCTACAAACATCTATTAATGGGAATATTCTAAAGAGTCTTCATATGGAGAGCAAAGGCTGTGCCCATGGTGAAGCCTTTATTCTGATTCGCGGTCTGTGTGAGAAATTAGTTGTTCGTAAGCGAAGCCATTCGAATGGTGGCGTTGGAACTACAGTATCACTATATGATAGCTCGCTGTCTGGAGTCGCACCAGAGGGTTCTCTTATTCCACCACTTGTCTATCTATAATTTTTGTTCTAACCACGTACAGGCAGCATCACATTGCTGAACGAAATTATACTCCAATACGATTTTGATGGTTTAAGCTCTGTTTTGTCGTATTGCGGGCTCCTGGACCGTTTTCTGCCACGTATTTTTTCTGGATTACAGAGTTGAATAATATAATACTTGAATTTATAGCCTTTCAAAAGTCTTCCATTCAGTCCGCTAGGAGGTTGAGTACGCAAACCATTCGTGTTGTTATGTTCCCCCTTCGCGGGAGTTTGTTGCTCATCACTCATGAAGATTTTAATATTTCATTTTTTCTATTTCAATCTTCCCAATTAGCTTCGCATTTATATACAGCACACAAGCCCAAAAACTTTGTTCGTCACAGAAAATAATAATTTCAACATCGTCTCCAATGAATACATCAGTATCTCCAATAATTTCAGGAGCAGAAAATAATGATTTCAACATTGTCTCCAATGATTACATCAGTATCTCCAATAATTTCAGGAGCATCTCCCATGATTTAACATCATCTCCAATGATTTTAGAATCGTGGCAAATGATTTCAGCATCATCTCATTTCCAATAATTTAAGCATCATATCCAATGATTTAAGTATCATCTCCAAGGATTTATGCATAAACTCCAATGATTTCTGCATCATCTCCAATGATTTCAACATTTCCAATGATACATTATCTTGATTCAGCTTCATCTCCAATAGATTCATTATCATCTCCAATAATTTCAGCATTTTCAAGGATACGTCATCTTATTTCAGCATCATCTCCAATGATTTCAACATCATCTCCAATAATTTCAGCGTCTCCAATGATACATCATCTTATTTCAGCATCATCTCCAATGATTTCAACATCATCTCCAATAATTTCAGCATCTCCAATGATACATCATTTTAGTTCAGCATCATCTCCAATAATTTATTTCATCTCCAATAATTTCAGCATCATCTCCAAAAATGTCCAAGAAGTTAAAGTGATGTATAATCATTAGGCAACCACTACTGCTGCTGAGCATATTGCTTCTCGGTTTGGAGATATTCTGCAAAGCATTAATCAACTCATAGGAAATACATTCTGCGCTATAAGGCCCCATTCCGACTGAGAATTAATGTTCCATGTGAAAGTTCTGCCATCAAAGAGGGAGTTTACCAGAAGAATAATTCAGACAACTTCTGTTGCTTTTGGCATTGTTCCACATAGATCAATGATTCCAATTCTTCATCTTAAAGCAAGTTCGCCGTAAACTTTCAATCGGCCGTACTTTTCTTTATATTTAAGTAATGAAGAAGAACATCCCGAAATGCTATGCTGCTAAAAATTTAAAACATTTTATAGATTCATCTGAATGAAGACTGAAGACTGCACAGAATAAATGTCTATGATTCAATTCGACGAATAAATCAGCAAATCTTCAATATTCTCAAAAGGTGAGTCGTGCTCGATCGCAGTTTTAAGATCCAAGGGATTCCCATAGGCTTAGGAAGCCACAATATAGCACAAACAATATCGCTATCTCTCTCATGCTTACAGTTTCTTAGCAACTGGGAGCTACGCATGATGCACGTTGCTTTCTACAATTATTTTAGCATGGTGATGAGATATTTGCGCTCGCATGGAATGACTGTCTGACGTGAAACTCTTTCTCTCCCTCAATTCAGATTCATTTTTTCAACTAAATTGATTCATTTTTTCAACTAAAAATAGCTAAAAGCGAGCATTTTGACATTTATGCAAATATTAATCAAAGACAATTGTTGCTCAATCAACATCTCAACATAATTTTTTTTATAACAACAAACAAATTCCATTGAACTGCAAACAATCAAAGCAATTTCAAGCCGAGGCTGGCTTTTGAAGTTAAAACAAATGTCGCGACAAAAAAAAAAAAAAAACTTCAATGACTCTGACGACTTGTCGTGGTCTATTGCGTATAATTTTCTGCCGCTGTTGATTATTATTAACATATCGACAGAGTTCAATTAATTGACAATCAATCATTTTTAATGAAACAACATAGCAGCACCAGCCAAGAGATTGAGCCAAGCCAAACGATTGACACTATCTAAGCTCGGCGATCGACGACAATGAAAGAAAATGAAACGCGAAACCGGCCAAGAAAGTCGACACAGCACTAAAGTTAACTAAAAAAATAAAAAAAAGATACAAACGAGTCAAAGTAATCCAAGACTGGCTACAATTGCGCTTCGAGTAGAAATGTATTCTCGCAGCAAGTTGTAATGTAGTCATTTGGTTTGCTTTTCATTTTATTGCGAAGCAGAAGTTGAAGACGAGTTTTCCAACGCGCCACAAAGCTACATAAAATGGGTGTCTGTGTGAAGTTGAAATTCAGCTTTGTTACCAGCTTCAATTGGGAGGCAGGCTGCTAGTCTTAAGAATTACAACCACTTGAAGCGTCGTCAATCAATGTGCACCGGTTTTACCTGGAGCAGTTGCCATGAAGGCCTGGTAAAAGCAGTTCTCCTGCACAGCACACACAAAGCATCAAAGAACAAGTTGAGATAGTTGGTAGAAGCAGAAAAAAGAAAGAAAAAAAAACACAAAACATAATTTAAACAAATTTATTTGAAGTTGCAATTTAGTTGCAGCAACGCTTGTGGCAAGCAAGTCATGCAGTTTGTTGGAAACTGGCGGCAGCGAATGCATTTTATAATTAAATTGTTGCAACACAACGGCGTCGGCGACGGCGGCGGCGGCGGTATAAACTCTGTTTGCTCAATATGATGAGCGGCTCAAAAATTAATTTGCTGCTTGCATATTTTCAACGCACACCCCGCTTCTCTTCTTTCGCTTTCACGCAACACAATTTATGCTAATATGAGCAAAAGTTCATCATTTCGTCTGATTACATATTAATATGCGAGAAATTGTATCTCATGGATACATCACGCATTGCCATGGTTGCAACTGTATACTGTATACATGCGCTTATAATGCTAAGCCGTGTGTGTACCCTTTTTCAATGCAGCCGCTTCTGTTTCTGTTCAGTTCAGTTCAGTTCAGGCTGCCACAAGCTTATTAATTAGCGCGCCATGCTACAGCAATGTATCTAAGTATCTGCTTGCTGCTGTTGCATCCAACTAATGGTTAATGTTTTGACTACGCATACTTTTTTTCATGCTTTCGCTTAAGTAGGAAATTCTGTTAATCTAAACCTGAGCATTCATTTAAATTGCAAAATTTTATTTAAAAATTTTTAATGCGATCTAAAATTTGTTAAGCTTGTGGTAAGCAGCTAAACTGCTCTTTTTGCTTTGGCAATTTTAAAGCGAATTTAATTTAGATTTGTAATAAAGCGAGCGTAATTTTGAAAGTATTCAAGCACCTGTCGGATGGTCATGGTACTATGTACTATTTAAACTATTAAAAGATTATGCTAAAAGTTTTGTGGCATCTGCAAGGACATGAAACGCAAATAGGTTCACAGAAAACCCAGGTGGGTGCTTCAAGTTCGTCATACAAAATGAATATAAATTTGGTATTTTCCCTTTAACTTTTAAAGATAATTTTTTTTTTCTGATAATTTTGGGAGCCAACATTAGGTTTTAATAGAAGGACTACATATAGCACAAAATTCATTCATTTGTCCTAACTATGGATAATGGTTAGGAATCGGGACTATAACCTCTAAGAGTGGTCTCGCCTGAAAACATATTATCAGTAGATCATGTCTGAGAGTGTTCTCTAATTTATTTGAACCCACTCTGTAGTAAGATTTAGTTCACTCATGATATAAAACCCTCAAATTCAATGTGGTACAGCATATGCCGAAGCATCGATTGTTAGAAGGTTATTTAGCCACAAGTATGTGGACTCTGGATACGTGCCCAACTCCAATTTAAACTTGACTTCTCGTGGCATTTTAACTCTGTCATGGGTGATCTACTTTTCCGACAATTCGTGGGACATGTTATAGATTCAGCAATTAAAACCACAAATGAACCAGAATCAGCTAGAATCCACGCCATCTAATACAATCCCATTCAAAAGGCCTGAGCATTCTAAAAATATTAACACTTCAATTCTTTAGTCCAATTCTTCTGGCCTTGAGCCTGACAGAACAGTTTTTGCCGCTTTTTAAACAGTAACTTCCGATTATAAATTTACTTTCCACCTTCAAGAACCTTGATGGAGCAAGCAGTAAAATATGCTAAGACTACAAACGGTTGAACTATAAACAGCGTTCGATCTAAGGAAAACTCCACAAGAGCACCATTCTCAAAGCAGATCCGCTGAACCAATGGTCAGCGAAAGCTACTTAAAGTATAGTATATAGTGAGCGCGCAGAGGCGCATTGGTATTCTCAACTGATCAAAAGGAACTACTGCAAGAAGATATTACTGATGTTACCATTGCGGAATATTTAAAGCTAGAGTTTTAGGGGTATATTACGAACTGGCTTCTCCTCGTCTGCGGGTATGCAGAAAGAGCTAACTGGGTCATAACTAACCTCAGCCAATCAAGGCCTATTAAAAAAGTAAAAATGCTACAGTCATCAGTTCACGACTTCGAAATAGCCTGTTACCTCTTTATACAGGCAGGCTCTAATGCAATATTGAAATAAGAAACAAAAATTTATATAAAGAACAAATAGCTGTATGATGCGAAATATAAAATCTCAAATTAGAAGTTTCTAGCTTCTATAGTTTCTGAGATCTCGTTGTTCACATGAACGAACGAAAGACAGACCGAAAGATGGGCAGGCGGATATAGCTTTATCGATTCGACTTTAGCTGCTGGTCAAGAATATATTTATACTTAGAGAACATGATACGCCTCCTTCTACCTATTACATCGATTATATTTGCACAAATTTAGTATAACTTAAGGGCAGGGTATAATAACCTTCGTAAATTATTGATTTTAGTAGAGATCACTTTGATATATTTCATAATGTCATTGTGATATTTTTGATATATCATTGTGATATTAAAAAAAAGATACATATCTATTTTTTTCTAAATGCTATGTAAAATTTCAATATTGATTTTAAAAATATCACGTTGATTTGTACGAAAATATGATGTTTTTGATATATCATTGTAAGTTTTTGTACAAAAAAAATACATAAATTTTTTTGGTTATAATAATGGTGTGAAAAATCTCAATATTAATATTAAAAAGATCATTTTGATAAGTACGAAAATATCATTGTGATATTTTATAAAATACAATTGTAATTTTTTTTTTGGGGACAAATACACTTTATTTTTTAACAAAAATATTATGGAAAATTTATTTTAATATGTATTACGAAATGTCAATTTGATATGTTCCAATATATCATTGTCATCTTTTTGATATATCATCCTGATCTCTTTGAAAAAATTACACTTATTTAATATCAAATTGATGTGAAAAATATTAAAATATATCAGAGCTCGCAAGAAGTGGTGCATCTTTGGCATGTATCAGAAAAAACCAATGAGCCAGAGACACAATGCGGAACTGTCTCAAAAATACACTCAAGCATCGGTTTTGCTAGACTTGCTCTTCGCTCAACCAAGGAGCGTTTTTGCTCGCTTTCTGTGCTCATGTGTACACTCAAGACACTTTACTTCGTAAAAATATCTAAGGCAACAACATATGCCAAACACCACAAAACAACAAAAGACACTTTGCTCGTTTGCTCAGTTACAAACTCTTAGTAGCTGAGCAACGACCGAGTCTACTTGATTTGAGCGGTCACTGTGAGACCGATTCGTGTGTACGCTCAACCTGGAACCCTTGAGCGAAAACACGAACGAAACGAAAACGACGTTTGTTGTTGAGTTAGTGAGCGATAGCGTTTCATTTTTTTGGTCTTTTTAGTGAGCAGACCGCGCAGAATAAATTAGTTGAGCATCATTTGCGAGCTCTGAATTATATAAATAAAGATCATTTTGATATATACGAAGGAATCATTGTGATCTTTTCGAACATTTAAGATTGAAGACTGTAAGATCAAAATGTCTTTCATAAAAAAAAAGTCATTTTGTTGTTTAAACCCGTCGATCTCTTTTCTTTGCGTAGATTATTTTAATTATTATCAAATCATATCTGGGAGACATATACAAAAAGTAAATGCATTCTCTTATGCTGTGATAAACACTTTTTTATTCAACTTTAGCAACTTAGGATGGTGTCATGCACACCTTATAACCTTTTATTGATATAATTCTTACAAACGAACTAGGATCGCCAGTGCTATAAAGCCCGTTAGACCTCAGCATTGCCAAGGCTCACTATTCAGTAAAAGCTAAGCCTGACCATTATATTATTGAAATTTGTTGAATGCACGAAAGTGTCGAAAAAATTGTGAACAAAACATTAAAAATTAAATTTTAGCTATTTTCTGGCTGAATGAAAACATAAAAAATAATATTTCTTTACGTATTCATTCATTCGTATGCATCTTATGCAAATAGCATTGGAGACAATACCTTATATGCACAATGAATAAGTAGAGTAGAAATATTTCGAAGAAGATTTTTGTTGGGCGTAGATTCCTTAATCAATAATAGTATCAGTTTTCAAACGCTATTAAAATCTTGAAGAAATTCCAAACCGTTGGTTTTTAATTTATTCCTTAAAGTCGGAAGTCGCAAATGGAAAATATCTATATATAACGTGGACGTCGACATGGACATGGACTCGATGCATCTTCTGTTAATAAACTCTTCAACAAATTATTATGTAGAGGCGGAAGTTTTCGGAGTTCTAAAGAGATACATAAAGTACTTTTATTTTTATTGTATGACATTCTGGTATTCAGCATGTGAAAGAGCGCTTCAAACTTCATCCGAAGCGGCAAAGAAGTAGAAAATGGTTTCTGAACACCTATGCTCTCTTTTCATATATCAGGTCACATAAGAACTTGTAATTTTTTTCATGCCGCAAAGATGTATATTAAAGTTTGAAAGCCTTCTTAATGAAGTAGACAACACATCAACAACACATTACTGGTTTTAATAATTTTTTGCAATTTGGTTTTACTTTAAACAGAAAACTTTGTTAATATAAAAAGGCTAAACAATTTTGTATGAGCTATAGTGGAACTCCTTGAGCGTAGCATTAAGAAGTTTCACTTAAAATTCATGCATATGCGGTAGCTGACTCCATGCTGTAGCTGATTCGTAAAACTTCGTTTAAAAGCTTCTAGATTTTATTGAATTCCTCCAGATTTTAACAAATTTCATTGGAATACTAAAAATTTGTTAATATTTCGAGAGACTTTATATATTTATATTTAATGCGAAACTTTGCTAATTTTATTTCTTCAAAATTGTGAGCTTCTTCAGAATTCCTTTGAAATACAAAAAATCCTAATAGCTGCTGCTGAAGTATTTTAAAATTGATCATGTTTGGCAATTTCTAAACTTGAAGAAGTTTTCTGCAAACTGGATAGAATATTTTTTTTTTAAATTTATTTCCACAAAACTATTTTTATAAGAATTATCCCGAAATCGATATCTAGAAAATAATAAAATCGAATATTCAGCAACATTCTTGAAATTTAAAGATTTCCAGACACGTCCATGTGTCTTGGTATGAACAAAAAAAAACTTGGAGACTATAAAAGATAAAGGCTTCATGTTTGAATATTTAATTTAGCCCATATTGATTGTATTAAGTCCTCTCTAAACAATAGCACCCACACAAATGCGCACCTCGTTTCTAAGTTTTTGAATGGAAAAATGTTTGTTGTTCTTGATATTTTAGTTAAAAATGACAAATTTAGTGTAACTTACTTAAATTCAAATAAAATATTCAATAAAGGTCCATATTGAATCAGTAGAAGCGGTAGCCTCCTACAAATCTGTCACCCTTCGGGAAGTTTTGTAAGAAAAACATTTTATTATGGCTTAGTTCACCTTGAAACAACATTTTGCAACATTTGGTGTATATATTCCACATGAATACAATAAAGATTCAAATGTGGGTAGAGGATATTTCCAAATCGAGGACACTCGAATGCAGCGTGATATCTTATTTTTATTTTACAAGAAGCACAAAGTGTGAAATGTGACTATCAAGTTTTAGTAGAAACTTTATAATGTTGTTGCAGAAGTTTTCGGAGTTCTAAGAAGGTACGTGAAGTACTTTTATTCCTGATCAGCTTGTTCAGACGATTTGTTTAAGCTCCATCCGTCTGTCTGTTCTTCAGAATATTAATATAGACCCCTTTTATCAATTTTTAAAATATTTAGCTGAAGAAGTCATATCTTCATATTATGGGCCTAAGCCTAAATTCGTGCAAGGAGCAATCTTTTTGGGTAGCACCAATACAAACCCTATACACTCTTAAAAATGTGTGTATTAAAATTTTATGTAAAAGGTATCAAAGCTTCGCTGTCAATAAAATTTAAATTGCTTTCTAATTTTCATAACATTGAACGAATAACACCTTAAAAAAAATAAAATCTGCTACTGTTACGAATCATTTCCTACATGCAGCTATAAACTTCTACATTATGTAAAAATCCATTGCTATACATTTCAAATTATATTGCTCTAAATAAACCTAAACCTAACTCAAGTTTATGGCTTAATCCATATTTATATTTGATATATAAAGGTACAAAGACATTTGTTTTTATTTCGAACCGAAAAACATTTTAAATAAACCCGCGTCGGCATTCTAATAAAACAAAACAATCTTAACTCAATACAAAAACGAACGAGACACAACCATAACAATAAATTGACTACCGGCATACACAATTTCGCTTAATTTTTAATATTCCCACCCATGCCATGCCAGGCCGAGTCAAGTCAAGCCAAGCCATCCGGAATACACTAACTACTCGAACTGAGTAGCTACTCGGTCAGCGCTACCAAAAGCGAAATGGAGGCGAGTTGTCTATACTCCCATACAAACAAACAAACAAACATGTGTACAGCCACGCCGCGTAGAAAATCCTATACACCAAACAAACGAGTCGAATCGCCTCGTACGGGATGATCTATGGCGCATGTACTCAAGATTTATGTTTTCATACATGAATTCGAATAATTTAAGCAGCGCGTATGTATTTCACTGGTATACATTTTTTTGCTCCTTTGTTAAAATAAAAATAAAAATAAAAAAGAAAATAAAGTTATGCCATATAAAAAATATCAGACAGAGAGACACAACATAAGCGCAAGTGAAGAAAATAAGTAGTTATAAAATACAATAAAACTTTATAGGCAAAAAAATCTCGTATATAAATTTATTGCCCAAGCACAGGAAGCCAAATGTACAAACGATCGAAGCAAGGCAGGACAGATAGACAGTCGGACGGAAGGAAGGAAGGAAGAAAAAATGGCAGACAGAACAGTAGCCTAGCATAACGTGAATGCGGGCTGAGTTAGGTTGGCAGGACAGTCTTCCACCCAGCCTAGTACGAGTAGTTGAATGAATGATTTTCCACTTTTCGCTTTTCTCTTTTTTAGAATTTAATTGGACTTTATTGTTTTTTGCAATCGCAAAGAATCGAAATCAATGCCGCCATATATCAAAATGTGCTAAAGTTGGTGTAAACTAAGCAAGAGATAAGGTTTTGAACTGTGTTTGAAGTTCAAATACGAGTGTTGGTTGAAAGGTCTGCGATGCCAGATATTTGAAAAATTAATTAATGAAAGCAGCCTCAACGAATATTTAAAAAAAAATCTGTACTTGAACGATATTTGGCATAGTATAAACCTACATTAAGTAGTAAATAATTAAATAAATTAAAAATCTGTAAAAAAAACAGCTGATTTGGAACAGGTTTTATGAGCAATTAAACTTGATATTTTTTATTTATGGATAAAGATTTTTGAGAAATATACCAAACAATCTGTTAAATCATTGTTTTCTGCTGAAAAATCACTGCTATTTTCTGTTAAAATTTGTTGAATCACTGTTATTTTCTATTAAAGGTTTCAATTAACAGAAAAAAGCAGTGATTTAACAGAAAAATATTTCCTGATGGAATTTTTAATGCCCAATTTTTATGTTTTCAAATGCGTCTTTTAATGGGAATAGTTTCGAACAAAATTAACTGAAATTGGTATATTTTGCTAATACTCGTAGCACCCCAGAACACTTATATTTTTCCAGTACAAAATGTTTACTCATTAAATTTATATAGAACATACAATTCCATGGTCCATCCAATGGTACTTAATTAATTCAACAAATTCTTCTTACGGTTTTGAGTTCTGATCTGGCAGACTTAACAAATAATTTTTTATTGCAAGTTACAATTTTTCGTTCGAGCAATTTCAATCACAGTGAAAAATAACAGTTTAAAAATATTATCACTGCTGACATCTATCAAAACACTGTTTTTCTCTGTAAACTTACGGTTTTCTTTCTGTTGAATTTTTATTTTTGGTCTGGTATACTCAACATATGAACGGGTGAACTATATTTAAAATATTTTTTTTTTATGTGCAATTTCAGTATTTTAAAATAAATCTTATTTTCTGTTAAATCACTACTAAATTCTGTTGTCTCTACACTTTTTTGTAAAATAAATCTTATTTTCTGTTAAATCACTACTAAATTCTGTTAAGTCTCTACACTTTTCTGTAAAATAACTGTAACTTTCTGTTGGATTACTGCTTTGCTCTGTAAAAACAAAAAGTTAACAGAATATGTCAGTACTTTAACAGAGAATAGTAGTGGCTTAACATAAAATAGTAGTATATTAAAAAAAAAACTACTAAATGCTATTTTTCACTGTTATTGAAAATAATATTATTCTGTTTAACGCAAAAGTTTGAATTTCTTTTCCTTCATTTGTTATAGACTTATGAAAAGTTGTTAGTTTTCAAATTGTAATAAATGTAAAACTCATATCTCAATGGCAACCTATGGGACTGACAAGTATTGGACCACTCATGATACGCAGATTGGAACACCAAGGTATCAGTTTATATAAGCGTTATTTGTCATTGAAGTAAGACTTGAATCTTTATTAAATTGTTTAAAATTGTTTTAAAAATCGTCTTTTTTTCTGAAGAAAACGAATTCAAAATTTCAAGCCTTAAAGCAAGAAAATTAAAAGCTGCGACTCTGTAATTATGGACTTTTAAAAAAAAAATTGTTTTTGGGGCTGCTATTTTTAATGAATTTTTAAGATCTAATCACATTCCCAAACAAAATGTACGCCTCATTTTAGATTTTAGACACAAGTCGGAAATCAAGACAAATAATTACTGCGCCTCTAATCTCCATGCTTCTGGTGATAAATGATTGTCAAATTCTAATGCATTAAGTCCTAGGCTCTATAAAGCATAATATATCATATATAAATTATTTTTCAGCACAACGATTCGATCGAGACATGTCCATCTGGCTGCCTTTTATATATGTATATACATCTTACTGCCAGTCAGTTTGACGGTCTGTTGTTGCACAATTTTTCTTTGTAATATTTCGATATATTTGCCTAAATTTCTACAAATCAAATGTTTATGGATCCATGGAGTATCCATATCAACAAACCACGTTAAATTGTATACAAGTTCAAAGCCCATTTCGGAGTATTTTATACCGAAATCATTTTTATGTTTTGGATATCCACCATAATTTAAATAAAGTAGCTTCTTTGGAACGAATGTATCACATATATATATCATTAGTCATGCCTGTCAATTTTTAGTGGTTGGTGAGATGGAGTTATGAGTTTGAGTGAAAGTTTGCAATGCAAATGCGAAGAAGATCTCATAAAGCATATATTCTTGTTCATCACAACGAGATGCATCGAGGTAGATATGTCCTGCTAATCATTTGTCCAACTGTCTGTTTATATATGCAGCAAACATTATATATTTAAATAATTTATTGAGTTACAAATTTATCTTCATTTTATTCGTATTAAAAGTTGGGAGATATATTCTATAGTTTGCCTTGACTTGCCCCAAAAATAGTTTAAATATATTTTCTAAGCTTTCTTTGTAAAACAGTTTTTAGAAAGCAAAATTGTTGGAAGATCAATGCAAGATAGGAACAAATATTGTCAGTGAAAGGTATAAACAAATCGACCTCCTTGACTATAGCTATTAATTGTTTTGAATATATTTTAGCTACAACTAATCTGTTTGGTAATATGCAATAAAAGTCATTGGAATAAAATATTCACTAATAAAATTTTATAGATATATTTAATTAATTTTAAAGTTTGATATTAGTTAAAAATTCGTTAAAAGAAGCATTAAACTGTGAAAGGCTTGTGTTTGGTAATAAATAAAAATCGATGCATTCATTCACTTGTCATTAAATAGTTAAAACTTATAAGATACTTCTTTTAATTAATTAATTAACGCCTAACAGATACATTTAGACTTTGAATGAGTTGAATTAAAACGAGTTACATTTAATGATGAAAGCTTCTACATTCTATCAAACCATTAAAGAATAATAAGACACAGAAATGAAGTTAAAATTTGATAAAAAATTTAATGAATTAATTTGAATTAATAGAGATAAGCATTATTTCGATAAAAAGGCTTTCCATAATAATAATTCCAGAATAAAAATTGCTTCATTTATTTTCATGGAATAAGATATATAATAAAGCTTTAAACTCTTTCTTATATAAAGAATATCCGCTTAAATTGAAATTTTGATTTGATCTGCAACCTTCAAAGCTTCCAAACTACTTTCAATCAACCCACTTAACACTAAGTGAATAAAAAACTGCCAGCTGTATATTCAGTAATCTTTACTCCAGTCGGCGGCGGCATCCTAATGTAACTTTAGCATGTCGAAATGGTATCAAAATTAAGCCGAAAACCATTTGCTAAATACAAAGTGAAAAGCCGCACAGAAGACCGACCGACCGACCGACCAAATCAGTTGAATCAGATGCGGCAGCACGAAGTAACTAGCAGCGGCAGGATAGTCTAGAGTCTAGACAGACAGCCAGTTGAGCTGTGAATGAGATGAGATGCGATGATTTCATACATCGTTTATACGAAGCACCTCTCGCCTGCAATGTTAAAAGCGAAATTTGTCTGCATGATTTAGCAGAATTTTGCAATGAATCAAATGCGAACGGCGCCGTGGCTACGTCACTGCAACCCAGCGCCAAAGGAAGCTGTGGGAAACTGCACAAGCGGCAATGAGGTCGACTCGTTGAAAAAGAAAAGTCTTAAATAGAAATACTCCAACACTGCTACTTCTCCTTGATTAAATGTTAACTACACATTTTTCTGGCGCCCAACAAAATGCTGTTTCGCATGCGCGCATTCGTTAAAGTTTGTGAAAACATAAAAAAAATTATCTGAAAAAATGCTGTGCAAAGAAAAATTTGTAGTGAAAAGCGTGCAAAAGTTTTTCGCTTTTATTTTAATTGCCGTGAAAAACGGCCGCGTTCGAGCGTTAAAAATTAAATGCAAAAAATCGTATTTTTTTCAGCGGTTTTTTCTATTTTCTATTCTTTTCTGTTCTATCGCAATCAACGTCGCCAAGTTGGCATGTCCCATCCGTCCCACAGAACAGTCTCAGCGCAGCTGCGTCATTGTCATTGTTAGCAGCGCGAAATAAAAAACAAAATAAATAAAAATAAAAATTAAATAGGAAGTGATAGATAGATAGCTAGGAAGCAAGAAAGAAAGTGTAAAAGTATCAGAGATAAAAATTAAAATGCCATTTTGTTTTGCATGAAAGGCGAATGCCGCCATGGAGATACTTTTTGCACGCTATAAGGCAGTACATGGGAATCTTTATGGATACTTAATGATGAAAACGTTGCTCAAAAGCTAAATTGGCTTTAATGAATATTGAAATTAATGAAGAGTTGAGTAGAGAGTGCTGCAAATTGTCTATATATAGCTTTAACAGCTTATTTTCTAAGATGTTGCTTATTAATGAGTTGGTTTTTTTTGGTTTAAATGCAAAAATTTTCTATTTTAGTAATTTTAAATATGAATCTTTTTGAAGTTTTTCGAAGGGTTTACTGCTAAAAATCTTTTTTACATTTTTTTAATTAATCCAAAATTAATTAAACACATATAGAAAGAAAATAAGCTTTTCAAGACTATGTTAACAGCCCCAAAAGAAGTGAAACGTTCCGAAATAAACATCGAATCATTGCTGATATGGATAAAGTCGTCTCATTCGCGTAAATCTCATTGACAGCATTGTAGAACGACAATTTCTCCTAGAAGCAATAGGTATCAGGTGAGAATATTTTAGCACCTGCTAGACCTTACTGTAAGCAATACATGGCTGCTTTATAAACGTGCTAACAAAACAAATGGGTATTCCAAAAAAACTTTTGACTATAACTCAACCGATATTCGTCTCCATCTAGCAAGATCCTAACCAAACTAGACGCAACAGCGAATCACGGGAATACATTCTCATCCCTACAAAGTAAAATACTCACAAGGTACAAAAAGAAGATGTGCAATAAATGCCTAACCAAATGGTCAAGTAAGATTAATTTATATTTATTAGTTTCAAGAAAGAATGTGAGAAATAGAATATAACTGCCTGCGTGTGGCATTTGTATGAGGGAAAATTTGCTGCACCGACCAATCAGCCTTCTCCGTTCTCTATTTAAGCTGCTTGAGAGGCTTATTGTACTACGGCTTACCAGGCGTGTGGATCTTGGAGAAATCTTGACAATCCATAAATTGACTTGAGGGAAGGACACGGCGCTATTGAGCAGACTCACTGGGGTGGTGAAGCAAATCCTTAAGGAATTTGAAAACAAATAGTGCAACAGGCGTTTGATCATGTATGCCACATGGGACTAATCGCAAAAGTCAAGAGCCAGAAATCTATTTAGATCGTATCAGCGAAACCATTATTTCCACATAAAAGTGAGAGCTTCAATCTCCCTCCACCATACAGCTGGTGCAGCTGGTGTTCCACAAGGAAGCTTGTTTCACTTCTATATAACTTTTTCATCGCAGTTGTACCAATTCCTTTAGCCATCTCCAGAAGCAAATCATATGCGATTCGATTCATATGCGGACGATATTTGTTTTCTACACTCGGCTTCAAGTGTGTGTGAAACAGCTTCTGGTGTTCAGGCGTACTTTCAGCTGCTTTAGAGCAGGGCTCGCAGATGGAACATCAAACTGAACCCTAGAAAGGGTTCAGGTGCCAGATATCCTGCTAAACAATGTAAGTCTACAGGTTGACCAGAAGGTAAGGTATTTAGGCGCAATACTAGACAAGCGCCTAACGTTTAGATCGCTCATAAGCGCTACAATATCAAACTGCAGTTACAAGTTGGCGCGTCTAAACTGAATGCTGTGTAGCAGTTCTAAGCTGACCCTGATATGTATTGTTGTGACCACCTGGAGCTATGGGCTTCAGATTTTGGGACTGGTTACAGCGACGAAGCGACAGGCTGAGAGCCCACTTGAACGGGCTAAAGAACGCCAAATGTAAATACTTATAAAAAAAAAATATATAAAAAAAGAGTATTTAATAAATGCATAGCTTTATCTATTACATTGAGCGCGGCTATGTTAATTGTCCAGCCACCTGCCCTTTTATAGTCTATTATGCAGACTGATTCTGGACAATAAAATATTTTATAAAAAAAAAATATATTTACAGCAGTACTGGCTTGTCTAGGTAATTGGCTACTGACTGATTTACACGACCAAACTAACGCTTTAGACACGGCCAATGCAGAAAACTACATTAAAAGCATCACTTGGCTGGCCCAAACCTGGCTAATACGATCTAGTCACTGACTAAACACGACTGATGCGACTACATAGCTAGAAAAAAAGCTCATAGTTTCCCAAGTTATTTCCACACGGTCTAGTCAATGATTGATATCTGCTGATGCAGATTCGATCCTCTGCTAGTCACAGTCTGGTTCATGTTGTTGCAAAGAACATTTTCATTAAAAAATGGTATAGAATAATATATGTCTAGCTCAGTGGTAACTTGTCTAGACTCGACCGCTGACTAGTCATTGCTGGATCCGCAGTATTGCCGAATTTTTTAAACCTTTTACACCCAAAATATTATGTCATATAACCTTAAGAAAAAAATAATAATAAATCGTCTGAATTGTAAACACTCATAAGGCTATTATGAACAAGAAAGAACTCTGCTGTCGATTATGCTTGACTTGACTGAACCTCCTGTTAAACCTTTAATTGAAGAAGGAGTATTTTCCTATCTCGATTTATTGGAATTATTATAAGATAAATTTGGAGTTTTGAGCAAAACTCAAACACAGCAAAAATAATTTTACTACAAAACCGCACGCTCGCAAATCGATGAGGTGGGCATGGGGTTTAGGAACACACGCTCATGAAAGGTTCTTCCATGAACTATTAGCTGCACTATCGCAGCAGGCCTCTAAACTATCCTTCTACGGATAGTCGATTGGATTGGAGGGCAACGACGCCACAACGAAACTTTCTGGCCCATCCGTAAAATTAATAAAGACCCAATTGACCGCAGCCCTTGGGTTCCCGTAGATATAGGCGCCACTACAGAAATAGTGGCAGAGACAGATTTCTATGGAGACTACCGCTTCTTGTGGACCGATCAGGAGCTAAATAGAATATTTTCTTTAGAATGAACGTAAAATAGACCAAATTTGATATCACTAAAACTTTTCGTACAAAAACTTAGACTTAGGAGTAGTCTGGTGTAGTAAGAAAGTGACCCATGATGCCTCTGCCTACCTAATTTACAAAAATATTCTACTTTTCAACTTCGAAGTAGCTTTTGACGATGCTCAAGCTTTGTCTGAACGAGTTTTTGCGCCGTAGATAAAACACGGATCAATTAGAAGAAACTATACACAGGCAGACGGGTCTGTCGGCCAACAAGATCATGATGACAGATTTTATGGAATCCATATATCTTAATTTACATCAATTACATTAATAAATTGAACCATTTTAAGGACATTAAAAGGACCAAAGAAAGTTGTCTTCTTGATAATGCAATGAGGCAATATCTTAGACATTTTTTGTTTATTGTCCTGGGGGGCATAGAATTATGAAATATTGAAAGGTAATAGAATTTGGTTCACAACAAAACCAATGGGATATAATTTGGGCAGGTTTAGATAGTTTTTCATGCCAAGAAGAAGATCTTAACTTCACTTCTCTCTGTCCCTATCACTGCACTCAGATAAAATTTAATGCATAACGCTATAAATTGCTTCACCAACGACCATTATCTCCAGAATTTCATTTCCCTACTTTTAAAATGTTCCAAGTTTTCTTACTTACAACTG
This sequence comes from Leucophenga maculata, assembly GCA_035044805.1. NCBI lineage: Eukaryota > Metazoa > Arthropoda > Insecta > Diptera > Drosophilidae > Leucophenga > Leucophenga maculata. The sequence goes on from JAWNNP010000798.1 coordinate 689,083, forward strand.
GCTAACCACCAATAGTACAACTAAGAAGTATAACTCTTAACTATTTTCTTTATGTCACAGCATTTCTCTTCTCCACATTGTATGCACAGCTTCTGTAGAGTTCATGTGAGACATTGCTTAATCTAAAGGCATGTCTGCCTATAGTAAAATATTCGTTGGAAGCTTTCATAAAAGTCAAGATTGCAGTTCTTTTCGCCTTTGCTAGAGAATAGCTTCTTTTGTTATAGCACATTGATGGCAAATACTTTTGACAGAAGTGCATCAATGGTGACTTTATCTGAAAGTAAGTGGGTTACTGCCTCGTCTAGCAATTTTGGCTGCCTTAAAATATGTCCTAAAATCGTTAAGATACTTTTTTTATATGATTTGACTGAATGAGTCAAGTGTTTCAAGAATTACTTGTCTCATTGTTAGATAAACAGAATTGGACTGCCTCTGCTTAATATCTTAGGCTTAGTTTTCTATAAGATTAAGGAAGTCTTAGCATATCAAAGGGCAAATCAAGCAGATGCCAATTAAACTTTCAATCCTTTCTTTTTTTTGGTTTTTGTATGAAAAACTAATGATTTCTTATACACTTAAGCTTCAAATATATATTCCAATTTATCTTTCCACAAAATCTCTATTTGCCACTCATAAACAATTCAATTACAATGTAGGGCATTCAATTACCAAAGACTAAAATCAACGAAAAGGAAACTTTGCAGACAAAGCTGCGAAAATTAATATGCGCCAATTCACATTTTCACACTTGGCGGACAGCCAATACGCTTGCTCCTCAAGAGTATTAATATGGACAGCTATTGTGACTGACAGAGTTGCCAGCAGACAGCAGACATGTACAATAAAGACCTCCATAAAGCAATATACTCGAATAGGAGATACTGTTCAATGCAACTTTTGACGTTGACGTTAGATGTTGATGACTTTTGTGTGCTGTGTACGATGACGCAGAAAAAAATTAAAAGTCACTCAATTGAAATAATCGCATAACTTGAAAACTTTGGCAACGCTGCGACCGACCGACTTCAATGAAAAGCAACTGAGCCGGTGATGAATATGTCTGAGCTGTGAGTAGATCTATAAAACGCTTTTGTTCTCTGTACTCTAGTTAGGTATGCATCAGTAGGTTTTTTTCTTTGTTGAAAACCATGACGATGACATAAACTGCGGCGCCAGTTTAAATCGGCTTAAATTATAAAGTATGCCGCCGCCGCTGGCATTGTCGACAATCATGTATGTATACAGCGTTCTACATATATAATATATAATTATAAAGTTTTTTTTTTTTTTTATTACTTGTAAATTGCGCGTGGGTAGCGCTGCCAACTATGCAACAAGAACTGTCTAAGTTATTTGAATTTATTAAATTTCAGTGTATCACTTTTTGTGTGAAGCATATTTGACTTCCGCGCAGGCGAAAAAACTTCAAAAATTTCCTATTTCGCATGGCATTCCAAAATTCAGCGTAACTATTTCTGCTAAAACTTTGCTGTGTGCAAGTTTTTGTTAATTAATTTTCGTCATCAACATAAACAAACAGCACCTATGATGCTCTCTGCCTCCAAACTGAAGTGAAACTTTTTCAACTAATTAAATTATTTTGCAACTCGGGTTCAATGTCATTTTTATTAAGTGTAAAGCGAAAACGTTGAACTCATAGAAAGCGAATTTAAGCGCGTCAAAAGTTTATGACATGCCATATTCCGCAGACTTGACTTCGCTTGGCGACATTTAAGAAACTGGGAAACTGTGTGAGACCGCGTCAACATAAATTACTGGTGTAAAAAGCGCATAAGTGTGCAGCATAAATTAAGATAAATCACAAGAAAGAAAAGTGAAAATATGAGTAATTAAAATGTCGGGAAAATAAAAAAAAATGCTTGCTGATGCCGCCAGTAGCCAGCTTAAATTGCATGAAGTACGCTGTAGCGAGACCAGACAATGGTACGAATTATACGTATCTACTTGCTATATAAGCGCATAAAAGTATTTGCAAAGAATTTTTCACACAAAAGAGTTAATGAAAGGGAAAACTGACGGAAATAATGACTGGCGGAAAATTGTGTATAAAAATGCGCAGTCTGCGAAATAAAAATCTGCACAAGCGGAAGATAATTGCATTGGAGAAGAGCTGAAAAACTTTTGCTTTTATTAGAGAAACTAATACTTTTTTTTATTGGTTTATGGGATTAAATGCTTATTAATTGTTATGCAAAACAGTAGAAAAATTACAATATTTTATATAAAAATTTATTAAATAGAATTGAAATAAATTGTTTTTGTGTTTATACAAAAAATTTTAAGCTTGTTGAGTATAAGTTTCTAAGCAGTTATAGGCTCTTTCCACTGCCAAACATTTTCAACATTTTGGGTGAGTTTGAGTTCGTTTTGAGTTTTCGTTTAAAAAAAAAGTGTGGGTACGGTGGATGTGGCACACATTATGCTGCATATGAAAAATCTAATCTTAATTCGAAAACCTGAAGACTTTTCATTTGAATAAGGAATGCAAAAATATCATGATATAGGTCACATACCATCAGACCATGCTCTTTTGAACTGTGGAAATATAATTTTATAGCGCTTAGGCCTGAAATCCATAAACAATTCATTCATTTCTTCATTCAAATCATGAAAAATCCTTTGCTTTGCCTAATAATAATGCAAAATATTTCAAATCATTAAACACATCACCATCTGGACTCTACACATTTATCCAAAAATTAAACAGGCACACAAAATAATATTATTGATCTGTGCTCGAGGTCAAACCATAAATACTTTATATTTTTGGAGTCGCTGAACCCGAATCTGAATTCTTTTTAACCCGAAGGCATGGAGAAGAACTATTGTAGCTGAGTGGAGAACAGCATATTATACATGGAATCTCTTTTGGCGTCCATTAGGTCATCGAAGGCTAAGCAAAGATCAATTGAAGCTGAGTGAAGAACATCACATTTCCTATAGAACGTCATTTGGCGTGAATAAAGCCAACGAAGACTAGTAGAAAACCATTTGTAAGTGAGTGGAATACAGCAAATTTCACAAGAATCTTCAAGACATGTTGAAGAACAATTAAAGCTGGTACCTAACCTCATAAAACAAACCCAAAGCACGACCCGAAAATATTAAAATCAAGGAAAATTCAAATCTCAAGGGGTTATAAGGACAACTTTATGTTTTTCATATCGATTGTGTGTTATCTTCTTTCTTTCAACGACTTGTCATGAATCCACCTAGTATGAGTGGTTCCCCGTACATGCTGGATATATTGGGAAGTGTGCTACGACTTTTCATATACGCAAGTCCTAGCAGTATTGGATTACGTCTATGAGGGTCCCATTGGCGGTATTTTCCCCCACCTCTGAGCTAGAGTTGCTGTTTCTAGTCTTCTTTGAGTAAGCATTTCATTGGTAGCACTCGCATCCCTATTTTCTCACAGGCAAATCCACTGTCAGGGGATATATAAGACGGTAACTGATATTGGTTTCAACCTTAGATCCACTTAGATGGAATTGCTGGTAGAAAAGGTGATTTTTTTTTTGTCTCTCGAAGAATGAACTAACTCTCAGATGATTAATGATAGCCTCAGCTCGAAACAAGTTGGCATGTCTACCCAATATAGAAGAAGAATTATTTTTTTTTGTATGCTTGTGCCTGTAACTAAGGTAACTCCACGTGGTGACGATGGGCCACAGATCCATACTGGTAGAGTTACTGGGTAAACGGCATCATGCCATTATGGTAGGCACAAGTAAGAAGTATTTTATGACGCATTGTCTATGAAGCCCAGTACCGGCGGCTGGTTAAATTGGGAGAACGTGCACGCAGACGTCGTCATCAGGCAATCGTAGATCTGTATCAGTTGGCGACTTTGCTGTTAAGGAATATGAAGAAACAAGAAGTATTGACATACATATTGTATCTGGGACAGTTTTGTGCAAATAAACGAATGAAATAATGGTCGGAGACCCCTCAAAGTTACCCCCATTATGGTCAGAAGTGGTTGAGAACTCGATATAGCCATGTCCGTCTGTCCGTCCTTATGAAAGAAAAGATCTCGGAAACGGTAATACAATGGATAGAAACTTCCTTCTTTTTGCATTCAACTAGGACTTTGTCGAAATTTTATGAGTTTATATTAAAATTTTGTGGAAAATATGAATAATTTCTTCAGAAAAATGTGTGATATAAGCAAAATTATGTATCCTTCATATTTTGCTTATAAAGAAATTACTCCAGAAGTAGTTGAAGCTCTTTTTATTACATGCTCACCCGTTGGAATGAAAATAAAAGTAATGACGTTTTAACCTCAATTCAAAGTTGATTGTTACTTTTCCAATAAACAGATATTAGGATACTCAATGTAAGGACAAAGTCAAGAATATCTTATCGATTTGTGTCCTCTGTGGTGTCTGCAAAATGTTATTCAGAGACCATGACGGGACCCACTACACATAGTGATACAAGAAATTTGTGCCAAAACAAACAAAGTTAAAGTTCTTTGATCAAATGAGTTTGAATAATTTTGTCAGAACATGAGCCTTCCTTAAGATGTCTCTGATTATATGGCTGCGGAGCTAAAAAGAGCTGAATAATGCTTAAACAGGGAACATATTTAACTTTCTACAGTAATCGGCAGCAGAAATTCCTTAAATATTTTAACAAAGATGACAATTCAGCCTAAGATATTAACTTCATGGTGCCTGTTACTGATACAAGCTGCATACCTAGCAGATACTCTCCAGCCTGGAACCAGCTTGCGATGAAGTGACATCTACGAAAGATTATAATCCCTGAAATAGGACAGAGTGATGCATAGTTGCAATACTTTGCCCACATTTCGAAAAGCATTGACACAAACAAAATGAAAATTTTTTTTCTATGGAAGGTCACAAGAAGATTCATTCTGATGAGTAGCAAGCTAATGTCTTCCAGTCACATTTGGTCTTGGCTAATCGTCTCATGCCTTCAAGCTGAAGTATTGGCTACACAACGATCCCTCGTCTACACATTCCAAATGAACTCATTCCTGCACTGTCCAGAGACTCAATTAAAATAAATTCCCAGTGGAGGTTTCTTAATTCTATATTTAGTCCACATGACCGCGAAGCTATAGAGTAAACTCAAGTTCTACCTGATGATAGTATTCTGTCTTTAATTTTTAAAGATTCACTTCTGGGAATGTCAGATTGTCGCTTGGGTCGAACTCAAACTAACAACCACTTCCAACTACAGTTTATTTGATGCTGTTCTCATACCTGAAGGAGCGCTAATAAGTTCTAATAGAACGGGCGGGAATCTCCACACATCAGTCTATGGCATCCCACCCTTTACTCCATAAACACCGCAAATGCAATCCTGGTAGCGCTATCATCATCTCGACCTCACTATACATATACAAAATGCTGCTTGCATCATAAGCTGATGATGTCGTCGTACTCTCCTTTTCAGAATATGAGTATGTGGCAGCGGACCGATTGCTTGTGTTCGTACAAGATGTAGAGACATGGATCAAGAATTGGAACGTTAATTTCAACAGCGAAGAATTATCGAAAATTTGCTTCTTATTTGCAAATGAACTGCGCAGCAACAGACAAGTAATCGAAGTATCTGGGTATCTGCCTTCATACTAAAGAAGTACATCCGTCAACGGTCGAGAAGCGTAAGTCATGGCTTTTCAGCAAACTAAGTTAAATTTTTCCGATTTGACTACTGTTCTGAAACAGATCTATTTCTATTCTAACAGACAGACCATGCCAATTTCTGTTCCCATTAGGGAATTCAAATGTTGCAACTTCAGTCAATTTATTTACTAGAAAAATCAGAGCTTCCACCATTTTATCAAAATGAATAATGCCTGAAAAAAAATTAAAATACGTATTCCATAGGAAAATTTGTGCCCTAATTTTTGATTCAATAAATATTTTTATTGTAAAAAAAAATAGAGAAAACTATTGTCTACGACAAACCAAGAACCATGCTAGAACCAATGCCACAACCGTGCTTTAAGTGTTAAACTCAACTTTGACAACACCGTAAAGTAGAAGGTGGGTCTTAATGGAGTCTAGAACTAGAATTAGAGGGAAGATTAAAAAGCAGAATATCTAATTTCAAGTTTACATAGACTGTCATACAAAATAATTGCATAAAAAATTTAACATTGGGTGATGGGTATATATGGCACTTCCCTAAGAAGTGGAATTATGTAACCTGGTCTATGAAAAGGGGGCTTAGGCGTCAAAAAATAATTTTCCACTATTTTCCCCTGATTCGGATAGAGTTTGAGATGCTCTTTTATATATTTTTTGCACACGTAAGTTCCATTTTCATAGACCAGGTCACATATATGTTAATTTTTTATCCACAGAAAGCCACAGTTTAGATGACTACAAAAGAAAAAGTGGGCGGTGAATTTCTATGGGTTCCATATTTTCTAGTTAAGACTCATGTTCAGCAAGAGACATAAGTACTTTACCCAATTTCAGAACGATAACTTCGAAACGGAGGAACTAGTTTTGATTCAATCATATCATATCTACTTCGCTGCATCTCATCGAGCAGATTTTTCTCCAATGCATCTTTAACTCATGTGAAGCTTATAGGAAAAAATCGATTTTAGAATGAAAACTCTTTCATTTAATGTGTATTCATATGTGAGTACATTTCCACGCTCAACGAAGTTTTGTGCACATCATGTAGAAAAAAGAAAAAAAATCTTAGCAAAAATTTCAATCATTCCGTGTAGTACTTCTAGTTCTACTAAATAACCAAGCCGAGAATTTACAAACGCTTCTGTCTGTCTGTTGTTGTTTTTGTTATTCAGTGCTGCAACATGGTATGCAAATTCCAACAAGATGCAAGTACATGGTAAGAATATTTCTGTATGCAATTTTTTTTTCTTGCGTGATGTGTTTTTATTTTCTTTTTTTTTTTTTATTTGTTATTTCGAGTGGCGATTTTTGGGTAGTTAACATTTTTGCCTGCATGCGGACTACTAACTCTCTTAGCTACATGCAACGAACGTGCACAGTTCTATTGTTCTAAAAGTATATTTTTTTTAGATACATTTCAACGCTGCTGAGGTAGTTTTGGGTAGGCTTGAAAACCATCGAAAAATATTCTTAGAAACAAAAAGCAAATTAAATGTTTAAAAATATTTTTTTTATTTTTTTTAAGTATTTTTCGAAACGATTTTTGCATGCTTGACTGTAGTATATAATGTTGCATGAATTTGTTGCGCAGCTTCGAAACAATAAACATTTTTCGAAGTTTTAAGTTTCGTTGGAAAAATATTTTCTACACGAAGATTTATTGATGCATTCAACATAGTTGTCTGTGCTGCTGTATCTGTTGCGTGGAGACCAATTTAGGTTTTGCTTTTAGAAATTTACGTTTTCGAGCATGGCTTGGCGAATACTTTTGTGAAATAATCATTAAATTGCTGATGGAATATTGAGTAGGGTATTTGCACGTATTTATTAAAAAGATTTAAAGTTCAGATTTGTACAATATTCGCTTTTTGAAAAGGCTTAAACATTCAAAGTTTAACAAACAAAATGGCAATTGAGTATGGAACTCTGTGTTGGATGTGACTGGCAAATAAAATATTTGTTTTATGTGATTGGCAAAAAATAAATATTATGATTATGTGAAAAATACAAAGCAGGAGAGCTCTTAAAAAGCATCTACCGCATGTCTCGCCAGTTTCTTATTCAGCAACGTAACCAAGAAGTGTGCAAGTTACGATTCTGGCAGATTTCACTGTACTTTATGCCAATTTGACCAATAGCAACTGTACATACATATAAAAACTTCTTCATCTGGAACATAATGGTTGACTTGATAACTTGAATTCTGCCTATCATAGATTTCTGTTGCATAAACGGATCAGGGAACTTGCGGGTCTTGTTGATACCAGAACCCAAAAGAAGTGGAATCTGCTTGCTGGGAGATTCAAATGCCAAAAAAGCATTGTTGGACTTGACCTGAAGAAACTCCATCAGTTTTTTGTTCTTTCTAAGCTTTTTGACTGCCTCAGCATCCATGTACTCGACATTGTTTGCCTTATCCTCGTCGCAATGCTTTTTATCGCCAAAAATAAGCAACTTCATGTTGGGACGTGGAAGGTGTTACAAATTGACAATGTCAAAGAAAGGCTTTTAATTTTGGTGATTTTATTCTTCTTCAGACCTATTTACAGTTCCAGGAAGCTGCGCTTCTTTTTCAACGAACTCTCAAGCATATAAGCAATGCCCACATAAAGGGTGTAACGTGAAACTTTATATGAGAAATTCAATGCTTTACTAGGAAATAGGGATTTAATAATATCTAAAAGTGACATGACACACATTTTAATTCCAAAATTGTATAATACTAGCCATAAGCTATGGAGTAACTTCGTTGAAGTTCAAGAGATCTAAAGTTCCTCCTTGGTTCCTATTGGTAACAGTTCTTTTTGGAAACATCCCAATGGCATCATTCACCTTGATAGAGTTTTTTAATTTGATAAAAAGATTTGAAAGGGAAAATTTTTGCAACACAGAAATAAAAGAAAAATGTGTCTCGACACGATTCTGCTCCAAACCGATTTCTTCTATCTAAATATGGTGTATAACGAACTCCAAATCAAGCAACAGTTTTCTATGACCTGGAAAACTTCGGCGATCACAGTGATCCATAAGTCCAGAAAGATGATAAGATGGATCTCTGAATTGCCTTCATCCGATACTCTCGCATATTTTGGAGAGGGTATTTGCCATTAGATTAGCTGACATCACTGCTATCAAAGGCTTGGCTCATATATCCACCATTTCATTTAAGATGTTTCCACCAAAAATTTCGCGTTTCTTGTATTTTGCATCTATTGGAACACTGACTTCGTCTTGCTTACATACTGCAAACAGATGTTCGATTAGTTCGAATTCTGTTCGGATCTGGAAGCCTTAAACAATAAGGAGTATTGCAATGCTGCACCCCTGTTTACAGTCCAAGATAAAGGACAAACTGATGTGGCGTTTCTACCAGAAGGGCCATCAGTTTTAATGGTGCGCCAACGGCAGCGTCTATAGAACATTCCTATTGATACACTTCGCAGTTGGCTAATAAACATCTGATTATACTCTTTTGAAGGCTGGAGAAAGAAGTGGAACCTACAATTAAATAACGCCTGGCTTAACAATGCATGCTTCACTTTGAGTAGGAGTGTTCCACCCCGATATACACTCAACGTCATAACCTTCAGTAGTCCTCCAGGTGCAAATATCTTGCAATAATCTAAGATAAACTTCTTTAATAGACCAAATCGACAGAACAAGAATGCGTAAGCTCTTTAATAGTAGGAGAAGTCTCTGTAAGCATAAAATGGAGGATGGTATCGCTTATAGAAGTCCACATTAGTACGGAATGTTATAGATTGCTATTCACTTGGAAACGGCTCAAGCAGATCACAAAGTATATTCTAGGTGCATCCACTTATTGTTTTTGAGCAAAGTGTAAGCATGCTGGCACTTCCCCAAATTAAGGGTTGATGCGCTGTACGGGGGACCACCTCCGCCAAATAATTAAAATCAATGCAGAAAAAATTATGCTACGAATACTATTCTCCTACGTTGAGGACCTACGGAAACCTTTTCAGATTCACGATTTACAGACATATACCTGCATTGCTCGCACTCTCTACTATGATAAAGGAGCTATACTGTATGCCAAGTGAATGCATCTATTCGAAAATATGACACCTAGTTTTGGTTACAGCAGCCAAATCCATTCATAAAAGCGTGCATTCCGTGCAGAGCTACATGCTAATGTTTGAAATTTCACATTTCCTAGGTGGAGGATTTTTAAACAGTTTCACAAAAGCCTAAAAATGCTTCATAAATACTATTCACCATCGATTTCAATGATTAAGAAATATTTAACTGAGTTCCGTTGTGATCGTACCAGCACATGTGAAGTCGATCGTTCAGGTCGCTCAAAAGAGACCATCACGCCAGAAATCGTCAATATAATCCTTAGAGTGATATTGAACGAACGGGGAATGGAAATGCATGAGGTGGATGAGGCTGTAGGCAACTCAAGTAGTGGATTACATTACATATTCATGAAAATGGTATTCGTGGGATGGATGCCGCGTTTGCTGACATTCGACCATAAACGGAAGCGTGCGACCACTTCAAAACAATGTTTGGCAATGTTCATCCTCATTCCGAATGAATTTTGGAGACGTTTCGTTACTGTAGAAGAAACAAAGATCCAGCACACTATACAAGAGCCCAAGAAACAATCAAGACAGTGGTTTTCATCGGGTAAAGGAGCACCAAAGAAGACTAAGGTGGGTCTTTCGGTCAACAAGGTCAGGATCACAGTTTTGTTTTGGTATGTTTGCGATGTGATCCTCATCGATTATCTTAAAAATGTTAAAACGATCACCGGTGAATCGTATTCAGAACCTTTGGGGAGTTTCAATATTAGTGAAGAAAAAAGTGGTTTTCCATCAAAACATCGTGTATAGTCACCATGGTAAGAATTCATAAATTGGGCGACGAACTGCTCCTCCATTCAGCATATTTTCCAGATTTAGCGTGACTCTCCTGATTCCAAATTGGAAGGCGGTAAGAGATTTGTATCACATGAAAATGTCTTCACTGAAACAAACGCCTATTTTGAGAGACTTGAGACAATCCATTAATATGTTTGCCTCGTTGCAAACCTCTTACTGTGTTGTTTTTATGTGCTTCATATGTCGTGATGCGTCGATTATCGGATCGGGCACAAAGAGCCACCATGCCCACCGCTTGTTTAAAGACCTAAATTGCGAATATGTTAGTCAATACCAAGATATAGGTCTAGGCTGGCCTGAACCTATGTCTAAACTTCATAATCCATTTGCGGGTGTGGTTTGTAGAACGAATGATTGAACTTTTCCTCAAGCAAAATGCTTATTCATAAAATATCTGCTTTATTTTCTCAAACAACAAATAGCACACAATAAAAATTAATTGAATAAAGAAACACTTTGAATGTTCCAATCTTTTCTTCAACCAATAGGAAATTTCATGTTTATAACTGATCGAACCTCGAACTCTTTCGAACACAAAGTAAACATAAAACAATTATTTACTTTACGAACAACTTGAAATAGCCTTTCAAACAAGTTTCTTGTTTTCAGAACAATTCGATGGCATTGTTTGCATGTCAGTGGCTGAAGTGCACTCAGGGTTCAAGTGGTTTGCATGCAATGCATTGAACAAGGCAGCTTGCTTCGACATGCATAATGTCAACGATTAGACAATGCAGCAGCGTGAACTTTAAAACATTAAACCGCAAATGTAAAGGTTATTAGTACGTCGCCATGGGTAATTAAAAAAAAACAAAAAACTACAAAAAAAATAACAATTAAAGGTGAAGGTTATATTATGTCATACACACGCTTCTCACGATTTGCTTCGATGTTGTCGATTGAAATAGTAATTCGCAGAAAATCTATTAAAACCGAAACCGGCAGACAGACGGACATAAAACAGAAACTTCTAAACAAATAAAAATTTCACACATGCAGCGAAATAATAAAAAAAAGATACGTAAACTTCTAAAAAGATTTACCGCGAGTTCACTCGTTCGCTTTTATACATTTCTGCTCTATATATACTATATGTAGATATAAAAATGTTAAATTAGAAGAAATGAACTAATCATCAGCTGCACATCTTCACATCTTCAAAGTCATTTCAGACGTTTTGTATCTAGATTGACTCGCACAGATAGCTCTATAAAACGGCAAACGTCTGCGAATGAGCATTTCCTCATTTTGTAGCGTATGAAAAAATGAAAAAAAAAAAAAATAGATCATTGCGCGAATGGTTTCTTAGAAAAATTATAGCGGCTTGCTTCAAATAGAAATTGCGGAATAGCATATTGAACTGTTTTGCATCTATGAGTGAGTGGCATTGAATGTGCTACAAATGTGCTGCATTGTAGCCGAAAAATTGCGAAATTATGGCAAACATTTAAATTATGGCACTTACTATAATTTTTTTGCTTTGATGTGTAGGTTTCAGCAAATTTTTATAGCAAAATTGTAAATAATTTTAGTTGTTAGCTACTGCAGAATAGAAATTTTTGTAATAAAAATGTTTGAAAATGCTTACAATTATTCTGTATAGCTTTTAGAACTTGCTATAATTTTATAGCAGCTCATTTTTAGATTTTAGTAACTCTAAAGTAACAGTTTATTTTTATAAATGACACGATATGTTTTAAATAACATGTTTTATAGTGTCTAAGACTTGCTATAATTTTATAGCAACTAATTTTCAGATTTAAGTAAATTTCCGACTAATTTTTAGATTTTAGTATCTGAATATACCAATTTTTAGTTAAAAATTACAAAAAGTATGTTAAGAATAGTTTTTTATACTGTCTAAGACTTGCTATAACTTTATAACAGCACATTTTCATTATTTAGTAACTCTAAAATGTTAATTTCTAGTAAAGAATGACATTTAGCAACTTTAAAATTTAAACTTCTAGTAAAGAATGACACGAAATGTACTAAATAACATGTTTTGTATTGTCTCTGACTTGCTATAATTTTATAGCAACTAAGTTTCAAATTTAAATAACTCTGAAGTACAAATTTTTAGCAAAAAATGCCATGTAGTATATAAATTATTGTATTTTATATTGTCTCAGGCTTACTATAATTTTATAGCAATGAATTTTTAGATTTAAGTAACTTTACAACCAATTTTCCGATTTAAATAATTTTAATATACCAACTTTTAGTTAAAAATGGCATAAAATAAAATTAGTTTCATGTTTTATAATACATATGTAAGACTTGCTATAATTTTATAATATTAAGGTTTTAGTATCATTAAACTACCAATTTTTAGTTAAAAATGGTAGAAAATATGTCAGGAATCATGTTTTATACTGTCTAAGACTTGCTATAATTTTTAAAATCATTAAGTTTCATGTATACTTGTATGTGTAAAATATTTAAACTTATATTGCCATGCTATAATTTGGGCAGTACCTCATTTTTGGATATTATTAACTTTTAAATTCCCAAAAAATCGGTATAATTTTATAGCAACTAGTTTTCAAATTTTAGTTATTCTTAATTTCCAATTTCTAATTAAAAAATGCAGAAACTATAATGAGTATCAGGCTTTATATTGAATAAGTCTTGCTAATTTTGAATTTTTAGTAGCTTTAAACGTCCAATTTTGAGTTAAAAAATTAAGAAAATATATTAAATACCATGCTTTATATTGAGTAAGACTTGCTATAATTTTATAGCAGCTAATTTTCAAATTTTAATATCTTCAAAACTTAAATTTCTGTTTAAAAATAATACGAAATGCATTTATTGCTTTGCTTTACATTGTCTTAGACATAATAAAAATTTTATAGCAACTATTTTCAAGTGACACGAAATAAGTCTAAGGTCTAAGATTTGCTATAATATTGAAGAAACAAATTTGTGACTGTTATTAACTCCATAATTAAAATAGTTACTTAAAAATGGCGTCAAATGTGCGAAGTAACTTGTTATATCTAGTCTGGGACTTGCTATAATTTTTAAAATTATTAAATTTCATATCAACGCCATTCATTATATGATATTTCTATAAATTAAAGTATCTTAGAATGTTTAGAATTACATCACTTATTGTTTAAGACTTGCTATAATTTGGATAGCCACTTGCTATAAAATTATACCAATTAATTATTATAAAATTCATTCAAATTAAATTTATTCTTAAGCGCACTGACAAATTTTGCACACTGTTTAAAAAGTGCCATAATTTAATTATATCATCTTACTATAATTTTATAGCATCATCAATTATGTTTGAAACATACCTGAAAAGATAGAAAATATACAAATTGATTAATTATTTGCAATATTAATGGTTATTTCTAATTATAGACTATTATAGCAAAGCAAAAAAAAAAAAATTATTTCATGCTATAAAAAAAACTGCTACTATAAACTCTATAAACATATGCTCTAAAAGTCTAAGGCTACTACTTGAAAACTCCATTTAATTGATAGCAGCAGAAAAAAAGAAAATGTTATACGCTGCAGATTTATTTACGAGCGTGCGCACGATTGTGCCGATAAAAGATACATTTCTTGTTTAACCGGGAGCAGTGTTTTTCAATTTAATGTTTTTTTTCCACTACTAATGATTGCATATATAGCTATATAGTCCAGCTATTTTTACTCCCTAAATGTACACCGATAAAAATCAAAATATTTGTGATAAGTAGCAACAAATACCAGATGCGAATTGAACGTTCGTTGTACAGATCAGCGGAACGATCAACTTCAAAAGCAACAAAAGCCGCGCGCGCGTATTTCAAATGACTTGATTAATGTGGCAACATCAATCAGTGGTGCGTTTGGAAACAAAACAAAAATAAATAAATTTAAAAAAAAAAACTCGCCTGAGAAATAAACAAGTTCGCCAAAGTTGATGAAGTTCGCGCTCGAATGTACACCCGCGCAGTTGTGACTTTGCTTTTGGACTTGTACTCGAAAAAAAACAAACCAACAAATCGTAAAACGTCAAACTAAATGAGTTCACATAAATCTGGCAACACTATTTCAAGCTAAAGCTTTTCTATGTGTGTCTGTGTGTGTACTGAACAATGGTCACAGTAGATCAGCGCGGCGTCAAGCTGGCAAGCAAATAAATTCAACTAAGCTCGAATGTATTAAACATGAACTACCCAGCAAACAAAATGTTGAGTGTAGAAGATTTGGTTGAAAATTGTTGAAGTTTTACTAATTATAGCGCGCTGAGATCATTAAGAAAAAATAATGCGGGTATTCACGTGCTACTGTATTGATGTATTAATGTGTTAAAATATTTAAAATAGGCCAAAATGCAGAGAAGTTAAAAAAAAATGTGTAGAAAATGTTAAAAAATATAAAATGGTTGAAGTTTAGTGATGAAATCAACGGTCACAGCGGAAGAGTGGAAGTTTTTATATGATAGAGTCACTGAAAGAGATCAACCGAACTTAGGAAAAACTTCTGCACAACTGTCTCACTGCATAACGCGATCATTCCTCAGCTGGACATAGCCCGCTAGCTAGATACGTTCTTGAATAGGAGACTCACTTGGCGTAAGCTCATAATCCAAACTGCTACAATTTGCTGCTATAAACTCCGGAAACTGAACTGGATCGTACAGCTCAGCAGTCAATTTAGGCTAAGCTATTAAGCTGGATATAAGGTATTTCCTTTTGGATTACAGCTACTGATACCAATGTGTATCTCATTCATAATATGCAGAAATTGCCCTACATCAGATCCTAAACGCTTTTTAGTACGTACATAAAGATGTCATATTCCGGAACCTGCAAATATTCTCGGTCCGCGGGCAGATCAAGCCGGTATGGTGAATAGATAAGTAGTCATGTCAACAGGCTTAAACTCACTTTGGCTACTAATACCTCAAGAAGGAAGATCAAGCACCTTAATGACTTTTGAGTTCACGGAGGCCTAACAGAACAAAGGCTCTATTTCTGAATCATTATTATCTATCTTATACTTATCATATATTCCGTTTATACGTTACATATCATGAAAAGTGTTTATACGTACAATTTTCATGATTTAAATTTTAATGAATTGTGAGTTAAGAGAATAGAGAAGTTTATTGAAGCATCGACACATCAACACATTTACATAGATCTAGGGATGTATTAATACTTGCTGTCCAAAATTTGCACTTCGATATTTAAGAAACTTATGGAATTTGTTTCTATCGATTTAATTAATTTGGTCAAATATGTAAAGGGCAACAGAAAAATAAGATCTAATGGGAAACTGTTCGCCCCTTACAAGTGAAAACCAAAAGAAAGCATAGTAGTGAACAGTTTTTTATTTAAAATTTTTTATTTTAAAAAAGAATAAAATGAGTAAATAGCTAAATGCTATTTCCAGTAATGAAATGGCACCTCATCGATTTTTTTCTCAGTTCATATATATAAACAGGAAATTTGGTGTAGATGGTAGCCAAGAGCATTTTTAATTACAATAAAAATTTAAATTTAGCAGATTGGGAAAAAATACTGTTCTTTTTTGTTAAATCACAACACATGTCTGTTAAACCACTATTTATTTCTGTTAATGTAAGCAGGTAACAGAAAATAACAGTAATTTAACAGCGTAGAGCGGTGGTTTAACAGAAATGTGCAATGATATATTTTACTATGATTTAAAATAATATATTTTACTCAAGCCTACTCAAGTATACCGTTCACTTTAAGCGATGTTCACATATAAAACCTCTACCCACTTTAAATTTTTCAACTATTTTCTCTAAATCATACTTGTAAGATATTGCGATTTGATATTATAAATGCTATACCTACTATTCCATGCTATCAAAGTGCATAAGTTCATAATGCAACTAACGAACAGTGATGGGTGAAATTACTAGTGCGTAGGTTGTCACTCGCCTACAGTCAAACTACAGAGTGGCTTTTCTTTTTGTTAAAATTTTCTTTTACTATTGTTCTGCTCTGCTATTGATATATATAAGCATTCTACGCTCTATAGAAACTACCAGTACACCTCACGAAAATGTTAACTGTGTAACTCGAAAAGTCCATGTAATGCAAAAACAAAAAAAAACGCTTGGTCAACGCTGCATGACCACGCTTGCTTAAAGCGTTGACTGATCAAATCAGCAGCAACGACGACGCAAATCACGAGCACTATAGCCTATAGTCAAGCACTACAGTCAGAGACAGTAGACAAAAGAGAAAAATTGGCTTGAAAAACCAAACAAAATCTTGAAGGTTTCTTTTTGT
The DNA here is from genome assembly GCA_035044805.1 of Leucophenga maculata. Taxonomy (NCBI): domain Eukaryota; kingdom Metazoa; phylum Arthropoda; class Insecta; order Diptera; family Drosophilidae; genus Leucophenga; species Leucophenga maculata. The sequence continues at coordinate 705,922 of JAWNNP010000798.1, forward strand.
TTTTGTTTTCATGCCATTACTACACAGCTACGCTCTCTTAGTCATGTTAAAGATCACGATCTTTGGCTAAAGAAAAGACCAAAAAAAAAACTAAAAAAAACATCATACAACGCTTTTGCTACACATTTTTTTTAAAAAAAATCAACAAACAAAAGACAAAAGACAAAAAGAATAAAAGCCAAATCAAGCATCACGCTTTTGATCTTGGCCAACAGAGAAAGAAACTACACACAGAAATGAAAAGAAATCTCAAAAGAAAAATCCAAACAGACAAGAGCCAACGTGTATCTCCATTGGCGAAAAAATTTGAATAAGTTCTTGTTGGAAGAGAAACAAAAATAAAGAAAAAAAAAAAAAAAATAAACAAATAAAAGACAAGTCTGACTTGTTTTCTCTATTTTAGGTACTACAGACAAAGGGAAGCTTGGTATTTTAATTTTGTTGAAGATTTTGTTACTTAGAAGGTGTAACAGAAAAATTAGAAACTTTACTGGTAGTGAAGAAAAAATTTTAAAAATTCTATGAAATTTGCGAAATCTAATACAAAATATGGAGGTTTTCTAGTGCATCATGGAGATACAATAATAAATTCCAAAAATATATACATACTTATTATTTAGAGGCAGGTGATTAGCTCCAAAATTTAATGTGAAAACTTCTTTGTTCTATGCCACATTTCGGTGTTAAAAAATTCGATACCAATAAGCCTAACCCAAAAAAAACATTGGCCCTGACATTCTCATTATGTCTGATAATGACAGACTAAGTAAATCTCTGCCAATAACCAAGAAGTGGTTCTACCCATTATTCTACTAAAATTTATCATTTGGGTGATGTGTTTACCCTTCGAGCTCTAATGGTTTAACGATCCATTAGATCGATCCAAAGAACCTTTAGAAAAAATTAACTCTATCTACACTTTATGGAAGCGCGACTATATCGGATTTAGGAGCACAATTTGTTATTCGTACAACCCAATGGTGTATTTTCTCTCTCATCTCTAAAATCCCGAAAGTCCAGTTTCCAAAAGAAGCTGAAATTATCAACAAGCTGAACTACTCCAGACCTTCTATCTAGCTTTAAAAACTTCAAAAAGAGGACTTAACAAAGTTTTCATTGGTCGGAAGAATTTTTTTTCGCTCAGGTTAAGTGGAATGAATTACTCTTAGCTCAAGAACTAATTTTTGGCTGTATACTACAATGCGCTATTTCAGTTTTCACAAATCTGGAACTCTACAGGATCAGAGGCGTTTCTTATAAAGTTTTGGAAAATTGAGGACATATTAGCTGCTCGACTTATCTCTATATATGATGTATTCTTCCAACCCTAAATACAAGCTAAAGCTGCACATTTTGCTGGAAATATAACGCAGTTATAGCTCCATTAAAAAGCGATATAAACAGCAAAGTTTTCTAGACATATATCATATTTTTATATTCAAAACTTCGAACTTTTATATCATGCCATACTTCCATACTTCCTCACTATTTCCAAACATCACCAAAGCGTATAAAACTTTCTTCTATACTTCAATTAAAATTTTGCTCTTCCTTTGATAAGTTTTTTTGTTCTTTCCTTCAGCTCTTAGTGTAGTTTGTATTTTTTTTTTGTTAAGATATTGTGATACTGTAGTACTTTGTTTTTGATACTTCTCCATTTTTTTGCACCCCAACTTCATGGTTCAACGTATTTTTTTTTTTTGTGTTCTTGTCGCCGTTTGTTGTTCTTCAATGTTGTACATTAGTTTGATCGTCTTTTAGTGCTTTTGTTTGTGCACATAAAATGGCTCGAGATTACTTTTTATGTTGTAAAAGTTGTACACAAAGTCAAAGTGAAAGAAAGATGTTATTTTTTTGGTTGGTAGTTCGTTGACTATATCTTCTATAAGTAATATAGCACAGCTAGAAAGGTAAGTTTTTTGAAAAATCATTTTTTTATAAATTGATTATGCAAATTGAGTTGCACGAACGGTCGGTCAAAGCATTTACTAAATTGTGGTTGCTTATTTTTTTTTTTAAAGCTTAAAGGTTAAACGTTGCCATTAAGCAGAACGAATTCAGTTGTATTTATTTTTTATTTATTTTTTTTTTTCTGTCTAAAATTTAGATATAACCGATTATAATCTTGTTGAAAATAATCACATTGCAAATGGCATGTTTTATGTATTAATTTAGAACTGAGCTTGCATAAAACTACTGAATTAGTATTCAATTTCAACACTGCATTTGCCAATTAGAATTATAGCATGTGACATTAAATATAATATTGTATTATGTGGCTGTTAATGCGTTCTGATGTAAGAGATTAGTTTTATGTAAATTTGCATTTGATTTATGTGAAATATGTCATAAAATTTGCATAAATTAAGCATTTGAGAAGAATGGCAGTTGAATTAATAATAGTCAGCTATGTTCATAAGCAGTTAGGTTTATTAGTTTATTAAACAAATAAGAATTCATATTATGGCAGACAGCACTGCACTTATTAAGAATTTGAATTTTTTATAGCACGTTTACAACACGTATTACTGATTTGACTGATTGTGCTATTTAATAGTTATTCATTTTAAATCAGATAAAATATGCTTCTTGTTATGGGTAGCTCAATATGAGTTACTTTTAGCTATAAGCTTGATTTTATATGCTATAATATTTATGTAAAAGATTATAGTCACAATTTTTATTAATTCGAGGACAGAATTAGTAAAATAAATATGAAATCAAATAAAAAAATATTTATTAGTTGAAATGTATTAAATATGGACTAGTAATGAACGATTTTTAGAAGTAAATCTACTTTAGCAACGTTTGAGTATAAAAAAGTGAAACGTAAAATATGAAACAATGCAAAAGGAGTACAGACTGTGAGCGAATTACGGAGGCAATTAAGTGAAGTTGTTGAAGAACACAGCAATCGACTTCGATTCACTGAGTGATTATTTCCCATCTGAACCCGTGTGACATATTTTATAGGAATTAATTTAAGATCCAACAAATTTGTTGATTCAAGTTAAAGTAAATCACAACAAAATGTTTTTCAAACAAAAACCTTAAAAATAATACAGATTTGAATCGGTGCAGCACTTCTAGTGGTCCGATATGTACCTATATAAAATATTTTTTTTTTGAGTTGAAGTAAGATACAACAAATTTCGAGTGTTTAGTTAAAAAGAACCCGTTAGAGAGGAATTTACCCTTTCATTGAATACTATTTATCTAAAGAGAGTATATGAAAGACTATATAACTTAATTTTAAGCATCTAGCTTTTATGGTCTCCAAGTTCTAGATGCTCATACGGAGAGTCAGACAGAAGGACATGTCTATATAGTTTCGACTTTTTGTGTTGAGTTTAAAGCTTTTAGTGCACCGATTTGACGTAAAATATACCAAATTTGGTATGTTTAGATAGATTACCAACAATAAAATATTTTTTTCAGTGTTTATAGTGAAACATAAACTTAAATATCTGCCTTAAGCTTAAAAATCGGACACGCAGAGCACCAACACATTTCGTGAAAAACTCCAAACTATTTAAAAACTGTTTTTCTCCTCAACATCAGTTAAAGACTCATCCAATGTTCCAAAGACATCACTCTATACTACATTTCGGTGCTATAAAAATTGTGCTTCTTAAAACCCGTACAAATTCTCCATTCAAGAGATGTGTTTATCCTTTCTAATTGATATATCGCCCCAAAGAACCTTCAGAAAAAAAAAATTTCTCTATTAAAATTATTAAATCAGACATAGGACGAAAATTTGTACTTCATAGATTGTTAACAAAAAAAAATTTTTTTTTTTCATACAAAAAAAAAAAAAAGGTTAGATTTATATGGCGGCTACCCTTTCCAAGGGTCCGATGGACCTATATGAAATATTTTAAATATTTTATGAAACTTCAAAGTCAGATAGACCAAGTTCTGCGTTTCTAAGCTATATTAAAAATAACAATAAACAATTTTCCACATAAAACCTAAGAAGAGTGGGTAGCTTTGTATGGTAAGTGGAGAGATATCACGCACAAAGTGACAGCGTATTTATGGCATTGGTTAACAAAAATTTAAAGAAACTAATATTAAGTTCTATTTTAAACGCGTTAAAACTTTTACCGAAACTTTTAATTCAATGAAGTGAAGTGTTTATGGTGAGGACTGTTTGTCTCGAGTGGTTAGAGCTGTTCAAGTAAAATCGAAAAGAAATTCAGTACTAAATCGCCAATGTAATATATAGAATAGGATTTAAAAAAGTCTACAAATTTAATTTATTGCATTTTAATGTTCAAAATAATTGTATGGAAGGTGTCTGCACGGTTGGGCAAAGGAGGCAATTAAGAAGTAGAAAGTGCGACCTTTGTAAATCATTGTACCCTAAACATAGTTTTATCTACAATATTTCTTCTTTTTATCAGGATACTTTTGTCTGGTTACGGTCAGAGCTGGACAGTCCCACAAAATATGCTCCGGGTTTTCGTCATCTTCTAGACAGAACCTGCAAGTACTGTCACTTCTATGAAGGCATTAAAGATTCAGGAATTGTTCGAGAACTCTAAAAGTAAAAAGTTATGCAAGCCATCTCCATCGTTCACAAGACCAAATCTTTTTGGACGTAAGTCGATGGTACGCTTTTGTGGGATCATTAAGGTCTACTATACGCTGTTGAAACCTAGCGAAACTAGCAATGCCAAGCTATTATTTTTTCTAGACAAAGAACCTCCGTAGATGTCATTAAGGTTCCAAAACTACTTAGAGGCGCTTACCCATGACCAATTTAATCACCAGACCTGGGCACTTCTGACCTCTGAAATTTTTTCCTGTGACTCAAAACCATAGAATTACAGCTTATACACCTGATATATATTCTTGATTAGCATCCAAAATTGAGTCGATATAGATATGTCTGTCTGTCTGTCTGTCTGTCTGAATTTATGAAAAAGCCATAATTCAAAAGCAGTATCGGCTCATGAGTCTAAGGGTGAGTGAAGACAAGACGAAGTACTTGGTGTCATCTCGCACTCCATAATCGCGTCTTGGACAGTCAGTGACGATGGAGAATTTCAACTTCTATGTTGTAGTAAACTTTGTCTGTCTTGGACCCCAGAATACCAGCTACAACAACGTCAGCCTGGAGAACAGGCGAAGCATCACGCTTGCAAACAGATGCTCTTTTGGGCAGAGCAAGCAAATCAGAAGTAACGCCCTCTCTCGAAAGACGAAAATAAAAATCTATAAGTCGCTGTTAATCCCGGTCCTATTGTATGGCGCAGAGGCATGAATCGTGATTGATGAAACAGACGTCAGACGTGTCAGAAAAAACAGCGTTGAAAGTCTTTGAGAGGAAGATTCTTTGCAGGGTTTTCGTTCCTATTAGAGTAGACGACCAGGCACGCGTTGGAATGACCAGGGCTGGAGAGATCTCTCCGTACTTGGCATTTAAAACGAGTGGTGCCAGCGCGTACAAGATTATGGAGGCTGGCGCGCTGTAAGTAAGTAACTAAAGTCGAGACGATATAGTTATCTGCGTTTGTCCGTCAGTCTGTCGTTGAAAGGTTTGAACAAAGAGATATCCGAAACTATAGGAGCTCTATTTTTAAAATTGAATTATTCTCTTAAGAGAATTCTTATTTATTCTAACTGACAAATTTAATCAATGTAAGTTCTCTATAGAATCTGATATATGTTATCACTATCAATGGATACTACTTGCTGCCATAATATCAAACAACTTAGCACTTACTACCAACTAATAGCATAAAAACCAAAATTGTTGAAATTAAATCTTTTATAGCAATACCATATAACCGCAATCTACCACATTTCCAAACTTCAAAGTTTTTATGGTAGATTTTATAAAATCCGAATAAAACTTGTCAATAATTTGTCGTTAGCAGATTTTTATCAAAACAGCTCAAATAAAAAAATAAAATTTACAAAAACCAACAACAAAAACAAAGAAAAAAATAATTCTATAAAATAGACGAAACCAAAACCATTGTCTCGCGTATAAACTTGATTAAGTGATAACTTCATATGCTAATATAGAGGCTTACCAGTCTAAGGCAATACAGACTTTGAATAGAAAAAATCTAATAATAAAAAAAAAAAAGAAAAAAAATCATTTGGTAACTAACTGCCTCACTTCAGATAGTTCTCGCTTTGAGCTGGAATAATTTATTGTAGTAATTAGATTTTTATGGCAACTTATAGCCTACGCGACTGACTGTTAAATCGTGAAAATAAAAGAGTAAAAAAAAAACAGCACAGAGTATAGGGGATATTTAAATACATAATAAATCAGGCAGCACGGTTTTATGTTGGAACACTAAAAAACATTTGTGACAGTTGCGATCAAATAAAGACTAAAGTGACTAAACAGCTGCCAGCCTCTTGGCTCTGACAGTTCCTCAAATAAGTCAAAATTCTGTTGTAAAAACGAGTGGGTTTACGTTGCGACACGAAAACTTTTAATATGCAAATGAAATGACAAAGAAGTAATAAAATATTTTTAAAAGCATACAATTTGCATGAAAGCAAGAAAGGAGAATATGAAGTTGGAGCGCGCAGCCCCTTAACATGATATAAGACAAAGTGTAAACAAGTAGGTATTGTACGCGCAATATGACAGCACTGTATATTTCTTATGGTACGCGTATTGCTGCTACTGGAAGCTACTTATTTGTGCCGTGCAATTTTATTACTTGTCAAAATATGACAAAATTTATAGCGACAAAACAATATTTTCACTGACAACCAAAGAAATGCACTCGAAAGGAAAGTGAGGAAGTAGAGAGGGAGAGGTTTAAAAATTTATATGAAAATATAACAAAACAGTTGAGTATGAAAAGTTTGGTAGAACCGAATCTTTAAGAGCCTACGTTACGAATGAATGAAATCTGAACTTAAAGCCACATGCGAGAAAGTCCAAACAAAAAATCTAAAGGATTTTGCGAAAAGTGGATGTAAAGACCAGACATTTTATACCCTTCTTTCTCAAAATGCTAATGTGATGGATAATTTTGCGATCGTGTTTAGCAGACAAAAGTAAATTAGAAACCACTCCGATAACAAACAGAGCGAAAAAAATTGTCTTTACCCCCACTTTTCCCCATTTTTTTTTAGGCCCTGTACCGAAGGTACAAAAGCCTATTGGTTTTGTGCAAATGTATGTAACAGATAGAAATAATGGTCGGAGACCCCCCAAAGTTACCACCATTATAGTCAGGAGTGATAGAGGAGTCGATATAGACATGCCCGTCTGTCCGTCTGGCCGTCCGTATGAACGAAAGGATCTCGGAAACGGTAATAGATAGAGACTTCGTGTTTTTTGCATTCGACTAGGACTGCTCCGGAATTTTACAAGTTTATTTTAAAATTTTGCCCCTCCCCCCTCTACCCCATAAAATCACCCCCAAGGCTAAAAATTTCTTCTGCACAAAAAAAATTGAGTATACCAGTATAAAGATGTCGTCCCTCTAAGCAAAAATCCAAAAAATCGGATAATAAATGACGATTTTATAAGCAATTGAATTTGAACGACCCCCCATTTCTTTTCATTCATATTCGCGCAGTGAGAAGTGGTCATGTGTTTGGTCATATGCTCGGGAAACATTTAATGTGTTTGTTAGGCGACCTGAACTGGTACAGGGCCTCTTACAGTCGGTTACGCCCGACTGAAATTTCCTTACTTGTTTTTTTTGGATCTTTCTTATATGGTCCTTAAAGTACACATGTGAAATTAATTTAAAACTTTCTGGATGTCTCTAGCACGTCAGGTTTTTGAGATTACCGAAGTCTAAGAGCCAACAATTTCGTTTCGATATAATAACTTTAAAAAGACGGGTACACCATTTTGAATCTGCCATTTGATTTTCGGAAATATTTTAAACCGCTTCAATTCAACAAGTTTTAACAAATGCATCCGAATTTTTTTTTCCCAAAATTATAACATTCCAGTGTCCAGTGCACTGGATACATAATCTCTATTACTAAACTTCGTTTCTGTCAAAAATCTTCCAAGAAACAAGTTCGCTTTGCATCTATCATTTTTTTTTTAGAAATTTTGATATCGAAATCTTTAACAGTGACCTATATAACCCCTTTATACTAAACTTTGATTTGATTGAATAGCTTTAAAATTGGAACATGGGAGCCTTGCATACGAAATTTTAGAGATTTGGCAAGCTTTTTGAAAAATTTTTTGACTGTCGCTGAAAGTTGTTCATCTGTAAAGTTGGCCTTAAAATGATGCAGAATTTAACAGAGTCGCATTTCTGCTTTAACCATTTGCATGATTTCCGATGATTCAACCCATCTACATCAGTGTATTCTTATTGTTTTTTAATACCACCCCATACTCATTTAGAAGTAGACAGAAATAATTTAAGCTATTAACAGAGCGGCATCGTCTGAGAAGCACAAAAGACCCTTAATATCTCAAGTACTTAATTTATTGGTATTAATATTTTATTTGAAAGGCTTGTGCGCAGAGAAGAGCTGCATACAGAACGGATGACGCTTGTCCAACTATGACCAGAGCTACAACGACTTAATGATCCTCAAAGACCCCCAAATGGTCCAAGTCGGTATGTTAACTCAATAGTAAGCAAAAAGATAAATCAATGCCGTTGCCACGACCCTCTTGGAACTGAACCTTTTCTGAAGTTATTGAAAATGATATCTTTAACTGAGTATCATTACAACTCATACTTCTTATTTTAATATCTCTTTGAAATAATTTGTTTTCTGCTCTGTATAACATTTTCAGAATTGTTTAGGTCTTACTCTGTCTTACATGTAGCGTTTGAAGGCATCTATAGGACAATAACTCGTCCTTCATGGATAGGTTTTTCATTGAGCTATTGTACAACTACAATCTAAACAATGTTCTCGGAGAATCCAGACAGAGTCATATTTAGTTTGCCGTCACACATGATACCTTACGGGAGAGTTCTTGACTAACCACTGTGGAACATGATATTATTTTCGAGGGTGTATGAAAGTGGAAAATTAAAAAAAAATCGCACATATTTGTTAGTCTGCATGAAACTTTTACGGCCAAATAATTTAACCGATTTTGACTAAACACAACTGAAAAATGATACATTTTATATAATTAAAGCCCAAAACTAATTTTCACAGCTCTGCCATAAAGCATAGCTTCTCCAAAATTCACCCAAATAGCGTTGCAAACTGCTTATAAAAAATTAGTAAACCACGCCACACAACATATGTGACTGTATGCAGCGCACAAAGTCAGCGCAACTTGAAAGCAATAACTAAACATAAATCATCTTTGTGCAGCCTGTTCCCAGAAAGGAAAATGACGCTCGAAAATATAAAGGAAAACAAAAAATAAATAAAATAAAAAAAGAAAAGAAAACTCGTTGTTAAAGTCATAAAACGGAATTAGTGTTTGAAATTTACGCATTTTTCCTTATAAATTTTCTTTGGCATATTTCCGTTGCGAATATTATTTGCCATTTCTTAAGACTTGACTCGCATATTTTTGTTTATTTTTATTAATCAATAAGGAAATGTTTGCCAGCCAACTACTTAGCTGAAAATGACGCTCGTCGCTCATTAGCTCGGCACAAAGTGGTAATTAATTTTCTTGGCTATACGCACAACTAACTAATTTTTTCACAACAAAGATACTTATTTATACATGTCTCACATATCTAAGACAAAATATTTTTTTCCGATGAACGTAGAAAAAAAAAACCTCATACATTAGAAGCAACCAAAGCGCAGCAATAAACAAAACACTTGAACATTTTTCCTAATGAATTTCCTCAATTTTCACCAGAAAGGAGAAGAAGAAGCCTACACACACACACACATTTAAATGTGCAGGAAAATTAGTTAATAAATCACACGTGCAAAATTGATGAGTTGCCATTTTGTATTGCGCTATGGCAGCAGGCAATTAAATATATTACGTCTATATATAAAGATGTATAAGTCCCGCTAGAGGAGGCTCCACTCTGTGCCTTCCATGAATCGGGACAGTGCTGTCTACTATTTACGAGTACTGTTGTACAACATACAGTGGCAACTACTTATTTTTTTTCCGTTTGGTCCATCATCTTGTATTTATGTATTACGAAATATGAAAATGATGTAATGACTTTTTGTCGAAGACTTCATTGGTGACCGGGCACAAACTATTGTGCAGGTGTTTTGCACGTTTCGCTGCTAATTAGTAAATGAAGAAAATATTGTTGTGTAGGATGATGTAAGACTTCTTCTGTGATTTCTTCATAATAATTTATTAAGGGAGAGAGAAAGAAATTGAATGCTTGCAATTGAATATTCATATTGAAGAGATGTAATAAACTTGGAATATTAATTAGAAAATTAATTAGAATTGCGATATCTTCAATGGAAAAAATACTGCAGGAATTTTTATTCATTGAATTATATATAATTGTGCCTTATATAATGTTCATTTAGTTGCTTATACCCTACACTTGTGCTCTTTGGGCATACATACTAAGTTTGTACAAATATTTGCAGTAGTCAAAAGTACTCATGACAAATTCTAAAACTTGTTTCATCGATTGTCCTTCCGTCCTTTGTATGCATGAATAAAAAGAACAAGGAGCGCATAAAATTTAGACACACAAAATATGGATTTTTAGTTTACAATAAAACGATATTGAAAGGCCATACAATATAGTTAAGATCAGTGCAGGTTGGTTCTGCCCGGTTCCTAATGGTGACAGTACTGCTAAGACATAATTCGAAATGTATATCACAATTGCAATTGCATTGCAGAGTTCTAATCAAACGAAGAACATAGGGGGTGAAGAAGAGGAAGCAATTCTTCGATAGAGTAGAAACGGTGACAAAATCATAACTTTTTGCCAACAAAAAAATATCTTTTGGCGTTGAGAAAAATGCATAACAAAAGGCAGCATCCACTTTACGACCTGACTGCAAATATCGTCATCAACGCCTTGGAGCCCTGACAGCTCATTAAATAACTTCCCATTTTATATTTCATTGATTGTAAATCCAATAAACTTCCCACATTTGGGCATGTATTTCCACGTTAATAATAAAATTATTTCCAAGACATGTTCAACGCGACTGTCCCATAAAAACTGTACTCTTTTGGCTATATTTTCGGCCCCGAACAGCCGTTTTTTTTCTTTTTCATTTCATCACGTCGACGATTGTTCCTATTGGGATATTGCGTTGCGAAAATTCCATGTTGCGGAGTATTTTGTATTGTGTAGCCATATTACTGGATCAAGTAAGCCCGGAAATCTAGATTTAAAGAACTTCCACAATGTCTCATGGTATCGGAATGAATTAATTAATTTCAGTGTGTCCGTGCTCAACTTTAAAGAATGAAGCTTCGTTGCGGCCAAATCATAAACTGCAACAAAAAATCACATGTGGTAGATGTATCGTTTTTTTCTAAGACCTTTTATTGATATATGTATAGAGCACCCTATGTGGTACTTTTGAATATTTACATACACACCGAGTTAGAAATGGGCCTCATTCAGAAGATGATTTTTAAAAAAAAATAATCTTCATCTTGCGCAAACGGTCTCTAGCCAGCGCATAGCTTTCGGTGTGATCAGAAATCAACAGCTATGGCCTATATTTTGCTTTATATAATTTGAGTTCAAAATTCGATGCTAAGAAGTCAATGACATAATAGATTTTGTTTGGCAACCTTGACAGAACGACAAGCTTGTTGACTCAGCGACAGTTTGATTCACAACAACCACATGAACAACACTTCGTGAACAACGCTTTAAGTTCTTCCTCGGTACATCAAGTGCAAGCCCAATTTAGGAAATTTTTTTTACTATATTGTGCAAAGTTCTCTCAGTTGCTGTGGCCAGAATTTTGGTGTGATACCATTCACAAAAGTCGGGGCGCTAGTTTTTGTAAAATTGTCACCTTCTTCCCTCGCTATCGTCGTGCAGTGTAATATTTTCATATAATCCAACACTCCGAGATATCGATATATGTTGTATCGCGATACATTAACGATATCGATACTTCGGCAGTGGAAAGTATCGATATCAATACATATTATATATATCGAAGATTTGCTGTGGTTTCTACTATATTTTCTACTTTCTCGTAATAAGTTTTGCACAACTGGTAGCTGAGAAAAGGCGGCTGAGTATGAACCTCAGTCGTAATCCTAGAGACAAGACAACTCTTAACCGTATAATCAAGAATTCATAAATCTTCTATGGGTTAAGAATACAAATCATTGCAAGTTGATCCCTTTCGATCTTTAACTTATGGCCAGCTACCAAGTGTCTAATTAAACTAGAAATTGATTGATCCAGTTAAGAGCACGAGTGTAGGCTACAAATGCTCGGGCAAGAACACAGCTGAAGAATTTTCATGCCATCTTGGGAGGATCATTACTCCTTTTAATACTTAATCTCAGGCAAGAACACAGTTGAAGCCTTTTCTAAGCATCTTGAAAGGGTCATCACTCCTTTTACTACCTGATATCAGGCAAGAACACAGTTGAAGCACAGTTTCTAAGCATCTTAGAAGGTTCATTACTGCTTTTAATACTTGATCTCCCAGCGGAAGATGTCCCTTGAATCTTCCCATTTCGGAAGTACACTCTAAAAGATTCAAGAGCTTAAAAAACAAAACAATTCTCCGAGCTATGATAATGAAGATGGGAAAGCTAATAAAGAGCTACCACTCAGCTTCTGACCATTGCGTTTTTTGAAAATTCTTTTTAATAGATGCCTACAATTTGGCTACTTCACTACTCTGTGAAAATGCGTTGAAGTTGTACTTATACCAAAACCGGGAAAGCCGGCACACGATGCAGCTCCCTATCAACCTATAAGCCCATTGACAATATTGTCCAATAATATTTGAAAAAGTGTTTGTGCGTAAAATATTGCCAGTACTTTAGAAATAAATGATAAATCTAGACCATCAGTAATGTAATCTACTTGTGGAGCGCACTCTAATGGCATTTTAAGAAGATTTTTACTGCTCAGTTGCATTCTTCCATGACAGACAAGCATTCGATCGAGTCTCTATACCAGTTTCTGCAGTCGTACTTGGAGTCGAGAAAGTTTTACGTTCGGTGCGGAGATGAATTCACTGAAATCCAACCTATAACGGCCAGTGTCTCTCAAAGTAGTATTCTGGGCGACACCGATTATCTTGTGATTTCCAGCACTGGCTCGGATATTTTGCAAGTGCAGCTTGATGTATACGGCCTATACCCTAAGTGAAATATATTGGTCAATCCTGCAAAGTCGTCGCACATTTTTTTTGCTCTAAGGAGAGGAAATTGTTCTCTTGTTACGCATAACAACAACAAAACAATTTCTGTTGTTGACAACGTATACTAGTAAACGATAGAACGCTTACTTGGTGACCCCGCATTCTGTCTAATCGTAAGAAACTTCACGACAAGTTAAGAAAAATGCATTGGCTGTTCGGAATATGGCACCGCATGAGGCTAAGAAATACGTTTTAAATTATTTTAAATCCTTGGGCCTATGTGTGCAGCTATTTTCGCTAATATTTGCTATGATGCAACCCATTTATGGTTGACATTCATTTTTATTATTATTAATAAATACAAATGTTTAACTTGAGGCACATTTCCAGCTGCTGATACCACAAATTTGAGGCACAATAAACATATATGTGTAGCCAAGTCAAGTCAAAAGTATCTGCAATTTATTAAACTGTTTTATTGAGTCATATTTCGGTTAGATTTTATTATCAAAAGACTTAAATAAAGATCGTATTGCAAGCATAATAAAAAGGAAGGAAATAGAAACAAGCCACACTAATACGAAATTATGTACTATAAAATAAGCTCAGCAAAGTCCAGTACAAATTATGAAGCCATTCAATACGGCATAAAAATCAGAATTATGATAATGAGCAAACGCCTACGCCTACAAATGCCAATAACCAAGACAAGAACAACAACAGAAACAACAACATTGTACTACAATGACAGCAAGCAATAAAAATTCCTTAAATTCTCATTAGATGGACAGATAGAAACATGTACTCGAACTTACTACAGAGTTCAGATATGTATGACTATAATCAAACTGGCAAAGGTAAAAACTAAAAGACAAAAATTACAAGTACTTCAACTATCAAGGCATACTAATCAGCGACATTACAAGCCGCATAATAGCGCCTGAGCCAGAGCCAGAGCGTAGAGGAAAAACCATTCTGGCCTAAGCAACTAACAACAAAGACAACATCGAATTTGAAGTCAGAGAGTCAAGTCATAATGTCGCTTGTTAGTACTAATGATGCAATGAGGAACAGACGGACAGACAGAGTCAGTTGAAGATGCCACAAAGTAGTGGTGGAGACAAACCCGATGCTTAAGAAAGACACTTCAAATAATGCGTTTTGTGTATGGAGCTGGGCTAAGCACAACTCTGCCGGCAAGTTATAAATGTGTTCATAGATAGCAGCACCTTTGCACATAAACCGCCACAAATGTTGCCCGAAAAACAACAACAGAAAGAAAAAAAAACTAGTAACTTTTAGAGGCTCAATGTGTTCGCCGGGGATTTCATGCGATATGTGTCTATATGTGTGTGGGGTATTGGGATATATGTGTGTCATAAATTTTGCAACGTATAAGCAATTTCGAAATGTACGCGTGAATGACCAAAAGAGGCCCCCACCGGACAGCGGCAGCGAATGTATCTTTTAGCCATGAATCCAGTTACCTCAGGCCTACGACGACGACGACGATGACGACGACGACTAAGCTGTAAAAATTAATAGCCAACATAATAAGCGGCATTTTATGACGTTAGATACGATGCCAGACGCCATATATGCTATGCGTTTTGAATTGACTTTCTGGTCAGCATCATATAATCGCTGAGGGGGGTCAATGCTGATCAGTTCGCAGGCGTCGCCCAATGCTTGAAAACTTACGCAAATTGAAAGTTACTTTGCGCTCTCCAAATGTATCTGATAAAGTTGCAATGTGCACAAAAAAAAAAGAAGGAGTTTAGCAGGAAGTAAGTTTTACGCGCGTCATATTTCTGAAGATTTATGCATATTATTTAGGTTGTTGGAACAATAATAATAATGTTGTTGTCTACATGGTTTCCAATGTGCATTATTATTTGGCTTTGTAAGTTTTTATGCTTGTTAATTATTTACAAATTAGTTGAGCTTTAGCTAATGGGTATAGCACTTCTTTGCATGCATTACGGAAATGACTTTTTAAGATTTGTCATTAAGATAAATTGTGGGAAAGCAATCTGCAGGTGCTAAAATAAATACTGAAGTTTTATTTATATATAAATTGCATAGTTTATTAAATGAAAGGCGAAAGATTTTATTACAACAACAAATCATTTAGTCTAAGCGGCTTAGTTTACTGAGAAGTAATACTGCACTAATGGTCCACTGAACTAAAATCAATTTACGACATAACTTAAAAGTCTTATTGACGGAACTGAACGAACTAAGTGACTTGGGGAATGCGTTTAGTTCAGTAGTTTAGTCCATCTAGTTCCACTTTTTATTCTTTTAGTTGTTAGTGAAGAGCATTGCTTGTGGGATGGTGTGGGTTTGTATGGGCATTAATATGTATTATAAAAGACTTAATTCGTTACAAACTTTCAGACAAACTCAATGTAAAAATCAACAAAAAGTAAGTCAATCGCAAGCAAACACATTTGTTTTTGCAATGCAGACACTAAATTTTAAACACCTGTGCTTACGACTGCTTGTGCGTCAGGATGGCGCCAAGACTTTTTTGCATGAAATTCCATACACACAGATTTGATTTTTCAAAGTAGATGCTATGAAGCATCACCGACTTAATGTGTTTCTTATAAGTCTTTATCGTGACGTATTTCGTTTCATCGAGTTTCAAATCACAACGAATTTAAAGAAGTTTCACTTCAAAAATCGCAACAATATTCAGATAGACGAACATGTCTAAGTTCAATCGTATTATCGAGCTGTTCAACTTTTCTTAAAAGAACATAAGCAGTTCCGGATGTGAAGAATGCTATTATGGACCATGCTTCATACTAATATACAAAAATATTAGATCTTTAAATTTTCAAATAAATATCAAATTGTCATTGAACAATTTGTTAATTTGCCAAAAATTTCTACCAAAAAATAAACAAAAAAAAATATAAAAAAGTTCTCACGTCACGTTCAAATATGTTTAAATTTGTTGTTATTGTAATTTTATTCATACTTGCAATGGAATATATGGTCCAAACCGAAAAAGATCCATCGGAAAAAAAGATTGTCGATGATTATATGCATGTCATTCATGATAAAGCAGCTGTTATCAAGCGTGCCATTTCCGATATAGTATTACTGATGTTACAAAGAACCAAAAAATTGGGTGAAGCTGCGCAAAAGGAACTACAGCGCATACATGACGAAGCCGAAGAACGTATTAAGAAAAGAGCTTCAAATAAAGGTGTCTATTAAAAATATTTTTGGTTTTAAATTTTACTGAGCTGATTTGTGTTAATAAATTCGATAAAAAAAAACTATTCTAAAATATTTGTAAAGTAGAGAAATGAGCCCATTATTGAGATGTGTCTTAGTAAGTTCAGTGAGTCTAAAATTATTTTACATAACTGGTTTTTAAACTTTAATAAGGCTTGTAAAATAGAAATATGACTACAGAAAGATTTTAATAAGGAAATATTGGTGTCTCAATTTAAATGATACAAACGTCCCAACCAAGCCGAATTAAGCTATTTGACCACTGCGTCATAATTATTTTTTTTGTAATCAAATAATTCTAAAATAATTAAAAAACTATAAATATTATAATTTAAATTTTTATAACCTTAAACACTGACAATTTGCAACTTTATCAAATTTGAGCCGCAATTTTTAAAAAGCATTGCAAACATGCCACATTTGTATCGCAGTAGCTGCCACAGTACCCCTAAATATATATGCATGTACACACACTAATATCAAACATATTGAACATATATCGGCTAATGAAGTAACTATCGAAAACTAAAAGTTTCAAAAAATTTGCTACACATCTGAACCGCATGGTGGTGTCGCAGAACACATGTTACATATGAATCGATGAAATTCCCACTCGTGATATGTGCGACAAGCCAACATAGGAAAATATGTAATTAATTTTGCACGGCAGCAGCCGTATACTAGAGACGGGAGCCCAAAAGCACCAACGACCGACCGACTGAGAGGCCAAACTAATAATGTTGTAAAACATGTTTTTATTAAATACATCGAGACATCGTCGAAATAACTACGCCCCAATGGAAATAGATACCACCAATAGATAGCAGCAAAATGGCTCGGATTGAGTGTTTACCAATGGCAAACAGAAAACAAAAACAAAAACAAAATAAAATCTAAATGAATTTTATTGACTATATTATGACGAAAAAGTTCGATAATTAAAAATGTACGCTGAAAAGTTGTTGGCGAGTTTTTATTTCATCGCGTTTTTTTGGCCAATCACACAGAAAAAAAAAACTGAAATAAATTAAAAACTACTAACAAAGCTGAAACAAAAGTGTCACAAGTAGTCGAAAAAAAAAATGGGCGTTTAACAAAAGTCAAAACCAAAAAAAAATGCTGCTGTTGAGGTTTATTTAGCGCTCTTAGTCAGATAATGTCAATTAGTGCTCGACACACGCACGCACAACTCCAAAAAGTTTTTGCAAAAAGTGTCAAAGCGAGACCAGCAACTTTTGACAATCGCTTATGACATTTGACAGTCACAAATTGACATTTGTCGCGCGCAACCGAATCGAGGGAGCGATCATACGTTACTATCCGTACTATCCGTCGATCTATTGTAACATATGCCAAACAACTTTACAATGCATGAGCCTACAAGTCTATAATTTTCCAAATTGGCAAAACATATTGATTATATCGCCAGACTTGAAGTCTCCACACGCTCCACATCACACTGCACAACAATTAATGTCTCAATTTATAAGCGTTGCCATATTTATGCGAATAATTTTATATATGGCAATATTTGACAGCAGCAGCTTCAAGTTTACTTTGTAAAATTTATTTTTTGTTAGCTTTTAATTGGCGCGTTTACAAAAAAAAAAATAAAAAAAAAGACATGAAACAAAAACGCGGTAAAGAAAATTCAACTAAATTGAAAAACTTTAATTATTTTTCGTTTTTTTTTTCTTATTTTTTTCATGCTGACGTGACACATTTCTTATTTCAAACTTTTCCGAAAGCAAGTTGCAATTACTTCGTGTTGAGCGTTTTTTATTTTATTTTTGGTGCGAAAAAGTTTTAAACTCTATTATTTGTAGATAATTATACGCTGTCAATTGGGCTGAGTCTTTTAATTCGGCTTGTCAAGTTACACAAAAGCAAAGACTTTGATTTTCTTGCGCACAATTTTACAAGTTGTGTGAAAGTTTTTAAGGATGTAAATGCTTGAAGTAAACACTTTCAGCTAAATTTTATTTAAATTTTTAGTAGTGACTACAGAATATGCTCTTACAAGTTGGCTAGTACAACTACTAGACTGCCCGGAAAAAGTCTTGCAGTCGAAAAGGGTGTCCACTAGGGGGTCTACTATCTCCTCTTCTATGAAGGCTTGTAGTTGACGAATTACTAGACTCCATAACAGATATCAGCTTAGATTGCAATAGTTACACTGATGACATAATAACTATCTCTGCAGAGAAATATTCGTAGATATATTACCAAATTATGATGGACATCAATAGCATAAGAATTTGATGTCCCATTAAGCACCTTTCTGTAGCACCTTCACATCCAGAAACTAACATACAGAGCCATTCTCGGGAAAAAAGATATAATAGTGGCAGGGAGCCCTATGTCAATAAAATTGTAGATCTCTGGAGGCATGCTACTGCTATACCCTAATAACAACCTTCGCATGGCTGTCTAAAGTAGGACGGCACTGGCGCGGAGGTTTTCAGACTACACACTTAGTACTTCGAAATTTACCAGTATCAGGCGTCAAATTTTGCTTTGGAGTTGTACCCAATTCAACCTAGCTAGCTAGGGTCTATAAAAACCAAAATATTGAATAATATTGCGCATAATATTGCCAATATTTTCAGACTTGTTCAATGGATCATACTTATTCCGATCATATTACCACTGATACCACATCTTATCGTGTACCTTTTACGGATGCAAAGATTTGATACATTTTTTCATCGCCTAATAAGTCTACCAACTTTCTCCCGACTCCATTAATATATTACATAAACCAAATTTCCTATTTTTACCTCAAATGGATTCGAAGATATGCCTAATTTTGTTTATGGCTTATATAGGGGGCAGGGTATCGCTCCATCCAATTTTTATCGAAATAGGTTGGATTACTTCTCCCTAACCCATTAACGAGTATTCCAAATTTCATCTCTGCTCTGCAAATGGATTCGAAGATATGCCTAATTTTGTTTGTGGCTTATATGGATGGCGGGGTATTACCCACTCAAATTTGGACCAAACTTATCAGAAATATTTCTCCTATCCAAGCAACATATCTATCGAATTTCATCTCTGTACCTCAAATCGATACAAAGATATGGCAAATTTCTCTTTACCAAAATTCATAACAATAGGCTTAGCGGTTTAGACTTAAGAGAGGAACATACATCCATCCATATATACAAACTTTAGACTTACTTTTAGAAGCCGAAGTATCCAGTTGTGCTTCTTAAACTTATTTAAGCAAATAGATGCTGCTTTTTGCGAATATGGTTGCACCAAATGCCACGCCTCTACAAGCAATTACCCAAGTAGCCTACTTGGTCCACATGTGGTATGACTCAATTGTTGAGTATGATGAGTCAGCAATTGCCCTGTCTCAATGTGCATGAACAATGCGACGGATCCCTGAGAGCTCATCTTTTATCTTAACTGTGAAATTACGGACAAGCAAGTAAGACTTAAAAAAAAGGAATTGCAATGCTGGTATTTTTCTTATAATTTTGAAAAGGAAACCTTCCAGCCAGACCCTATCAAATGCTCGCTGTATATCAAGAAAAACAGCGGAGCTATACTGCTTATTCTCAAAAGCCTTTAAAATGTATTGAAAGACACGGTGCAGATGTTCCGGTGTATCATGGTGATGCCTAAAGCCAAACTGGTGATCAGGAATGGACTATTCTACTAAAAAATATTATTTCGAATATTTTAGAGAAAGTTGGTAGCAAACTTATTGGTCTGTAAGAAACAACAAGGTTTGCCGGCATCACAGAGCACATCCACTGCGAGGGAAAGTGCTGGATGCGAACCATGGTATTCAAAATGAATTGCTTTCTCAGGCAGAGCCTTTGCCACTTTACCATCCATTCCGTCATAGCCCGGGGCATTGTTTTTATTTAGTAGTTTAATTTGTTGCCGAATTTCTTGCAGAAAAATAGGTTTAATAGCGGTTAGTGTTGTTAAGGCTCTTCTAAGAAACATCTAGTGTCTCGTAGATCAGCCGGATAATCGGCAACAAAAGGTGTGAAGCGTCTCTCGGTAATTTAACTTTATTTGGAGATTGTTTCGTTGAGTATATCATATTCCTATGTCGAGGTATGTCTTTTTCTGTTTTCTATAATAATTTAAATATAATAATTTATTAAATACAATAATTAAATATTAAATGAATGTAAATTGAGATATCTGAAGCAACTTATAACTGTAAATTTTAAGTTGTTTTAGTATTAAATTTTTACTGAATATTACTATTTTTTTTTTTTGGAATTTTAACAAATTTTTAATTCTTTGACAAATTTTGTAAAATTGGATTTCATTTCCAAAGAAGATTTTAAAACCATTTTCTTGAAGTATTTGAGTCACAGCTTTCAAAAGGCCGAACTATTTTTGATATATATTCAAAAAAGCACGTTTTTTGTACATCTTTTCGGTTAATGGTTCATTCGCTGCACTATATAGTACAGCGTCGATCATAGTCTATTCGAGGTGCCGAGAGAGCACTATTCGGAAAAACCATCGTGCACAGGTATACTAGTGTTGCTAAACTCTGTTATAGTTCAAGCTTCGTGATGTTCGCTGGTGCATTTGTGCAGTAATAAAAAGTGCTGCCACTCTGAAAATATAAGCAACTGAGAAAAATTTCATTATACTGAAATCAATCATACTATTCTTTGAATTCGTATTGAACAAAGTGCAACTATTTTAAGCGTGTTTACATGAAGTGGCGTCACTTTTCAATGTTTCACTGTGCGTACAAAATAAATGGCAGAGCTATAGTGAGAGAGCAAAAAAGAACCACTCATTTTACATGCTGCTACAGTTAGCTTCGCTATTTTTTGAATCAGCTTTAGAGAAGAAGATTCTATAAAATTATTTGTATTATCATAGACTTAAATATCATTTGGTACTTGAATATTGTGTTGGCTAATGGTATGAAATATTATCATCATCTAATGAATTAGAATTCAGATTATAAGCTGTGAAAATTTATAAAACCCCATTTATTTAGAAATTCTTTAAAAGTTTTGTATAATATTCACATAAAGCATGGAGATAATCGACAACTTCAAACAAATTGTATTGTTTTATGATCTTTTCAACAATTTTATGCAATGCTAACTCTTTAAGTCAATACATTAAGCAAATTTTACTTTCAAGCTGCATATTATAACATAAATATGTATCTACTTCAAGAAAAACTTGCGGAGCGCTACAAACAAATAAAAAAAAAGAAATCCAACTCAACTAAAAGAAACTTTTTATGCAATTTTATGCGCTCATATGCAGTACTTCTTAAACTAATCCGTTTATAAGTAATAACAGCTGCCTAATGCAAAGAACAGTGCAACTTCATATAAGCATGAGTTTCAAGATAAACCTTTCAGATACCAAAAACACTATCAGCATACGAGCAACAAATGCAGCAAAAAGTTATAGTTAGCAAGAAATGCATGTGAATACACTCCAAAGGGGAGAAACTAACTTTACAACACTTTATACTGCACACGAAAAAAGGGCCAAAGTGCGCCGCATATAAAAAATCAGTAGCACTTAAAGATATTTCCATATAATGCAACACTTTTTCTATTTGCTTCCTTTTGTTTTCTTATTGGCTGCTGCTTGAACTTTTTGCTACTTGGATATTTACGGAAATTATTGTTGTTGGCGCTGCATGCATTCTTCTGGCTTTTTTTTCAGCTTAAATACTTTAAATTATACGCTTCCCCATTTGAAGTTTCGTTTCACTTGCATTTTCCATAAGTTGTCTGCAATGTCCAATTGTCTTTAGTTGGCTGAACGAACGTACTTTTCAGACGTCTACCAACACTGTCTGGCACTTTCCCAGCTTGATTTTCTTTGGTGATTGTCTTGTATAGACAGTCAGTTTAGTGCTTTCTTTTGTCGGTGGAGTGTTTTTTTTTTTTTTTTCATTTTAGTTTTTCTGTCGGAAAATCTACAAAGTGAAAAATATTATTATTATTTTTTTTGTCGTCATCTTGAAAGAAATGCCGAGATTTTTTTGTTCCTTCACCCTCTGTTGGTTGCTTTGCACTGTTGTCTTAGTACAAAGTTTAATATTTATTATTTTGTCAATAGATACTTTGTATTTCTAGCGGAAGTCGTCTAAAAAGGGATACTTTTTCTTAGCATAGCAAATCAATTTCAAAGTTTTACTTTTTCTTTGGAAAAGCACTTAGCAGGAATTTGTTTTGTTGTGGTTAAGATTTTTTTGTGGAAAAAAATGTTTTAAAATTTTTTAGTTAAAAAATTTTTGTTACTCTGCTGTGAAAATGTTTTATTTTATTTAGAAAAGAAGATATCATTCGAAAAAAAAATCTTTTACCAACTGATACTCATTTCAAAAATTTTCTTATTTAATTAAGTGTTTAGCAATCCATGGCATTTATTTTGCTACAAAATATATTTTTCAATATTTTAGTTGTAGTCTTCAAAGCGGCATATTTCTGGAACCAGCATATCTAAAGAGCTATATTATATATCAAATTATGCGCAAACTCAAAAGCAATCAACACACGAAATATAAACAAATGATTATGGGCCCAATTTTTGGCAAATGAGCATTATGGGGCATCATCAACAAATGAAAAATCTTAAATCCAAAACAATTTCTCTACACAAATATTTTATATCAATTTAACAAAGTGTTTCTTCCAATTTTCCAATTAGTATTATCTCAACACACTTGCTTTGCATACCAACTAAAATTTTCAGCAGACATTGCACTTTGTATGGCATTTAATCATGAACACCACCCTCTGACCACTGTTTGCAGTCTTTCCTAAAATAGCAATTAAATATTTTAACAGCACACGTTGCTACTTTTTAATTTGATGACTATGCCACATGTTTACATTGCTAATAAAATTCTGCTTTATTCTAATGTGTATGCAGAAAATGGACCAACAAAAAATTTTTTTATTTCAAAGGATTGAATCTCAAACGAAGCAAGCGTTCGGCTAACTAACACCCTGCATCAACAGACGCACACACAGTCATGGCAAGTAGTACTCGACTTGAGTCATTTAGTCTTGTATGCCAGCAAATGCAGCAGTCAGCAGCCGTTCTATGCCCCACCATGTGCGACATTTTCCCGCTTTTCCACAGTTTCACACATCTCCGCCGGTTGATGTCAAAATTTTTGCTGAATCACAACGCGAACGAATGAAAAAAAAATCTAATAAAATGAAATAAAATAAAAATTCTGATTTTATTTTTACTTTTATAATGCTTTGCCCATTTGCTTTCTTTTTACTTTTATTTTATTTTTGCACAGCTTTTATATGCTAAAAAGACAAAATTTATAGTCATAGAAATGTATTCGTGTACGTTTGTACGTGTTGCTTTGAATAGTAAGTTTGAGTCTATAATAATTTTAAAACGATTTGTATTCAATTAGTAATTTGTATGAAGATAATTAATAAAATTAATTAATAAAACTAATTTAATAGTCCTAAGAAATTACTTTTAGTTAAATTCAACTACACATTATTAATCATTGATTTAAAAAAATCGATTAAAGCTTTTAAATCGATTGTTTTCAATAATTAAATAATCGATTATTGTCATATAAATTAGTTTGTTTTGTTTGTCAACAGGCATAGGCTGTTCTACTAACAAATCAATAAGTTTTGGTCGTTATGAATAAATCGATATTCGTTTCAAATCGATTTTTTTTAATAATTACATAATCGATTGTTGAACTCGATTGTATAGTGATGTAAAAATCAGATTTTCTGAAAGTGAATCCTTTGCTTTATATGGCTGATTTCAAAAAATCGATTAATTACATAATCGATTATTTAATTGTATCGTTTTAACATATATAAATCTAAGTTCTTACGGACGAATCTTTTGTTCATCAATAGGGAGGTGCGGTTCTAACTACACATCGCAATAAAATCGGTTTCTTTTAATAATTAATTATTGAACTGGATATAACAATTTAATCGTTTACTAGTTAATTTACAATTTATAAAATCATTCGATTAAATAATAAAAAAAAATAATTATTCGTACGCAACTATAATTGATTTCTGTTAATTAGCGATCAGTTTGTATCAAACAAATTAATTCTTAATCCGTAGAGCTATGATCCAAATTAGTCGGGCACCTTCAGTTAACTATTATGACAGCAATACAGTTCAAGAAGGTGCATATATATAAGCTACGACTGCAGTGAAGATATTTCAAAGATACCAGGAAAAGTCTGGAATTTAAAAGTATAAAGCGACTGTTTTACTCGACTATGGTCAATTGGGAAATAGATTACATTTATTGACAAGAAGAAAGGCCTATATTTCATACTATTCCCTGTAGAAAGAAGCAAGATGTCATCAAGACCTCGTAAAGATCTTTGCCTAGATAGTGGAAGGTCCACTAGTGCACAACGACGTAAGACTCATTGGAAGTCTGTTTAGATTCGATGAGCCGATTAATAGATCGATAGACGTTTCAGTGTCACTTAACACTGGATCTTGGCTGAGACTGTTATCAAGGAGGAAAACTATATTTGTGGGTAGTTTTGCACACTTTAGATATGCTTCTCATAGAGAGTCTGTTTTAGTGCCGCTTCATTTACAGACCTTTTATACTTTGACTTGACTTGACCTTGACTTAGAGAGTCAAAAGTTTGATGAGGGGCCTGTCATGCTCCATTCTGTCTTTTTTCATATATATATATAGTATATACATACATATTTTTGTTCAGCATTAAAAGCTGAGTCGATATAGTCATGGCCAACCGTTCACATCGAAAAGACTACACAAGGCTATATAAGCCAGAATGCAGTGTATTTTGAAGTCATTAATTCATGGAAATGATGCAACAAAAAGCTAGAAATAAATATGAAATTTCATTTTAAAAATACCGTCCAACGCTGGGTAACATGTCAACTAAAATTTTATAAAATGAAAGCAGCCAAAAATATTTATATGCACAAAAGATTGTCTTATGGTCTGCTGCATTTATATCATATAACGTCTGCGAATTCGTCTGCCGCCAGTTTGTATAGTGTATCTGAAAAAGGGGTTGTTGATGCTTTTTGCAAGAGTAAAAAAAAAAAACAGAAATAATATTAAAATTTTATGCTTTATTTTTTTTTTACGTAGAAGGTGTTTTAGTAATTCAATTGCAGGTTTGCATAAACATGAATTTATACAAAATAATTCTTTTCAACAGAATTTTAGCATTTTTTTTAACAACATAATTTCTTTTAATCCTTTTATTTGCATATTTTCAACGGAATTTCTTTATTTAACGTCTTACATAAAATTACGAAACCAAATTCTGTATCTTTTGCTGGTTTCTTCAAAAATTTGCATATTCAAAAGCCATAATTAATAATTTTGTTGTGAAAGACCGACCAACCCCCACAGCATATAACCGCAAGTCATAATGCTGGGCAAAAAGGATTTTCAATGTTGACATTTCATTTGCGCTAAAATTTAATGCATCCCTTTCGAAATGGCTTGAACAATTTTGAACAATGAGGGTTGTTTGCGTGTGTACAAGCTGTGTGGAATTTTGTTGCCTTTAATTTTGTATGATTTTCTTTATAATCATAAATATTTTGATTTCTACGCATACACTCAACTTCATTTAGCCACCCTCTTTAGTAACGAGGGTTGTTAGTATAGTGCTTAAATTTTGTTTGTTATAACTGATATAAGCTTCTGCACTTCTTAGACTAGCCTCTTAGTTATTTATAGAATTCATAATTTATTGTAATTGCGGCGATCTGTGACATTTTCAATTAATTTGAATCGTCGTCGTCGTCGACGTCGTTCTTGTTGTCGTCGTCGTCATCATCGACATTTTCAACAGTTCACTTGCCGTTGAAGTTATTAATTGGCCATATTTATTTTGCTTCTATTGAATGTTGCCCTTGGTAATGTTGTTGTTGTTGTTGTTGCTTTATAGAGGTTATTTCGCATTAGTTCTGATTAGTTCTACGACACTTAATGAAGGTTTCTTCTGGCCTTTTTGCTCATGACTGCTCATGACTTTGACTATTTTCTATTTGCAATAAGTTGAAACTTAGTCCTTCAGCTTGCGACGATGCCTTTGTGGTATTTTGTGATTTTAAGCATAAACTTTTATATTTTTTGGGTCGCTTTTGTTGTTGTTTCGGTTAAATGGTTTTAATTTAATGTATTCTGTTTATACTCTGAAGTTTGTTATTAATATTAATCAAGCGGTTCATTTATTATAATAAGTGCCTAATTAGCGCTTAATGTTGTTTAGTACTATTAGTATTGCCGATTTAGGCTTTGTATCTCGCTCGCACACATAAACTTTTAGCAAAATTTAAATGTTTATTAAGGACTTCGATTATGTGTGTGAGAGGGATGACAAGTAATTAGTTGGGAAGCAATGGTTAGACCATTAGAACAAGTTTTTAAATTAAATAATATTAGGAAATGAACATTAAGAACTGGAAAATTTGTTGTTAAATCCAGAACATATTTAAATAATAAGGCTTACCCAAAAGATTATCAATCAAGCAAAAATCTTTTAAGATATATAGTATGGCATATGTTTTCGCTTACCTGAAAGAAATGAATGAATTTCAATGGATTAGAATTAAAAAATAATATAATACATTTTTATTAAACTTTCATTCAAAAGGAAAACCTAGAAATTTTTATTAAGATATAAGTACTCAAGAGACAGTTCGTTCAATGGAACGTCTATATTTCGAAGCTTAGATATAGAACTTGTTATGGAATCAAAATATTTTGGTAGATTTTTTTTTTAATTTGCTGCCTTGAAAGATCAAGAGCATGGTGTAAAAAATATATACATATAAGAGGTAAAAGCAGACATAGAAGATCCAATAAAGTGTATATATATATTCTTGAGCAGCACCAAAGGCGAGTAAATATGGCTGTTGTTCCTTTTTCTGTCCGTACTTAGTGAGCAAAGAAATCTCGCAGCCTATAGAAACTAGAGCTACCAAACTGGGAGTTAAAGTGACAAATTAATTAGGGATGCCAGGTCGCAAAGCCCATAATATGTCTATTGGCAGGATATTTTGAATCTTGCCAGATCCTTGCCACAATCTTGCCAGAACCTCTCCAGATACTTGCACGATTTTTTACCAATTCTTGACACAATCTAGCCTTGCCAGAATCATACCAGAATCTTTCCAGGAGCTAGCCAGATTTTTGTCAGAATCTTGTCAGTATCTTCTTAGAATCTTGACAGTATCTTCTCAGAATCTTGTCAGAATCTTTTCAGAATATTGTCAGAATATTGTCAAAATATTGTCAGAATATTGTCATAATCTTGTCAGATTCTTATGAGAATCTTGTGAGAATCTTGTCAGAATCGTTTCAGAATCTTGTCAAAATCTTGTCACAATCTTCTCAGAATATTGTCAGAGTTCTTGTTAAAATAGTGTCAGAATATTCTCATTATCTTGTCAGAATCTTGTCAGAATATTGTCAAAATATTGTCCGAATATTGTCATAATCTTGTCAGAATATTGTCTGAATCTTGTCAGAATTCTTGTTAGAATAGTGTCCGAATATTTTCAGAATATTATCAGAATCTTGTCAGAATATTGTAACAATCTACTCAGAATATTGTCAGAATCTTCTCAGAGTATTGTCCGAATCATCTCAGATTCTTCTCAGAATATTGTCAGAATCTTCTCAGAATATTGTCAGAATCTTCTCAGAATATTGTCAAAATCTTGTCAGATTCTTGTCCTAATCTTGTCATAATCTTGTCATAATCTTATCAGAATCTTGTCAGAATCTTGTAATAATTTTGTCAGAATCTCGTCAGAATCTTGTCAGAATCTTCTCAGAATATTGTCAGCATATTGTCTGAATCTTGTCAGAATCTTGTCAGAATATCTTCAGAATATTGTCAGATTATTGACAGAATCTTGTCATAATCTTGTCACAATCTTGTCATAACCTTGTCATAATCTTGTCATAATCTTATCATAATCTTGTTATAATCTTGTCACAATATTGCCATAATCTTGTCAGAATCTTGTCAGAATCTTCCCAGATTCTTCCTAAAACTTTACCAGAATATAGTTACGTTCTTGTGAGAGTCCTCATAGGTTCTTCCCAAATTTTTAACAGAATCCTCCAATATTCTTCACAAATTTTATTAGAATCTTGCAAGAATCTTGGATCTTTTTTTATGGCCTGTACCTTAAATACGTCAAGATCTCATCGCCCGCCATGTGGCGTTCTTATTCTATCTATAGAGCTACGAAGCTTATTTAAAAAGAATAAGCGGATTTTTGGAGCACTGAACTCTTAGCTAGACTACCACAGCATAATGCCTTCGGACCTTTTCTATATTTCATATTGCATATTGTCATTCACAATGCCATTAAAAGTACTCTTTTGCAGAAGATGTTTGCACATTTATAGGTAAAAGTGCGAAAACGAGGTTGAAATAGGTGAAATAATCCAAGTGAAGTGTCTCTGAAGTAACAGCACTATTACAAAATTTATAGATTATATATTAATATAATTGATCTACATGGTAGGGTAGGGTATAGAGACCAATGGCTATCTACACCTGAGCCATTCACAATTCTAGGTAAATAACATCACGATCGTATATTTCAGCTTATGTGTCATTCCTCATACCATTCTCTTAAGTACTCTGTCGACATTTTTTAAGAGGACGAAGAACTGGTAAGGAACAAAAGAACACCCCATATCAAATTGATATTGTTGTTCAGCTCAATATGTTATTTTTAATATCCATTTGAAATTTTTGCATATCAATTTTGATATATGTATGTAATATGAATAATTGGAATGATTGGAAAAACATGATCTTGGAAAATTTATGAGATAATTTAAAATTGATATTTCGTTCAATATTATGTTTTATATATCAAATTTAAAAGGTTTTATATATTTTTTGATAATTATATGAAAAAATATCATATTGATCTCTTTTTATATCTTGAAATGATAAGAAAAAATGTATTTTAAAAATATATTAGATAATATCAAATTGATATTAGCAGCACTATGATATTTTCTATATAAATTTGAAAAGTTTTCATATCATTTTTGATATTGATATGAAAAAATATCATATTGATCTTTTTTTAACATCGGAATGTTATGAAACAAATTATTTTTAAAAATCTATTAGATAACATCAAATTGATATTAAGATCAGTTTAATCTTTTGCATATAATTTTTGATACTGATATTAAACCATATCATATTGATCTTTTTTTCATAAACGAATGATTTGAAAAAAATGTCTTTAAATTTATTAGAAAATATCAAATTGATATTAGACTCAATATGAATCTTATCTATCAATTTAAAACGTTTTCATATCTTTTTTGATAATATGTTATATGACAAAATATCATATTGAACTTTTATAAATATCAGAATGTCTTGAAGAAATTTATCTTTGAAAATATATTAGTTAATCGATTTGATATAGATTTTCAGATCAATTTGATATATGTATTTCATAACAATTTAAAACAATTTCGTATCACTTCTTATAGTGATATGAAAAAATATCATATTGAACTCATTTTAATGTCAGAATGTTGTACAAACATTGATCTATGAAAATTAATTCAACAATATCGAAATGATACTGATATTATTTGCTCTGTTGTCCATCTCTCTTGTTCTCTTGGAATTGATGTAAATAAACTGCATAACACCTCGAAACAACATGTTTGGTTCGACGCTTCACAAACATGATGGAAGAATTATAGAGGCATGAGAGTCTTTTGAAACTACGCTCTTTATTAAGCACTTAAAAGTGTCACAAACTAATGAGTCTCAGAAGTTTTTAAATACTCAAAAATTATTGAATTAAAGTTTCCTATTTGATGAATGGTGAATATATCCAATCTTACTATTCGTTTAGAAAACTATATCAATTAAGAGTGTCTTGAAAGAAATCATGTTAAGCACTCGGAAAAACTTAACGCTTTAAAATTTTACGCTTATTAGTTTTGTCAAATTAGAAAAGTTGTATCTCAAATTTATACACAAGATGTTTTTTTTTTTAATATTTAATTAATCTAAAGTATAAATTCTAAACATAAAAACCATATTGAAGTGTCTATCTCCTATTTTGGAATAACAGGAGGCATCAAAAGGCATCAAAAGGCATCAAACTATCGAAGTGACGAACCAGCAGAGACAGCTGAATTCACCAAACCTAAAGGGGGTCACTCAAAGCTGAAGGTATAAATGAATGACATTTTGAGAGAGAGAGAGAGAGAGAGAGAAATAAATAGAGAGAGATAGAGAGATGCTTGTGTAATTGCATGTGTATTGCAGTGCTTATATATATCAATGCCAACGCATACAAAGCTATCTACATCACTTTGAGTATTCTAAGATATTCAAAACAAAATTTAATACTTTATAGTTTCAGGGCAAAAAGTAGCAAAAGAGGCTTATTTCAATAAATTAATTAATTAATTTTGCTATAAAAAAGACTAAAGCAGCTAAGCTAAAGCTTTGACAAAACAGTTTGAAAAACAAAAAAAAAACACTCCACTAAATCGCTAAGGCACTTTTACAAATTAAATTCTTGCCGAGGATTTTTAATTACAAACACGTATGTATGTCAAAGGAAACTAAGCAAACACTTAAAACAATTAAAAAGCAAACATAAAAACCGGTTAAACTTAAATCGAGAATCCTTCAAAGAGCAATTGCAGGCAAATAAAAAATCAAACTCATTAAATAGAGTCAAATCCTTTTAAAAGTACACTCACACACACTCTGTCACAAAGCAAGAACTACAACAAAAACACGTTAAACTAGTATGGCGGCGCACTAGCATCCGCTTTTTCACTTATATACTAGACGCATCTTCTACTTTTTATCACACCCGCTTTTTTTTTTCTTCCGTTAGCAATGTTTTGCATGGCTGCCGGTAATGGTGAATTAAGCTTTTTTTTTTTTTTTTGTCATTTACCGTTGCTGCTTGTGAGAAAAAAAACAAAATGGAGGCGAGTATGAGCAAAGTTCTATGCAGCATTGTCCAAGAGCAGAGAAAGCAAAAGTGAATTTAAAAAGTGTGACTTGTAACAGTTTATTGGGCCATTATGATATTAAATATCATATAACATATTGATCTTCATATTTTTAATATTAAAAATTATGAAATTTATATAAAATGGCGTATTTTGATATTATAAACATGCATCAGATCAACATGATATATTTTTCAAAATATCAATATCACAGAAATTGTTGATTTGTGTAGCAGCAATCAGTCAGCTAAAGCAAACGTGTTCCATATATCTCTGACCACCCGAAGATATTCGACGCACAACGTTGCACTACAACATTACGACTTCTAATGATGGCGCACGTGACTTCCGCTACAACAGGAGAAAAAACTACAAAAACACATACGCCAAGTTTTTCGCTTGCAGCTTAAAAGAAGCATAAAAAATTCATTGAATTTTCTTGCAGATACGAAAAAAGAAAAACAAAAATTTAAACTTTCGACGCATTTTTCAGCGCACAACACCAAAAAATGTTTGCACCGCAAATGCAGACAGTTTTTGTTAAACTTTTGTGTCGTATACCCTATAGCAAAGTCTATAATAAGTTTGTGTGAGAGTATGTAACAGCTAGAAGAAGGTTGGACTGATTTCACAAAATATATTAATATATACTTTATCAGCAAATAAAGTTGAATCGATATGACCCACATCTATCCGAACGTCCGTTTATATGAATAATATTATCTCAAAAACTATAACTAACAACTAGAGACACTTAAGTTGAATATTTCAAATGTCCTTATACACTTTCAGCTCCACTCTATAATTTTTGTGCCTTATTATTATGCTATACTAAATTTATATAATATAATGCGCAGGATATTTCGAAGTCATGAACAACTTTACAACTTTAGCCTTTTTATTTCTTCGTTAAAGGCTTACACTTGAAGCACGTAATTTACTTTTATTGTTTTTCAGTCATAATGCAACGCGGAATTTGGAAAGGTGAACAGCAGTTTAAGAAAAAGGAGATACATGCTGCATAAAAGTATTTTATAAAACAATTGCATACAAATCAATTGAAGCGAAGGGGAAGATATCAGCAATGATATAAAGTAAAGGCCTTAATAGACGATACATCTGATCGCGATCATTTTGTGTACGTGTTGATCAACGTTTTGCTACACACGAGTGATCAGATTGTTCGATTTTGTCATTTCTCTCAAATTTTTGTTGTGTGCGGTCGTGTTATGAAGTTGTCTTTTCTATGCAAAATGCATACAGACGTCATTCATGCGTACATCAAAATCAAAAAGGAGGGGAAATGATCACGAAAAATCAAATGTGTTTTGATTTTGTCGCTGTGATCACGATCACAGAGAAATCATGTCTGTGTAACGCATACATGCTTATTTTCACTAACACAATTTTATTTGATCGTGATCTTGATGTATCGTCTATTAAGGCCTTAAGAAAGGGAATAATTTTAATTTGGTAAAGCAAAGGCATTTCTTTACACTATTTATATCTCTCTCTCTCTCTCTCTCACATTGCTTGTATAAAAAACTTTGCATCATACAACTGTTATACACACCACGTATGCCCAATCATTTTATTACCACCTAAGAGGATTTAAGTCTTCAAAACATTTCTCCGACGTCCAACTTGTTAAAAGAACCAAGTGCGACAAAATTCAGTAAATTGTTTATACTAGCAGGTAACTCTAAATGAATTTAGTCATTCAATCATTATTACACAACATTTTGGATGCACTTGAAGAGATTCTTTTAATGAACCTTCAAAGAACTTGAATTTCAACAAGAGACAAAAATTTTAAAGCTCATACTGCCTTGGCAACAAATATAAATTATTAAGGAAGACCAACATTAAGCGGATTTATCATCCATATGTGATAGATTAAATAAATAGAATTTGTTCTAAAACATCCTACTATTTAGCAAATAAATAATTATTCAATATTAATTAATAAATGGAAATCGAGAAAGAGATATTCGTTCTAATACATATCCGTTGCAGCACAAGTGTTACAATTTTCGTGACGATTTTATATTTTACTACCCCGCTAAAAAGGTTCAATTCAAAAACACATTCAATATATATATAATCACTAGCGATGTTACGAAATAATTCTCAAAAATTCCAAGACTCGCTAGCGCTTATATAGACAATTGCAAGAAAAATTTATCAGCGCTAATCGAGCAAGATATGGAAGAACCAATGAAGAACTAGTAAAACTAGCAGATTTCGTCGCACTGTCATGGGTGCAATAACTCCACAGAATCTGACAAAGCCTCTTTTGATATATACTGGGAACAAATCGGTAAATTGCATTTTCAGATTCACAGAAATTTTGATGATGTTGGATATAATATAGCAAAAGTATATATCAGCTGTGATGGGTTTTCTGGTTCTCAGTCTGCGAACCAATAGATTGGAGAGAAAGTGCTGGTCAAAAGCAATAGATGGCTAGACAATAAAATAACCCCTCTACACAGAAGAAACGGTAGAAGATTTGAGTAGGACAGTACTTATTAAAGAAAGGATGGTTCATAAAGATAAACTCAGTTAATACATATTTTTATTTTTATATTTAGACAGAATAGGATTAGTACTAGCTGCTATGTTGACTACATTGATGGAACGAATAATTGACTACAGTACGGCTAACTATATATCGGAGGTCGATGGACATGTCGTCAGATAAGAAGACTTATTCGAAGAAGAAGCACTCATCACAGACATGCATTGCGTACGGTACTCAAGTACATTACCGGAACCCTCATGAAAACGGAAGACCAATTGATCGACGGCCGGGTCAGACAAATGACAATTAATGCAGAGGTGCAGAAATAAATAAACCAACTCAGTTAATAAGATACTTCAGTCCCAAAAAAGAAGAAAAATAGATACAAGTACGGCATCTCTTTAGCGAGAAATATGCCAATAATCATGGAACATGATGGCATAATCACTTCTATGACATTTGCAAAGATTGGTATTTTAGATCCTGTTCTTCTGGACAGAACAGATTGATTTTACGGCATCAAGAATTGTACCAACAGTATCACTTTTTTGAATTTCAAGATTTATTGGAAATTATTTGAGATGACAACAATTTCATGACATCTTTAAGACATTGGCTCATGAACCTTCATTGTAAACTATTTAATCAAAAAAAATCCAGCAAATATTAAAAGTCCGCATAAAAGAGAAATTCATTATGAAGTGTTCAAGTAAAACAAGCTCAGCTTAATCCTTAATCCTCTATGTAGGCTTTCCAAAATATTGGAAAGGACAATTAAAACTAGGGTAATCTATCACCTTGAAACCAACAATATTCTGCCAACAGAATGATATGCATTTAGATCTTCTCTAAGCTGTTTCCATCCATTATAACTCTGACCTATCTCTCTGATTAATTGCAAAGAACGGACGGAGTATCAGA
This sequence comes from Leucophenga maculata, assembly GCA_035044805.1. Classification (NCBI taxonomy): domain Eukaryota; kingdom Metazoa; phylum Arthropoda; class Insecta; order Diptera; family Drosophilidae; genus Leucophenga; species Leucophenga maculata. The sequence goes on from JAWNNP010000798.1 coordinate 740,864, forward strand.
ACATTAAAAGCTGACTTCATGCTCCACCGATTCCAACCTGTATGAGCTTAGTCGCTTAAAAAATACATCATTTCCATTTTTTAATCCATATTCTGCGGGGAACAGTTTCAGGAAAGAGTTTCATACCTGCTACATTTTTCATGCAGACTCTAAAAGAGAGCTACACAGAGTAAAATTATTTATACCCTCTAACGACTTGTTGAATCGTTAGAGCAGCAGATGGTGCTTCCTTATGTCAATAGTCAGCGTCATCTATTAGCAAACTATGCATATGAGATACAAATAACAATAAAATAGGTGGAACATTAAATTTTTATCTAAACTTGAATTGCGGTAGTATCAAAAGATTTAAAAAAATTCAAGTTTGAAGGCTCTATTATTTATATTCCTCCCAGAAATCGTTGCTCACACATAGGAAACACGTATATGCAGACAGACAGACGGACATAACTATATCGACTTGATTTTTGATGCTCTTTTTATTAAAAAATCAAGTCGATATAGTTATGTCCGTTTGTCTGTCTGCATATACGTGTTTCCTATGTGTGAGCACCGATTTCTGGGAAGAATATAAATAATAGAGAAGAAAATATATTTTTAATATATACCTTTCAGCTGTTTCATACATTAACTCAAAGTAAATATACCTTTGGCTATCCCGGGGAACGCCATACAAATTTCAAATAATCCAATAAAATAAATAAAAAAATTCTAAATATGTAAACCAATTTGTACCACATAGCTTGTAACTCTTCAAATATTTAAAAACACATCACAAGCAGCAAGTCTTCTCCTCATCATCAGCTGCAGAACATTTTAATCAAATTTAGTTTTTGTTTGTTTTTGTCCCGAAATCACGCAACGAAATCAAATACGCCATTAAAAAAAATATATAAAAACCCAACTAAGACCAATTGAACCTTTCCGCTTGTTAGGAAAATAAAAATAAAACTGAAACAGAAGACCGAAAGCGAATCTTGATGCATGCTTAATTTCTCTTCCGTTGCTCATTCGTAATTTTTTATAGACGATGTGCGCGTGTCGTTTGGTCAATTCCGAAAGAGGCCTGCCAACTCAGCCGGGGCTAACCGATAACTTGGCACTTCCGGCAGTGGGCGAGACGGAAAAACCATGCACAGCAAATAGCATGAGAAAATACGTAAAGAAAAGCAGTAAAGAAAAATGTTTATGCAAAGTAAAATGCCTACAAAAAAGTAAGAAAAGAATAAAAAAAAAAAAGCATTGCGTGCAAAAGAGTTAGCACTATGTGACAGTCAGTGAAAATGAGTGTAATGAACCTTTTTGAACTTGTTGCAACACTGTACTACAGTTTTTTTTAAATTTTATTGGAATCTATCACTTCGAAACTCTTACATTTTGCAATTACTTTAAACTAAACAAGTCTGTATGTGTACTTATTCAACTACATCAGCGTTGCACTGCAAAGTGTAATACAATCAATGGCTATAACAAATGGCATTATTATTTTATTACAATCGACATTTGTTGTTGTTGTTGTTGTTGGTTGATTGTCAATAGCCCATATATTGTATTACATACACAGTCAGACTTATTCATTGAAGGCAATCAATACAACTACATCGGCATCCGCGTTCAATGCCATTCCACTTCAATAAGAACTCTTTCTGTGACGCAAACATTCATATTTACAGCAGTGGCGAAAATATATATTCATAATAGAATTTGGTATATGTCAGGATACAGAAAACTGGGAGTGGCTTTTGAGATTTTTTACGGATGCTTATTTTAGTGCTCTTCGTTCGTTTGTGGTCTTCTAAAAGTATCTTGTATTGCAGTTTTGTAGTTGGAGCTATTTCAGATGTTTGGTTAGAAGCAATTTCCTAAAAGATCCTCTTAATTATGGTTCCATTAAGTGCAGCTGCCGAAAACTAACCATTAACGTTTGAGATAAACGGCACATCAAACGCCTAGCAGTGGATTAGTGAACAAATTAAGCATCATTTGGATCTAGAAGTGACCAGAAATATAATCAGGCAAATTATAAACGAAAATCCTGACGTTAAATACACATCCATGGCACCTCAACCACAGTTTTTGGTTGCTACGTTTGGTGTTCGCTGACAAATACCAATTTTGGGACGAAGAGTGGCGGCACGTAGTTTTCAGCGACGAAAAGAAATGCAATTTGAATGGTCCTAATTGCTGCAAGAAGTATTGGTGGCAACTGAGCCAACCGCGCCCTACATGCCACCGTCTTGTTCATGGTAGGGAATCGGTAATGGTTTGTTCTGCATTCTGTTATGGAGGAAAGACCCCGATGTGTTTCATTTCTACTTAATTGAATGCTGAAATGTATGAAAACTTATTGGATAACGAATAAGTAGAATTTGCTGGAGAGCTTTATGGGGATAAGTGGGATAAGTCCACCTTTCAGCAAGATAATGCGCAAAGCTTATTAAAGAGTTTTTTGCGTCGAGAAATATACCGCACACAGACCTTAACCCCATAGAGAACCTCTGGGCAATACTCTCAGCAAGAGTTTTCAAAAATCTAAAGCAAGTAGTAAAAAATGGAAACTTAAGACCAATGAAGATTGTTTTGTTTAGCTTCAGGATCTTTAAGCATAAACCCTCGATTCATTACAAGTGATAACCTTCTTAAAAAGAGTTTCATCATCACTGACCATTTTCAAGATTTCAGAGCGAAGGTCTTTCTGCTCGATCGTAAGCATTTTCGGAATGAGTTTCGCTCTTATCTTATTTAAATTTTCCCAAACAGTAGTTTTTGATATTCCGAGATCATCTTCTAGTTCACGAACAGTCAATCGACGATAACCTTCAATCGCCAGTCCCACACGCTCGATATTTTGCGGTGTTGTTGTCCGCGAAGGTCGGCCAGAATGATGATTACTGTCAACAGATGTGCACCATTTTTAAACCGCCTATAACACTTCTTTTTCTGTGTTATTCCCATACTTTCGTCCCCCCTCCGTACAACTCTTTTCGAGATTGAACAAAACTTGACAAAGTCAAGCTTATCTGCTGAAGAGAGCTTTTTTTTAGCGTTTTTCTTAGCAGGTTCCTATAGCTTGATTTCAGTATTACAGTGAGCCATGTAGAATACACACATATACGCTTGAATTTTTACTTGTTCGCTTTGTGACGAACGTTGACTTAAGCATAAATTCTAAAATATTGAGAATAGTTAACCAATTTTTGTTTCATTGCGTTTATATGTGTATTATATGCTGAAGAAAATTTTAGTTCTACAAATTTCTCTCCAAAAATTGCTGGACTTTATTTTAGCAACGACTGTACAAGTAGTAATAATATACTTGAATAAAAAGAACAACAAACGATTCACTTTTTTATTTGTTTTGTATTGCTTAGAATTGTGAGTCTTCTTTTTATTCTTAGCCTGCATATAACCACATTTATATACACTTCGATTTATATTTTATTTCCGCACTGGAAATCACTTAAATAGCTCCATATTTTTTATTATTTCTCGTTTTTTTTTTTTTTTGAATTTCTTTCTGCTTTATTGACACTTCCTTTTAAAGCGCACTTTACTTTTTCTGCACAAACTCTCAATTTGTACTGAGTGGTCTTTCCTCATTTTTATTTTTATTGTTTTTTTTTTTTCTCTATATAGACTAAATTTGTCATATATGATTGCTTTATATAAAAAAAAATATATATCAAGATGTTTTTCTTCTTTTTTTTTCAGAAATGAAGATGAAAAGAAAAGAAATGAAGTGCATGAGTAAGAATAAACACATATTTGCTTTATAATTTCCACACAACAAGCGAACAGAAAGATGATTGAATGAGTGTGGCGCCCCTCGTTGCATTCATTTGCTCCATTTTATCTTTATTATTTTTTTTTTCTTATTTCGGCGCTTTATAGCTTTCAGCAAAAATAAATAATAAAGCAGCATAAAAATAATAAAGGGGAGCGCTCGTTGAGTTTATATTAAAGTAATTGCAGCAACCCTCGCAGCCGAAAAAAAAATAAATAGAAAGTATATAAAAGAAAATCAAAGTCGATGGTAAAGGAGATACTACCAAAGCAATATGCGTGCTCGTTTGTGCATATACAGTTAAATAGGCATGCAATTATGCTTTCTCACTTGCACATAAAGGAAACGTGCACAGTAGAACTAGGAAGCTCATTTAGAAGCATATTAAAAAAAGCCAATATATGAAGTCTCGGTTTTCTATTTCTTTTAGAAGAACTCTATAACATGTTTATCCATTTATGTACTCCAGAAATCTTCTTTAAAAATCAACATCTTTTCTAACACAATTCTTCAATAATTTTACATCTATTAGAACTCGAAATAATGCATTATTTTAGAAAGTACTTAAAGAAAATGTTCCATTGGGACTTGCATGCAGCACCCACATGCAAGCCATATGTAGCAGTGTGCCGAAAGGGCAAAATTTAGGGTGAGATTGATTAAGAAAATTGCAATAGGGAGAAAAAGCAGTACAGAGTTCATGTATGTGTGATATATGGAGCGATATATGTATGACATTGTTGTTGTTATTGTTTTGCTTCGCCCCTTTTGCAAACTCAAGCGGAAGCGTTTTTTCCACCATTTTACTTTAGATTTAAGCTAAGCAATTTATTGTTGAACGCATTTGAAACTATTACAAAACATTAAAATAATTCAGTTTTTATTGGTTTCCATTGAATGTGATTTCTTTTTCGATTCATCTTTTAAATTGACTTGGGTTTATATGGTTTATATATAGAAGTAGTGCACAAATAGTCTATGCTGGAGTTCATTACGTAAATTGACAGTCGTTGAAATTGGTAATTTCTCTCAATTATTTGTTAAAAGTTTGGATTATTGGTTTAAAGAAAAATGTTGTCATTTAAACTATATCACATAAAATATAATTTATGGGGATTAGTAACTTTAGGGATCGACATTATCAACCGATTTTTGGAGATAAAAGAAATTTGTTTGAATCAAAATTTTAATTAAATTATAAATTAAATGAAGAGTGGGCCTACCCCAGCATTAGTGAAGTAAATGTACATGAAATTCGGCATCAACAGAATTAAGTGAGAAAAAAGACACAGAAAAATTTTAATAGTAAAAGCATCATGCCTTGTTGGTGTAATATATTAAATAGAATGTGTTTGGTTGGATAATTTTTCTGCTCTTATTTCCTGCTAAAGATTAAAATAGTTAAATTTAATTAGTAATTGTATACCCTGTTGCCATAAGGAAAAAGGGTGCACTAAATTTATGGAAATGCATATAAACGGCAGAAGTAAGCGAGACAGACCATATAAAATATATATATTCTTGATCATCATAAAAAGTCGAGTCGATATAGACATGTACGTCTGACTGTATGGATGTCTGTATGAAAATCGAGATTTTGGGGACTATAATAGATAGAAAATTTTAATATTTCGAAGCTTATATTCATTCTTCATATTTAATGCATTCAACAAATATGCAAAGGCCCATCTCTAAGGGCTGGTTGGCACTTACCATGTATACCTACTCTTCATTCTTAGTTTTTGTATGAAAAAAATTTATTGATGTTGATAACTGTGCTAGTAAGACCAAAAATGGTTTACCCAACAATAATCCTTATAAAATATTTTATTTAGGTGCAGTTCGGTCGATTTCAAGTGGTTGCTTCCATACAAATTTGTACCACCTTTCTGAATTAAAATAAATACATATTTTAATGAAACTCGACTAAAAAATGACATTCTGTGTCGAAAAACTTTATTTCTATCATTTCCTATAGGCGAGAATTAGAAGAAAGATACAACATTTCGGGATAGCATTGGGCTTGCAGGGTTATTGTAAATTACTTATATACTGTATTTAGTTTCAAGAGAAGCAATGCTTACTTGGATCAAAATATTGTCGTGAAATGAATTAAGGTTTCTTTCAAAATTTAAATGTAAAAAATTCTTGTTTTTGAGATATTGCAGGAAAAATATTTATGGTCTTTGATTAAATTAAAATAAAAACTTATTCCGAATTAATTGTTTTTTGAATTTTTATTAAGGAAAATATGTGAACTGTTTTTGTTATTTTTCTTAAAATACCCAAAGACGACGCATTCCACATTCTGTATTTAGAAACTTTACGACATATACTAAAAATTGATTTGTTTGTCTATTTTCTTTTGATGTTCCAACACCACAGCACACCAAACACGATGAACATGTGCCCAAAATGGAAATTTTTCACTAACAGCGAGGGGCTCACGAAATTACAGCAAGCCCAACAAAACCGTTGAGCATGCTCGTCACCTGTGCAAGCTTTACGAGAAGAAAGAAGGTGGAAAAAAATAGAAACAGTCAGACTTCAAAAACTTAATATATTTGTAAGAGGTTTTATAGCTTCTTTTATTTTTAAACGACTTAAATTATTAAGAGTTAATGAAGTAAGAATTTTTTTTTTTTTTTTTTCATTTGTTTATTTACAATCTATCAATTAAACAATAAGTAAATTAGTTTAAAATTGTATAATAAGTATAAAAGAAATAGTTGAACTCCAGTGAAAACAACTGTTAATAATAGTTATTCTCACTATATAGTCTATTATACTATAGTCTCACAATACTCTATTATATTCCAAATTCTATAATTAAGAGTTTATTTGCAAATATACAAAACTTAATTTCTAAAATATAAATCTAACACATGATTTCTTTTAAGTCTTAGAGTTGTATCCCTATTATCTAGTAGGCCTATTGACAAAACATTTAAATAATCATGTAGTCTCTCAACATAGTTTGGACTAATTCTACGTATTTAATCTGTAATGTATGAAATATTTCAATCTTTGTGAATTTGGTCATTAGCTACAGACCAGGGGCTGTCAACAATAAGTCAAGCTGAACTTTGTTCTCCAAACTAAACTGCGATTTTCTCCCAAGCAGCCAATGCTTTTTTTTATATTGAGTTTCTTAGTCTTTTCTTTAATATGACTTTTCCAAGTTACTTTCCGATTTATATCGAGCCCAATGTAGTTTGCGGAATCACAAAGAGGAATTTGTGTAATATTTAAAAAATACTGTACTGGCGGACAATCTTCTCTTCTAAGAGCAAATGTAACCTGTTTCGACTTCTTAGTATTAACCTTTATTTTCCATTTCTTAAGCGATTGCTCTATTTCAATTATTTTATTTTGAATATCTTGAGATACTTCTGCCGCAGTGTCCTAAGATGCAATTATATAAGATAGATGTTTCATCAGCTTAAGTTGCTACTTGAACAACACTGATAACAGGAAGATCGGCAGTGAATATTGTGTAAAGGAAATGTCTCAAAACACCGCCCTATAGAAAACCAGCATGTATACTACATAGTTTTCAGGTTTCTTCTTCGATTTGAACATAAAAGTGTCGAAGGAAGCATTTTCTTTTTCATTTTATATAATATGTCTAGATGCCAGACCCGAGCAAATGTCTCTTGTATATCAAGAAATACTGCCGCAGAGTACAGTTTCTTCTCAAATCCACTTGTAACTAAGTCTACTAGACGATGGCATTGCTCTGGAGTCCCATAGCCTTCCTAAGCCCAAACTGATGTTCCGGTATTATATTGTATTCATCTAAAACTGGTAACATACCGAAATGAAAGCAGCATTTTTCTTCATTCCAAATAACTTAGTATATTTTCGGCTAAAAAAGCTTTCAGGTTTCTCTTGATAATTGAATAAAAAAATTAAACACTTATATTAGTTTCAGATTTAGGGACCCAAGTATACGCTAGAAAAAGCATATTTCCTTTTTTCGATTTTTTTTTTTCAATCAATTTATTATTCTACTCTAGCAGACCCATCTTTGTTTTCATTTTGTATAGGCATCGGCCTATCTTTTGTGCATTCCAAAATTTTTGACACGTATACATACATGCAACATTTTTTTTAACTTCGACAAAGTGGCTTAGGTTCTTCCTGTGTTGCCGTACATTATAAAAAAGATTTAATTATTGTAAAAATAACAAAACAAACGTAGAATTTGGCAGAAAAAAATGTTTACAATGTACGTTCATAGAGAAAACGCCTTCGTAACTGTTGTCTCGCACCGAAGCGTCACTACAAAGTTCGTTTGTATTTGGTACCGAGCACTGATAATAGATATAGTTTGAGACAATAGATTGGATGCAGTTTCACTACCACATATGTCATTAGTTTGAAAAGCGTTGGTAATGCGAACAGTTTGAATAGCATTATTGTTTAACAATTTTTAAGCTTAGAAATGTAAATCAAATTTTAACATTAATATCTTTTGACTCTGCAGGTCGATTTTAATGATAGAAACGCTAAATGTTACTCACAATAAAGCTTCTTATTATTCAGTTAATCGATTTAAACCCAATATTTTGCTTTTATGTGGTACGCAAACAAACAAATAGATACAAATTTCGTAAACAATAAACAACTAATAAAAGTTGCTTTACTCGAAACGATGTATCTCACAAACTAGTAGTACGACAGCTGTCAAATGAATACAGATGTCTTTTGAAGGTTAAGGCAATCGTATGGATATAATACTAGTAGCACCACCTATGTGTCAGCCGAACTGTTATGTAGATACAATTTTTGCGAAGCAAGGAACTTTTGATCTATTAATTTGCATATACTTGTATACTCTCCTGATTAATCAAATAGGCTTAAGATTTTTTCTACAGAGTATATAATTTTTTTAAATGGAAAAAGGAACAGAATTTAAATATTTATTTTATATATTATTTTATTATTATTCAGTCATGCATTCTTAATACATAATTATTTGACTATTTTTTTTTTTTTTTTTTATTTGTGGTGTATATGATTGATTGACTTAGGGACTTAAAAATAATATTAATGACAAAATCTTCGTTAAACTTAGTATAAGCACGCGTTTTCATAATGTTTTACGCTTAATTAATAATGTATGTAGCCAACTTTATTGGAAATCACTTCATAAAATCGACATTGAGTCGTATAAGGACTTTAGAAGATTCCATCACAGTTCACTATGGGCGCTTTTAATGTTTACTAGTTTGATAAACAGTCTGCGAAAGCTATTGCCACACGTTCTCAATGATATTAAGGACAGACGAATAGGAGGTTACTGCATTAGATTGATTCGAATACCATTTCTCATACACTCGAGTGGTGAACGATTTGGGGCATTATAATTCCTTTGGTAAGAGTCAAAAAATGCTTTTTAAATTAAGTGAAACCAATTGGAATTCGAATGCCCTATAATAGACTATGATGACGGAACATAGAGTGTTAGTTAAAATCATCTGCCCCACTCAAATTAAAGCGATTTTCATCAGAAAAAATATATGATTTACTATGACTCCATATTCCATATGTGACTCTCAGAAAAAAAAAAGCATGCTCAGGTACATTGGTAAGAGGTGATGTTATTTATTTAATTGAAATGTTTTCTTTTACATAATACAAATAATCTTGCAAATTTAACAAAATTTTGGATGCAGATCACATTAGGTTTGAGGCTTCTCGGCTAATTTTAACTAATGGTTGTATTTCTTGAGTAATTTTATTCGAGATATAGACTTGAACTGTGCTTTAGAATTCGGAAATCCATATCTTTTGAACAACTAAGCTAATTGCTAGCATTTTGGTGTTGTTAGAAATATAGAAATTATCTAACAATTTTCATTTTTCATTTTCAAGGTCATTTTCAAGGTCAACTCTATATAATCAAAGCCATTAATGAAAAAAAAAACTTTAGGATTTTAACTTATTGTTAGTTTCCTCAGTTTCAAGCTTTATCATTTATCTTTATCGTTATATCTCTTCCTTTCTCTCTATATCCCTTGTGTCTTACTCTCTCGCTCTTTCTTTCATCATCTCATCCTATTTTTTGCTCTTAACCTTACTTTCTCTCATTATCACTTTCTCTTCTTTTCTTTCTTTTTCTCAGAACTTCTAAATAAACTTCAACTTCCGAAAAAAAACTGTTTAAACTACTGAACTCGAAACAATTGTCTCTGTAGCTCTTCTAAAAATAAGCAAATTGAGTAATTTATTAAAAAAGCAAAATTGAGTAGCAGATGACGTAGTTATTTAAAATATAAACTGCCACAAATCGATTACTCGATTAATCGATCATGCCAATCATGTCATGACATCACCCATATTTATTAAAACTAATAAAATATTCGTCAGTCATAAGCTTTTAGCTACATATCACAGCGCCTGCTGGCTTTTCAACATAAACACGCATGAATTCGACAATTAAAGTCCACTTTTTTATACTTTGCTTTCTTAATTAGTGAAGCTGTTAAGAAACATATATCTGCGAAGTATCTAATAAATAAAATTAACTTCAACTAATGCCAAAATAAAAACAAATCATTAATTGTCGGTTGGTTGGTCGGTCGGTCATGCTTGTTACTAATTTGTTGCTATTAAAATCATTAATACGAGTTAATAATGCATTAATTTGAAAATAATCTTTTTGACGCTTAAGGGCATTCTTCAAAGACTAATCGTGGCTTAAGTTGAGTTTAGCTGAGGCGGGTTGAGGTCAAAGTACGAAGCGAATGCATAAATGAGCATATGGAGGCAGATATGACAACAATATTACAGACAATAATAATAACGACAACAGCAAAGCCTAGAGATCTAAAGCAGAAGACCCCTATTATAACTAAGCGAACCAGTGGAGATGTAGAAACTAAGTTAATGGTTGTCTCAGAGTGTGGAAGCAAATCATGTTAATGACTTTTCAATGACTTTGAGTTGCGTTTCAAAATATAATAATTTAAAAAAAAATAATATAATTATTTCGGAAAGAAATAACAGAAAAATTTTATTGAATTTTTATTGAACATGGGTGGTAATATTTGAAATAATTGATTTTAGTGGCAGCTTGGGGATACCGATCGAGATATGAATAGGCGAAGGCAAAACAGTACCATTTATATGTCTCAAATTCAACATTTTTGCTTAATTTTATTTGGAAAGTTTCCAAAGTAAGGCAGTGTAATAGTATATTTTAATAAAAATCGGTTTAATACTTTAGCCGTAAAAGTCAATAACATACTTTTCGCACAGAAGAAATGAACTAGCACACGCAGAGACTAAGAGAGAAAGATAATTGTGTAAATATTGACAGTGTATTTGTAAATTTTTTTAAAAAATCGGTTCAATATTTTAGCCGTAAAAGTCTAAACTTAATGCACACAAGAAAACCAATGACACTCGCAGAGTTTGTGTGCAAAACAAAAAAGGAGGTAAATATTGGCAAGTTTTGACAAATATTTGTACATTTTAATAAAAATCGGTTTAAAATTTTAGCCGTAAGAGTCTATAACATATTTTATGTACAGAATATAACGGGTGGCACACGCAGTGACTTCGAGAGAAAGTAATTGACTAAATATTTGTAGTGTATTTGTATATTTTGATAAAAATCGGTTAAATATTTTAGCCGTAATAGTCTTTAACATACTTTATGAACATAGGAAATCAAATGGCACGAGCAGAATTTTTGTGTACATAAAAGGTTGTAACTTTTGGCAATATAATTGTATATTTTTATAAAAAGCGGTTAAATATTTTAGGCGCATAAGTTTTTAACATACATTATATATAATGCGTGTGTTAAGCAAGTAAGGTCGTAAATATTGCCAATATAATTGTAAAATTTTATCAAAATCGGTATCATATTTTAGGCGTAAAAGTTTTTAACATAAATAACTTGGAAAACAAATGACACGCGCAGAATCTTTGTGAATTAAACAAATAAGGTTGAAAATATTTGCAATATCTTTGTATATTTTTATCAAAATCGGTTTTATATTTTAGGCGTAAAAGTTTTAAGCATAAATAACAAAGAGAACAAATGCAACACGCAGAGTCTGTGTGTGTTAAACAAATAGATCGAAAATATTTGCAATACATTTGTATATTTTTATCAAAATCGGTTACATATATTAGGCGTAAAAGTTTTGAACATACTTTACGCATACAAGAAAAGAGTTTACACCTACGCCTGTTTTATCACTTTCTCTCTCTCACCGTATTGGTCACAAATTATGTCCCGTTTTATAGAGCAAGTTGCAGCAACATATTGGCTCGAGCATGCTCGCTGCTCAACAACAAACTTGTGTGTGTGTGAACGGCAGCAAATTAATAAATAAGATTTTTTTGTTTGTTTTTCTTTGTATTTAAGCGCTTTATGAACATTTTATTGACACACCAAGAGCAAAATATATTCAGAAAGAATTTATTTAAAAATAAACAACATAATTTCCACGAAAAACCTTTCAGACAACCTTCATTAGATATGAAAAATACACAGCACGTGCGTAGCTAATAAGCAACGAAAAAAAAAAACAACCAAAAGCGAGCAAAATCGCCAGCAAAGACACTGCAGGATATTGGATATTTTGTGGCAACAAATCCCCCTCAACACAACCCCTAAAACTAACGAACATTGACCCCGCATAGCCACCGGCTATAGACTTTTTTCGCGCAAAATTAAACATTTGCCCACTTGAATTTATTTTATTTGCCAAACGAAGACACAAATGTTTCGCTGACAAAATTGAATTCAATTTCAGAGTGCCGAGCTACGCGGAAAATTCTATTTGTTCAAATTGTTTAAATGAAATCAGTGTGTGAAAGTGAAAATGGAAAAAAAGAAACAAAACGAAGGAAAAAGTATCATCAATTCGTATTATACCCTCATTTCGACAACCGCTTGCCACACGCTGTGTGATCTGGCGCACAAATCTGACAATAAACGCCCATTGAGCGACAATTTAGACCAACATCCAGACAGACAGCGAGTCAAGTCAGTAAACTCGAAACGCAGTTGTACATAATGTCATTAAAGTCTTTTGGGCGAAAATCCTTGACAAGTGGCAACGACGACGACGAGGGAAAAAGCAATTGGAAAAAAGAAAATCGCAGCATGTGCCAGAGATACTCAAGTTCAACGCTACTAAATGCAATACTATTCAACACCAGCCAATGGCACTTTGTCCGGATTCATAGACATTTTCAATAGCTCAAACTGCTTCAAACAATCTCCCTCTTTAGTTTTCACGCTTTGGCCATAAAAATGGCGGCTTGTGCGTCTCAAATATCTCCCTTTTGTCTAATTTTGCAGAAATTTTGTTTATAAACTAAGAAATTTCGTGCAGAAAATTCAGCAAGAATTTGCTTTGTTTCTTTTCCTGATTCAACAAAAGGCGTAACCAGGCACTTCTGCGTGCTGTTCGACGCAAAGTGGGCGTGTACAGTGTGCCATTATTTCTACTATTTTCCATAAATTAACTTTAATTACAACAACTAAAAGAAATCTTCATTGAAAAGGTGTCGACAACAGCAAATTTCGCATTACAAAAATTTGTTTGGTTTGCCAATTGAGCAGCAGCAGCAGCAACAGCCACGCAACTCAAGTGCAAGAAGTTTTTTCTTATCGGTTTCTGTTTTTAATTTATTAGCGAAAATGTTCCAAACAAACTTTCAGCAACACCATTCCCATGTTTTTTTTTTCGAACTATAAGCGTTTGCATTTTATGGCGGCAATTAGGAGCATAATGAATCGATTGAGAAGTTATTAAATGCGATTTAATAGGTAAACAAAAGAAAATTTTAGCATTTTATGTTGCTATAAAATGCATTTAAGGGAATTTTTTATATCATTTAAACCATATAAAAAAAAATATTCTTTTCCAATTTTTGAGTTGCAAAATTTGTAGCGCGATATCTCCGTTAATAGTTTCTTTAAAGACACATATTATATAAAAAAAGTTGCGCCATCTCAAAAACTATTAGTTAAAAAAAATAAGAGCACAATATTTTGGGTTAACTTTTTTGGAAAATCAAAATTTTAACATCCGATAGGGAAAATGTTTTATAATTCTTACAGTTTTCAAACAAATTAAATATATCAACTTGATATTCAATACTCTAGAATGAAGCTCAAAAACATACTTTAGTATACTGCAAATGGTTTACTCTCTTCCCATCTGTCCATCCTTTTGTCCGTCTCGTCTGAGTGTGTCTGCAACTGGGCAGCAGTGAGGAAGCTCTGACAATCGATCTATCATCGGGATGGTACGCCCAGTGAACATGTCCCATGTGAAGAGAGTATACAATGTCGGACTTAGTACACTTCCCTGTGGAGCACCTGCGCAAACTTTTTTCGTGCTAGACTCCACATCATCCTGAGCCATCGAAAAGTTGCTGTCGATCAGAAAATTACACATAAGCATAAACAACTGTAGTGGGAGAATGTCTTTGAATTTGCATGTTAGACCGTCTTGCCATATCCAGTCAAAAGCCTGTCGAATGTCCAGGTAAAAGCTGTATATTCCGTTGCCTATGCAGCTGCTCAAGGGTTCCGTGTGCCTTACTGAAGCCAAATTAAAAGGGTGATATTCTTTGGTTGACCTCGCCGATCAGGCCTCTCGCGAATAACTTCGCAATGGACGACAGCAGACTGATGAGTCGATATAAGTCAACATCAAACGGGTTCTTCCCTCACTTGTGAATCATGACGATTTGGACCTTTTTCCAAAGTTTTGTCTCAATGTAGCGTTAAAAAGAAGTACCAAAAAAAGAGCACCGCTTTGACTGGTAGCACTTTCAGAGTGCTTTTATCGAGACCATCTTTAACTGGAGCCTTTCTATTTTTAAGCACTTTGATATGAGGCTGAATCTACCCGATAGTGATAGGATAGGCTGGGAGTTCCAACTGCCCAGAGCTGTACAGTACCTATTGAACTTGTCTCCTGCGACTAGCGGATGTAGCCTCTAAGTGCTCGGCACGATCGCACGATCTTGGGGTGATCTGGCCCATCTCACAACTGTTTTGCGAATAGGGAACTTTGGTGGTGTTTGTCTCTAACATTGCTTTGTAAGAGACCACAGGAAATAGTTCGTACTCGCGTTCGGTGTGATCATTTCTAGGAACAGGTCAGAATACTGCTGTTTTTGACTGATAAGCTGCTTTTTGATCCTGTTGGATACTTTTCAGTACACTCTATCTACAATAGAGTTGCGCGTGCGAACATTCTCCCTTCTGAATCTCTTCTTAATAAGGGGAAGAGGATTGTGGTCTGAATACTGACATAGGATTTTTTTGGGATGCATTGAGGGCAGCCGAGTGCACTTTATTGGATCATCTAAGTCTTCAGACCATATTATATTAAGTTCAAGTCTAGCGTAATTTCTAGTTCTTTACAAATAGGTTCGAGGTTCGTTCCAGGGGACAACATTCATCTTTTTAGCTCCCTGGACTGCGGCAAGCTTTCTACTTCGACTACGAAGGAGAGATGATCGGATGAAAGTTGGTAGTTTGTGCTGGTACTTAGTTCATCGGTTCTTAACCCGTTATAGAAAAAAGTCTATGGCGCTTGATGTATGTTGGCCTTAAGGAAGTGGGTAGCTTGGCTGGTGGCTAGGATTTGAGCAGAGGAATTGGCTAAAGCTTCCTGCAATCTCTTCCCTCTCATGTCCGCTCTGTAGCTCCCCCAAAACCGTTGTTTGGTCTTAAAGTCTCCTCCGATTAAAAACTTTCCTCCAAATCCGTTGTAGACCAGGGCTGTTGCGGAGGTAGATAAAGCAAGGAGATGAGAAGGTCACTTTTGTAGCTGGGCTTGTCTAAATGGCGCCAATTGGAAGTAGCTGACTTCTTGTCTTGTTAGGACAGCTGCTCCTCCTCACTTTCCCTACGTTCAACAAAACTCTCCAAGCGCCATAGACTTCTTTGTCAACAACGGGTTAAGAGCTGATGAGCTGAGCATCAGGACAGATTACTTTGGTGGTCCTCCTTATGTATTGCAAATCCAAGGATGAATATAGAAGCTCCGGGCCGGAGGAATAGTTCAGCTAGAAATAGTTTGAGTTTATCGACTTTGTTGGTTAACCCGCGTTCCACAGACCAAGCCGAAGCGATTGAGCCATTATTTCTTTATTGAGAAGAGACAGGCACAATGTTTTTTCATAGAGGATGTCCACTTTAGTAGACAGCGCATGAATTGCAAATTCTAGGCTCGATGTGCTGCTAGAAGCCTCATGTCGTATCCCCAGTGGATGAGCAGCAGCTCGGGCATACTATGCTGCCGTTTGGGCCTGCCTATGTGGGGTTAACAGTCTGTAGCCCTGTGTGAACTGAGTATGCGTATGAGAAATTATCCCGGACTCTAATTACAGTAACGGAGTCTATACCGCTGTGCAGGTAATTGGCGTTGCGCGCATTTTTACAGGAGGTGATTGTCCCGCGCTCGTTTTTCCTAGCTATGTACATGCGAAGGCATTTGTATCTAGCAGCACCTGCAATTGGCACAGCGCAGTTTTTCCTCTGCAGTCTCTATGTAGACAACATTTGCATGATCTTCGACACATCTGCAAGAAACTTAAGGCCTGAAGCAATAAATTTTAGTATGCCCGAAGCTGTAACATCGGAAGCACTGAGTAGGTATGGCTTTGGAATCACAACTATAACTCGGAATCTTTCTTGTTCGGTGACTAGGCCAGGTCTACATAAAAGAAGTTGTTGGGCATCAACTTCTCTACCACTCCTTCATTCACCTCGCGATTTATTTAGCGTGGCGTAGGATTGTACAAACCAGTCACCTATGCTTTGAACTCTTCCTTTATGCGCTCAGAGCGGGTGGTGCTTGCTCCATCCTATAGAACTTCAACAAATAATGAAAATATAATTAAATTTAGATTAATATTTTTTTTCCCCCAGCAGTCTTTAATAGTGCAACGACGAAAGCGCTGTCCAAGAGGTGTCAAGCAACGGTCGGTGGTGGAACATAGAGTTTATTAGGAGGCACGCAGTGTAATATTAATTAAAACAGCAACACAAATGAAATGTATCTATAAGATAAATATAAATAAATATTATTATAAAGCAGCTTTCAGTTTAGTTTGCTTTGCCTCAAGCTATAAGACTCTTTGTCACGCTTTAATTAAAAGCCAAATTATTGCAGAGCAAACGAAATAATAAAAATAATAAAATAAATTCCGCACAGCAGAACTAATGATTCTTTAATAATGAATTTAAGCACACAGAAGTCAAATATGCACGACAGCAGACATAAGACAAACACGAAACGTTTGTAAGATACGCAAAGATACGCACGCATTTCAGATACATTTGCTTCTTTTGTTGTTTTTTGGTTTTTTTTTTTTCGTTTTTTCGGTACAAATGAATGTCATGCATGGCATTTTGCCACTCAGCCACTCACTCATTCATGCCAGTCACATACAGCAGCGCAAATATGTGACAGATGAAAAAACGATGAACTGAAAGCTAGTCAGTTGTAAGTGCGACTTGCAAGTAATTCAACAGAGTAGTGGCATATGTGTGCAGTCAAAGTCAGTGCACGCTCAAAATAATGAGAGCTAAAGCGAATAACAAATAGCAGCAGCAGCAAAAGCAGACAAAAGTAATAATAAAGCGCAGAAATATGGCAGCAGAACTTGGCCAACTTAGATAAGACGAGGAACAAATGAATGGCAAAAAAACTGAAATAAAACAAAAAGCACAAAAAAGTATCTACAAGTGCAGGACTTAGTAGCAGCTTATACAAACACAAGAAAACAAAAAAAAAAAAAAAAAAAAGAACTATGTCAACTTGTAGTAAAATAAAAATGCGAAACCAAAGAAAAAATATAAAAGTATCTTGCAGTTACTTTGGCGCGTAAAACCAGCAGCCGTACTGTAGGAAGCCGTGGCGCTCCTTCGAAACATACAAATTAAGAAGAAAAAAAGCAAACGCAAAGCGTGTGCTGCGTACAAAACGCGTACGCTTAAACATATTTTGCGAGTTGCAGATACTCATCGTCTATATTACCACATGTGCTGTAACTAAGCGTATCTTTGATTACAATTCTGCTTTGTTTCACTTCTTTGATTCGTGCTTATAGATACATTCTTTTATTTTACAAATTTATTTAATTTTATTTTTATTTCTTTCAATTCCCAGTTGATTTTTTTTTATTTTATTTTTTAAATTCTTTGCTCTCAATTTTGGTGGCTTTTCGGTTTTACTGGCTGTGTACGTGCCGCATTTGACTAATGCGTATTTTATTTGTTTTTATTGCGCTGTAATTAAATTGAACAG
Source organism: Leucophenga maculata (assembly GCA_035044805.1). Lineage (NCBI taxonomy): Eukaryota > Metazoa > Arthropoda > Insecta > Diptera > Drosophilidae > Leucophenga > Leucophenga maculata. The sequence goes on from JAWNNP010000798.1 coordinate 758,951, forward strand.
TCACATATTTTTTTTTTTTTTTTTTTGTTATAGAAGATGTAGGCAATGGAGTTGCAGATACATCTAAACTCGTGTGCGACGTGTGTAGATACTTTTGGTTTTTTTTTTTTTTGCTTTTTATAAGCTATTTTGTTATTAAACTAAATGCTTTACATTTAGTGGCTAATTTAGTTAAACATGCTTTAAAGTCTGCATACGTGTGACCCGGTTTTGTATGGGTTTATTAGGACTATTATTTTTAAAATTATTTTATTGTATCCACAGCGTAAGAAAATTTATGTGTATGCAGCATATATTCTTCATTTTGAATTTAAATATTTAGAAGGCAATAAAGATGAACGAGTTATAAACAAATAAACAGCTAAAAAATATGAACGAATCATTTGAAAGTTTGAAACGAATGCATTCATGCAAGGCACACTATCAACTGACGTATAAGAACTTCACATATATACTCTAAGTTGGAGTAGATTATTAATGCAGATTAAAATCGATTATGTGTGTAACTGATGGCTGGATCTAGTTTAGATTGCTAAACTGAAGGAAACCGTCGTTCTTTGCGGAATGATAGCTTGTTATAGCCTTGCTATATACGTTTATAACATGTAGACTTTTATTAATGAAGAAAACAGTTGCGGTGCAGTGCGTTGTTCTACTACATCTGCAGCTTAGAGTAGATTCAAGACCTTTATGATGAGTATTATAGCATAGAATCACCCATAATGCAGCATTTTGTAGCTAATTAAAATAATGCAAACTATGAAATTGAGCTAATCGCGCCACTCACATTATCACTAAATCAGAGGTGATATCATTTACTTAAGAGTATATGATTATATGCTATGACTGCCTCGCTCAGAGAGCAGACAGTCTCATATAGATATAGTATATCGTTCTAAATTTAACCTATATATAATGAGGAAATGACTTTAAACTGTATGAGTTTCTTTATACACATCATTCTTTATCGGTGAAGTAATTTTAAAGCAATCAAAAAAAAAAGTATGATAAAACTTGTTCCTCATTTTGAGTTGTATTAAAAATTCTAACCCATAAGTATTTTGTTTTTATATTTTAAATATGAAGAAGGCATTTTTACAAACAAAATAAACTACAGATCAAAAGCTTCAATGTATAATTAACAAAGTTACAGGCAGTTGAATGAAATACAAGTTTTTCAATTTTTTATAATTTTTACAAGTAGTTCTGCACTTTTCATAAATTTTTTTTTTATATACTGGGGACTGTACTTGGTTTTCTAATTGTACCAAAAAATCTAGCCCATAAGGCACTTGTTTTTAGTTTGTTAATGTCAAGATATCAAGTTTACAAACAAAACAAGCTACAGCTAATAAATTTCTATAAATAAATAACAAAGTTACAAGCAGTCAGACACAAATTTTTAATTTATAAAATTCGTAACTTTTTTCAAATTTTATATCACTTATTATTCTACAATATTCCAAAGCTCCGCTATGGGATTCTGCTTCGGTTTTCATTTATTCAGATTCGCCAAGTTGGTATGCCACATATACCTTTAGGTTAAGCTCGTCAACAAGTCCACATTAAGCCTTTTGTATGTTTAACTTGAGACCAAATTTTTTATAGCGAAGATTCTCCAACGTTTTTAAAGTTTTTATATGCTCAAAATGTATATCATTTGTATTATGTTCTTATTATTATTATTTTTAGTTAAGTTTCTTCAGACAGATTTTCAGACAAATGGACAGAAGAATGTTAATGGTTGGATCGATCTGGTTCGTCGTGATAATTACAAATAGATATTCTCTAATTTTTAAAACACATTTAATGAATTTTATGCAAAATCTGCAAAGAAACTTGTAAGCAAAGTATGGAGAGTTCAAATTTAAATACTATTCAATATGGATTTCTCCGGAAATTTTTTATATTTTCTCAAATGTAAAAACCTTTTTTCAATGTGCAAACATTTATGATGGTTGAGAATAGTGGATTGTAAAAAGTTTTAATAGAAGTGTAAGCACACCGAAGTATTACTAAAATATCCATGCTATATCATGACTCTCACACTACATAAATACTTTATTCAGGGCTCAGAAATAATCTCATATGCTTGGTTGATATTTTGGAGTCATTAAGAGTGTCCATTAAAGGAACAACTATTAATAAAACTGATGATATAGAAAGTGATTTTGATGAAGCTGATTATATAGAAGATAATAGTAGGCGCAAATCACCATGCTCTTGCCTAATACTTCTTGCTTCATTTTACAAACATTTTTAAAAACTAATTAATTAAAGAAAAATTCCCACCATTTCTCTTTTCAAAAATCTTTATTTACTCTTATAAAAAACATGGAAAAAATAAAATAAATCATAATATCATTAGGGCTTGTATGCACTGATCACCGGTTCCGTTGCCAGCTATCCCACTGTGCATCATTTTGTCTTTAAGTGAGAACGAAGTGAAAAGCGACAATGAAGTCGACCACGATATATGTTGGGACTGTTTGTCCGAGTTGAAGGCCATTTAGGCAAGCTAGTTTGTCTGAGTTTAGTTGAGTGTGAATACGAAATTTAGTTTTTATATCTATCTAGAACTTGGTATGGAAACTTTCTTGAAGCGGCATTTTTTTAGCAACTCCAATTCGGTAAGCTATGCCTACTAGTACTAAAAACTTAAGATATGATGGAGACTTATATGAAAATATGCTCAAAATTTGCATGAATAAGCTTGGCACTTCCAGCATACAGAGCTTGGCAGTCTTCCAAGATATGCTCCGGAGTTTCGTCATCCTCCAGACAGAATCTGCAAGTGCTATCCCTTTCTATTCCTATTTTACACAAATGTCTCCTAAGTCTACAGTGTCCAGTCAGGAAATCTTTTCTTTAAAGACCTTTGCAAATTTCCGATCTCCTTTTGTTGTTAGGGCCTAACAGCTTTTTGCTCTGTTTTAGTCCTTCACGTTTTTCACAGAAAAAGTCTCTCACTTTCTTTTCTTCCTCTTTTACCAGGATTCTCATTGATTCTGATTCGAGCCCGCAGAAAGGCTCTGGACCCATGAAAGGGGACGCTACCCCTCTCCAGGCCAAGTCATTTGCTTGCTCGTTTCTTCCTACCCTAGCAGTGGCTCTGTCAGCCTGTTGTTGGATATGAACATGCAGTGGCATTAGATTTAGTAGCACGTCTAATGCCACACAAGGACAGGTTCGCATTGCTCCTGTTATAGATATACAACCATAGTAACTTTCCTCACTACATGTCTTCCATGTGGTACGTCTGTCAAATATTACTCCTAGGTATTTTACCTCCTTGGAGAATTCTATCAGCGTGCTATTCACCCATATTGGCTTAAGTAACTTCATCTTATACTTCCTAGAGAAAGGAAAGGAACGTTAGATGGGTTAATCAGTCCTAGCTTAGAGTACCAAAATCTTATGATGTTAATGCCCATCTTAGTTTGATCACATAGCGTGTCTTCATGCTTGCCTTTGCAGATAATAACTATGTCGTCCGCATAGCCTTGGCATATGATGCCATTATCTGTAAGAAGCTCTAATAGTTCATCCACTATGAGACAACACAGAAGAGGTGATAAAACGCCCCCCTGTGGGCATCCTTTTGTGGTTTTGACTATAATATTTTTGTCAGGTAGGCTAGTCTCGACTGTTCTTGAGTCCAGTAACTGTACTAACCATCTGATTAGGGAAGCATCTATACTCCTCATGTTAAGGTAGGTGCTTAGCTGGTATAGGGCAGTTGCAGTGGATCTGCCAGGCCTAAATGCATGTTGATTTCTGTGAAGTGGTTCCTTAATCAGGTAAGCGGTTTTGATGTGGTTATCCACTAGTTTTTCTAAAGTCTTCAGCATAAATGAGGTTAAGCTTATTGGTCTGAAGGACTTAGGTAAGAAGGCGTCCTTCTTGCCCGCTTTCGGGATAAACACCACCTTTGCTTTTCTCCAGCACATAGGTATATAACCGTGTGCCAGGCTACTTCTAAACATTTTCAGCATTGGCCCAATTAGAAGGTCGAGTCCCCTCTTTAGCAATGCTGGGAATATTTCATCGACCCCAGGGGATTTAAAAGGTTTGAGATTTTATGCTTTTCTTACACTATTTACTTTTTATTCACACTCATTGCTACTTCGATATGCATTTTATATTAAATTGGCGATAGATAAATATTTCACATCTTCATTTCTTTGCTACTTAGAATAGCATCACAACTAAGTCCACTCACTACACACTCTTTCACTTACTATGTAAGTACTTAGTACATTCTCAACTACTCAGCAGCATGCAGTTGCATAAACATAGTAAATTGTGGCAGCTGTTCTCTTCCGTTGTACACTTCAAATCACCAATAAAGCCGATAATGGCATTGCTAAGCCAACTTTAGCTACTATACAACACTGACCAGGCCAACTATTTGCAGCAGCATTATTATACGCCCGCCCACTGGAGCACGATGTTGAGGGCACTTGAACTATTCGCAAGGGATTTTTAAACACACCAACAGTGGCACTTCGCTCGCTCTCTTCAGCACTTAGTCGTCAAGATTTGTTATTATAGAAGAGCTCAATGCGCTTGCATTTATTTTTGATCCACTGTTAAATTCGTCTTGTGCTATTTTTCATCATCGTCGTGTGTTATAAATCATTCAAAAGCCCGTTCAAATCATTCAATGGCATTTGATATCATTCAATGCTCTGAGTGAGTGAGTGAGTCAGTGCATTTGCTCATTTCGCAAACAGTTGGCGGCGTACTTGCAATGTGAAGAGCTCAAATTGCTGTACTTCAATACGCCTCGAACGCTATGCGATTTTCCACGCATTGATGAACTATTTCAACGCAAGATACTCTCCATCGATTCGTATACAGAGTTATGCCTGCTGGCAAGGCGCGCACATTGCGCAAGATGCCGTAGATAAATTATGTTAATTTCATAAAATTCTTCTTTTGAGTTATTTCTTTTTTATGCTTTTCTTTTTTTTTGCTTTATCTTGAAATGCAGACTTAATGGAAATGCATTATGCCTGACAGTCAGTCACACAGTTTGTCTGTCCATCCATACTTTAGTTGTTGCACTGCTCTGTCGCATTTTAATAACTCTGAGGCGGTCTCAGCGAAAAATATGCGGGCAAATGAAAGAAAATTAATGTCGAGAGCAGTATTCAGTTCGGCATAACTAAAAGGCTTCTATGGGGCATAAACTCACATAAAAGCACAACAAATTGTTAATTTTCATTCGTTGTTCTTTATATCTTTGCTTGGTTTCTTAGCTGCTTCGATTTAATTTGCATATCCAGTGTTGCATAATTTATGTTGATTGCTGTTTGCTTAAAGAAAAAATCGAAATAATTGGATATTTGATTTGTTTTCACCAATTAAGGATCGAATGTGCAATTTTTGCTTTAAGAAATCTTTATTGATGCTTCTTAAATGTTTCTTTTGATTTATTATTCAAAATATAATTGATTTTCATTTTATTTTAACTGAAACTAAAGTACAAAAGAGGAAGACGTCAAGTCTATATAGTTTCTGCTATTATTTTTAATAATATAACAAAAAAAAAACAATTAAATAGTGCATTGTGACAGTGCTGCCTTGTGCGGAACGTTTGGAGTTGAAACATTTCAAATTGTAAAGAATTTGCTATTAACTCAAAAAATCACTCTGCAGAAAAGGTAATCGCTGGCATTTAGTAAGCACTGCATGTGGTTCATTGAGCAGCACCTACAGTATTTGGAACACCTGCAATGGTCAACGTTCCCACTTTCGGAGCAACAAGCGGAACAGCGACAAGTCAGCACTGACACTGACAGCAGCAACAACAAAAGTTTCATTGGTACAACAATGCACTTCCACGGCGACGACGGTGATGCCAAACAGGATACCATAAAGGTTTGTACACGTCACTTAATCATTCACATTTAATGTACAATTATTTAACGGAATCATAACTTCACGTTAAGGAAAACCAACTGAACAACGAGATTGAAAAAAATTACGCCGCACTAAAGCAGTACATTAAGGCTCAACAGACTATTGCCGCAGCTATTGAACGTACCTTGACTAAGAAGTATCTGAGTGCTGCAAAGGAAATACAAAGTTTCCAATTGTCAATGCAGAAATTTTCCAAATCGGTTGAGGCAAACTATAAAGAAATGCAACTATTGGCAACTGAAACATTTTCAATTGGCACAACAACGGCAGACAGCTTAACAAGTGCACCAAAATTTATAGCAGTGGCAGCACCCGCTTACAGAGCACCTGCAACTTGTGAAGCTGCTTCAGTTTTCGGTGTAGATACAGCCTTTGGAGAACATACACTTGGATCATCAAAGAATACTGCTTTCGAAAAGGCGTGCAGAGCACTTCTTGGCACTACAACAACAAATGCTTGTGAAGCTGCATTAAACGCTACTCCTTCCGGAACTATAAGCCAAGCCCCATCTATTAGCGCATCAGCAACAAATGATATTGGAACTCCATTAACCACTACTCTTTTCGAAGCTACAAGTAGAACACCTGTTCTTCATGCTCCATTGACTACTAATGCTTCCGCAACTACAAGCAAATCTTCTATTTTTGGCGCAAAATCAACAAATGCTTTTGGAGCTCCATTAACCACTAATCTCTTCGGAACTACAAGTGGAGCACCTGCTCTTCGAGCTCCATTGATAACCACTGCTTCCGGAACTACAGGAAAAGCTTCTATTTTTGGCACAACAGCAACAAATACTTCTGGAGCTCCATTAATCAATACTCTCTTCGGAACTACAAATGGAGCACCTACTCTTCATGCTCCATTGACCACCACTGCTTCCGGAACTACAAGAAAAGCTTCTATTTTTGACGCAACAAATGCTTCCGGAGCTTCATTGACCACCGCACCTTTCGGAACAACAATTGCAACAAAAAATGCTTGTGAAGCTTCATTAACCGTTACTCCTTTTGGAACTAGACGAATGGTGTCACTTGTTGCTGCTGGTACACCAACAGTAGCAGTAGTACCTGAACTTGGATTTAATAGTAAGACAGCAACCACAGTAACTGCTTCGCCTGCTAGTAACATTACATTAGGCAGCTTAGCGGTGAAGAAAGTAATACCGACAGCCGCTCAAATTACGCCTGTCAAACTGACCAACACAACTACTCTTCCAGACATCAATTCAACTGCAGCTGTCAGTTTAAATTTTGAAACCAAAACAGTCACAGCTACTGCAACAGTATCCGCTGGTGATTACGGCTGCTTTAACTATGGCAAAGCTCCAGATATCAAAGAGAAATCTGTTCTTTTCCATTTTGGCGGCAATCAAGCTCTGAATGACTTAAAGGTTTGTACTCACCAATTGAATACATGTATTTCCACAATTGTTTAATATAATTTTTCACTTTTCAGCTTAAGCATACCCAAGTGACCAATGAGTTGGAAAATAATGTTGCTACACTCAAGCAGTACATTGCGGATCAACAGATTATTGCCGCAGATTTAGGACTCATCTTGACAGAGAAGTATATGAGTGCGATAAAGGATATGAAAAGCTTAGACTTGTCGCTGCAGAAATTTGCTAATTCGGTTGAGATCAACTATCAGCAAATCAAACTAATTGCACCAAAATTTAATTTTAGCGCACAAGCACCTACAACAGTAGCTTCTTTCGGAGGAAATCCCGAAGCACGCAGTGATTGCTCTCTTTTTCGGAGTCGCAAGCACAGCAGCTACCGTCTGTTGAAAAAACTAGAAAAACGCAACACGAAGCACTGAATATTGCAGAGAAAAAAAAAAATAGAAGGTGCTACTCGTAGCTACATCATGGCACATATTACTTCATAAGTTCCTTCTCAAACATTTATCAAACAAATAATGAAATAAATCATCAACGCAAACACAACAAACGACTAAGCACTTCAGACCGAATTTCCATACAAATCAGGCCTAACAACTAATATGCCACACACAAATTGTATTTCAAATACTCAATAAAGTAAATAAGCTTCGTCAATGCTTCAAATATGAAAATAATTTAAAATTCAGCAAACGTTTGCGTTTGGCCATTTTACATAAATTAAATGTTTACTAAACAAACTAAAGCCAGACGGGAGCACAAATAAAAGCATGATTCATGCATTGTTCCATGGAAAAAAAAAATAAACAAGCATAAAAGGAAGCCTTGTGTCTCATCAATACAAATTAAAGTTTCTATGGTCTATGGTGAAGAAAGACAGCAGCTTTAAATTGAAGTTGGTCAGCTGTTTCGAGGCGTAGTAGGCTAAAAATTCAGCACATATACCGACTTAGGCATACAAATGTTTATATTAAAAATGTAGTTGTGTAAATTTCTTACTTATCGAGCTTCTTTTTGTTTTCATCAGTATTTTCATTGTGATGTTTCATCATCATCACCATCACATTGCCTGTACTTCTTTCATTTCTTTTCGTGCGCATTATTCAATGTTTTTGCGAACGTGTTCGAATTAGAAATTCATTGCACGTTTCTCGCACAGACTTTGACGAAGCAAACCGTGCTGATGTCTTCAAGTAATGGTGACGAGACTCCTAAGACTTTGTTTACAAAAGTCTTCGATGACGCCGATTTTTGTGTCTGCAAGAAAATTGCCTCAAAGCAGCGACATGCGTACAAGTTGTTGAGAATGGCAACGACTTCCCTTTTGGTCTGAGGTGTGAAGTGCCTTTTTCTTCGACATTTATGTGTGGTGTGTGCACATCAAAATAATGTTTTTTTAAATTTTACATTAATTGTCGTTGAGTGTGTGTATCTTTGTATCTATTTTTCTATGCGCTACTTTGGTGTTAATGGATTTGAACCATTCGCAATTGCTTCACAAGTTTTCTCGAGTGCATTAAATCTTCATTTGTGTATGTTTGTTGGTAATTTTGCTATTTAAATATTTATTATTGGTTATAGCTTCGTTGATGCTGACATTCTCTTTTATTATTGAAAAGGCATTAAATTCGAAAAAATGTTTTAGATCCTGCTTGATGCGTTTTCCACACACGCTGTAAAATTTTAAATTGCAAGGTTTAAAGCGGATTTAAGTTTAAGTGAATTAGTGCTTGGCTCGTTCTTAAATTGCATTTTTTTTTAAGCTTTTAAGTTCTTTCACTCCACACTTTTTAATTGGCTCTTTAGACGCTTCACACATAGAGTGTATGGCATAAAAATATTAACAAGAAATTTTTTATGTGCAGAAGGATACGCAAGAGAGTGTACATATATTTTTTAACATGTCGATCTGGCAGTACTCTTCTGCCTGATTATACTCCATTATGTGTAATTAAATGCAGAAACATATCACTCAGTTTTCATTGAAACATTGTAAGAACTGGTCTTGCGATTCTCAGGGCCTGCATTCATACAAAAATGTTTATACCGGCTTGAAAAGCTAAATTTTTGGAGTAGCCAACATACAAATATATATTACAACTGCAAGTTTTTATATTTAAAATGTTTTAATGCAACTTAAATTTAAATACTTAGGCACTTTATACCGAGGTTCTGTTATAATTATGGAAACAAAAATTTATCGAAATAGCTTCTACATAAATAATGTCTTTAGAAGATGCTCTCAGCAGCTTATATAGTGACAGTCACGGAAAACTCCATCAATGAATAGAACACAAAAAATTATAAAGGTTTCTCAGAATGTAAAAGAAAATCAAGAAATAACTTGAAATTCGATGGGACTGAAGCTTTAATACGCCCCTACATAATTTTGAGTTTTTTCCATTTATAAAAAGCATCGCTGCAAAGGAGTTATGTCTATTTGCACATTTTGTATATAAGTGTCCCAAAAGTGAGCAACGGGTACCAGACTGATATGGCTAGATCGGACTCAGCTTGTCCAGCTGAATGGGGTCTATGAGGTACTCCATACATTCTTTCTTGTTAGTGGAGATTCATTTAATAACCATTATTTGCTTATGAAAAATCAAAGTCTAAATGTCCAATTTCCTTATTTCATGACAGGACAGACATGTCTTGGTTCTAATTAAATATACTTCATGGGGTCTGTCATAGGTCCATGAAGTATATACATACATGAGTACAGGGCATAAAATGTTTTATATGAAGCCAGTAGAAGTAGATAGTTTTCTCCGGTTCGGGGGAAGTGTATATGCAATTTAGGAATAAAAACAAAAATTCTACAAATTGTATATTGCCAAGCAAAAAAAAAAAAACAGGGTTAACATCGAAACTTATGTGTATACACGCGAGGTCAATGAGGGACTGACTTTCTTCATCTTGATAATCTGATAAAATTTTTATACATCGTTTAATAAAGTCTTCAGTAGTCAGAATAGCTCCTAGGTTAGGCTGGGACGGTGACATTTTATATCGTTGCGCAATAAGCTTATTAATATTGTTCAGGTAAAAAAAAAACAGCTAAAGAAACCTGCGCGATTGAACTGAGTAATTTTCCAGTATTGCAGCTATTCTTCAATCTAATTGAAGAAAATACGTCACCTTGAAACTTTTGTGATACTGCGGTGGTTCCATTATGACTATTAAACATTAGAATTTTCTTTGTACTACACGCTCGAGAACTACGCTGAAATCTTCAAACAGTTAAGCCAAGCTGAATTTTTTAGTCGTCATTAAGTTTGCTTGGATTCGAGACTGCTTTCTTCTTGAAGTCTAATCTTTCGAAAGCCTGTGCGGATTGATTAATAGATGTTGTAACATAAAGCTTAGAACTTTAGTGGAACAACTTATTTTTGGCTCCCCTGCTGCCTACACATGCAACTCTCTGCACGCTTACTATCCTTGAATATTATATTGTTTTGTGTGCCATAGTATAACCCATACTTCATTAGTTTAAATCCAGTTTAACAATATGGACTAAAGAACTCACTTCGGTACCGTATATTTGCCTGCATTAGTAAAATGCAAGACTCGCTTTTTTAAATCACTCGTAAGATGGCGAGTAATTGCTTTAAATATTAACTTAATCGCTTCCTATCCATAGATAGGAAGTACTTGTTCGAATCGAATGGTATTTTGTAAGTAAATACATTTCCTTATACTTAATCCGAATAGATTAAAATATTGACGTACAGTTACTAATCGAAGACGTTCTTATAAATAAAATAAGATTGACACTTTAGATTGAATGAATAAGTTAAAATATTTGAAGTATTTGCAGAGTAATTCGAGTAAATGGAATACTCGAGTTACTTCAAAGGAATGATCTCACAATACATGCAATTAGCAGTGTTTTATAAATAAACAACAAACCAAATGCCATGTTAATATGTTCGCTTGCACTATCTAGAGTCCTTCCCACGCTTAATTTCCGTTTTAGCTTTTCTTTGTTGTCTCTATCGTGCTTCCTTCTTGATTATTTTTCTATCTATCGTGCTCCCAGACAAGTCTGCTAGAGAGACTAAAAAGACTAAAAGGTAAAAGTTTTCCACAATCAAATGATGATGTCTACATATGTTAATAATTAGAATAGTTCTACCAAATACCCAATGCTTTTATAAATTTTCAGACATTTGTATCCCGAAGCTTCGCAAGCAAATGTAAGGTTTTATTTTTGGAGTCAATTTTGTGTTTTTTATACATTTTGGAAGGACACGCTTCTAGAGACATGTACCAGCATTAATCCCTTCGCACTCTGGAGTTGCCTCACAAATATTGCCTTGGCTCTGGGCGCCAATCGTCTGAGTGCTTCCATGCTGTTTGCATCGTGGATTTGGTGAATTTTTTTAGAGGCACTCGGTACAAGATGTAAAGCGCTGTGCTTTAATAATCTATGTTTGACTTGGAAAATATATTTCAAAAGTGGTCAGCATAATCCGTCAGTTGTTCAGAATAGAAAGTCTATGTTTAAAGATGGCCGAACAAAGTGTGGAGGACGCAGTACTTACAGAACGCCGTATTCAACGACGTGTGTTAAAATCCGATTAATTTTCTAAGGATGAAATAAGCCATTATTCAAAGACTTCAAACAACAATTGCAGAGAATTTTTAAATGAGACAGATTGGCAGCAAATTTACCAAATTAGAAATTACTTCTGAGTCGGAACTTTTTCCTAATCCCAACGTAAACAAATGACGCCAACACACTCAAATGAATGAAGTTATGGTATCGGAAATGAAGTCAATGGTGCTAGACCGTTTCAAACTTTTCCGATACTTTTTTTCACCTATCTTTTAATTTAGATTCAAGTATTTATAAATCTATGTGACTGAACTCCTTCTAAAATGCTGGACCGATTTTAATGAACATTTTAGTGTGTGAACAAATGGCTCCCAGAATGGTTTAGGTTCACAATTTGACCCAGTAAATGGCGCTGCGATCGGGTTGTAAGAATCGACTGATTATGATAAAAAATTTTGTACCCTATGATTTTTTTTCAAATACTTTTAAGCATCTAAATGCGAACACCGTTGCGTATATTGAGTACGGTTCGATTGATTTAACTATGTAAATTTTTATATTTCCGTAATAGTCCGAAAAAGGTTTCCGGGAGAAAATTATGAGTATGTAAACCAAATAGTGCAATCGTATCTCTAAAAAGTTACTAACGTCCGATAGTTGGCAGATGACCATAGAGCCTCAAATCTCCTCTTAAGAATTCAGCTACTTGAAGGTGAGGAATAAATCACTCAACAAAGAAGAACTAGTCTTAGAGAACCGACCGTCAAATGGCGTATTGCATTTGATTCATTCTATTTCATATAGAGTTTGCTAAGTTTATCCCGATACATTAAATAATTCACCAGCAGTAAGGTAGACCCAATCATGGTGAACTGAATACACTCAATGTTTTGGACAAAAGCGTCTGAAAGCACGAATAGTATCAACTTTAGTAAGGAAATCATTAAAGACTGTCTACAGGGTGAAGTTCTTTCACCACTCCTATGGATGAGACAATTTAAAAATCGGGAAGATCTGAATATAATATATGATAACGGTTTAATCGATGGATATGTGTAATTCTTTTCTTTGTTATAAAATTGGAGAAGATGTCAGGGAATAAATACAACAGAATGTAGGAAAATTCGGATAAACTCCAAAAATCCTAACTCAATCCTAAATCGATATATTTGTTTGTATCTTTTGTGGTACCGGGATGGAAATATGTACCTCAATTTAATAATTTTAATTGAACACGAATCGGGAACATCGGGAAAATACTAAAAATATAATACAATCCTTAAATATGACAAACTAGAGATGGTGATACTAAAAATGTACATAAAAAGTTGTACAGATGCTTTCAATAGTATGTGATATTGGAAAGCATTTCATCTGAACGGATAAGTTTTATTCATTGACTTGAGCCAACTAATTATTACTTTTGAACTAAAAAATTAACAAATATTTTTCTCATACACATTCTTAAATCATATTCTACATTTTCAAATGACTTTGTTTAACTTCTTAACTACCCAACATACCATTATTCCCTCGCGCGAATTTCTACTTTCAATTAATTGCCCAAGATTAGCCCAAAATCCCTTAATGTGCAATGAACTCTCCACACTCCACAAGACAAAGCCAACTCATCAACTGCTTGCCGAAACCATTGAACAAAATTTGCTGCTCATTTAATGAGTCGCTATACAACTTATTCCAAATAAATTACAGCGCTTAATAGACACAGAACTTAGCTATGTACTATGTGATCAAATGTACGTCCGTCTGTCTGTCCGTTCATGCGATTGTGTGTATTTGTATTTGAGTAATTCAAACCTATCATTAGGCATCATTTGTAGCATTAAGCCACGAAACAGAGAAGAAGTATTATAGAGCCACACGCATGGCCCAAGCCCAAGCCTGGTCATTTTTTAAGCCATTTTAGGCTCATTTAAAGCACATTCAAACCGAAATTTATATGAACGCGAGCGAGCACGATTTAATGAGCGGCCACGTACCGAACGAAATAAAACGCAACCGAAACCCCAAAAGAAATAAATCTTAGGCTAGAAATGTGGCGAAGGCAAAGAGTAATGATAGACCGAGCATGTTGTTAAAATAGCGTAAAAATGTAGAAAAATGTGTGGAAATTTGTTCTTTTTTTTCGGGGAACACACAATTTACAGAAAATTAGAACCGTGTAAGACAACTTGGCAACAGCAAAAGTTAGAAAATCAAAAAAAAAAAAAGGTCTGGAATCTGTGCTCTAATTAGATGCCGACTTAATGACTCAATTGTAGCCTAAGAAAACACTGAGTTAACCCAAAACAAAACAAGAAAAAAAAAAACAAAAAGAAATAAATAAATACGCGGGTGGTTACGTATAATTAAATCTAATAGACAATTTGCTGGCGGAGCAAACGATGCATTAATCTTTGTATTGGTATTTTATTTAAATTGTTTTTCTCTACTCACCTTCAACTTTCGCCAAAGCCAGAACGGATATGGTCTGCACTGCCGGCACAGCCCAAGCGACCAAATGGAATAAATGTGATTTATTTTCGATTGCCTCGTGGCCCCATTTAAGGCCAGCGGCCAGAAACCAGGCAAAAGCCAAGCAGGACCACCAAGCAAATGCGGCCATGCAGCAGAAGTATAGAGCCATGAATAAAACGGTGCAAGCGGTAGTCTGCCGATGGCCCTGCAGAAGACAAAATCGTAGTCAGTTACATTGCATAAATAAAATTAATTTTTAAACACTTTTCTTTTATCATTGAGCAGCACCGCAGTCTGGCGCCGTATATCCTTCGACTTACCTGCGTTATGGTCGACATCATTTGTAAGCGTCCTAGCCGCACTGGCGGCGGAAATGGCTCACGGCACGAAACCGAATCTCCTGCACCAAGTCCTGCCACATAGGCACAACCGACAACCAGATAGCAAACGGCCAGGAAAACAATTGCACGCTCTGGATAGCGAAAACGCGATGAGTCAATCAAAAATGTAAGCACCTGTGGACAGAGAGAGATGGCATTAAGTAAAAAAATTGTGTAAGCAGCAAAGAGCAAACATGTTGCGAATTAAATATGGATTTAAATTTAATTAAAGAAGACATTGCCGCATGCAACAACATGCAGACACACATCGAAACAGTCACAAGTCAGCCGAAGGATGCAGCAGCATTCAACGCATTCAAGTAATTATGTAAAGTTATTTAAAAATGCATTAAGGCAGTTGTTGGCCATGTTGTAGGTTTGTTATGCACGTTGTATGTCCATCATTTTGCTGTTAAATTAATAAGTAATATCATAAAAGGAGTTAAGCCTTACAACATGTCTGCTTCGTTGGTTGGTTGGCAGCTATAGTCTACCCTTTAAGACCTTTTAAGTCATTAGGTAAAGGCGCACATAAATCATGGCGTATGTGGCTTAAGTTATGAGCGACGATTGAAACATAAAGCAAGAAAGTATGATATTTTCTCTTTAGGTACGATTTGGAGCTATATGGAGTATTTTACGGGTATTAAACTAAGGCACAACAAATTTGGAGATTCTGGCTAAATTAACAAAGACAACCAAATGTTGTATACAACAACTCAGACAGCGATGGCTGGTTTGTATGGAGGTTACTCCTTGTAGTGGTCCGATCTGGACTTTTATGGAATATTTTATTTTATTGTAGTAAAATAATCCAAATTGAGTATTTTTAGCTGATTTAAAGAGGAAAATTTTATTTAGAAAACCTTAGAAAGAGGTACAGATTTGTATGTTCGCTACTCCATCCAGTGATTCGATTGGAACCTATGTATGTGGATTTTTTTTTTTTGGATTATGGCAAAATTCTCTGCAGGTAAGGTTACCAAATTCATTGAATATTAGTTATCAAAAGAGAGAACACTTAATGGAGTCTCTCGGGCCTCCTTCGGCATTTGTATGGAGGTTAAGTCTTTTAGTTGTCCGAGGTCCCATAGACCTTCTATTCAATCCCGATTTTACACCATATAACCTCTCACCCTTGTTAGGTTCCTGAGTAGTTTTGAGAAATTAAGTTTTAAAACGAGCAAATAAAAAAAATCTTGTTCCATATAATTTTTAACCATATCTTTGACCACCAAAGGCGGTAAGATGGTAAGAGATAATACAAGAAGGGTTTGAAGGCGATCGGTAGAAAAAATTTAATACCATATAATCGTTAATCCCCCTTTTACCTTATTCTGAAGTTTGCTCAGTTTACAGAGCTTCTGTCTTCTTTTGATTTCCTTTCGTTTCTAAAGAAGCTATAAAATATCGAAAAGAGGACGTGATGAACATTGCTATACACTACATCCGTGGTCGTTTAAATTGTCTGCCAGCTGGTAATACTTGCGAAATGTTTGAAGCCAGCGTCAAGAAAGGAAAAGAAGGTTATGACGGCAGTGATCAGTCGCTAGAGTAAGCCGTTTCGAAAGAGGGATGATGTCTTTATATATTTTGTAGAGTATGCGAGCGTCATTGTTAATAATCAGAGCGAAATGAAAGACTGCGCTATATCTGGACCGATATGTGGACCCGTATTGCATTAAAGGCAAGACCTAATACGAAATTTACAGACATAAAATAGATCCAATCATGAGGATGAGTCGTAAAGTATATCATGCTGATGCTTTCAGTCTTCTCTACTATCTTGCAGCCTCTGCATTAATTGTGGACCTCTATGCATTCCGCATATATTCCAATAAGAAAGAGCTCCGATAGACAATATGACAAGTCTCTTTCTAGTGAGTGTGAGCAGCTTTTTTATTCTTATATTTGTCTTTTTATACCCTGTACCGAAGGTAGAAATAATGGTCGGAGACCCCCCAAAGTTACCCTCATTATGTTTAGTAGTGATAGAGAAGTCGATACAGCCATGTCAGTCTGTCCGTCCGTATGAACGAAAGGATCACGGAAACGGAGACTTCTTGCTTTTTGCATTCGACTACGACTTCGTCGGAATTTTACAAGCTTATTTCGAAATTTTTCCTCTTCCCTCCCCATAAAATCACCCTCAAGGCTGAAAATTTCATCGACACAAAATAAAAAAAAGAATACCAGTATAGAGATAACGTCCCTCTTAGCCAAAATCCTAAAACTTCATCAAAATCGGATAATAAATGACAATTTTATAAGCAATTGCATTTGAAAGACCTATGATACTTCCTTTCTCCCTTTTCTTATATGGTACTTATTCGTGAAGTGAAAAGTGGGAGGAGCAAAATACTTTTCGTTAGTACAAATTTTTCTTATTAATTTCCTCCCTTTTTGTTATGCACTGCTTGGTCATATGCTAGGGCAACATTTGTGTTTGTTAGGAGATCTGTACAGGTACAGGGCTTCTTACAGTCGGTTATGCCCGACTGTAATTTTCTTACTTGTTAGGCCCTGTACCGAAGGTACAAGAGCCTATTGGGTTTGTGCAAATGTATGTAACAGGTAGAAATAATGGTCGGAGACCCCCCAAAGTTACCACCATTATGGTCAGGAATGAAAGAGGAGTCGATATAGCCATGTCCGTCTGTCCGTCTGTCCGTCTGTCCGTCCGTCCGTCCGTCCGTCTGTATGAACGAAAGGATCTCGGAAACGGTAATAGATAGAGACTTCGTGTTTTTTGCATTCGACTAGGATTGCTCCGGAATTTCACAAGTTTATTTTGAAATTTTGCCCCTCCCCCCCCTTCCCCATAAAATCACCCCTTAGGGTGAAAATTTCTTCGGCACAAATATAGTACCAATATAGAGATAACGTCTCTCTAAGCAAAAATCCAAAAAGTTCATCAAAATCGGATAATAAATGGCGATTTTATAAGCAATTGAATTTGAACAACCCCCCTTTTCTTTTCATTCATATTCGCGCAGTGAGAAGTGGTCATGTGTTTGGTCATAAGCTCGGGAAACATTTAATATGTTTGTTAACTGACCTGAACTGGTACAGGGCCTCTTACAGTCGGTTACGCCCGACTGTATTTCCTTACTTGTTTTTAGCTAGGTTTGGTATATCTTAATTTAATCTTATAAAAATATTCCATATAGGTCCAAATACGGTAGCCCGCATAACAAATCTGACCATCTTTTTTGAGTTTTTGTATGAAAACAAAAAAAAATTGTGTGTATTTAGAAATTCAAATATTTTTGGTGAATCATTCGCAAAAAAAAGAATATAAAGAAGTTCAGAAAATGTTCCTAAGACGAGTCTGGAATTTTAGTAATAATTCTATAGACAATGCTGCAATAAATAGGTGGACCAAAGAGCATAAATTCATTCATAAATTCTTAATACTAGCTGAGCTAGGCAATACCTGTCCCAAGCTTCTTCTGAGAGCCACCAAATATTTCAAGCGACCACAAAGACAACTGTTCTAAATATAAAATGCAAGCTGTTCCTGTTAAGGATACAACTGAAGCTTTTGCGGATCATATGCAGCTGTATCGATTAATTCCCTGACTCTTTCTGTACCCAGAGCAATCGAAATTGAGAACGAGACTGAAAGTGTGAAGTCATCCAAGTCTGTATTGACTAGTTTTAACATTCCAGCTATCAAAGCTATTCCATTAAATTATTCGTGACAAGCATATTCTTCCAATTAAGTCACTTTTCTTACCAGTGGAAATGTCGGAAGAATTTTTCTCCAAATTACTTGAGCGAATATTTTTGCCATCAATTTGGATTCAGGTGTCGTCATGGCAGCCTAGAGCAATGTCATTATTTCTTGAATCGAATATTGGAGGCTTTCGAGAGTAAATAGTATTGCTATACAGGTTTGTAATAAGTCTGGTATGCCTGGCTGTGGCTGTCTACACCAAAATTTGTATATGAGATAATCGCTAGGATTGAAACCCTTGCTAACATAGATCGAAATGTCCTCGGCGTAGTACGGCTTCATGTAGGTCTTACAAATGTGCATGTGCCCACGCTGATGTGTTTTGTCAAGTGGACTTCAGAACTCAGAATTTATTGTTTATTATTTTCTATTTCTATTTTTTTTTTTTTTTAATTTCACAGACCGAGTTATTTTTATTATTTTTATTAAGTTACGAGCAAAAGGTTTTTTTCTAAGCCAAAATTAATTTTAAAATAATTTATTTCCTTATATGTATGTATTTATTAACGACCTGCTAACTACTAATTAATAAAGATAGCGGATCAAATTATTTCTGTTGACTTTAACAAGTTTTATTAAATCACAATACTTTTGCGAGTTAATATAAATTTTTATCATTGAGTTTGCTGTCTCTGTTTAGTAGCACACTAACCCCTTACTTGAAAGTAACCACTATTAATTTTTTTTGTAATTAGCATTTTTTAACAATTTTTCTACCAAAGAGCATTAACTAATTCAGAATAGAAAATCTTGTTTCTCCGACTTCTAATCTCGAATTAACTGGCAGGTTTAACTCGAGCAAACGATTAATTTCTAGATTTATAAATAAAAATTAAATAAATAAGAAACTGAATAGTTAAACCTGGCTCAAAATATACACCAGACACTTTAAGCTAATTAAAATTCGAAATATGCCATTAATAAAATTATTTTTCAAAAAATTTTTAAATTAATGTTCAAATAAATATTGACAACTGACAGCGCGGTGAATGTTAACGATTTGTGCGCGATTTTAGCAAAATAAAATAAATGCTAAATATTTAAAAATTAGTTTGTGCTGTTTTTAATTAATTTAATTTACATAAATGTACATTTAAATTATAATAACAATGTGCCAACAGCACAAAAATTTCACTAAACGAAGTCAGCCCACAAATCAAAATAAAAATTGTCATTCACAGCAGGAATTGCAAAAAAGTCGAAATATGACTTAAATTGCAAAATAAAAAATGTGTATTCAATTATGAATAAATAATAAGCAAAAGAAAAAATGGCAAATATTTATGTAAATAAACACCAACTAATTTGTGCAAAAAGCCACACCCACACAGCGAGGCGGCGAAATTATGCAAAACGAAACTAAAAAACTATTCATTTAATTTATGCAATCAGAAACAAAGCTTTTTTCAATTATTTTTTGCTAAGCGTTAGAAATAGTCGAAATAAACGCAGTGCTTTAGTGACGCCTTTTTAAATTTATTTGGCGTTGAGATTTGCATAGAAAAAAAAAACTGAGTTGAGAGTGAAATAAATTTGTCGTAAATTTGTTTAGCAACTTCGCACATAACTCGTTTCTTCTTTGGCAATTTTGACTTTAAAGACTTTTTTATTATGCTAAGAAAAAAAAAATAAGACACCCACACAAGAGAATAATTTAATTTTATGCTGAATTACTTAAAACCAAGCTTAGCTCAGTAAGCTACAAAAGATTTCCTAAGTCACACCACGTGTATCTTCATAGAAAAGACTTCTACAAAGCCTAAAACAAAGCAGCTACATTTTTTTTTAAATTGCGAAGAAATCTTCATTTCGAATTGGAACTATGCAAACTTAAGTTCCACTTAGCACATCGACAAAAACTATTTCAAAGTGTTTGATTTGTGCCGAGTTTCATAGCAACTGCTAAGCTATTGAAGCAATATATCTCTGAGATACACATGAAGTGTAATCCATTGCAACAATTGTTTCGGCATAAATAAACAATTCAATTCAATTTTTGCCTATTTTTTTTTCATTCACCCTATACAAAAGAGTTACAAAGTGTTCTAGCGCACTATTATGTACTACTAAAACTCTCAAAGTAGCTCTTACACACCCTTCTGTATAAATTTCGTATGTAAATGAAGTGTATAATTTTTTTTCTATATTCGTAGGTGGAAATTAGACTAAAATAGTAGAAATAGAAAACTATAATTTAATAGAAGTAATCTTGGGTGCAGCAGCACCGAACGCACCGAACGAGAAGTGAACATTCACAGCTACACATCACATCACATCACAGTGGAGGCAAAACAATGAATACAATTTGAATTTGCCAGCAATGAGTGTGGCTGAAACGCTTGAAACCATGTCTAAATGATGCTATGAATAATTCAAATGTTATTTTGCTTTTTCTAATGGCTCTGAATGAATATATCTGTGTATGTATCTGTACTCGGTTAGTTGGCAAGAAATAATAGCATAGCATAACATATGGAGATACATATGCATGCCTCTTGTCTGTGATGTAGCAATGATAGTTTCGTAATGATTAAATTAAATTTAGAGCTGAGAGCAAACCCACTGCTGACAATGGCAGTAATGTAGTTGATTGCTAAAGAATGAAACAGTGAAGATACTTTAATGTTTTGAAAGATACAAGATACAAACAAACAAAACTTGTTTTGAATTGAAATGGCTTACTGTAAGAATTTTAAGATACTCATGCATTGTTGCATTGCATTATGCATGTTGAAATTTATTTTTTTTTTATTTAAAGTATATAAGATTTATTATTCTATATTAACTGAAAGATACAAAAGTATATTTTGGCTGCTTACTTGAAAAATTTTTGCTTGCTGTAAATTGCACTGAATCAGCAAACATGAATAATACCCACAAACCTTCATCTTTTGAATTAGTGTAGTTAGTAGTACCAGATTTTAACAACTTAACATCAACAAGGCTACAAATTTCACGGAAACATGTTTTGATTGACGGAAGGCATGCATCTAGCGTGTTCGACGTGCAAACGTTACGTGGTCCCAACATTGACACGGACCTCTATCTTGTCGCAGACAAGGTATGCACTAGGTACAACGTGCTACACGCTGCACGTCCCAATATGCAATGAAAACTGGACGTCGGCAAGCTGTAATCAGAACAGACCGCCGTAGCCTTTTCAAACATACACTCCCGACTGCTCCTGAAAGCCTCTAAGTTTTCTCAAAGTATATATGAGCATAACATATCACCCAATCCATGAATAGGGCAGCCAAGGAGGTCATATAAAACCTGTGATTAATTATTGGTGCGACAAGGAGTGTCGCAATTCTACTGCAGAGAAAAACGATTTCTATCAGCGAACTCTGCAGGTGGAAGGAACGCAAGCATTTGGAGCATAATATCGAGAGAAACGGAGAGAGGAGAACGCCTTTTCAAGTGCAAGAAAAATGAGCAAAAAGGCGGGATTTCGAGGATGTTACGCGAAAGAAATGAAGCTTGAAAATTCTATCAAAAGGGCAAGCGTCTGACTGAAGGTTTTAAGCCAGGAGTAACTTTCTGTAAGGAGGACAATGGAAATATGATTATAGAAGAAAAGGAATTACTAAGATTATGGAGGAGTCATTTTTTTAACCTACTCAGAGGCGAAGAAGAAATAACACCGGAACCACCAGTTAACGATAGCACTTCTGTACTATACAAGGACTATAATGAGATCGATTCAGGTTTTAAAAAGCTGAAAAATAACAAAGCAGAAAGCTCTAATAGACTGCCAGCTAAGCTATTTAAAACCTCCGACCCCTTTGATACCAAAAGAGATTTCAGGCAGGGCGATGCTCTGTCGTGCGATTTTTTTTAATCTTCTGATGGAATACATCCAACGCCAGTGCCCGTATATACAGAGTATGTCGGGCTCGATCTTCCAGAAGGAAGTGATGTTGCTCGTTTACGCAGGAATTTCGAGTCAGCAAGGCGTTCTCAGAGATTGAAAAACACGGCTCATGGGTCTAGCGGTGATTGAGAATAAGACGAAGTACTTGGTGTCTTCTTGCACTCCGTCATTGCGTCTTGAATGGTCAGTGACAATGGAGAATTTCAACTTTAATGTTGTAGACATCTTCGTCTATCTTGGATCCGAGATAACAAGCAACAAAAACGTCAGCCTGGAGATCAGGCGAAGAATCACGCTTGTAAACAGATGCATTTTTGGGCTGAGCAAGCAAATAAGAAGTATAGCCCTCTCTCGAAGACAAAAATCAAGATCTATAAGACGCTGATACTCCCGGTCCTATTGTATGGCGCAGAGCCATGGACCGTGATTGAGTCAGATGAAACAGCGTTGAAAGTCTTCGAGAGGAAGATTCTTCGCAGGATGTATAGTGGAGAAAGTATGCCCAAAGTAAAAATGGCGATGAAATAAAAGTCTTCTGTGAAAGAAATTCGCGAAAACCGCAGCAAATCTTTTTAAATGCCGCTTGAAGTTCAAACCAAACTGAATATATTATTTCTTATTGTTTGCCACATAAAAAGGATATTTATTTTGCTTACAGAAAGATATTCTTTCAGGCGTGTTCAGACATTAATATGGCAAAATATGCGCCTTAACGAAAATAATTATTCTTTTTACACGTTTTGAGGTTTTGTTTTACTTTTTACGGAACGAATATTAAGAAAGCGCGAATACTTTATGTGCTTCGGCACTTCTTTTAGTAGACATTAAGAAGATTTTACAACAGCAACTGAAATAACTTTGCTGCTTTGTAATAAAATGTTGCAGGTGCTATTATAGAGTAGCAGAAAAGTCATGAAAAGTTTAAACATGATATTTCGTTGTGAGTTTTCAGTTATGCTCCATAAATTCTGATGGTGCATAAAGTGGCGCAGAAGTTTTGAAGGTACTTTAAATAGGTGTGAACTTTTTATGCTACAGCTAGCTTCGCTTTTTGCTTAATAATTTACATAGAAATTTCATAAGAACAAGAAAATAATACTTTGAATTGATACAAAATTAGGAAAGTCAGTAACATATTCAATATCATCCAAGAATACTTTGATAAGTTCTTATGTCCCTTGGTACATATTACCCAAGTGCATAAGCTATGCTGCCTTTAATATTACCCCAAACTGTAAGTTGGTATGTTTTTAAGCCAAATTTTCATTTTTATTATTTTCAGAAAATAGCATTTGCATGCTCAACAACAATTCGGACAAAAAACTCAAAAAAAAAAAACCTATAAATTGGCAAAGTCATAGCCAATGCAATTTAGTACTGCTACAAAGCTGTATGCAACAACTACAACTCACGCCTCGCATGCTCCTCCCAGCACATATATGTATAATTTTCTATTTCAGCAAAAGTCAAACAGAATGTCAAACTGTCATTTGTCACATTTGAGCCAAAGTAAACTCGTAACTCGTGCTTTTTGATACTTTATAATATCAACTGTGTGTAGACAAGACTCAAACTGGGACTGCGACTGACTCACTGACAGACAGACAGACACACGAATGGTAAATGAATGCACATTGGCAATGATGTTGGCGATGACTGAAGTCAGTGTAACTCAGCGGCAACTTCCGCTGGAAAAAAAAAACTTTTTCCATGAGTTGCGTACTACAGTCTAATATAGTACATATGCGCCATATCGAAAGGTTCACAGAGTGGTATACGAGTTTTTCTGACATTTTCAATGCGCGTCTGACATAGGCAAAACCATGCCAAAAAAAAATATACTGCAGTATGTATGTGCGAATAGGTACAACAAACTGTCACTCAGTCATCACTGCTATCTCCCAACTGAACTTCAGCAGGCTGCAGGTTTTGTAATTAAGAAGAGTCATCAAAGTCAACAACGTGCCAACATAAAGAGAGACCGAGCGATGGCAACGAAATGTTGTATTCTCTACTAGAATATATTCTGACTTGTGATAACTATCACAGCAGACAGACAGGCATTAACTAACAAAGCTAAGGCACAGCAGCCGACAACTTTGCACTTCATTCGAAATTTACCTTATTTGCCCCCACAACCAATGCCAACCAAAGTCACAGATGTCGTCGACTCTGTGCGATTGACAAAAACAAATGTCATGTCATACTAATGCGTTTAATGAAAAAGGTGTTGATTATTGTTAGTCTGCGCAGCAACACCAGCTATGCTAGTCATCATCAACGCCATTAAGTCCTTGTTTGACTTTCTTGTAACAGTGCGCGCGCGTCAGCATTAGTTCTTACCTACTTGTCTGTTAATATCTCTGCTCATCAAAGGAACCTCAAACTAGTAGCAAAGTTCCAAGTCAAGTCAAGTTCTCTCCTGCTCAACTTGCTGCGAAAAGTTTGTGTATTTATCTGCGAAATTTGAGTTGATTTCTGAATTGTATGAATTATTTGTTTAGTTTTAGTTTGTCACAATTAAAATTGATAGTCGTGAAAATTTGCGTTGTTTGTGTTTTCATTTGTCGTCTTTTGTAGACATTTGTCGAAGATAATTTCAGCAGTTTTACTAAAATATTTACAGATGCAAGGTAATTTAATTATAAAGTCACGCTTACTAGAGAGTAGTAGGCATATTTACATTTATTCTTGAGCAGCTTGCCAAGACGAGTCGTTCAAATTCACGAATGTACAATATAAAGCATCATTTGTGCTGCAATATGAAGCTTCTTCGTTAAATTCGCCACTTTTGAAATTGGAGTAATCCGAACAAATAAACGATCATCCATTCGAATGAGGTGCCCAGCCCAGTGCAGCCGCTGGAATTTTATGCACTGGACTATGTCAACCTCATCGAGTAGCTCGTACAGCTCGCGGTTCATACGGGATCTAAACCCATCGCCGACTCTAATAGGAACAAGATCCTGCGAAGAATCTTCGTCTCGAAGACTTCCATGCCTCTGCGCCATACAATAGTACCCGGAGTATCAGCGTCTTATATATCTTTATTTTCGTCCGTCGAGAGAGGGCTTTACTTCTCATTTGCTTGCTCAGCCGAAAAAAGCATCTTCAAGACGCATTGACGGAGTGCGAGAAGACAACAAGTACTTCGTCTTGTCCTCGTTCACCGCTAGACCCATGAGCCGAGACTGTTTTTCAATCTCCGAGAACGCCTTGCTGACTCGCCGTTCCTGCGTACCGATGATATCGATGTCATCGGCGTAAGCGAGCAGCATCACTTCCTTTTGGAAGATCGAGCCCGACATACTCTGTATATACGAGCACTGGCGTAGAATGTATTCCATCAGAAGATTAAAAAAATCGCACGACAGAGCATTGCCCTGCCTGAAACCTCTTTTGGTATCAAAGGGGTCGGAGAGGTTTTTCCCCAACCCTGACAACGCTTTGTGTGTTAGATAGCGTCATCATGCAAGGACGGACAATCTTTGCCGGAATACCTAGTTTAGACAAATAGGTGGTGTGTGTCTTTGCTAAACTCACGGGTCTTTTCCAAGATTTGGCGCAAAGTTTGGTCGCTGGTCGACCTTTTTGGTCTGAAGCCACACCTTTTTCTTCCGTATATGGCTTCAGCCTATTATACAATACGCGCGTCAGAATCTTATATCCAATGGAAAGAAGACTTATTTCGCGGTAGTTGGCGCAAACAGCGGGGTCTCCTTTCTTAAAGATAGGACAGAGAACACTGAGATTCCAGTGATTGGTTATGCGTTCATCGGACCATATTTTGCATAAAAGTTAGTGCGTACTCCTAACCAACTCTTCGTCGCCGGTCTTAAATAACTCAGCTGGCAGCCCATCAGAGCCTGCTGCTTTGTTATTTTTCAGCCTTTTAATAACTGAATTGACCTCGTTATAGTCCGGTGGCTCTACAATAGTGCCATCATTAACTGGTGGTTCCGGTGTTATTTCTCTATCGGCGGAATTGTGCGCTTCATCGCCTCTGAGTAGGTTAGAAAAATGACTCCCCCATAATCTTAGTGATTCCTTTTCATCTGTAACCAGATTTCCATTGTCATTCTTACAGAAAGTTACTCCGGGTTTGAAACCTTCAGTCAGACGCTTGTCCTTTTGATAGAATTTTCAAGCTTCATTTCTATAGCGTAACATCCTCAAAATCTCGCCTTCCTTGCTCCTTTTTCTTGCGTCTGAAAAGGCGTTTCTCCTCACTCCGTATCTCTCGATATCGCTTTCTTATAGCTCGCATTGCTCCCGACTGCAGAGTTTGCTGATAGGCAGCGTTCTTCCCTGCAGTAGAACTGCGACTCTTCTTGTCGTACTAAGAATTCTTATTCTTAGCAGCCCTATCCATGGAGCGGGTGATATGTTTCCACTGCTCACATATATCTTGAGAAGACGGAGAGATCGAGAGATTGTGTTTGAAAGGCGATCTGTTCTGAATGCAGCTTCCGTTGCATATTGGAACGTGCGCCGTGCACTATGCTGCGCCACTTCACCCACTTATAATTCCTATATTAAAAATATTGGCTTGAAATCAAAACCTTATTACTGATCGTGTACCATCAACTAATTACGTTTATGGCAATCTAAACTTTACGGCGAAACCGATGTCATACATGGATTTCTATCTTGGTCGCTATATTCAATATCGTCTTTAATGTCTTTAATGTTCTTGCAGAAAACTTTCTCCTATCCAATTTTTAATCTGAAGAACGGTACGTGCTGTTATAAATTCAAAATTTCTTTTAAGCATCGGATCTCAGCAGCGTTAATATGTTCCAAGTAGCGTTGTTCAAATTGATCTTTATCACGAATAAGAAGAACTCAAGAACTGCTAGGAATATGTTCCTATTCTAGTTCTATGAAATTTCTACTTAGTTCATAGTTTTTCAGCATATTTTTTCTTCAATCATCTTCTGCTGCAGGGTTTGGTCGATGCGTGATATTTTAGTTTTTACTTTAATGTCTGCTAGAATAAGGCGTTTGTCTAGCCGTCACTTAGTTTAGAAATATTGACTAATTGGTCCATGTGACCCCTTTTTTCAGTTTGAAGAAAATTAAGCATTTAAAACCACCAAGCAATAAATTTTGCTCTAATAGAACTTCTTCGTTCCTTATCATCTAACGGATAATTCTTTTTTTTTATCAACTATCCGTCCACAAGAACTGAGCATTTTCTAGTCGACATTGAAGCTGTTCCTAAAGACTTTAAAAACGGTGAGTAACTGTGTCATCGGACCTCTTTCCTCAATTAGAAGAACACAAGCACTGATTTGAATATTCATTTACACCCACCAGGCTGCAGCTTTTATTTCGTTGGAATTTATTCCTTTGACATCATTTTTTTTTGTCAGAATTGTTTGTGCTTTGTCATTAGCCGCCTGATTTGGTTCTCAGCTAACAAGGCACCAATCATATGCTTATGCAACACCTGACAATGCGTCGCATAGGAGACTGGCAATCTTACATGCAATTCTGATTATGCTGGCTTTAGAAATACAACAACGAAACGAAATTTGACATCAGAGAGTCAAGTAATAATATTACTAATGATGGAAATTCTGCTGAAGATGCTATAAAGTAATGAAGACAATATGAAGACAATGTGGAATAGTACATAAGGGAGCGAAAGTATAGTGACAGCTAAAAGTATAACAACAATTTAAAAAGCTGTTGTTTAAGTGAACTAAATGCACAATTTAATCCAAGAATCGCTTTGCTTGATTATAATTATTTTGTCATGATTTGTGTCACTGCATGCATAGCTGAATGCGCTTGTTTACTAAAAATTCAAATACTCAGTTGCAAGCACAGACCTCAACGCCAAATGCAAAACAAAACAAAACAAAAAGAGAAAAAGTATCTCAAACAAACAATGCCATAAAAATTCTATAGGATTTTCATTAATGCAAACGCTATATGAGTATGTTTGCGCTCTAAATATCACAGCAAACAACTGCAAGGAATAAAAATGCATCACAAATACACAAACTAAACTAAAAAAAAAAAAAAAAGATAATAATAAAAAATCTGTTTGAATGTGCCTGATGAATGAATGAATGAATGCATACATAACTGCGTTGGTAGCTAGATTGAAATATATGTAAACAAATATAAGCAACAGATACACGGATAGAGCGAACAAATGAACACTCAACCGTGCGCAAATGGCAAACAAATGAAAAAATGTTGCAACAAGCAAAATAAAATATCTACTGTGATATTTTGCAATAGTTTATTTTAGCAACGGAGCGACAGAAACACAGTGTGGCAGAGTGATTTTGTATCTGTCTGTGATATTTTTTAGGAATTTGTATGTTTGTGACAATGACGACAAATTATATGCAACACATATTTATCACATTCATGAAAATGAAACGCAACAAGGATGGCAAGGACAACTGAACGAACGAAAGTGACAGCGACACACTAAAAACAAGTGGCAACCTCGTCGTCGTCATCGTCATCGTTTTCTTCGGTGGAGTCAGGAACATTGAGAATGACGTCTATAAAACATGCATGCAACTGACAACGTCTGCTGTGATATATCAACTAACTGATGAAAAGAACATATGAAGTGTTGCGGGGAAAGTACAGTGACGTAGAAAAGGATATATATTTTTTTTTTGGTAAGCAGGCCAAGGCTTAGATAAAAGCTAATGAAGTATTAAAAGCCGAAAGTAGCAGCAGAAATGGAAGGCACTGGTAAGCGCAAAAGGAAATAAGGAGTAAATTGTTAAAGTAAGCATTATATTAGTAAAGCCAATCGAAAGAGAAGAAAACTGTATGGAAACTTCAAATGCTGCTAATTTTGCAGTAAGCAGCTGGTAAGCGCAAAAGTGAATAAAGCGTACATTGTTCAAGTAAGCATTATATTAGCAATGCCAATCGAAAGAGATGAAAACTAAATGGAGACTACAAATGCTGCTAATTTTGCAGTAAGCCGTTGGTAAGCGCAAAAGGAAATAAGGAGTAAATTGTTAAAGTAAGCATTATATTAGTAAAGCCAATCGAAAGAGAAGAAAACTGTATGGAAACTTCAAATGCTGCTAATTTTGCAGTAAGCAGCTGGTAAGCGCAAAAGTGAATAAAGCGTACATTGTTCAAGTAAGCATTATATTAGCAATGCCAATCGAAAGAGATGAAAACTAAATGGAGACTACAAATGCTGCTAATTTTGCAGTAAGCCGTTGGTAAGCGCAAAAGGAAATAAGGAGTAAATTGTTAAAGTAAGCATTATATTAGTAAAGCCAATCGAAAGAGAAGAAAACTGTATGGAAACTTCAAATGCTGCTAATTTTGCGGTAAGCAGCTGGTAAGCGCAAAAGTGAATAAAGCGTAAATTGTTAAAGTAAGCATTATATTAGTAAAGCCAATCGAAAGAGAAGAAATCTGTATGCATACTACAAATGCTGCTAATTTTGCAGTAAGCAGCTGGTAAGCGCAAAAGTAAATATGGCGCAAATTGTTAAAGTAAGCATTATATTAGCAATGTCAATCGAAAGAGATGAAAACTAAATGGAGACTACAAATGCTGCTAATTTTTCAGTAAGCAGCTGGTAAGCGCAAAAGTAAATAAAGTGTAAATTGTTAAAGCAAAGTGGTTGCAACGGTAAACAAAAGAAAAGCAAATTTAATGAAGACTAAAAACCTTTGAGTAGGAAAAAAATTTATAGCACTGATGGTTTAGAAGTCAAACACTTGTACATAATCAATAAAGTAAGCACAGGTAATCAAAGCAGTAAGTGTTAATCGACTAAAAAAAATGCCTATTCTGAATAATTTATTAACAAATTGCGTCGCATATATTTCCCCCATTCCGCCACTGTAATCAAATGTGTAACAATATAAAAAATGACAACCCAAAAAAAAAAAAAAACAAAAAAAATTTGTCGTTGGCAAAATATTTGACAATTGTTGGCTCCTTCAGATTGTTTTTCTGTGAGACGACGACTACGACTGTGTGTGTGGGTGATGAAGGTTTCGCCATGACTAGAGTGGGCGTGCATACCATATCTCAGCGAAGCTTTAGAAAATAACACAAAAAAACACTTCAACAATTTCTGGCATATTGCGTGGTTGACTACAACGAAGCGGCTTGCTTCCTTCGACGTTTCGTTTCGTACTCGCTCACACGCTTACAAATTGATTTTTTATTCAAATTTTCCTTATAGCGACACACTCAACGCTTTGGATGGGCTGTGATGTGATGTGTAGTAACTTGAGCGAGCAGCATGTAAGCAAATCAAAAGGTATGTCGAAGGATATACATTATATAGCCAAGTTTATTGAAAAATATACGCTGACAGGTAATATGTCAGCATTTGGATTTGTAAAAAAAAAAAAAAAAACACGAAAGAAACATATTCTCATTGTACAGCTTCAACCAACTTCAGCGACTTGCTTGATAAGGATATCCTGCTATGCGCTGCGCTGCGCTGCGCTTGTTTGCCAGCCTTAAAGCATATTTTATAAGCCAAACTCAAATCGCTAACAGAAAATCCTTTTAAAAGAGCTTTTCACTTTTAAAAAACAACAACCAACAGAAGCCATTAAAATATGAAAAAAGAGTTTCACTCATACGCTTAGCATATGCGACGCATATTATTAAGTGAAATGTTGCTGCTGCAGCTGCAGCTTCAGCTTAAGCTTTTTATGATTTATCGTTTTAAAATTGATTACCATTATTTTTTCTTCTTCCACTTTTTAGCTATTATATACATACATGACATAAAAACGGGCTCTAACTTGCTAGTACTCACCGTAAAGAGGCAGCTTGCCACGCATATTGCCGCCCAGGAGCCAACCCAATAGCGTAGCACAGTGCGTTCACGTTCCGGAAAGAACATTGCATGACAGGGTGCACCACAATCGCGTAAGTCCTGTAAATGATAAAAGTTGGAATTATATTTAGATTAGTTGCAAATTAATTTCATTTTATCTAAAAGGTGGCTTAAAAAAATTGTGTTTAGTAGCAAAAGTTTGTGCGAAATTTGTTGCGAGCGGATTAAAACTATTTGATTTAAATTATTCAACTTTTGCTTGGTTTTCAAGTATTAATGGCTTAAAAATGTAAATGGAAAAAATGTTTAGCATGAAAAAATAATAATTAATCCGCTTTCAACACTCTTAGCATAGTCTGGCAAGGCTATTTATATCAACAAATTAAAGTAGAGCAAATATTTTACTAATATGTGAAAATTTATGCTAATTTTAGGTTAAATTTTTAGACTGTACCTGACTCTGAATCACTAAAACAGCTTGCTCTACTAACTTTGGGAAAAGTTAGAAGTGCAATATTGAAATATAATAAAAAAGCGCTCATTTTTATGAATTATTTGCTATTATAAAAAGAATTTTTCAATGTTTTTGTGCTAGTTTTAATAAAAATATTAGTTTCAGTAATTTTGAGTTCATCAAAAGTTTTTTTTTGATAAAATAAATAAGACTTTACAGAAGTTTTATTTGCTTCAAAATTAAAGCATATAAACACGCATTGAAAATAGTACCAAATCTCTAAATTCTTCAAAACTCAAAATCTGGCTGTATGAAACTTACTGAAGAGTCTGCTACCTTTTACTATTTCATGCTGTTTCAGTGCAGAATACAAGCAGAGCACAGCACTAGTAAAAAGTATCCATATTTAATTAAGGGTCCATAAGGACACCTAAATCATTCATACAAATATCCCTACTAAGATTATAAAAACCCAGAAAAAAAGGGCATGATAGAAGGTTTTCTGTGATGGAATGTTACGCATTTACATTTACAAGAAAATTGGTTAAACACCAAGTGTATAAAGAATACAAATCTGCTTGTAAAAGACTATGTTGGGAAGCATCAGAATATAACAAATATAGTTTGGCATCATCCGCATACATCAATATATAAGCATGATTTATTGCTGAAGGGAGATCATTTATGAATAAAACAAAGAGCAATGGCTCAAGATGACTACCTTGTGGAACACCAGAAGACACATCTATTGATTTAGACAAACAATTGTTAAATAAGACTTTTGATCTATCTAGAAGGGTGGACTGTATCCAATTAACAAAAGAATGTGGAAATCCTAAAGCTTTCAATTTATGTATAAGATGACCATACACTGTCAAAAGCTTTGCTAAATTCTGTGTAAATAACATCGGTCTGTCGGCTAGACACAAAACCTTTATTTACGATAGAAGTGAATTCTAATAGATTGGTACAAATGGATCTGCCTTTAACAAATCCATATTGCAGTGGATGACATAACCGTTCAATGCAATTGATCAGTGTTAATTTTTTCAAATAATTTAGCTATTACCTCTATAATTCGAGACATCAGATTTACTGCCCTTCTTGTGTAAACGTATAATGAAAGATTGTTTCCAAAGAGTTGGGAATTTGCTTTGTTTCATAGAAAGTGAAAGAGGAAAAGACAATGGAGCACACATAGAGTTAGCACATTGTTTTAATATACAACTAGAAATATTATCAGGGCCAGGGAGACATGAAAATTTAATAGATTCAAGCGAAGTCAGCACATTAGATATGGTATGACAGCAGATTATATAAAGTCGTAGGATGGGATAGCATAGGAATAAGATGTTGTGAATTAGTTTAGGTAGATTGAAAGAAAGTAGCAAACAAATTCGATATCTGAGAATCAAAGTATGCTTCATTACGATCAAGACGATACAGCAGGATAAGCTGTATTCCTTACTTACATCCACTAACTAATTTATAATAATTAACTATTAGTTATTTGTAATAATTGAAACATTTACAAGTATTCATTACTTAACCATTGGGTCAGACACTCCTCTACGGCTGTGCAAATATACGAAGATAATAGGTAAATATTTATATTCACCTTAGGTCAAATGGATTAAAAATCCAGAAGTGCGGTAATGACGCAGTTCTGTATTCATCAACCCATTTAATAACTTCCAATGCAGACTCAAGAATACTTAAAAGTTTTAAAAGAAAACACCTTGACTCGACAATATAGAAAATGTTTATTAAAAGGCGATTACTCATAGTTGGATCCATTTTATTAATGCCATGATTGAAACAAGCGTTGGATATTACTGATAAAATAAAACTGAAAAACTTCCAAGTGATCCCAATTCAAAAACCTAAAATAAAACAGCACGGCCGACTTGCTGATATAGGGCAATAAGAATTTCGTCGTCGGTAAGAAAAATTTTGCAGAAATTTATCAAAGTGAAATGAAATTATAGAAAATTTGGGTTCCGTAGGGAGTACAGCACATTGCATCCGCTAACTTCCAACGCACAAAATCCATGGGTATTGTTCTTTTGGACATCAAAGTATAGGAATTTTATATTCAGTTTAGCACAATTGGCTTATCTACAGGAGCACAATGTCAAATTTGCCGCTCGAACTGATTAAAATTCTGCAGAACTTTTTATATGACCAATTGTTTACAGTCTACATCGACCTTACACATTATGTTGCCATAAATCTTCAAGCAGGTATCCATCAGAGTACTTGCCTGTCCTCTATATTTTATACTATACTCTCTTTATACTCCCTTCCCACACCTCTACTACTAGACCTTAACAATATATCTATCAGATGAGGCATAAACGTACGATAGCTAGATGTAGTTTTTAACTGTAAAATTATTCTCAAGAACCATATGGTGTACATCCTTGATATATTTAGTTCCCATATAAAATTTATTTATTAATAGAAACATCCACTTGTCAATTCAAAACCAAATGTTTCTCTTCAGATAAATTTTCTAAGCTATTTTTTTCTATGGTGTTACAGTCTGGAACATATTACAGGTTAAAACGATTTTTAACCTTCTCTGGCACGTTTTACACAGAAGAGCGTATATTGAATAGGTAGTGGAAGGACACTCCATAATCTATAATAATTTCAATGCTAGATATACATATATACTCTACACAGAGAGTCTTACTCCATCAGTTTAGTTTTTTTGAGTCTTCTCTACTCGTTGTCAGAGAAACGTTCTATCAGACAGAGCAAAGGACATGACTAGCTTGACTTGCCGTATGCATTTTTCTATGTTTCCCTCGTCGTGTAACATAGATTTTGACATTTTAATAAACCTTGTATACCCTGCTACAAATAATTATGGAGCAGGGAATAATGAGTTCCTTTCAAATGATATATTTAAATTTTTTCCAAAATAAGATGCATGGTAGGAGCATAGTTACCGGCGCTTACTACTCAAATAAAAGAAGTAATTTTTGCCTGTTTCTATAAGTTCAAGATTTAAACAACGGATTGTTAGTTGTTTAAGGCATATAACACATTCCACTGCCATATTAGAATCTTATGTGTGATCGATCCTAAATGTTGTCACCAGAAATACTTGTGATAATTATTTTCTTAACCATTTGAGTAGGCGAAACATGGACTGTGGAACCACATTGACAAAACAATACAGTGATTTGCAGTAAAAACAAGTAAGGAAATTGCAGTCGGGCATAACCGACTGTAAGAGGCCCTGTACCAGTGCAGATCGCCTAACAAACAGATTAAATGTTTCCCGAGCTTATGACCAAACACATGACCACTTTTCACTGCGCGAATATGAATGAAAAGAAAAAGGGGGTCGTTCAAATTCAATTGCTTATAAAATCGTCATTTATTATCCGATTTTGATGAACTTTTTGGATTTTGGCTTAGAAAGGCGTTAACTTTATATTAGTGTACTTAATTTTTTTTGTGCCGAAGAAATTTTTAGCCTTGGGGGTGATTTTATGGGGAAGGGGGGGGAGGGGCAAAATTTTAAAATAAACTTGTAAAATTCCGGAGAAGTCCTAGTCGAATGCAAAAAACACGAAGTCTCTATCTATCACCGTTTCCGAGATCCTTTCGTTCATACAGACGGACGGACGAACAGACGGACAGACGGACATGTCTATATCGACTCCTCTATCACTCCTGACCATAATAGGGGTAACTTTGGGGGGTCTCCGACCATTATTTCTACCTGTTACATACATTTGCACAAACCCAATAGGCTCTTGTACCTTCGGTACAGGGCCTAAAAATCTTAAGAGTCTCAAAGCGAAGAGCTAAACAGGAAAGCTATGTCGAATTTTCAACCAGTGCTTCTAAGTGCATGCTTGAACATCAAAACACGCTAAGCCTAGCAGTGCTAGCGGCGATACACAGGATTTGTCGGAGACCGAGACCAATTTTGAGAATGATTGACAGTACGCATCAGCAGAACGAATCTTGTCGATTTAGCCATGACCGCTCTTGTGTCTGTCTGCCTTTATGTCTGTCTGTCTGTCTGTCTGTCTGTATAAAAGAAAACGTCGTCTGAGCAGGGTTATTTAAATTGTTTATATTTAAATTGATTTTATTTAAATTGTACTTCCTCAATTTTTAACATATTTCACTGCTGCTCAACACTACAACACACCAATCTGCCACAATATCTCGCCAACATATAAGCCAACACGCATGCTACATGCTACAAAAATCAAATAAGAAATTCCGAAAACCAGAAAATATTTTCTTACACATTTGCCGCAAAACAATTTCGCAACAAATTTGAATTATTTGTGAAACAACAACAGAAACCACAAAATGCGAGCTACTAAGGGAAGAAGGCCTATGTACAATATATATAGAAGTCATATCTAATAGACAGACACACAGCCGCAGACTGAAGAAAAGAGAGTTCATTAAAATTCAAATTTTCCAAGCAGGAAAAATATTCAAGAAAATAGAAAACAACATGAACAAAAGCGAGAGTGAGCCGAATAAAATTGAAGGCTAGTTGAAAGTTGAAGGAGTCTGACGAAAGCAATGCAGCAAACGGACTTCAAAATAAATAAAGAAAGAAAAAAAGTTTGGCTAACGAGAAGCAAGAAGAAGAAGAAGAAGAAAAAAACAAAGATAAAAACACCACAGCAGCTGTAAGCAGAAGAAAAAAGATACACGAAATCCCTTGGCGAGTTATTTAGTGCAAAATTTTAAGGCAATTTAAGGGATTTCACGGAATTTGCCATAAAATGAGGGTGAATGCTGCTGCAGCAAGAAGCGTGCCACAGGCGAAAGGCAGTCAACAGTGTACAGCAGGCAACATCAACACATTTGTGGCTATAAAATCTAAAGTTTAATGCGATTTTACTGTAGTCTCTGGCCTGTCTCAGGAAGATGCTTTTCATGTTTAAAATTTTGTCTTTTACTTTTCTGCTTAACATTATTAAGCTTATGCATATATTTTTGATTTTTATTTGCGCTGTAAGTGTTGGAAAATGCTCAGGTTTAACGCGAAAAAAGTATCTGAAGCTTAAAATTTTAATACAAACTTACTGCAAGACGCTCTAATCTAAGATTCGAACATAACCGTGCTGCGAAAAAGTCCACCACTAAAAACATTCTGCCGTATCCCTAGGGATCTTTGCTAAACAGTGCATTGCAGTATTGGCACATGTACATATATAATAAGTATTTGAAGTTGAATGGCAAATGAGTCGCAGTCAGACAATACAGTGCGTGCCTGCTCTCTTAAATCGGACTGCATTTATAAGTATGAAGGGGGCCGGCCCATGGTTTGCGACCAAAAGACACAAGGGTAAACAAACATCCATGCCCATCACATCACTTTTGACTGTTCCAATTCCCCAGACTGTTTTATATGTGTCTGCTCTGCCTATTGCTACTCTAGTTGGTTGGTTGTTCATGCGTTGTTGTCGAATTTCACAAATTTGAAATTCACAATGAACATGGAGTGCCACCATGTATGTATGCTGCATTCGATGTGTTGAGGGTTGAATTTGAGTTCAAGGTTGTTGTCTACTTGCTTTTAGATTTTTGAGTGAGTTAGAACAGGCGTTTGATAGATGTTACAAGTGATATGCATTAGAAATGCATTTTTTTTGTAAAGTTGACAATTGTTTTGAGATTTGTGTTCTAAATTAGAGCATTGTGTGTGTGTTGGGAGGGGAGAAAAGTTGAACATTTGTTGTTTGAATTTGTAAACAAAAGTGAAAAAATTGGTATTTGCTCAAAGAATCAAATTTAATTGCTAAATTTGCTTTAAGTGTTAAAGGTTTTGGTTTAATTAGAAAGGACAGATGATAGAATCTAATTGCCAATTTAAGAGTTGGCATAAATGGATAGTATATATATAACTGGATAGTATATATAGTTTTATAATAGAGGAAAAACATAAAAAAAATTATAGATGTTTTATCAAATTGAGACGAAACACATATATCATATTGATATTAAAAAGGATCACTGTGATATATTCGAAAATATCATTTTGATCGTTTCAAACATGTGAAATTGATGGCTGTTAGATAATCTTATTGTAGGTCTTATTGTATATCTTATGTAGGTCCTATTTTTTTTTTTTTGCCTGTAAGGGCATTGAAATGCTTTGAACATGAACTATCTCCTATTATTTCTGTTTTTTGATACTCCCACCAACAGACTGACGTATGGACGGATAGATAAGCATGACTATATCTGTTCAAGAATGCTGATCAAGAATATTTATACTTTACGGAGTCTGTTCCGTCTTCTTCTGCCTGTTTTATACCTGCTATACTCGATTCGACTTTACCCTTTTTGATGAAGGGTGAGTTGTGAAAATT
Organism: Leucophenga maculata; assembly: GCA_035044805.1. Classification (NCBI taxonomy): domain Eukaryota; kingdom Metazoa; phylum Arthropoda; class Insecta; order Diptera; family Drosophilidae; genus Leucophenga; species Leucophenga maculata. The sequence continues at coordinate 796,940 of JAWNNP010000798.1, forward strand.
CACAAAAGATTTGATGTAAAACATATTGACTTTATTATTGGGTACGAGGGCCAACAGCAAGATATACAGAAACGGAAAGAGACATAAAGAGAGAGACATACAGAGAGTGACGTATAGAGAGAGACATATCGAGAAAGACATATAGAGAGAGAGACATATATAAAGAGACACATAGAAAGAGACATATAGAGAGAGACATAGATAGAGATATAAATAGAAATAGATATAGATATAGAGAGAGACATATAGAGATATATTTATATACATATATAGAGAGATAGACATATAGAGAGAGACTCAAAACGAGAGAGAGAGAGAGAGATAGAGATAGAGACATTTAGAGAGAAAGACTATATATAGAGAGAGAAATAGACATATATATAGAAATAGATATAGACATATGGATACATACATAAAAAGAGAGAAAAGAAGAAAGAGAAAAAGAGAGAGATACAGAAAAAGAGAGAAAGAGATATATGAAGGAATAATGAGAAGTTCATAGTTTCTTCGAGACTCGGACGTTGCTAAGTTCCAAAGACACCTGCAAGCTACAATCAATCTGAACACTGATCTGCATTCAGGGGAAAATATTGACAACGCTGTCGAAACGTGCACACAGCAGCAGCACTAGAACGCCCTTCCACGCCCGAGCCTGAATCTCAGCAAACACCTTTCATTTTAGACGCGGCCACAAGAGCGCTGTTCCAGACCAGGAGAAGATTTCGCCGCAAATTCCTCAGAACGCAGCGTCCTCTGGACCAGGGTATACTTAACAAGGTAGGAGCGTAAACGTTCTCTCGGTGACATAACTTTTGAGAGAGGCATAATGAGCAAAAGAGAGAGAGAAGCCAACAACAACTTGTAGTTGAAAATAAACTAACACAATGTAAAAGGACTCCAATGGCATGATTGCAAAGACAGATTTGGAGCTAAAACATCTTAGCAACGCATTTAGAAGATAGGTTCACACCATTTTCTTGAGCAGATGACAGCGACATCGATAACAAATGGACCTCACAATTAAGGCTTTTCGACCTATAGAAGTAGTTGATGCAATCAGGAAGCTATACACAACAAACAAGGCCCCAGGACACGAGAAAATATGTCGTAAAACACTAAAAGCTCTGCCAATGAGGGCGCTTCTCTACATAACAATAATCTTTAACGATATGCTGAGGATGTAATATTTTCCCACCACATTAAAAATAACCAATCTCGTATTGACCAAAAAGTCTCTTAACTTCTTTGTCGAAGGTATGGGAACGACTTTTTGCGTCGCGAGTTATCGAGCTGGTCGGCTATCAAACAGCCCTGCATGAAACCAATTCGGCTTTAGATCTGTTCATGGCACAATAGAGCAAGTCCACAGAGTGGTGAACCATGTCTTGAAGGCGTCTGTCAATGTGCACGAAGAGTTCGATAGAGTGTAGCACGCAGGACTCCAGGCTAAGATCAAAGTGCTACTCCCAGCACCCATTTTTCCGATGGTCCGATTTTATCTGCAGGAACCCCGCTTCCAGGTGAAAGTGCGAGATAAGCTGTCCAACATGCATGTTGCAAAATCTGGTATCCCACAAGGACACACGCTCCACAGGGAACCCAGCGCGGAGACAATTGAGGAGCATATTTCACGCCACACGAATCGGTATAGCACAAGACTAATTAAGCACTGCAACAGTTTGGCTCGCATTTGTTAAACAGGTGGCCAATCAGGAGGCTAAGGAGAATTAAACAATTTTATTTGAGCTGTCACATTCGTAACAAAAACTGAAACAATTGTCGCCTTAGCTCTCTCTCTAAATTTTTTAAATAAAGAATTTTTGCCAAATATTATTTCTTTACATTAAAAAGTTTATAGATACATTTCATACAATGTAAAAAGGACCTTACGTCAGCAAAAAGTTTATTTTACACAAATTTAATACGTAAATATTTTGTACAATCTACAGACACAACTTTAAATTGCCAAATAAACTGCTTCAACGCTTTTATGATATATAACAGTTCTACCTCAAATTTTTTAGAACTTGCACACTTGATAATAATTTTACCAAATTGTTACAGCTTGGCTAAACATAAACTTTGGAAAATGTTACTAATTGAAAGCACTTGACACGTGCAAGATTAACAAAATTATCACACTTCAGCGCAGAGTGTAAAGAATAATTTCTATTTAATTCGTGCAGAAATTCAACTTTAAAAACATCAACGTCAAATTTAATGATAGTCGTCATACACAAAAAGGATGAACATTTAATCTAGACACTTTGTAAGGCTGCATCCTCTTTGCATACTCATATCAGAGGCTCATCAGCATTAACAACATTGCTGATGCTGTAGGCATAATTTTTGATATGACTGTAGTATGACTTGTATGAGGCGAGTACGACTTCCTTACGAGCTCATTTACGCTGTAGAACCTTTTTTTATCATATTTTTTTTTTTTTTTGTTGTGCATAAAATTAAAAAAGTACTTGTGTCGAGTAAAAAAAAAATATATAAAAGCGTATGAACAGATACCAAACTGAAAGGATAAATGAGATGAGGGCGTAAACCCTGTCAATATTCGTTTTGTTACTTTTAGCCATTTCGAGCATATGTAGAGGCCAACTTTCTGTCCGTCTGATGATAAAAATGGCCTACGGCAACGACTCAAAAGCCACAAAAATGAAACAGAATGTGTTGTATTTTTTTTATTTTGTATTTTTTTGGATTGTTTTCTGAAAGGATGCAAAAAAATAAGGGCAAACCAATTGAACAACTCCAAAGAAATGAGCCACAGATATTTATGCATATGAAAAGCAAAAAAAGGTCTCGATTGCTTTTTGTTTCAGCATTTTACGGCTTTTAATAAAGTGTCGACATATGTAATTTCTGCACACAGCCAGGCCAGTCGAGTTGTGCTTGACCAGAAATTCAAGTTTAGCAAACCAAAAATCTGCGCCACAAATTTGCTTTTAATAAATTATGAATTTTATATTCGAGATGTGTGAAAATTTTTGCTTTTTGTGGTTCTTTGTGCTACTCTTGAGCATATTAAAGTCAAATGCTATTTTGTTGTTTCAACTTTGACTTGTTTTTAGTTTTAACTTCCGTCGCAGCAAATACTTGTCAGCTTTAAGGACCTTTTGTGGTCAGAAATTGCCTGTCGAGTTGTTGGCCTTTTCATTCGCATGCATTCAACAGGATTTCCCTTTTGCACGATTTTCGTCCTTGTTATTGAATTTCAATTTAGCAATTTCTATGCTTCAATGATTTTTCTCTGTGTATGTGTGTGTGTAATTTTTTTTAGTTTTGGGGGTTTGTAAGCATATTTTTGACTTTGTATTTGGTGTATTGTGTTGATTGAGCATGGCATGTAATGGTAGAAGGATGCACAAAACTTAGTTGCCAGCTGTACTTGTACGAACACTAGTAAAGCGTCAGTCTGTATTGAAGTATGCTGTCATCTGCCATGAACACTTGCTTCCTTTCTCATTTAGTTGTAGGTCTTTGTTCTTTGTTTTGTTTCGCAAATCAACCCTCAGGACACTGACAGCTGTAATGGAAGGTTGTCTGTCTAAATTGGTTTGCAAGAAACACTGTAAGAAAAATTTTGTTGATTGGAGAAAAATATATTATAAATCTAGACAGACGGATGGACGGATAGATAGATAGATAGATAAATAAATAGATAGGACATATAAATTAAATAGTTGTCGGGTGTTTAAAGTCATCTTCAAAATCAGAAAAACTTGATTTTATATGAGTGATATATTTCTATCTGGACCGGACCCATGTGGGACATTTTATTCAAATTAATATAATATATAATAAAATAAAATCCAAAAAGGTGAGACATATTTGTTTGGAGCTAGTATACCGATCTGAATATATATGAAATATTTTATAAGAATGCATCGAAGATATTCCCAATTTGGATTTTTTTTTTTGCGGATTTGATAAAACAACAAACTTTTTTTCATACAAAAATTCAGCAAGGCATAGCTGCTTGTATGGGGATTACCACTTTAAATGGTCCGCACTGGATCTTTATGAAATATTTTATTAGGATACGTTCGCTTTGAGTTGTACAACTAGTGTAGAATCTAGAAAGTTTTGACCGTCCAAGTGAGGGTTCACATTTGATAGATTCACCATCTCAATATCAACTTGCTGATCCGTCTAGTGACATCGTCGGATGCAAAATTATTAAAAGTTGCTCAAGAAACCTTTCAAAAATATATTTTTTATTAAACATATTTTTCTATGGTGAAGACATTGGAATGAAGAGCAGCTAATTTTAAAAAAATGAAACATCAGATGGAATACTTTATTGTAGATCTTAGGGAGACAGGAGAAGCTGTCCCTTCATATTTAAAAGAATAGAGGAAAAACTAATTGGTCTGAATTATTTAAAATTAATATGTGAAGATTAAGCTCTCTTGGCTATAAAGATGATTTTGGACTTGCGCCATTCATCAAAGAAAAAGCTGTGAGAGATCATCTTTTTGTTAAGATTTTCTGTAGCCAGTTTATGCCACTGAATGAAGATGTGCCCGAATGTAAATATCTGGTCCAGGTAGTTTGAGGGGTTTGAAATTTTTTATAACCCCATTTACATTGTATTCTCATCTGTTTCCTAGGTACCTGTCGTTTAAAAGCTTTCGCTAAGACGCTGAAAACTCCTTCTTAAAACTAAAGCAACCCGTAAAGTTAGTAGGCCAAAGAATTCTTTGTTGGAATTATTCCAAGTATCATTATTTATTTTGAAATATCTTTAAAATTGTGGAGTCATAAATCCTTAAGATTGTGTGGGATTTTATTAGTTCGGAGCTGGAGCTATATGTAATGTTTTATTTTGATTTATGAAAAGTTCAAAGAGCATTCGGATGTACAGTTTTTCGCGCTTTCTGAATCCCTGGTCAAGAAAAATAAATATTTTGAATTAAGGTTTTTGACCATGATTTGGCCTTGACTCCCTAAAGATCACCTAGGCAAAGAACAGTCCACCTCAATTTAACTTTGTAGTCCTTTTTAATTAACAGTGGCTCAAATCTTCCAATAATACCCTACTATTAGATGCCTCAGCCTCTTGATGGATTTTGTTAAAATTTTTATTTTGAAAACAGAATGAAAGCTCAAAGTTTGCGCTCTGAAAGTTTACGAGGAGGTTCAAGAGACAAGTTGCACCGAAGTTTCCAGTTCGAAACCGCGATGGCTCTTAGGCATGATCCCCCCAGGACAGAGCCGAAGCATTTGCGAAAAATCTGAAGAAGAGATTCCAGCCGTTCGATACAGCCTCGCCAAAAAGAGTACAGCTTGTGGCTGAATCTTTAGAAGCCCCTCTGCAGATGGCCCTTCCTGTATTCCCTATCAAGATCAAGGCATTTCGCAATAACAAGGCTACAGGCTGCTCCCTCACAGAGCTTTGCTATTCCTCGTGCTTATTTTAAACTCTGGTCTTAGACTCGGGCGCATGGACCACAGCCATGCACTTGTTGCTACCTGCAGTTCTGATGTTTAAAAAAGATTTGAGAACTGAGCCTGTAGATGCAATATCGCTATAAACCCTTTTTATCAGTCACATACACACTTAGAAAATACACCTGTCTTGAGGTATTCTTACATGGAGAGCTCTAAGCCCAGAAGGATGCTCACAAGTATCTGTGCGCCACTCTAGACAAGCGTCTAAATATCAAGTGCCACATAATTGGGGTAGTTAGGCGCCTCAAGGCAGAGGCGAGCAGCATGCCTTGGTTCCTTAATGCCAGAAATAAGCTATCGCTTACCAACAAGACTAACATATATAAAGTTATTCTGGCAACCATCTGGAGATATGGTATTCAGGTAACGGCATAGCAGCAAAATCGAACCTCAATAAAATACGAGTAGCGCAGTTTAAAATTTTGCGAAGAACGTCTGGTGGAGACACTATAAAACATTAAAAAAGGCTTACTTCATATAGCTTTGCAAATATTTTACCATATTAAACTAATATTTTGCAGTGTATGCGCGCCCCACAAACTGAACTCTTTGCTGCCACCAACGAAAATATATATTTTTGCTTCATTTTCTTTTGCTTTACGACTCATTTCATGCCTATTCGGACTCATTCTCGTACTTGTTGCCTTGCAGCAAAGGGCTTTGCTCATAATTTTCGGCTTTTACACTTTTAGACTCCAGCTCCAAGTTTTCCAGTGGCCCTTTTGGGCTGCACACAGTGCACTCGAGTCTCGCTGTCTGCCTATATTTGTATGAGTTTAAGCACCCTCACTAGTTCTTTGCTTGCTCGTAAAATTTATCTATAATAAATTAAAATCTCCTTAAATACTATGCCGGCCGGCTGGTTGGCTGGCTGGCTGGCTGGCTGACTGGCACGGCCTACCCATAGTCGTCTGCTCATTTTTATTTTATAAAATGCGCCAGCAGCAATTTCTTCTTTTTGTATATTTCGAGCGCACAGAAGTGCGTCCAGCCTCCAAGTTGCTCCAACGTTTATTGAAGTTTCAGTTTAGTTTTGTTCTGCTTCATTCTTTTACATTTCGACACAACTCACACTGCAGTCCGGTGCGGTCCAGTTGAGTACAGTCCACTTTTGGGTACGAAAACTTATGTTGTCGGCCTTTGGGCGCAATTATTTATACATGCCTCATAAAAATCGAAAACAATGGGCTGACTTTTCGTTTCGTATATATATATATATATATATACATATCTACTACATTGTTGTACTTTAGCTGTTAAAGTATTTTCTTTTTCTTCTGCTTCTTTAGTCATTGTTGTTGTGCATTGTGTATATCTGTATCTGTAATATGGTAGACGCTTGAAATGCACACCAAAGCCGACACTGTGGCTCTATAAGTTTTTACCGCCACCATCGACAACGTTTGTCTGGTAGTTTTTTTTCTTTTTTTTCATTTTTTCTTCATAACAAAGCGCTGAAATTATTATTGTTGAACAACGTTCGAGTCATCACCATCATCAACGGAGGACGGCGTTGATGTTCTGGTTGGACTCTCTTTTTGAGCTTTGGTTTGAGTTTGCTGTTGGCGATCTGCTCTGGTCTGCTCTGGTCTGTCTAAGTTGACTTTTGCCTCTTGTGGTTTCTTTTGTTTTCATTGGTTTTGCTTCAATTGTTCTACATTGTGTACGGGAGGACACATGTTCCTTTCAGTTGTTATTGAATATTGTAATTATGAGTAGTTGGATTTAATGTGCTTAAACGTTTTTAGTGTTGAAAATTATAGTTTGAGAAAGTGCTGCATGGTATGGAAATTGATAGTTCGGCTATGCATTGCCAGATGAAGTTATTTTGAAGTGCAGACAGCAAAAGAGAAATTACACAATTCAATTGAATAGCAGCAAGTGATTTGGGCCAATCATATATATATATAGGGAAATCAGTTCTACTTTGCATATTTTCTACACCGCAAAAAAAGATTTAAAAAAAAATATTTCAATGAGCACTTAAAAGCCTCCTATATAGTAGTGTAAGGTGTAGTAGTATAGGGTGTAGTAGTGAAGTGCGAAATCTAGACACATCACTCTTACACTATATTTCCTTCGTAACGCTGCAGAACATGGCGCTTTCTAAAATGGTAAAACATAATATGAAGGAACCTATCCAGAAAAATGTTCAGAAAAGAACTTCTTGGTTAATATAGTACAGAACTTTACATCACTGCTAAAAGTTACTCTGAGGCTTGGTTTATATTAATTCTGTCAATGAGAAAAAAATATGAAAAAGGCTGGCAACCACAGGGAACTTAATCCTTTTTTTTTTTTTGTGGTTGATTTATATTATACGTAGTGCAGAGGAGAATTTACATCTGGCATAACTGACATATAACTTGGGTATCTGTACTCTAAGTGTCGGACTCCACAACTCACCGTTTTGTTGCATTGCATCCTTCTGAATTCAAATGGTGAACACTGCAGGCTTTTACTCAAGGAAAATTTTTCATGAGATACAAATGCTAGCAGCAATTCTGGTCAATAATGCTTTTAGCCATGAAAGTTCTCAAGGGTGCTTCCAAGTATTACTTATATCTATTTTTGAGCTAAGCACCTTCAAAGTTAAAGCTACTAAATGCTCTAAAAAATGTTCTCCAAATTTCACATTAAATAAGAATACTAGCTACTAGCAATTCAAAGCAGTTTAGTTCCAAGTTAACTTGTAGTAGATCTCCCAGAGATGTTCTAATGCTTTATAGTTCATATAAGGAAAAAATGACATAAAAATTTATATTAAATAGATAGCTTGGTGCATTCAATAAAACACTTCTGCCAATGACTTTTAGAGGTATAGCCTGTCGAGTCTTCTGGTGGAGGAACTATTATCCAGTAGACTAACCATTATATTAAATAATTCAAATTCAAATAATTGCTTTAATATTTATGCTGTTTACTTAGCTGGTTTACAGCTAAATGTCTTAGTCATAGAACGTCAAAAGAAATTAATCCTATCTGGAAAGCTCTCCTTACTCAGAAATAGTATGGACCTGAAGACATACAAATTATATGTTTAAATAATCTCCCACTTAATACTATTAACTACCTATCATATTTATTTAATTGCTGCTTGCTAATGGTCTATTTTCCATGCTCTATCCTACATGCTTTCCTACAAAATGATAAACTGAAGACTGTTAATCGAAAGTTTTTTTTTTACCATTGTTACATATTAACCTTAAAGTAAGCATCGTACATATCATAAATTATACGTTTTTTATTGTGTCTGTCGAGAGGAGTTGATCTACACATGTTTGTCTGTTGTCTCTGCGCACTTTTCGCAATCGAGCTGAAACATGGCTTAGATTTGTGCCTAGTTTTTGAGCTATCGAATGCCATGATATGCCATGAAATCCACCCCACTTATATATTTCACCTCGCTCTTATCTATTTTTGTATTAAAAACTTTTTTAATAAAGTACAATTTTACGTGCAACTCATGGCATCTTATAAATTGCTGTACTAATAGGAGACTCTCTAGATTTTTTTCATTAGACTCCATACAATCTTCCATTTATGTATAAACAACTTTGATATGGGCGATCGCATACTTCGCATATAAACCCACAGTCGACGTTTTGGGTTTTTTCTGGAATATGTATCTGGTACGCAACCCCCCAGATCATATGCTTCTCATTTAAATACATATTAATTTGATGATTCGGAAAGTAAGATGTACGCGATCCATTAAAACTTTATTCTTTTTAACTCCATCTGCTTAAATGGGGTCCATAATTCGTTGTAGGTCAACATATTGTCAGCAGGCGCCATTTAATGAACACCAGAAGATTTTTACAATCCTTACAATTCTTCCAGAACAAAATGATGCAAAAATTAATACAGTGAAAATATTGCTACATCATGGTTCTAGTAGTAAAGGAGAATAAGACAAAATACTTCACATCTACTCGCACAACGTCATTGCATTTTGGACATTTGAGTCTCAGTGTTGGAGAAAATTGTGTCTACCTGGAACAACTATAACGAATAACAACAATGTCAGCCTGTAGATGCTATTATGGGTGCAGAAAGCAAATTAGAAGTAGAGCCCTCTCTTCAGTTCTATTGTATGACGCAGACGCATGCACACTGTCTGAGTTCAATAAAAAAAGATGCTTCGTAGGATTTTTAAGCTCGTAATTCATACGTGTTCGAAAATCTTTACAAATCATGAGCTGTATGAGCTATTTAGAAGTACAATAAAATGATGAACAGCTTTAAGACTAAATACTCGTACTGTCTGGAAGTCAGAGATGATGCGCTTTGAACATAATTTTTAACTTCATTTTCAAAAGTCATTTCTACTTCCCTTCATTGATATTAAAACTAAAATTTATGCAAGACATACTGCCCGCAGTTTATCTTTTAATAAATTATTTTTATCTTTTTAAATAGGCTTCATAACTTTGAAGCCTTATATAAAGATATTTCTAATTTATTGTCAGAGTCATAAGCCGATTTAATACAATAAGGTCTCTACGCCTGCTGAATATATAACCGAGCAGCTATCTAAAATAATTATTCACACTATCAAAGCCTAAACACAATATTTATGCGCATTAAGTGGCCAACTAAATTAAATTTTTGTTGCTTATTTAGCTAAACCCCAAGCAACCTTAGTCACCTCAAACAACAAAATTATGTAAAATAGACAAAACGACAACATAAACAATATTAAATTATAATTTCCAATGACACCATTTGACCTTTTCCCTTTCTCCATTGAAAGCATTCAGAAACAAAACTCATCCAAACAACGTTGCTCGAGGGAATCGAATATTTTAATAAAATGAAAAATCGTTTATCTCGGCGCAATTTATCTCAACCGAAAAAGAAATTAATAATAATATAGACTTGTAGAGTAGTGGAGCAAGTTTTCTGATCGCGTTGGACGAACGACTTGTGACTGCCTACGAAACGTCTTAACAAATAATACATTTAATGAACGCCATTCAGACTTAATCTTTGCAGGCTGGCTGTCGGCTGACTGCTGCCAACACTCTTTCAAAACAAATTTTGATGCAGCGCACGTCGGCAACGTGATCACACTTTGAATAGATGCAAACCAAAACTGGCAGCAACAATTCCAGCCAAATACAAACAAACGCTCGACAAATGTTGTACGCCTAACCCAAATATAGCAACTAACTACATTTCATGATTATCTATCGAATATGAAGACGAAGGCACGCAAAAACATTTAAAATAAATTGCAGTGAAAATTAAACAAATTGTTGTAAAAATGAATTGAAAACGCCCGAGAAAATTGTAAACTGTAAATCATGACAGCGCATAAAGCCAAAAGGCGGTCGGTCGGTCGGTCAGAAGACAGGACAAGTCAAGTTAAGGCTTGAATTGAGTTTTGGGATGAGACTCGACTGATTCACCGAGTGAGTGACTGGTCGGCCAAGCCCGACGTGAGTTGTCAAAATGCGGCGGATGCATTCGGAAACAAGTTTTCCACACACACACACAAAGGCGCAACGTGCTGCGGAAAATGTTGAAAATCATTTTGTAAATACGAAAAATAAATAAGAAAATGAAAGAGTTTTACTGCGAATTTAAGACGAATATTTGATAGCCTACACAAATAGAAAAAAAAGTGAGAAGAAGTGAAAAGATTTTATTTATAAGAATTATTCATGAATATGTGAAAGAGTCACGAAAAACTGAAAGTGATAGATTTTCGAAATTAAAGTTCAGAAGTTCGTCATTCTTAGCAAAGTTGCCGAAAAAGTAAAAACAGTACGAACAAATTTAAGCGTCACGAAAAAATGAAAGATTTTTTAAAAGTTGTTTTTAAAGTAATTCGTCAAGCAATATGAAAAAATAGAATCGTCCGAAAAAGAACAAATTGAAGCTTTTGAAATTTAGCATTTCATCAACGGGGGTACCGAAAAAATTCAATTGAAATGAAAAAATTAAGCCGTCACGAAACACTGAAAGATGTTTGAAATGTAGTTTTCCAAGTTCATCAGCGAAGGAACCTCAAAATTCAGGTGTCAACAACTACACGCCAAAGTGAAAGATTTTTTAAGTAAAATTTTCGGAGTTCATCTTCAAGCGTAATGAAAAAGTTAAATCGTCACGAAAAATGGAAGTTTTTTGAAGTGAAATTTCTTGTAAAAACTATGAACTTTTTATCGAAATATTTAATAGATAATACAAAAAAATTAAAGCGTCACGAAAAAGTGAAAGATTTTCAAGTGAAGTTTTTGAAGTTCGATATATTTAGCTAGGATACCAACAAATTTATAAGTCATGAAATAGCGAGAACATCGAGTAATGAAAGATTTCTCAAGTAAAGTCATGAATCAAGCGTCATAACAAAAAAATAATAATAAAGCGTCACGGAAAAGTGAAAGTTTTTAGGTTAAATGTTTGAAATTCATTATCGAGCATCTTGAAAAAATTTAAGCGTCACGATTATGTGAAAGGTTTTTCTTGCAAACTTTCTGAATTTCATCATTCTTAGCGAGAAGACCGAAATACTTAACCGTTACAAAAAATTTCACGAAAAACTGAAAGATTTCTCAAGTGAAGTTCATCATTAAACGACATGAAAAAGTTAAAGCACCACGAAAATGTGAAACGTTTTTCAAGTGAAGCTTTTAAAGTTCTTCATTTCAACAGCGAGGGTGCAAATAATTTGAAACATTATGAAAAAGTGAAAGCATCACATAAAAGTGAAACATTTTTAAACGAAACTTTTGAAGATCATCATTTTTACCAAAGGTACCGAACAAGTTCGAACGTGAAATGAAAGCGTCACGAAAAAGTGAAAATTTTTGTAGTGATTATTTTTAAATGCGAACCTTACTTAGCAAGGGTACCGAAAGAGTTGAACCGTTACGATTCACGTATTAGTTTCGTCTAATACATACTCAAATAAAGTAAGCAAAATGGAGATACCATGTCTTTTAAAAACGAATCACATTCCGGCTGGAACCTGATGTAGACACACTTGACAAAATATTGTAGAGCACAACTGAGATTAATAGTCGAATATGAAATCGATTTGTATTTATGGAGACTGACATCCATGGTAAATTTTAAATGTGGATCGTATGATTGTAGGTGCTCATCTGGGACCAGCGATTATATTGATATATAAAATACCCAATTCGAAATGATATACAAAAGCTTTTGTATAAACAAAATTAATTACATAAAAAATATCAAAAAGAAGAGAAGAAATAACCACTGATCCTTTTTAAAATGCAGCACAATATCTTCAAAATTAGACGATAAGACATCTGCATGGAAATTACATTCGGAAGCTAGAGTATGAAAAAATTAATTATATAAAAAATATCAAATATAAGACAACATCTTCCAAACCAAAAAAAAAAACAAAATAATTGTATAAAATAATATCAAAAATAAGATTCAGCTCGATATCTTCAAAACCAAGTGATCAGACAAACGTATTAAAATTATTTTACAAAGCTTGACTATAAACAAAGTTAATTACAAAAAAATGGTCGAAAGATGTAGACTGGATAACAATTTTAAAATTCAGCATGGTACCTTCAAAATTAAAAATTAAAATATTCGCTCCAAAATAAAATTCTGTGGTTTTCTTATAACAAAATTTATTATATAAAAAAATCTTACAAATAAGATGTATGTATGATTTGTACCGAGAGACTGTTTATGCACTTAACTATTTTAAATTTCAGCACGATATCTTCAAAATAAGAAAGTACTTTTCAGGTTATCAGTTAGAAGCAAAGCTGTAGAGCTAACTATATGCATACATATACTTTGTGGTATCTCCAAACTCAACTGTAATACGTTATAAACTATCTAACAAACTCGCTTTTCACACTGCATAAATAAGTGTAGGGTATCTAAAACTATAAAAATGAAAAACGAATATTCATTGAAACGTGTTGCGCATTTCAAAGCGCCAGCGTAGAAATTTTTTTAGCAATTTTTACTATTTTTAGCTAAATTTTATTTTATTTGCGTTTTTTCGCAGTAATTGTTTGCAGCTAAGCTTGAAGGCAGTTGTAGATACATTTTTTTCACATGTAGACTGGGTTTGGCAGTTGCTTTTTTTTTTTTTTTCTTCGTGCAGACGAGTCGACGTCAAGTCTTTTTGGCATTGCAGCATTTAGCAGCAGCAGTTATATCATACGTTAAAAGATACAAAAATGATGTAGCTTTAAGTTGGTAATTGCTCAGCCAAGCCGAAATAAGAAAAAAAAAATCGAGTGGCATTTAATGTGCAAAAACGCAGACACAACGCGCGCTTGTAGCATATAAGTGTGCAAAAGATGTAAAAAAAAATATACGCAGCTACATGCATTGCGTGTCTTGGCTGGCTGTATCTCTGTCTCACTGCTGTCTATCTTGTCAAGTAAAATTTTGCAGGCAATTTGACAAATTAATTTTGCAAAATTAAATAACAACAAAATGTTAAAGTTATACAATTTGCTATGAAAATAATGTTAAATTGTTTTCAGATACTTTGCTTTAAAACCTCTTCACATCATTATAGCATTTAGTTGCTCCCCTGCATGCACCACAAACCACAATAAATTATGCGACGAGACAAACTACTTTGTCTAGTTTCTGTATATATATATATAGAATTCTACTCAGTTGCCAGCCACACGCAGCTCGCAGCAACGACTACATACAGGCATAGTCTATGCAGATACAAATGTATCTAATCGTTGAGTGCGCGCATCAGTTGCACAGTTGGTGGTACTTTTCTATATATACAACATGTTGTGTGTTATAGTTAACTAGAAAATATGCTTAAGTTTACAGTTTCAGTTATACTTTGTACTTAGATACTTTGCAGTTTTTTGTTTTGCTAGATTTTTTCATGTTTTAAATTGTATCTCAATTTTTTTCTTTTTAGAGTTTATGAAATTTAATCTCAGCTTGACGTAGTTATTTAGTGCACCATATTAAATCTACGCAGCAAATGCGTAAAATTAGCCATGCAGCTGCAGATACTTTTTTATGTTTTAAACCAATTTCCAATTGAAATTCAAACTATTTTCAGCTATTTACAGCGCACGAGTTAAATATATTACAACAATTTACATAAACGTTTGAGCCCGTTTGCAGGCTATAGCTATAGCTAGTAAAAGATACAAAAGTATCTGCAGCGTAAATTCTCTGACAGACAGACAGACAGCCGCGCGCACGTACTACAAGTTGTACCGACCCGACATAGAAAATGTTTTGCCGCAACAACAGTTAGTTTGTAGCCGGTTTCTTGACACGTTGTTGAGGACGAGTATCGACCATGTTGCTATTGAGGACTATAACAGTTCGAACGATCTCGCCTGAAAGAACGAACGCTATAATACAATAATAATTACAGAACAACAAGTTATGACGGCAGGTGCCAATAAAATGCACATAAATGGCAACGGCTTCCACATTGGCTGCGAATGACGGCGGCAGTTAAAGAAGCGTTGGCGAGCTGCTACAACTCAAATTCAACACTATCTCATAAAAGTGTGAAACCTTGCAGTGTGAGCGTTCTGTAACAGCATCGTAAAAAAACTGCAAACTGCAAACTGCTTTCTATAGACGGCAGGCAGGCAGGCAGGCAGGCAACAAGATTTGAGTATCAGTCATAAACTAGTTAGCTATCTGTGCTGAAATGTTTTGAGCAAAAAGCTAAATAAACTAAGTTGTAATCATGGCGATTAAATTCCATTTGAATAATCATTCTTGATTGCCATCGAAACTAGTTAGCTGTGGAAATTGTAGAAATTGGCTGCATGAAATATGTTTAGTGAAAGTAGCGGATTTTGTTGCTTGTTGCGTAGATACTCGTAGAAGATACTTTTCGAAATGCGAAAATGCGCTGCTTATGGCAATGAGTAGCTATTATGGGAATTATAATTTGACTGTAAAAGATACAATTATAACTTAAACTTGCTGTGTTTAAGATTTTAGATTTAATGTTTATCTGAAGTACTATTCATTACTATAAGCTGTGAAGCTGAAAGCGCATTATGGAATAAAGATAGCCGAGTGCTTAAAATAAAAAATAATATTCATTGCCAATCAAAAAACAATAAAAAAAATCCTTAAGAAAAACACAAGACTGAAAAAAAATCAAGAAAGAACGCTGCTCGACTTCGAGATACACTCATTTAATAACAAATTTTTATAGTCGAAATATTCCTATTTGGAATTGTGTGGCATATTGTATTAAAATTAGTGAAAGATACAACAAAAAAATTGTTGTTTCAAGCTAAAACCAACCACCATAAACTAATTTTCTTACAAAAACTCAGGAAGGGGCAGATCTGTATACAAAGTCTACCCCTTATATTGGTCTGAAATTACTATATATCTAAAAATTTATTCAAATTTAAATTAGATACACAAAAGTTTGCATTTTTGCTAAAATAACAAGAAACAATTTTTCTTCATTCAAAAATTTAGAAAGCCAGATCAAGTTTTTATGAGTACTACTCCATAGAGAAGGGTTGCATGTAGGTTGAATACTATTCTCAAGAGAGAGTACTCGTCGGAGAGTCTAAATATTCAAACTTGGATGCTCTATCTTTTATAGTCTTCAAGCTCTTGATGGTCATATGGACAGCCAGACATACCCAAAATTTCTATATAGACTCTAGTTTTACTCATCC
The DNA here is from genome assembly GCA_035044805.1 of Leucophenga maculata. NCBI lineage: Eukaryota > Metazoa > Arthropoda > Insecta > Diptera > Drosophilidae > Leucophenga > Leucophenga maculata. The sequence goes on from JAWNNP010000798.1 coordinate 813,064, forward strand.
GATTTGGATTGTTTCGAACATTTTATTACTTTTGAAAGAAAATATATCAAATTTGTAGCTTGTAGCTGACAATTTTCTTTTTTCATACAAAGAAGCAGCAAGGTAGGCCAGATTTGTATTCGGGCTTGAACCTTGATAATTTATATATTTTAATTTTTTGTTGAATACTATTTCTTGTAAAAAAATCTGGAGATATTTCTATTTACATCAAATAGAAGTGAGATGAAGAAAGAATAGTTGAATCTAAATATCTAAACTTGAAGTCTCTATCGCTTATAGTCTCTAAGTTTTCATTGTCCATAGGCACAACTATCCGACGGAGATGTATATATGGAGACGTCTTTTAATGTTGATCAAGAATATGTATACTTTATAGTCAAACAGAAAACTTTACTAACTAATGGTGAACAATTTGTTAGGTGCTACAGAATAGCCTAGCTCTCTATTTTGATAACCAAATCGTATTTTCTGAAACATTTCCTCGCACTAGTTTGTATTTGGTGCCTATGATATAGAGTCGTTTGAGAGAGTTTCGCTAAATAAGTAAGCAAAGTGTTCTTTTCTGAACGATTTTTTTTATTATGTTCCACCAGTTTGGTGCCTAACAGCTGGCAGTAGCTATGAAGCAAGAAATAGAGGAGATAGAAATTGAGCACATTAAATAATTAAACCTTGAAGCAAATGTTAATGAGGTATTGCAACATTTACTCTAAATATAATTGCAGTACTTTGATATAAAGTCAACTTTTAGTCATTGACAATAATATTTAGCGTAAAGCTTGACAACAGCCGATTTATTGGATCACATAAATCAGAAAACCAGAAAGTCATAATTTTATTGATATAAATTTTTTGAAACATAGTTTGAACACAAGGTTTTTCGTCGCAGATGTATTGTTGCCTGCTCTGGAGAACATATTTGTCGCATCTCTTCTACATATCATTCGTGTAAGTGATGGATGCACGTTAACATGAGGCCTAATGCAGTAGACAAAGTAACACCTGTCAGAAATGCCGTTGGTTTCGAGACTAATCTAAGCGCCTTTTGGACTTTTGGAGAGTCAATGAGATCAGTTCCGCCGATAGAGGTATGAAGTTTATTCAACCATAATTTTTCAATATCTACATTTCAGCAACTGTCTTCGGAATATCTGCTCTGAGTACAGCCTTAACATTCAAAAACACTTCAATAAGATACGCTGGATGTTCACTCGAATTTAGTTAGCAGAAGGTCTTGCAAACGGTTATGCCTTATAAGTAACATCTGAAAACTAAGTGATGGAATCTTGAAACCACCATGGGAATCTGGCACAACAAAGAATGCCTTGAAAGTATCATTCGGTAGGACTAGGCACTTACTGATGGCATTGCGTACAGCTCTACCTGTTTTTAGGAGACAATCTATACGGATGTCACTCCAAACTTAATTGGTTAAACAACTGCGAGTGACTTAAGCGGTGCTTTCGCTTATATAGAATGTCGGGTCTTATACAATAAAGTTGATGCCAAGTTATTTGAAATATTCTAGAAAAATATATCAGTGGTGGTATTATATTCAAATCTAGTAAAACTTTCATTGTTGCATTTAATGTCGATTGTTTGAAGGAATAAATTTTTAAGCAATATCAGCAAAGATATTCTTGCCTTTTGCTAGAAGGTTTTGGAGCCTATCAGGCGTTTAAGCTAATTCGAAGATATCATCAACGAAGGTTGTGACATTAGTTTTATGTTCACCAAACTTACATACTATCTCCTAAGATGGAACACTGAGTAACTTTTTGATAATCAAATTAAACACATCATCAAGGATCTCCCTATTTGACTACACCCTTTGAAATTGATTTATCTTTAATAAATGTTATTTACATTATTTGATAATGAACCATCTCAGTTATTTTACTAAAGCCATATAATAAAATATTGCTTAAATATTTACTTAAAGTCCACAAAAAACTTGCAGTTAAATAATGTGCAACCTCACACAGTGCTGTGTAAACTCTTCTTTTCCAGATTGCATTAAAAATGCACAACCATTGATTATATTGAGGCAAACAAACAATGCGTTCCATTAATAAATGACACCAAAAGAATTCAATTTGCAACAAGATTTTGTGGTGATGCATTGCTGAAACCAAAGGCATGCGATTCATTTATTAAAATAAATTTCCTTTTTCCTTTTCAAAGGGCAGCGTAGCGCAAAGAAAAAAAATTTAAAAATTGAAAATGTTTTTGTGCTGCGCTTAAAATTAATGAGACTTCGGTGCTTTTAAAGCAATTCGATATGCAGCGCACTGTGAGGCGTATAGATACGAGCTAGTCGCAGCCATAGAGTGCAAACAGCAAACAATTTTATTCCGCAATATTTTTTTTTTTTTTAATAAATATGAAATCATTTATCAGCAAAAAATATATAGCAAAGGGTCAGCGATGCAAATATAGCCTGACCGACAATTGAATAAATGTCAGAAGAACGCTCGAACAAACGAATGAACGACTGGTTGGATCGATGGACGGTTGAATGGTTTGAAGCTTATCGCCAAAGTAAATGCCGCCACCGCTGCCGCCGGAGGAAAAATATTATGAAAATAAATTTATATACAAGTGTAAAAGATAATTTCACAGCACAGACACATTTTTTTTTTTTTGCAATTATCAGTTTTGAACTTTCAACATTGCAAAGTCGACTGTAAAAACTATAAAAAATAAATAAAACACTTGAAGTGCTTCGTGCTTTAATGGTTTACAAAAAATACAAAACGAGATGCGTTGAAATAAATACGAAATCATTTGTAAATTTCAGTTTTCTGTTTTGTTGCAAGTTTGCTCGCGCATTTGCTCCTTTTGAATGTTGCTGCAACATTTATCGCTGTCGTCTCTAAGCGCAACACGAAGCAGCGCCCAACGTCATGCCCATCCGGCAGTTATTTTGTTTAGACTGCAAACTGTGAGATAAATTGTGGCCGTGCAAATGTAGCTGTGTATCTTTTGCAGCGTATCTGAATGGTCAAACCGGACGCGCTTGACTGGGCTTAACTGTGCGCGCGAGTTTTGGGTCTGTTGGGAGTACGCGCTGTACTCGATGTGTCTGGCTTTTTGTTTGCTTCTATCTATGCAGCTAGCAGCAGTTGTTGATTACAAACTTGGCTACAAGAAAACAAAAAACTATGCAGTAAAAAAATAAAAAGCAAAAAAAAAAATGGATATGAAAAAAAGTTTTATAAAATATAACTAAACGTGCCCATTAAAGTGCAAAGCGTTAAAATAAAAAGCGAGCAAAAGGAAAAAAAATTATATTCAGTTATTGTATGAAAAAAATATTCTTTGTACGTTTGTACGAATGAGTATATTAAGAAATGGAACGAAAATAAAGGAACGAAACAGAACCGAGCGCAACATAATGGGAATAGAACACAGACGAAATAACTATTAGAATATAATAAAATGGAACGAAATTGATTGGAACGAAACGGAAAACAACGAAACACAACGGTAAAAGAATACATATGACAACATAATACAATCAAAGAAACTGAATAGAACGGAACAGAAAGCAACAGAACGAAGCATAATGGTGAAAAAATATATAAAAGAACATAAAGATATGAAACGAAAATTAATGATACGGAATAGAAAGGTAGGCAACAAAACATAACAGAATATAATGAAATTTAATGTAACGAAATGGAAAAGAACGAAAAGCAGTGCCACATACGTATGAGAACATATTGAAATGTAACGAAAATCAGTTGAACGAAAGTGAAAGGAACGCAACGAAACATATTAGTGAAGTAATACCTAAAGAACATAATGAATAGAATGTAAATGAATGGAACATAACAGAACGGAACGGAAAGCAGTGCAACATAACGGTAAAAAAAAAATCGCTTGAAAACATTTTTAAATGGAACGAAAATTAGTTCAATGGAAAAAAAAGGCACACAACGAAACTTAACGGTGGAAGAATATTATTAAGAACATAAATAATTGGAGTGAAAACGAATTGAACGGAACAGAAAGGAACGTAACGAAACGGTGATATAATATAAGGTCATTTAAAATGGAGACTGCTTCATTGTTACATTTAACAAAAAGTTCTTTTCTTTACTAGTTTATCATAGTCGGATGAAACACCTTATTACGCAGCAGAACTCATGCGCCTGAGTAAATGGAACACAACGAAAAAAGAACAGGAAAAGAGAACAAGATGGAATGCAACACAAATAAGTGAAATGTGGAGGAATTTACGACATAGTTCACATAAAATTCAAAGCATGAGATTAAATGCAAGGCAACGAAATAATATGGAATATTATTGTACGGAACGGAGTGGAATGTAACAAATGTACAAAAGTACGGAATAGAAATGTGAAAATGTAATACAATAGCATGAGTATAAGAGAACGGAATGAAAAATATTGAATGGAACTGAAACAAAATTTTAAAATAAACTTGTAAAATTCCGGAGCAGTTCTAGTCGAATGCAAAAAACACGAAGTTTCTATCTATTACCGTTTCCGAGATCCTTTCGTTCATACAGACGGACAGACGGACGGACGGACAGACGGACATGGCTATATCGACTCCTCTATCACTCCTGACCATAATGGGGGTAACTTTGGGGGGGTCGCCGACAATTATTTCTACCTGTTACATACATTTGCACAAAACCAATAGGCTCTTGTACCTTCGGTACAGGGCCTAATAAATAAATAGATTACTTCATATAAAACTTCTACGAATAGAAAATTTGACCAAAGAGAAGAGGTATACAACATAGAATATATACCGCTATAATATGTTCCATAATAATGATAGGAGTTCGAATTTGGTGATCAGCGAAGCTTTGCGCATTACATCATTGAAGGCACTAAATATAAATTTGCCTCTTCCTTCGTTAGAAATAATAAGAAGATTTCCCTAAGGATGCTATAAGGTTTTGAAAAAGGCATCTATGCAATAGTGCTTCATCATTAACAAGAGAGAGAAATAGCGAGACCACAAGAAGGAATACTATGTTCCATTATAATCAGTTCCTGGTTCGAATGGGAAAAAAAATTGTTCAAAGCGAAACAAAAAATTCTGAGTCAAAGATTCTGTTTTAAGGCGATAGAATTGGAAATAAAAGTTTCTTTACAAATTCTAAAGATCTGCAGTTTGTACCAAGCAGCGATTACTGTCATTCGGGATGCTATATATGAGATAGCATCCAATGGGTCCAAATGGGACCATTCTTTTGTAGTCAGATAATCAAGCAGCGCTTGAAGAACTAGACTCATTAATAGTTAAACAGAATATCATTTCTGAGTTCTTCAATTCTCTTAATAAAATGACCCACCATAAAAACTTTAGAACAGTACAATGTACCATCGCGCAGTTCCTTTACTGTATGGCCTAGCTTATGATGCCGCTGCCATTATGTAAGATGTTCATTGAGAAATTAAGCATGTATCTCCTTTCCGATATGGCTTTGCCTGGGATGCCTCTGCCATTACGTAAAACGTTCAATGATGACTCTATAAATCAAATCTGGATAATGTTCGACAGAAGACCAAACTGCTCAATGTTAACTACAAACAGAAGCAATATTTCAATCTTCATAAGTTACACATTCAAGAACTGTTTGAGGCTCTGATTGATAGTTAGACATAGGTCTAGAATTTAAGTTACCCCACCTTTGCAGAAGCCGTCAGAACGCTAAAGAGAAAATGAGTGGCCAAACTTCAACTCACCAGTCATGTATAGAAGAAGATTCACACACAAAAGGTTATAATTTTGTAACCAACTTTCTGAAATCTCAATTTCCAATATTTCTGAGAAAAGGCAAGATTCAATAAATCATTGTGAATGGAGACTTTTCTCTCCTTTCTTCTCTCCAAAAGATAAAAAGGTTTATAATACGTGATGTGGAATACTGCCATCGGCCACTAAACCGAATCGAACCTAATTCACACTTAATAGTTATTTTGAAATATTGGAGATACTTTTTTTAGCATGACGAAATGAAATGAAACCAAGCGGTAAAAATCTAGGCAGATCATACCAAGTTTTCTTTTCAGGAATCTGTGAGTGCGAGTCTATACAATGAAGTTTTTATGCATTTTGATGAATTGCGAGCTCTAAAATTCCCAGCCAAAACTGGGTAATTTCTGCTAGTTTATGTACAAATTGCAGGCTTAAAGTTTTTGTAGCGCTTATCTTTTTCGATACATTTATATTTTATATTCTTTAGCAATTTTTTTTTTCACAGAGTCCATTTTTCAGCCTTCATTTTTCAACAATTTTGCAAGTGTTAAGCGTTTCTGCATGTTTTTGAAAAATTATGACAGGCTGCCATTGAAAAATTGTGCTGAAAATAGTTTTTATTTCTATCTTTTTTCTTGCTTTTTCTAATTCTTTCATTTTAAATTGTATCTAGTTCGTTTATTGCGCCATGTATCCACATAAAATAGACGTGGAAAAATAACCAAAAGTAAAAAAAAAAATATAAAAAAGGGTTTTAGTTGCATTTTATACAGCCGCTGGCTCGTTTTTAGTTAATATGCTGAGCGGATTAGAATGTATACGGGAGCAAAGCTAAGCTATATATGTATATATTTCATATATGTACATATTTGTATTTCGAGATGGATAGATAGAGGCGTTGCTCTATGGCTTTGTTTTTCAGCGTCACCATACACACGAAGGATTTTGTTTGCACATGGTACAGTCTGTCTCACTCTGTCTCTCTTTCTCTCTCTTTATGTATCGGTGTCGGTTTGTAATATTTTATGATTTTTGAAAATGTGCTGAAATAGTATTTTCCACAGTTCATTTGTCAACAGAAACTTTTGATCTGTTTTATGTTAGTAAATAAAAATATTTTATATTTCAGTTTGATGAGTTTCAGTGTATGCTGTACTCGAAAATTTGATTTCTACTGCAGTTTTGTAAAGCTTAAATCAAATATTGGAAATATTGTTTATTACGAAATGTAATTAGAAATGAAATATGGCTAAATATGCTACATATTTTTTTTTTTTTAATATTTTACATGCGTAAGTACAGCATTTATTTGGTGAGCTACTATTTAAAATTCTAGGAAAATCAAAATTAAATTTTAGCTCAATTGGCTGAGAGTTTATTTGAATTACATGTCATAGAAAATGGACTCAGCATAAGTGGAAGTACTAAGAATTTATGAAATATGCTTTAATGAAAAACGTTTGCTCAAATATGCTTTTACGAAAAAAGAAGAAATTACTTTTACGACAAAAATATGCTTATTTTTTATGAAAAGAGAAAACAGAACTCAATATTTGTATATGAAAAAAAAAAAATATGCATTTATGAAAAAATAAAATGCTTCATTATGCGTTTATATAATATAAATTATTTCATGAAAAAAATATGTTCAAATATAATTTTACCAAAAAAAAATGTCTATCACCTACAACATATATGCAACTAAGCATTATTTTTTTAGAAAACAATCAAAATGTGCACAGTTATGCTGTCATGTTAAACTAATGGATATGATATAATATATATGTAAGTGCATAATTTTTTTTAGGGCTTATCCCTAATTTGCTTTAAAGTTTAAGTTTAAATAAATTTACAAGATTGGTGTATATATACACAGACTTGGTGTATAAATATATCATATATTCGAAAATATTTTGCTAATTTTATGCTAAACTTATGTACAAATAAAAACTCTTAATTATAATACATATGTTTACAGCTTGGCATAACTACAAGAATAGCAAGCCAAATATGTACAGATATACTTTTATATTCAATTTATGCATATATGTCATATAATAAATATGTATGTACAAAACCTAATATGCTCAAAAAAAAATTACAAATCCACACAAATGCATAAAAAATGTAAAGAAAATATGCACAGACTTGATACATAGATATGCTATATATATATTCAAAACAAATTACAAAATATGTTCAAGTATATGCTTTTATATTAAATGTATGCACAAATATGTCTCTGCGCTAAAACATATATGCAGCTTGGCACAATTGTAGGAAAAACCAGCGAAATATGTGCAGATATACTTTCATGTTGAGCTTATGCATAAATGTCATATAATGCATATGTATTAAATCTAATATGATCTAAGGTTTGAGTTTATAATATATTCGTAAGAATAAAAATTGTACAAAATATTCATTTTAGTAATATATGTAATACTGAATATATTTACATATTTGATGCATAAATATGTCGAAAATTACTTCAAAAGATTTTGAAAAATATTTTTATGATTTTATACCAAACTTTGGTACAAATATGTCTCTGAGTTAAAACATGCTTGGCATAGCTTAAAGAAAAACAAACCAAATATGCACAGATATACTTTCATATTCAATTCATACATACTTTTCATATAAAAAATATGTACAAAACCTAATATGCTCAAAAGTTTAAAATAATTGTATAAAATATTCATTTTATGTAATATCCACACAAATGCAACAAAAATATACTAAAAATATGCATATTTTTGAGGCATTAATAAATAAAATAAATAAAATTTCAAAATATCTTTAATTGTGCTTTTAAGAAAAATCAAGAATATGCTTTTATGCTAAACTTATTTACAAATATGTTTTTGAGCTAAAGCATTTATGCAGTTTGGCATAACTATAAAAAAAAATCAAGCAAATATGCACAATTTATGCATAAATGTCATAAAATAAAATAATTTCATATGTATAAAACCTAATATGCTCAAAAATTTAAGTTTTAATTTATTAGTATGATTGAAAAATGATCAAAATATGCATCTTAGTAATATCAAAACAAATGCAGCAAAAATTTACTGAAAATATGAACATATTTCAAATATGCCATTAAATCAAAAATAATTTCAAAAAATGTGAAAATATGCTTTTTTGAAAAAAAAAAAAAAAAACAAGCATATTTTTTTTGATTAACTTATACACAAATATGTCGCTAAGCCAAAGCTCATATACAACTCGGTATAACTGTTGGAAAACCAAGCCAAATATGCACAGTTATACTTTCATGTTTAACTTATGCATATATGTCATATAATAAATATGGAAGTGCATATTTTTTAAAAGCATAAATCCAAATATGCTACAAAGTGTCAATTTCAAGATAGGTAATTATAGAAAATATGCATTTTAATGTTATCTAAACATAATTAAACCAAAAATGTGCACATATTTGTGCACACTTACTTATTTTTAAGTTAAATGTGGAACGCATTGAAAACAAGAACGAATATATTAACTATTTAAATTTAATAAAATATATGTTGAAGTATGTGTTTTAGAAAATAAAAATATGCTTTTATGAATCAAATGTATTCCAAAACGCTTTTATGCGAAAACAAGATTATGCTTTTATGATAAACTTTTGTAAATGTCAGTGAGCATATATGCTGTATGATGTAACTTTAAGAAAAACAATGAAAATATGTATCGATATTCTTTTATGTCATATAATAAATATGCAAGTGCATATTTTTTCCTAACAATAAAACCAAATATATCAAAAGTTTTAGTTTTAAGCTAATAATTAATTAATATAACTTATACAAAATATAAATTTGATATAATATACATACATACAAATTGCATAAATACGTCATATATGCAAAAATAATTACAAGAACATACAAAATCAGTGTAGATAATTTGCAACTTGATACCATTTCTTATACAAACAGTATTAATGCAACAATCTACTTCAGTAGTATTTTAAATATCTACAAATTACAGCAAAGATATGCTTCAATATACTTGTATAAAAATATATGCTTCAATGGAAAATAAATTTTTATAAAAAAAAAAAAATTTTAATACATATGTAATACATGTATATGGCTTTAGTTGGCTTTTTGAAAAAAATATGCTTAAATATGATATTTGAAAAAATTATGCTAAGTATGCTTTTTGAAAAAATATGATCTTTAAAAAAATATGGTTATATATGCTTTTAGAAAAAAAAGACTTAAATATGCTTTTTAAAAGAATATGCTCAAACAAGCACAAAATGAGTACTTAAAGAATATGCTCGTTATATGCACAAATATGCCAAATGTAAATATGCTATTTGAAAAAAATTCAGCAAGCATGCTTTTGGAAAAAATATTATCTTCAAAATAATATGCTTAAATATGCATTTAGAAAAATATGCTTTAATTTGCATTTTGAAAGAATATGCTTAAATATGCTCACACAAGCACAGGCACATGATTCAAAATTAGTACTTAAAGATTATGCCTGTTTTATGCACAAATATGAAAAATATTATACATAAAAGGCTTTACACATTTAATTTAGAGCTCATAAATGCTCGAACAATTTTTGGTACGAATTGTATTCTAAAATTTGAAAAGCTAATCCTTAGAACTACAGTAAAATACTTTGTTCGAGAACTTTTTTTTTTTTTTTTTGTGTGTCTGTACGCCCAGTAGCTGCTTTTCCACATATTATGAGTGATTTTCTTAAATTTTTCATTATAGAAATGTTCAGACTATGAAATACTTTGAGAAAGCTAAGCACCTAAGAAGACCTATGTTTCGTCCAACTGAGTTAGATGATCTGCTTTACGCCAAATTGCTTTATAAATCTTAATATTTTCATACTATCAAACGTTTTCAACTCCTCTGTCGAAATGAAGCGTACTTTGAACTAACTATTGCCTCACATGTTGCGAGAATATGAATAAGGGTATCTATCATTCTTATGGTCGCAGAATTTACTTTCAGTGGAGTTTAATCCCATTACATAACACTATCGCTTCGAAAATCTATCGAAACAAATTTGCTTTTAAACTGAGATAAGTTTTCTGCATATAATCAAAAAAAAAAATATTATTTTGGATGATGTTTTGCTGACTGCCATTAAAAATGAGCATACAAATATTTTACGACTTGTGGAGATATGAACCTGAACTAGTGCAGCATATCAGTAAAATTATGCATGAATCGTCTGGGTTTGTGTAAGTTAGGCACAAAATACTGATTATTTACAGAAGATAGCTGAGGCTCTAAATACTAATTAATAATTCTATTATAATGGATGTAAAAAATTTTAGACCAGGAGCATTTTTCTGATGGTCTAAGGGATCAGTCCTCCCCAGGAAGATATTGCATATCTTTAATAACATTTTCACTCTCATTCGCGCAATTTCCACACCAATCTCACTCCGTATTATTGGTTAGCTACGGAGAAAACTCACAACGTTTTGCTGGAATTCTGTATCAAATAGGTAGCCACAAGTGCATACTTAAGTTGGTTGGGATGATATGTAGTATTCCGTATTTTTATTCATTTGTGAATTTCTTATACGGTTGGGTCAATAAAGTAATTACAAATGCTTCAAGTATATTTTCGTCAATTAGTTGAAATTATAATAAATAAGCTAGTCATGAACGCCAAGCTGACCCATCAAATTGTTTGATAAAAAGTTTGCAATATCTTTTATATCTCTGAAAACCAAACTTTTAGCCAGCTATACTACATATAAAAAATCGAACGACCCCACAAGCAATTATAATGAGAAATATGGGCAAGAAATTTTGGACTCAATATTTAGCAAATTACCAAAATGTACCGTTCGAAATCTGTTTCATTAAACTATTAATACAACAATATAGCTGCACTATTTCAGCAAGAAAAACACAATTATTTACATTAAAAGTATTTACTGTGCAACAAAAGTTTATAATTTTTTAGCAACCCTGGCAGAAATACGTTTAAAAAATTTTAACCATGGGAGCTACTTACACCAGAAATAATTGTTTCGAAAATCGTTTTAAATAAATATTTTTTGTAATACATTAATCAAACTTGGTGTATTATTTTAACTACTAATGGATTATAATAGATCTGGAAGTATGTATAATGAAATTATGTTATATCTCTGTAACTACATTGCTTAGCATATATCAATATTTGAACAATATCTCAAGCTATTATCAGGAAAAGTTTGGCAAAAAATTATGCACTCACTTTTTTAAAAATTTCCAAAATTTACAATTTATCAAAAATTTATTACAAAAATATATGCTCATACTTTTTGTGATAAATGCTGGAAAATTTTTAAGAAATGGTGATATATGGTTTAACTCTTTAAGAAATGTAGATTCAGAGATATAGCATAATTATGTTAGATTTTGCAAAATTTTATTACTATTAGATATTATTAATAAAGGTATTCCAGCTGTTAGACTTAAATTTCTATAAACTTTATTGAGCCAATCGTATAAGCAATTCGAAAACTAATAAAAACCAAGAAAGATACTAAATTTTCTCTAAAACAACTTAAGATAAATGTGCCAGCATATATTTCAAAAGTAGCTAATTTCACTTTCGAACCCTAATCAGCAGCAAACAGTTGGCCAAATTAATGTGCTACGCTCAAACTTTTAAGCTATAGGGTACATTAAATTTGGAAACCGACATAAATTCCACGTGTACACTTAAAATAACAACAACAACAAAAAAAGTAAGAAAGTATATACTCAAAAAATCAAAACAAAAGCCGACAAAAAATACAAAAAAAAAAAAAAAAAAAGGAAAAGTTTGCACAAACCGTGGCATCTAAAATTTATGAGCGAAAATACGCTTCAGTTGAGCGTAAACAGAGACAAATATTTCTATAGTGCAAAGCACCTACAACAAAACAATAAATACTTGCAGTTTGTCGAGCCGCAACGAGAACATCGAGCTGAGTCGAATCGAATCGAAACGAAACGAATCGAGTTGGTTGTGTGCGGACTAAGCTCAGTCAATGGTTGCTAAAATAAAAGTCAATGGATTGTATAAAAAAAACATATACAGGGAAAATAGAAAAAGGAAAGCCGTATAGTATTTGCTGTTTGGTGACTTTGCTGTATATAAAACCCACAAAAAAAAAAAAAGGAAACCCTAAAATAGGGCTAAAGTTTGTATACAAAACATTTGCAGTTTCTATTGAGTTTATTTTATTTGGTTTTATTCTATGAAAAACAAATTAAGGCATCAACACAGCGCAACAAAACACGAATTTTGGGTAGAAGAAAAATAAATGTCTGTTGGTCGCCATTTTTTGGAAATGAAACGGAAGTTAAATTGAAATGGATTTACATTGTAGAGCGACACCTGTGTGCGCCTAAATTTTTGTTTAATGCCTACTAAAAATTTGTTGAAAATTTGTACAAACTTTTATACATACAAGAAGAAAAGGACACAAAAAGGATTTTATATTATAAAGCGTCAATTTGTCTGAAAACTTGGGACAGGTTCGAGTTATCAGCCATTATAAAAGCCTAGACAGTCAGATACTTTAAGCCAACAAGCTGCCCATATTCGATTGTATAAAAGTTGAAGGTTGTAAAAAAACAAAAAAAAAAACAAAAGCAAATCCTTCGACCATGTCACTTCAAAAAGTTTATACAAACTGATAAATGTGCCAAGTTAATGCTGCCAGTTGAAGGCTAAAATGTCTAAAAGACAAGTTCGAGTTTGAGATGCGTTCATAGTTTGTAATTGCAAATTGTTGTTCTTGGTTTATTTTTTTCCTTTTTTTCAAAGTTGGTTTTATTTTACCTTGAAATGTAGAATACAATACGCCTTCTAGCTTGCTTTTGTTGTTGTTGTTGATAATGAAAGTTTGCGTGTTAAAAACTTTTGTACTTACAAAATTTTTGCAATGTGATTAGTTTAGATTTGATGTGGGTGGTTGGGTTGCTCCACTCTATGCAAGATATTCGAGTAAAGAGTTTCAAGTAATTTTTCGTAAATACTTAAACTTATTTGCTTGCATTTGAGTGCCACATTTACTTGTTATAGTCAAAAGTTTGATTGAGAAATAAAAGTGTCACAGCAAGGTTTCAGATACTCGTTCGACATTTTCTCTTTAGATTTGCTCTACCTTTTACGAAATTTAATTGCTTTGACCCTTTTCTTTCGGTTGGATTTATTTTGAATTATGTTCTCTAGAATTTACAGCTAAAATGTAATTCAGTTGAGCTGAGATATATTCGAGTAGCTTAACTTTATTTGCTAATACAAATTTAGAGATACTTAGTTGCACTTGTTACTTTGTTGTGTAGCTGAAATTTGTTAGCAAATCCTTTGTGCAGGAGTGTAAATGAAATTTGAAGCTAGTAAAGAAATAGAGTAGAATCTTCTTAGAAAGTATTTATCTGAAATAAGTTGAGTTTTTTATTTGTTTTTTTAAAACACAAACTTATTTCAGTAAATAAGTTTTGTTGAAAATTTAGAACAAAAATTTGTGACTTGACTATTTATGTGTTGGAGAAAGCCGTTGAAGCCATAAAGTGTATAAAGCCGAACGAAACAGTAAATGACTGAACGAACAATGAACAAGACATAAAATCGAACGAACAATTTTATTTTAGTCCGGTATGATTTTATTCATATGCTCGTTCGTTTCAATAAAGTGCGTTCGGTCATTGCTTTATGTTCGTTCTATCTATGGTGGGCAGGCTGATCGCACCTCGAACATGTATGATTGAATATGTAAGATTGTGGACATTATACATGTTCGCAGACAATAATGAATAAATAAGAGAGGTAGAGAGAGAGAAAGTGTATGTCATAGTAGCTAACAAATTTTTCTCTTGTTCTGTTCATTCAGTTAGGAATAAGTTCATCATATTCTTTCTTTCTTTCATTAAGAATAAGTTCATCATACTCGTTCGGTCACGAATAACGCAACACGATTTGGTTAAATTGCTCCACTATGCAGAAAAATAGAGAAGCTTGTTATGTACTGTCAACTACGGAACATAGCCATAATTATTGAATGTGATGTCAATGCATATAACCTAATTTGGAGATGTCTGTACCACAGAAGTTTTTTCTACTAGATTTTCTTTTGCATCTAGAGTTTGATTGATTGATGGTAGAGGCTATATAAACAATAATATCAAATTAAGGAAGTCTATTAAGAACATTTCTTGGTGGAATAGGAATTTATAAAAATTAAAGGAAGAGTTCTGAAGACAGAAGACAGCATAAATAGGTAATCTCACTGACTACATAAGAAACATATGGCAAACGATGTGTGAAAACTTCCAAAAATTGTATAGTAACATTAGAGACAATAGAAGAGCAATGAGGACATATACATCCATCTCTATCTCTCTCTCTCTCTCTCAATAACCAAATTGTTTTCATGTCATTGTCTGAAAGTAAAGTTTCTGGTATTTGTCATACATAAGAAGAAGGTTCACTCTTCAATAATGGAAGTCAAAGCAAACCCTAGCACAGCAAAATGGAGAGTTGTTTGGAAGAAAAAATTAGACAGATTATTAGTACATTCCAATTTTATAATGTCACTGCCATAGATGAAGTTTTTCCAGGTCTACTTTACAGCAGCATATATCTATTAACTGCGCCTATTGAAAAAATATTCATTCCGAAGGTAGCAAAAAAAATCTCTTTTACTCTATGTTCTTAATATCAATAAACCTTATCATTTTAATGTTTAAGACTTGAGGGAAAAATATGGAGAAATTACTTGTTGGAGGAACGACTTCATAGAAATCAATTTGCGATACAATTCTGAGGATCCATTGAAACTTCTTTATACCAACTGAACACCATAATTCAAGACACTTTAAAAAACAAAGTTTTATTTGCTTATTTATGAAGATTGAAGATTCTCAAACCATAAAAGAAGACTATATCCTATACCCAAAAAACAAAAGCTAAAAAAAATTGATCTTCGTTAGTCAATATGTGATGGTCCTCATATTAATTATGACAAATTTTTATATCAATAAATAATAAATATACCAAAATATCATATCATATCCAACCTATGATATATTAAATGTATCTCCTTACGTATTTGTCGTATGGGGACATACTGTACAGCGTTTTGACAGCATTGCGCTTGGAGAATTCAGTTGTGAGCTACAGTGCGTCGAACATGGAGGTCTCGAAGAAAGAAATTCGTCATATTTTATATTTTTTCTTACCTGAAAAGCAAAAACGTATCGCAAGCGGCCAAAAAAATTTGGTATATTTACGGGGCCGATACTTGTTCAATTCGCATAACATAACATTGGTTCACTCGATTCCGTTTTGGTGTGGAGGAAGTGCAAGATGCACCACGCTCCGGAAGACCTGTCATTGAAGAAGTCGATAAAATCAAGGAACTGATCGAAATAGACCGCTATAGAAGTAGCCGGACTATCACCCGGGAGCTAAGTATCAGTCATATGACCGTTCAAAGGCAAAATTCGATATTTGAGTGCTACACGAATTGAGACCAAAAAACCTCATGGACCGAATTTCCATCTGTGAATAGCAACAAAATCGACCCGTTTTTGAAGCGAATGGTAACTGGTGATGAAAAGTGGGTCTTTTACTACAACGTGAAGCGCATACGGTCGTGGATGTAGAGTGTCGAAGCGGCTCAAACGGTTTCCAAGTCCGGATTGACAGTCAGGAAGGTTTTGCTGTGTGTTTGGTGGAATTGGCACGGAATCATCTACTATGAGCTGCTCCCCTATGCTCAAATGCTCAATTCGGTTCTCTACTGTGAAGAGCTAGACCGCTTGATGGCAGCAATCGCACATAAGCGGCCATCTTTTCTTCGGCACAAAATTGAGTACACCAGTATAAAGTTAACGTTCTTCTTAGCCCAAATCAAAAAAGTTCATCAAAATCGGATAATAAATGACGATTTTATAAGCAATTGAATTTGAACGACCCCCCTTTTCTTTCATTCATATTCGCGCAGTGAGAAGTGGTCATGTGTTTGGTCATATGCTCGGGAAACATTTAATGTGTTTGTTAGGCGACCTGAACTGGTACAGGGCCTCTTACAGTCGGTTACGCCCGACTGAAATTTCCTTACTTGTTTTATTTTACACAGTTCCAGTCGGAAGAGAATTAAAAATCCTGAATGTCACAAAATTTAAGAATAAAACTCTTATACCCAGATGACAAAGAAATATCATTCGAATGCAAAAAGATTCCAACCTAATTCTGAACTTAAGTGGCACAGAAATCAATTTAGGCTGCCTAAAAATTGTTCGTTGTTTTATCAACCCGTTTGGGCAAATACACCTCCATAAAAATTTGTCAACAAAAGCACGCTTACCATCGGGAATAATTTTACTTTTTAGAGTACATAAAAGAGGGGTTTAGCCAACCATCAGTTCATGCGTTCATACGTTTGCTATGGATTTAAATACTTCCTCACAAATCTTTGAACTGCATATCAACGCCCGATTATATGTCGATATGTCGGTATTCTTACAGGCGGATTGTCACACAGACATATATTTCAAATGAATGCATTCATTTCTTCATTCATTCAATTGACTTTATTCGTCCGAAACGCTTATTCAAAAGTGTTTGTTAATTGGAGACAAACAAAAAATTTTGAAGCTTCTAAAGCGAGTAGCCACTCCTTTTAATTAAAGTTGTTAGCTGTAATAGCAATGTGAAAATTTTTTAAAAATACGGCTTAGCATTTTTTTCGCCCTTTTTCGTCACTTTGTTCGCTTAAAAATTTCGACAGCTATTATTTAGTTATTTTTAGTTTTATTACAAAAATTGCAAATTGCTAGAATTGTAAGCCAAAGAGTAATTGTTCGAAACATTTGGCTTGTTCGTTGCTGCCAACTTGCTGCTTGTCTGTCTGCCTGCCACCAAAGCTATCAGTCAGTCACAGAATGTGCAACTAGTTGCTGTCTGCTGTTACTATAACAGATTAACAATGTCTTATTATAATGTTAAATATCTGGAATTTTACTGGATATATTTCTATTAATTATAATAATTAATTATAATCACCACTGATTCAGTCATATTAAACTTAATTAACTGTATTTTAGGCACATATATAGCATGTTTCACATTCAATATAAAATGCTTAGCCCAACGTAGCACCAAAAGCAGAAAAAAACACACCTTACATTCACAAGATCTGTCAAATATTTCATAGCAAAAACGACAAACAAGTTGGCATGCATTAATAACTGTCAGCAAGTTAGCATCCTTTAAATAATATTTATGCCTTCGGTGGAAAAACTGTCAAAATGGCGAAGTAACCAAAGTTTGAAATAGCAAAAACTGTAGACAATCATAGTAACCAACCCACAATGACTTGTGAGCCAAAGCAGCAATTGCAATGGAAAAGAAAAATATATATTTTGCAAAACCAAATTATGGGTACTGTCAATGGGTTCGCATAGCGATGCCACCGAAAGCAACAACAAAATTGCACATTTCAAATGAACAAAGTTTTTTTTTTCGCTGTCTTGTTTTTACCAAGTTGACCAGTCAAGAAGTCAAGCCGTATGGCAGCGTAGCGAATAAAAAAACCTACAAACTACTGCTACCAATTTTCTGTGTGTTGATTTATATTTTTTTTGTTTTTTTGTACGTTCCAATGTGGCAGACATTTGAGTGATGCCAACTGATGGCAAAAGGCAAACAACTAAGCAATAAGAAGAAAAGAAAAAAAGTTGGCAGTTTGGTTTGAAACTGTGAAATTGTCCAAAGGCAAAATGAAAAGTAGGAATTTAAATAAATCGCAAGTTTTTTTTCATTATTTTTTTTTCTCTATTTGCAAGCGGAAGCAGTCACCAAGCGGGCGTTTCGTTTGGGGCATGCCACGCCAGACTCGATTCGATTCGATTCAATGCAGTTGCAAGTGTGCTAATCATTCGAAAATTTGCGCCTGCCATCAAGCCAATTTTTCGCTTGGTTGATATGTTGTTGTTCCTGTTACGAGTCGTTCTGCCGTTCGTTCGTATGGCACATATATGTATACGAGAGTACAGTTAATCTGTAATAGTTGCTACCGGCAGACAGCAACAAGTTGCACATTCTGTGACTGACTGATAGCTTTGGTGGCAGGCAGACAGACAAGCAGCAAGTTGGCAGCAACGAACAAGCCAAATGTTGCGAACAATTACTCTTTGGCTTACAATTCTAGCAATTTGCAATTTTTGTAATAAAACTAAAAATAACTAAATAATAGCTGTCGAAATTTTTAAGCGAACAAAGTGACGAAAATGTGAAAAAAAAAATGCTAATCCGTATTTTTAAAAAATTTTCACATTGCTATTACAGCTAACAACTTTAATTAAAAGGAGTGGCAACTCTATTTTAGAAGCTTTAAAACATATTTTTTATTTCACAGACTGTTTGCCTTTCATATAAGCGCTCTGCACGAATACACTCAAATGTATGAATGAATCGAGTAAATTTCGAATGAATGCATGTACATAAATGAATAATTGAAATGTGTGAATGGATTCATATGAAATGAATTCTATTTGAATTGGTTTGAAAGATATTAAGATGAAAAATATCTCCAACTCGACTAATGTCAATAAGGAGTTTGACTGACTATTCTGGAAAGCTCGAAATTTTTTGGGAATGATGAAAGCAGGTCATGTTTCGAAGTACTCATATGCCATATTCAATAATAATAAAAGGAATAATACTTCTTCTGTTTCAAGGCATGTTCGGCATTTTAAAATAAGTCAAATTTTTTGAAAAATCACAACAATTTTTTGGAACAGTTCCTGTATAAATTTATAAGCTTCACAGATATGCTCCAATAATGCACGATATTATATAAAAAGTTTCGTTCCAAACAAAGCTAAGCTAAAATTCAACGTCCGTCTATATATGTCAGCTACTTGAACTTGTTTTAAGTACTAAGTACATTTGCACTACTTGGAAAATTCTATAAAGTTTGCAAATACTCCATACCCACTCACTCATATACGTACTTGAAGCACAGCAAATAAGTTCGACAACTATTTCTAAATATTTTAGTTGCATAAAAATTTACGCTCCAAAAATTTAAGTAACCAAATTTACATATTTTGTATGCATGACCAAAAGTTTCTTTGCCTTTAGGACTTTTGCGTATAATTTACGAGTTTTATAAATTTTTTTCATTTTAATTTTTAGTTGGCCAGCATTAAATGGAATTGCAATTGGTTCGCACCAGCGCCGAAAAGTGCAAAAAAATGTCCTCAAGCGTTATTTAGTTGAGTGAATTATGATTTTTTTGTTGTATTTTGGCGCGTTTACTACTTCTTTTTCAAACAATTTTTCTTTGCAAAGCAATAATTCCTATTTTTTTTTTCTTTTCTTATTTTACGCAATCAAATCGAAAATTCGAATAACAATTTGCAAAGCACTAAATCAACGAAATAAATTCGCATTTTATTGGACAGACTAAATGCAAATGCAGTCGCAAATAAATTGTCACAGTTGGATATTTTTGCTAATTTTATGGATTGTATGTTAAATGGTTTAATCGGGTTTATTTTGGTAATATTATTGTTGGACTTGTGAACTGAAACATATGCCATTAGTTTTGTTTTGAATGTCTGACATGAATACGAAAAATGGTAATTTATGTATTTGCAACCATTTAGAAATATTAAATTTAAACTACAAAACAATAATCGTCTTGTTATGTTTCGAGTGAGCATGTCTTGTATATTATGTTATAATGTATTACTTAATAAAGAATAATAAAATAAAATGTTTTAATACTTATTAAGTAGATCAAACGGTCACAGCAATATCTCAACATGTATATGCCAATTATTTACCTGCAAGAAAAAATAATACAGAAGGTTAGTATTTTTCAAATATATTTGGTAAAATGTTTTATATTTTCAATAAATAATACATAGGGTGTACATCCAAGCGTTTCGAATTTGAACTAACGATAATTCAGTATAAAGTCTGACATTTACGAAATGGGTCGCTATTCGCTTGAACAAAGTTGGAAAATATTAAAAACTTATTTCCAAAGTGATGAGTCTCGAACTCAAACTGTGCGAAATTTCACGGTCAAATACGCACCGAATTTTGCGTAAAGACCTTGCTTTGAAGCCATATAAAGTTCAATTGGTGCAGCAGCTAAAGCCAATTGACCATCCGAGCCGTCTACGCTTCGCAGATTTGGTGGAATATCGTTTGGTTGAAGACCCCGAATTTTATCGAAAAATCATCTTTTCGTACGAAGCTCATTTGCACCTCGGTGGTTATGTTACTAAGCAAAACTGTCTCATCTGGGGCACAGAAAACCCGCACGTCATTGAGGAGAAGCCGATGCATCCACAACGAGTGACTGTTTGGTGCGGATTTTGGTCCGGCGGCATCATTGGCCCATTTTTCTTCGAAAATGAGGAAGGAGCCGCCGTAACCGTCAATGGTGATCGCTACCGTGCCATGTTGGCTGATTATTTTTTTGATCAAATTGAAGGGGAAGACTTGGACGATATTTGGTTTCAACAGGACGGCGCTAGGTGCCATACAGCCCACGCTACAATCGATCTTTTGCACTGAAAAATTGGGTTGATCGAATGAGGTACTGCCAAGTCAGCCGTAGTGGACATTTGAAGGAAATTATTTTTCATAAATAAATGTCATGAAATAACCTTTCAAATAAATGCTTACTCATTGAAATCTATCAAGCCGTTCTTTTTTTATAGCATTTTCAAATTCGAAATTTTCCGTGGGACACACTTTATATAAATTTAAATCCGAAACATTTCAAAATAATTTAACTTAAAATAAAAATAAATAATAAAATATAATTAAAAATAAAAAGAATAAATTTTCATTTAAAAGTTTAGATGGGAGGCGCAGGTTTTGATGAGGAGTTGGAACGATCATTCGATACTAATATGAAGAGGGAATAGGAGAAATTAAATATTTAATCTTTTACAATCACGAAGCTCTTGATGTTCATATGGACAGCCAGACAAACTTACATGCCTATATAAACTCGATTTTTTTATAAGGGGACTACCCCTTTTATTGCTACATTTTAAACCTTTATGGAACATTTGAATTATGGAATATTTAAATTAAAATTGGCATATCTAGCTGAATTAAGAAAAAAAATTATTTTTATATACTTGTAAAACCCAGAAAGGGAAACAGATTTCTATGCGGGCTACCAGTAGTTCTAGTGGCAGGATCTGAACCTATATAGATTATTTGATAGGGAGTAATGTAAGATAGATTACAATTAGTGTTACTAGCAAAATTAACAACAATAATTCCTTTTTTTTTTTGTTACAAAAACTCAGTTGGGGGCATAGGTTTGTATGTTAAGTGTTAGGATGGTGGTTTGGTCCCTACATTAAATATAAGTTACCTATAAAAGGAATAGAAGCGGTTACATATTTGAATAAAAAGCCTCTATCTCTTAAAGCATCCAAGTTCTCGTTATTCACACGGAAAACAGACAGACTGACATGTCTATATCGGCTCGAATTTTTGATACTTATAATACATATATTTTATAAGGTTTGCCCTTATACCCTAAGGGTATATAATATAAAAAATTAATTAAACTGCCTCAACTGGAATTTAAACCGGACAACTTTATTAAACTATATAAATTGAGTACCTAAATGTTATATACTCATCACTCTAAATGCCGCTGGCATTTTTAGAAAGGAGACTAGTTCCCTTATTCACACAAAAACTGTTCAGTTACACAAATATACGAACAAGGCCAAATCGACGTATGATGTCGCTGACTATTGAAATGAAGTTTACAGAGTTGACTATAAGGATCATACTTTTTATACAAGAAAACATAAAAGTCAGCACCTTGCTATTAGACACGGCTTCAAACTATATTATAAACATTCTACAAAGCTTGAAGTCTGAGCACCTACATAGGGACTTCGCTGTAACATACTACATATATCAGAATTCAGATATTTATGGTGACTTATTGATGTCCAAACAAGTCCAATTTTAAGATTCAGCAAAAAATGTATTAAACCCTACTAAATATTAGCAAAATCTAAATCACCAAGATTTTTTAAAACCAAAACAAATCTAATATTATGCTCCCTTAATTTTTTTGATGTGTTATTACACTCCGTCAAGAAAGTATGGGGAATTTAATCATTTTAAATTTCCCATTTATTATTTTGTTGCAGGTTAGCAGAGCTGTTGTAAATTTTTAGCGCTTTCTGTCAACCATAGTGTATACAGCACCTTTATGAGCTAATAAATGAAAATATTGATCAACGTATTTGTGTTAAATTTTGTGTTGTGAACAAAATTTCATAATGGTAGTTAGGCAGACATCGATACTTCTTTTGACAGGGTGAATATGTGTATAAATCTTTTCTGCATTAGTTTTTAGGAAATCACCGCATGATCAACATATATTTGACCCGTAATTTCGTAAAATTTTTTTGAACAAATGGATGAAATAAGGAGCAGTAAGAATTATGAATGCTGCGGCCTGGCACCGAGAGAAATATGTCTTCTGGAACAATAGAAAAACCTAAATTCATCACTTTTGAGCAACTATTTAACGAATATGTTTAAAATGTGATACATTTATATGGTATCAGAAAAAACAAGATTCACTATAAACATTTGGTGGTGTCTCGTCTGTATAAAAGATAATTAAAGGGGTGTTATAGCGCTAGCTAGATCGACTATTACTTATTAAAATAAATCCTACATTTATTGGAATTTTTATAAACAATTATACACAGTTGTGAAAACCCTATGACCCATTAAATTGATCAATAATAGATGTAGTTCTTTTTCGTTTTGGGACCACTATGAAACGACTCCATGTATATGGAAACTTTATCTCCATGCCATACTAAATGCTATGCACCAATCTTCTTATAGTTACTGAATAATGAATTTTTTTGACTCCAGATTCGGAAAGAGCGGAAAATTGTACATCCGAATAAGCTTTGTTTTGATGAACCAACCTTTCAAGGTCAATTGCAGGAGTCTTTGATGACTCTCAACTAAGAAAACTAATGAAAGATGAAGAATTCGAAACAAGAATGACAAGTAATGAGTTAGCAGCTTGCAGTCATTTAAAAGATATTCAACAACACTACAACGAGACTTGAAGCTGAACACCATACAAGAAATCATTCATCACACAAGCTACTACATGCCAATATGCTTAAAAGGAGTTTGCCACATAGGCGTCCAATAAGAAGATTAATTTAAATTTATTATTTTCTTATTTTCCTTAATACTTAATGGTCTCCGACCATTATTTCTACTTGTTACATACATTTGCACAAAAAAAAAAAATTCTAGGAAATTACAAAGACCCTGACTACAACTTTTAAAAAACTACCAAAATATGGAATGTTTAATGAATTTAATTTCCCTCGTTCCCACATTTATTTCATCCCTGAAAATTTGCAGAGATTCAACGAGTTCACCGAATAAGCACAAAATAAAATCCCTGCGTAGATCTTTTGCTAACTAAAGAACACGATATACGTTAATATTCAGTTCGGATTGAATATACGAATCTTATAACTAAATCCTTTATTAAAATCGATTCTTCCGATCTATACCTGCAACCGACCTTGAAAGTTCGGGTAATAAAACAGGGTAAAGCGTATTCGCTCTTTTTGAATACGGTATAAGAGATAAATATTTCGAAATTTTCGACCTTGATTTGACCTTAATGATGATGTGATGGCGTCATACGGACGTTGGGATCGTAATCAGCGACCTCAAAAATATAAAGATCATATAGGCATAGAACATGTCCACCTCAACTGCACTTTGTGGTCCCTAAGTAACACACACTTTCATGTTTTCCTATTTAAAGATTTGAAAACAATATATAAAAAAAAAGAAAATATAAAAGTCTCCAATTTCTTATTGTTTATAGACAGATAGTATTGACTTGTCTCTTTGTAGGGGTGCCACCTCTTTTAGTGGTTCGTACTGCTACTAGAGTATTTTATTAGGATTGACACAAAATACAATATTTTGAGCATATATAGTTGAATTAACAACAACAACATATTTTTTTTTCATACAAAAACCATGAAAAAATGGGACTAATTTGTATGGGGGCATCCCTTCTAGGGAACTGGTTTGGAACTAAATGGAATCATTTTTAAGGATTAAAGAAAAGTTCACCAATTTTGGATCTTCTAGAAATTTACCAATGCCAATAAAAAATGTTCACACAAAACCTCAGAATGAGAAGTAGGTTTGAATGGTAAGTGTATACCCTTTTTATATATGGAAACAGGTTATAAAAATTTTAGACGGTTCGGTCATCAAAAAAAAAAAAAAAGCCTTCGGAAGTGATTATGATAATCAATTTCCTATTTGATCAAATTTCGATTATTTTTCTTTTTGGTCCAAATTTTACAACATTTGCAAATTTTTTCTCTTGAAAATTAAGAAAAAATCCGATGCATGTCCTAAGAGAAGACTCTTGAGGTACTCACATGGGTATATTATATGTCTGTCCGTCGAGGTCAGTTTAAGTAAAAGTTTTTCCAAAAAAAATGTAAATAGTTTACTAGCAGATCACACACAAAGCTGGATTAAAAGTAAACAACATCCTTAGCCATGTCGAACTCAAGTTTATTGCCCTGCGTCACGAATTCACGAAGAGCACGAAAACAGTTAAAAGTCTTCTGATTACGCAATATCAACCAACAGCAACTCAAAAAAAAAAAAAAAAAGATTTCTAATTACTTTAAACGAGCTCATTGACGCCATTCAACGAAGAGATACAATATTTATAGCACAGCAGCTCAGCGAAACTGCATTTTCTAGATAAGCTGTCTTAATGACACAAACATAAAATGTTTTATGTTCATGCAAAGCATTTTATTTAATTTGTGCTTAAATAATAAACCATTTGGGTATGGTTTACAGGATGCATAACAAAATATAAAGGAGAACGAAAATAAAGAAAACACTTTAGTAAATGGTAGCAGCAACAGCAAAGAGCAGTAGCAGCAACAAGAAACACATCAAGAATGGTTAGCTGCATACTGATAGCAAGAGTACATGAAAGTATCTGCTGAAAGCTGTTAATTGGTTTGAAAGTATGCGAGCGACCGACGAGCGAGTCTGCATGGAAGCCAACTTGATGTGAGAAAATTATTTTCATGTAAATCGACACGTTTCAGTGTAAGGCGACTGATTAAATGACAAAAAAAAAAAAAACAAAAGAGAAAAGAATAATAATAAAAGGAGAGAAGAAACAAAATAAGCTGCCTGTTGAAGCTACAAAATGCAAATGTTCTGCCGCCGTTGTAGGTGTGCGCTGGCGCGAACTTGAGCGGAAGATGACAACCAATATACGCTGTATACCACACATTGAGTTATTGACGACAAAAGGAAATATGATCTACCAAACCACAACCGCAGGCATCATTTGTATGTGTATTAAATTATCAGCGAATGCCTGCAACGTTGTTGTGCGAAATTGTATCTTTGAGATACTTTTTTTTTTAATTTAATAAGTTTGAAATATATCAAATAGCAATTAAAGAATTTAAATTGCAAAAATTTAAATAATTTTTGTACACAGTGAGAATAAATAGACTAGAATTAGTTGAAAATTCAATTAAAAAAATTAGATATACATTTTACATGTTCCATGCCATATTGTTCCAATACAAAGAAGTGCTTCAATATCATATTTAATTCATTTCATTTCACTTAACTGTTTACAAAATGACTTTTAATTAACGCTTCGCTACTTAACTCATTAAAAATTGTATTATCATACAAGATTTTCCTGTCACGAATATTACAATTCATTCCGATTAACAAACTCATTACATGATGCTGCATATTTTTTGGTGGCAATTTTCCACACCCCATTGCTACTACAAGTAGATATAATCATTTTCTCAACTCAATTTTTCCTCAAACAAACTCAATTTTAATTCAAAGTGTTTGGCTACTGTTTCGTTTATTTTAAATTTTTTTCATTTCTTTTCAAGCTGTTTGTTTTTCAAACGCTTTTTAGTGTGTATCATCATCATCATCGTCGTCGTGGGCAAAGCGTTCCGGCACAAGTAGACCAAAGTAGACCAGTGAAACTGAGCTCTAATGAGATGAGACTCTTTAGCACTCGTTTTCCTGTTTTTTTTTTCTCTATTTTTTTTTTTCTTCATCATTTTTTTAATTACGAAAATTGGATTTTTATGTACGTCGCAGCTTGAAGTGCAAGAAACTGTAGGGAGTAGAATGTATATAAGAGATACTTGACATGCTTTTTGCCAAAATGGCAAACGAACGACAGCATCTGCTGAAAACTTCTCCAACTACGACTTCATTGCACGTGAGTAGAACGATTTTTTATTGGATGCTTCGACTATCTGACATTGCATTTGGCATTGGCTGTTTGCATTTTTATGCAGCGCAGCACAAATGCTTAATTGAGTTGGTCGGCCCAAGTTGGACTTTGAATTAGCTACGAGCTACGAGCTGCGAGAATAATAAAGAGTGTTTGTGAACATCAAATGAAAAGTGGACTCCAGCTAATGAAATTAGTTTAAAGTGCACAGTGAATGGATGCTCTAAATACTAGCAAGGAAATACAATAGTGGAAAAGGGAAATTGAAAATGTGCAAGCGCTTTTGGCAATTAAGCGATTTGCAGTTCTTATGATTAAAAACTAAAAGGATCAAATGGAAAACTGAACAAAGCGGACATTTAATTCAAATTAAAGGAAATGAAAGCTTTTTAAGTGCTCCTCATCATTGGTTCGTTAAGTGATTGATAATATAAATCTTATAAATGGCTTTTAATCGTGGTCTAACTTGAACCTCTGTGTGTTATTCTATAAAAGGGAATGGAATGCATTTTAAGCCCCTTTTTAGAAGGAAGATTTTGAGCCAATGCCTGGCACTAAAGATCTTGTGATCTGACTACACTTGATTTTGTTCTGAGAAGGTATAGCTGATGTCAACCTTGTAAGCCCACATCGAAAGAAGTATTCGTGGAATACGAGACCAAATGCTCGAAAAAGTGATGCAAAAAGAACCACCAAAATGAAGTTCGTAAAATTTTTTTTATCATTAATGCCCTAAGATTTTATACTGAATAAAAATAAATAACAGCAAAAGACATTAACTTTGATTGAACCGAATACCGAGTTTGAATATGGCAGCTATATAGCATAACCCATTAAAAAACCTCTTTGTTGAAAGAATTGTAAGAATGGGGGGGTCTTGTTGTGTGTCTTGATTTTTTAAACAAGACAAAAAAATAGACAGCACAAGTTCATTTAAATTTTTATATGAGTTTTAAGCTGATATTAATATAAATAGAGAAGTTTTCCATACAAAAACCTATAAATGGGAGGTGAAAAACCGAGAGTGGAAACAACTATCCATAGAAAGCCAGTATTTCGATTTTAAATCAAATATTTTTTCAACTAAAAAGCTTTTCCATACATAATCACATAAGAAAGCGGTTAGTTCTTATGAGGTGGATTTGTGTGAGGTGGTTTGTATGAAGCGGTTTGTATAAGGTAGTTTAGTGAATGAGGTGAATTTGTATGAGTTGGTTTTCAAGACGTGGTTTTTATGAGGTGGATTCGTATAAGAAGTATTTTTATTAGATGCTTTCTATGAGCTGGATTTTTATGAAATGGATTTGTTTGAGGTGAATTTGTATGAGGTAGTTTTTATGAGGTGAATTTGTTAGAAGTGAATTTGTATGAGTTAGTTTTTATGATGTGGAATTTTTAGAGGTGAATTTGTATGAGTTGTTTTTCTGATGGTGGTTTCTATGAAATTGATTTGTATGAGGTGAATTTTTATGAGGTGCTTTCTACGAGCTGGATTTTTTTTAAGGTGGTTTCTATGAGATGGATTTCTACGAGATGGATTTTTAAGAAGTGGTTTCTATGAGATGAATTTGTATGAGCTGGATTTTTATGAAATGGTTTATATACCCTTTCTATGAGGTGGTTTCTACGAGTTGGGATGTGGTTTCTATGATGCCCTTTGTATGAGGTGGTTTCTACTAGTTGTAGTTGTATGAGGTGGTTTCTACAAGTTGGAGTTGTATGAGGTGGTTTCTACAAGTTGCAGTTGTACGAGGTGATTTCTACGAGTTGGAGTTATATGAGGTGATTTCTACAAGTTGCAGTTGTATGAGGTGATTTCTACCAGTTGGAGTTATATGAGGTAGTTTCTATGATGCTTTTTCTATGAGTTGGAGTTGTATGAGGTGGTTTCTAAGAGTTGGAGTTGTGTTAGGTTGTTTCTATGATGCTTTTCCTATGAGTTCGAGTTGTATGAGTTGGTTTCTAAGAGTTGGAGTTGTGTTAGGTTGTTTCTATGACGCTTTTTCTATGAGTTCGAGTTGTATGAGGTGGTTTCTATGATGCTTTTTCTATGAGTTCGAGTTGTATGAGGTGGTTTCTATGATTCTTTTTCTATGAGTAGGAGGATATGAGTTGTATGTGGTGGTTTCTAAGAGCTGGAGCTGTGTAGGTTGTTTCTATGATGCTTTTTCTATGGGTTTGAGTTGTATGAGGTGGTTTCTACGAGTTGGAGTTGTATGAAATAGTTTCTATGATGGTCTTTCTATGAAGTGGTTTATATGCTGGTCTTTCTATGAGGTAGTTTATATGCTGGTCTTTCTAAAAGGTGGTTTATATGCTGGTCTCTCTATAAGGTGGTTTCTATGATAGTCTTTCTATGAGCTGGATTTTTATGAGGTTATTTTTATCAGGGTACAATAGTACAAGGTAGCGCAACTTCCCACATATAAGCAACGAGTGAAATTATCTCACTCAAACTGAGTGCAATTATTCAGAACAAATGCAACTATTTTGAGAGCGCATGCATGAAGTGGCGTTACAATGTATAATGTTTGAGTTGAATTTGTATAAGGTGCATATGTATGAGGTGGAATAGTATGAGGTGGTTTATATGTGTGCTACTCCCAAAACAAAGGAGAAAAGGCTGTAAAAAATTAGAATGCACATTTTTTTGTATCTAATATTAACTAAACTAAAAAAGTTTCTACTACATAATCACATAAATAAGCGGGTGTTTTGTATGAGAGCTACCCAAAATGTAGGTAGGTAGGAGCACACTCTCATTAGAATACGTATGTATGTCAAATGGCCGTCCTTAAAAAGCCACCATAATGAATTTTAAGCTGATGTTCATTCAAATAAATATGTTTTTCTTACAAAAACATTTAAATGAGCGAACACTTTGTATGAAGCCATCTTATAAAATATCAAACCGACATAGACTTGAAAAAAAATTGTTCATAGAAAAGCTTTAAAATACACAAGTTTTTGTATAAATCCTCAACCAAAATATAGGTGTAGTACGTCAGTATCGATATTTTAATTGTGAGTAGCTTAATTTAGTTTTACAACAGTTAAAGAAAGTATCGATACTGATATGAAAGTATCGATACTGATATTTCATTTCGATATTTTCTTCTGTTCTTCTTGATATTAGAATTTAATTTCGAAATTTAAGCATTTAATGCAAAGCATAAAAAAAAATTTATCAATATTAAATATCAATTCTTGATAAATATTGATATAAAAAATATAAATAAATAAAATATAAATATTAATGCAAATCTATTACAAAACTTTCAAAAACTGTTTTAATTAGCAACAATAACACATCATGTTAATCAAAAAAGACGGCAACAAATCATTTTGCTATAATATCCGAGCACTTTCATTAATTTGTCTAACTAAAAATTTACGCACATTGTAAAAAAAATATAGAAAGATATTAAATACAATCTCGATGGCAATCAATATCAAACTGCGATAAGTATCACAAATCAAATAACATGGCAAAAATTATTAAATCGCTTTCACTTCATATTCAATTGCAACAATTTTGCTTCTGTCCATATAATGTCTACGATACATCGTACATGAAACCATTTTGTGTACAACAAATGCATAAATAAGTAATTGCAATTTATTAAATGTAATATATTATATCCACATATATGTATGATATAGCCGACAATACAATAGCAAGCAAGTCATTATGAGATTTCTAGCCAAAGATAACTAAACGTGCACAGTTGGAGTTAAGACACCTGAAGTGCATCACTCGATATATATATATATGTATGTATACCACATCCGTCCATCAGTCAGTCAGGCTAGCCAACTTGTCGCTGCCTACTTGCTGCTGCCTGCTATAATTAGACTAAGAAATCGAGTCCACTGCATAGCATGATATCGAACCATTTCTGTAAGTCGTCTGTGTTAATTTTTCACATTGCTAAGAAAAGCAGCACCAGCAGCACAGCCAATAGATTATTACTGAAGATTGACAGCAGTATGCAACAAATGCTGTCAATAAAAATCGAAGCGGCTACTCAGTTTACCTATAGTCCATATCAATTACATATAAGGCGTTGCCAATTTTATGCGCTTCGAGTATGATGGTTGGTTGGGTTGCCTTTATGAATGTCTTTGCACTTTTTTTTGTCCTTGCATGCAATGTACGGGGGGAGTTTGAAGAATGAGAGGCAAGTGATATTTTAAGACAGATATAGATAGATAGAGAGATAGATAGATAGATGATACATAGATGAAAGATAGATAGATAGATAGATAGATAGATAGATAGATAGATAGATGGATAGATAGATAGATAGATAGATAGATATATAGATAGATAGATAGATAGATAGATAGATAGATAGATAGTTAGATAGATAGATAGATAGATAGATAGATAGATAGACGGATAGATAGATAGATAGATAGATAGATAGACAGATAGACGGATAGATAGATAGATAGATAGATAGATAGATAGATAGATAGATATATAGATAGATAGATAGATAGATAGATAGATAGATAGTTAGATAGATAGATAGATAGATAGATAGATAGACGGATAGATAGATAGATAGATAGATAGATAGATAGACGGATAGATAGATAGATAGATAGATAGATAGACGGATAGATAGATAGATAGATAGATAGATAGATAGATAGATAGATTGATCGATGGATAGATGGATGGATAGATAGATAGATAGATAGATAGAATTAATATTTCTGAAACGAATAAGTTGGTTTGGAAACTACTAAATGGTTTTATGTTTAAAAAACTTTAATAAAAAAATAATAATGACAAATTGTATTAGATTAAGCATGCTGTGAAGCTGTTATAAGAACCAAACCCACTTTTAGCTAATACACACTTTCCACACCCACAGAATACTTCAAACCACCCCTGTACGCGTATATATATACATTTTTTACGTCATTTTCTTGCACTGCATAGATCGTATGTGTTGAAATTGATATATGTGCGTGCGTGTATCTTGCCCGAGTATTTATGTGTGTATAAAGGGAGCTTCTGCACAGCAGGTTGCCATATCAATTGATATATAGTATTACTATCTCTTTTACACAATCCATCTTTCTCTCTCTGCACTACATATACTCAAGTTTCGCATACTCACTGCTGTCTTTGACGACGTCATCGTAGTCATGTAACCACCAATTGAGCCAATCTATTCTAAAACTGACCACAAAACACAACTCAACTGAAGTCGAAACATGACGTAGCGGGTTGTAGTGCAACAGAGACAGACGTTGTGGATGGTGTAAAATGTATAGCAACGTTGCTTAAGCTCAAACTGGACTTACATACAGCTGACAGCTGTACGGAACCCTTTAGGGAACATGGTACATAAACCGGCGGCATGCAGTAGAAGCGTCATACATGAATGTCAGTTGCAACGGATGCAGCAATCTTCTGAAACGTATGAAGCAGGCATGACGCCTGGCGATTTTATACGAACGTGCAATCAAAACATTTGCTTCACATATTCTGTTTTTTTTTTTTCTTCTTCTGTTGCTTTTTTCTCCTCTCAGTCACTGTCTTGTGGCACGTAATGGCTTTCATTGTTTTCTCACCTATACTCTACTCTATATAGAGTATCTGAGAGTAATGCATGCGTGCATGAGTTGTTCACGTAGTAGTTATGCGGGCTTATAGATACATTTATTCTGGCAGAGTTACCTTTTACACTTGTTTGCTGCTGGTCAGTCTTTAGCCCTTCTTCCTGCAAGTAATTTCTTGCTTTACTTTATGCAGCGTATTATAGATGATTGCTACTACACTCACTTTTTTGTTTAACTCTTCTACAATACCTCGCCATGTCTATATGTAGAAATTTTAATTAAATTAAACTTTTGTTATCGCTCAACTTCTGGTTGATTGCTGCAAAAAGTATCTCAGACACGTGTTCGTCAACGTACATCTTCTGTGCTACAGCTTCTGTGGTTGGCAGCTTTGTTTAACCGAAGGATTTTACAAAATGGTAGAGATTCACTCAGCAAATAATAAGTGGATTGTGTGATTTTTCAAATTTATACAAAATGTTGAGACAAACTAAAGCTATTGTCGTTGGTAATTGCTTTAGAATGGAATAAAAATAGAAAAAAACTAAGAAAGAAACGATTGTTCATGCTTGTATAGAGTCAGTGTGACAATTTAAGCCAAACACAATGAAATGTGGCAAGTAGGTAGGTGCAAAAATTTGCAGAAGTATGTGAAAAATAGTAGAGTTGGATGGTCAGTTGCTTAAGTGCTACTAAGCAGAGTCTTACTGCAGGAAATGATCAGAAATCAGACAGGTTTATTCTATTAAAAAGTTTTTTACTGATGAAAATAAATCAATAAACCCAAATCGAAATGCTCGAAAGTGTAGACAAATTGAAGAAGAATTACCAATTTCATACGAAAATAATTTTATTTTAAGGCCTTGATTGCAGGTGAAGGGATAACGATAAAGAGTAAGCACCTGACATAGCAGCAAGAAGTAAAAATATGAGGTAGAGCAAAAATGGCAAAAGAAATCGACTGGAGAAAATAAATTTACTCTTCCCTTTCTGCCTTTATATATTGTATATAAATATTTTTTTTTGATAAATAGGTATAGCAAGAGTACCTCCAACGAGCAACTTCAACGCATATGCTGCCATACATCAGGATATGGCGTAGCTATTGCAACTCTCAAATGCATTAGTTAAAAAACCGCGAACAACAAATACAGAGAAAGAAATAGTAATAAGCAAAAACTGAGTCGTCCGCTGCTCCACACTCACATTGTGATCTGATTTGTGGAAAAATATTTTGATACTAAAGCAGATCTCTATGAACTGAAGTAGAAAACCTATTGACGGTACCGCTTAAATAGCCAGAGATCTGAGCTGAACTTCTACGGTAAAAGGAGAAATATATCAAAGGTGAATGCTAGGAAGAAGAAAATATGAACCTTTCTAAATTTTTAATACAATAGGTTGGAAATTAATAGGCTCTTAAACAGCTCGACAGAGTAAATACTTTCAATACTTTCTTCAACTAAATTTTAAAGATACGAGGTGTGTCCAAAAAGTTATGTTCAAATTTTCCCGCTAGGGCGCTCGTGCGAACTCTTCACGATATGGCCATGAACCCACGATTCGTCAAAGACGGAGCCATGTCAAGTCAATGCTGGTTTTTTTTTCGATTGTGAAGCTGTTGTAGACTACGTATTTGCTTCAAAAGGTCAGACAATCAACAAGGAATAATCCGTAGAAGTTTTGAAAAGATTGCGTGATGCTGTGAGAAGAAAACAACCGCGTTTCTGGTCATGCAGTGATTGGTTTCTTCACCACGATAACGTGCCAGCGCACACATCTAACCTTGTGCAGCAATTTTTGGCGAAACATAAAATTGTACAGCTTCGCCAACCTCCGTACCGTCCCGACATAGCTCCCTGCGATTTTTGAATGTTCTCAAAGCTGAAAATAGTGCTCAAAGGAAAGTGGGTTGACGACATCGATACGAGGCTTCTTTTAGATGAGGAAACACCGTTGGGAGTGTTTGGTTCAATTAAATGGAGACTACTTCGAAGGGAGCCACCGCACGGATGACGAAGAATAACACCAACGCGGAGATTTGAAGGTAAGTCGGATACTTTTCGGACACATCTCGTGTATTAAGAGACCTATTATCACAAGAAACAAGTTAACCAACTGTTCTAAGGTAAATTGCAGAATAAAGTTCTCCGTAGTTCTTGTCTCCTTAAAGACAGCAGAATGGAATGGATACCATGCGATTAGTAAATTTTGTAAGTAAAATGTTTTAAGTTCGTAAAAAACGATGTCTAAGACTAAAATTTAGAAATCATCCAACTGAACTGGAGCCCTAAACACATGGATTTATTTGGGAACTAGGAGACTGATATATTGGCAAAAGAGATTACTCAGCGACTTAAATAATAAGATTACGTACTAGCACCTGCAACAGTCAAAATGTTAGTAAATAATTGATAGAACAAAGCCAGCTGTATATTTTGGACGAACTTTGAGGGCATAAATCAGCTAGGCACCTATAAAAATGGACTTAAGAAAAATATTCAAAGCGGAATACACGACTTTGGACCTAAAATAGATAAATTATAAAATTTTGTTTCCATGATTAAAAAACAAGAAGTTGGCCCATTCTTGGCCTTAAGCAAATTCAAACGTATTGAAAAACAACAAATGACAGAAAGGGCAGTACCCAGAACCGTGTAGCTTAATTTAAAGCGAACAATTTAGGTGAAGTTCTGTTCTTAGAGACTGCGGTCAAAGCACAATACAACTGTTCAGGGCGTAGTACTTAAGACATAATAACAGCCTTTTACGTTTAAATTAATCAACCTATTTTGATCAAATTTTAAATACATTTTGTCAAGATCGGTGCAAGCTTAGTGATCATAAAAAAAAAACTAGGATATTAATAATAATTGTTTTTAGTCATTGCGTGTAGTCCTCCAGAATTATTTCGACAGAATATGTTTCTGTTGAAGTTTTTCTATATTGTATCCTTTACTCTTTAATATTATTTAATGTTATTTAATAATCCTTTAAATACATATTAACCTTACAACCAAGCATTTCTTACAAAAGTCCAAAGTTCATACAAACTCATTAAATATGCTACACAGACTACCATGCATAACTATTTCCAAAATCCAGGAAGATTTCATGTGGGATCAACATCTAAGCACGTTGTTGGCATTTCATATTAATTTTTACCAAAACATGCACAAACACTTAATGCCAAAGGAAAAACTTTATGCATAAGTAAAATAAGCACAAAAGCGTATAATAATCCCTAATATTCCCAAAAAATAATAAAAAGAAAATCAAATACTAACCCATATTTCTAGTCACGCAATTCACAATACGTATGCCGCCTTATAAAAAATAGAAAAAAACAAAATTCTATGCAGCTTATGGCAAAGCATTTTCACTTGTCAAAAAATGAAACAAAACTTGCCGACAATAATATAAAAGATACAAACACGCAAACTAAAATAGGAGCAAACTTTATTGATGTCAAAATGGGCCAAAATATGTGTGGAGGTGGTGCGACGAACAATACATGTTGCTTGGCAAAAAATAGAAAAAAAAATGCCTAAAACGCATTTTGGATTTTATTGCCATTGAAACGATGGCAACGCACACAATTACCGCCTCGACGGGGCCAATAGCAATCAGCTATAATCGCAAGCTACATTTGACTTTGTGAAACATAATTTATAGGTGCTGGAACTAACAATGATGCGGACAGTTGGGCTTATTGGAGGCGAATGGCAGTAGAACATTGAACATTATTTCAATAGATGGATCCATGCATGCAAGCGTGCGTGCGTGAGTCTTTGTATGCGCAACAAATCATGTTATCGCGTGATTTGTCATTTGTCAGCTTGCAGCAATAACAGCCTCCAACTATACCCAACCATTTGTGCGCTATAACTTCAGTGGCTAACTGAAATATCGCTTTGCCTGTGGGCATAATTAACGGCAAATTAAATTAAAATCGGCATTTTGAAGCTAATTACAACTCATAGTCAACGTCCTTCAACAGCTAATGACCGTTAGATGGCACTGCAGTGCTACAAATTGCGCCAAATTTCAACTGCTTTATGACAGTTAGTGTCAGTTTTGTTGCTTTATGCTCTAAGCTGAGCAGTATCCATCACAGAAAACACAGTTTCAAAATGTTCAAGAAAAACTTCAGCAGCAAACATAACACATAACACACAACACACAATGACTGACAGACAGACAACCGGACTTGAAGTCGTAGCTGCTGATGATGATTTTGCAATCGATATGCGTTTAGTGTAGTGTGGGTAGATTTAAAAGTTTTAAAAGGCAAAAATCGGTTCAGAAAAATTACTCAATTAAAACAGTGTGGATTGCAAATGCCTGCAGTATTTTAACACCTGCTAATAAGCAGTGGCTTATTAACAGTAAATTTTTTAAAGTTTTGAATGGTAAAATTGGTTCACAAATGTAACTCAATTGAAACCAAGGTTTATTGCATTAACATTAACACCTACTAGTATGCAGGTGTTAACGTAGCAGTTTTTAACAGTTGCTTATTAGCAGTAGTGTTTTAACAGTAGTGTTTTAACAGTAGTGTTTTAACAGTAGTGTTTTAACAGTAGTGTTTTAACAGTAGTGTTTTAACTGTAGTGTTTTAACTGTAGTGTTTTAACAGTAGTGTTTTAACAGTAGTGTTTTAACAGTAGTGTTTTAACAGTAGTGTTTTAACAGTAGTGTTTTAACAGTAGTGTTTTAACTGTAGTGTTTTAACTGTAGTGTTTTAACAGTAGTGTTTTAACTGTAGTGTTTTAACAGTAGTGTTTTAACAGAATTGCTTTAACAGTAGTATTTTAACAGTAGTGTTTTAACAGTAGTGTTTTAACAGTAGTGTTTTAGCAGTAGTGTTTTAACAGTAGTGTTTTAACAGTAGTGTTTTAACAGTAGTGTTTAAACAATAGTGTTTTAACAGTAGTATTTTAGCAGCTGCTAATTAACAATAGTTTTTAACAGTAGATATTGTAACAGCTGCTCATTAACATTATTGTTTTAACAGCTGCTCATTAACAGTATTGTTTTAACAGCTGCTTATTAACAGTTCATTGTCAAGAAATTCCACACATTCTCTTAATGAATTTTAAACCTTTTATTTGCTCTTACCAGACCACATGAAAACTGTAAATTTTAATATCTGACAATATTTCTAAACAAGATTCCTCCCATTAGAAAAAAACCTTTATGTACCGTATTATGGATCTTAGCAATAAAATATAAATAAATATTTTATACAACAACTGAAGAATAATAAAAAAAAAATAAATTATTTCGATCAAAAATATTCACCTGTGATTTATGCACTGCGAGTTAGAACTGTTTGTGAATTATAAATTTATTTGGACAATTCATTTCTGTTAAAATCGATTCATCTTTAGACAGGGCATGGCATGCCGGTGTGCTCTACAAGCTAAAAACAACTGTGCCAGCACCATACTACCACTGCAATAGGTCCTACATTGAGCGCATGAACTTCTTTGTGAGATGTGCGGCAGAAAGTTCTGAAACAAAAGATGTCAGATCCGGAGTTTCACAGAGAAGCTTATTCTGGACCCGTCCTTTATACGCTCTATACAGCTGACAAATCGAACATCGAGGAAGTTAATCTTTCAAAGACAGCACGATACCACCAATACTCTGCTTAAGAGGTGGAACATTGTGTTGAACCCCGATAAGTTCACTCAAATGCCTTTATAGCTGAGAAGAGGAGTCTGTCCACAAGTTTATCTCGACGGAAAAGCTATTCCAAGCAGCGAAACAACCAAGTATCTGGACATGGTGCTAGGTAGAAAGGGAACATGTCGTACGCGTCTGCTTACCAGAAGGACCCAACTCGATGGAAGGCTAAAAAAACATTTATGTCTGCCAACTCGTCATAAATTAAAAAGTTTCTATTAAAATTGATTCATCAGTTAAGAAAACTCAAAGACTATTTCCACCTCCATTCAAAGCTTTTTTAAAACATTTTAAATTAAACCTCCCCAAAAAATTATACCAGTTGGATGATATTCGGAAACTTTAAGGCGTTTTCCTTTCATATTGTTATAGTCTTCCCTAAATTTTTGTGCAGTTACGTCGCATTTGATATATGCTGAGAAGAACTATGTAGAAAGTGTATGGTCAAAGGAGTTTTTGTAGTCAGAATTGAGAGCAGCAACACAGAAAATAAAGTCAAATCTGAATAGCTTCTAGGATTTCTGTTTGGAAAACTTCTCATGACTATCACCGAATTTTTGGATATTTTTTTTGTACCATTTTAAACCAATTCTCTACAGAAATTGTATTAATTAATAAAAATTATTGCCACAACACCTTTAAAACTTCTCTCTTATTGGGTTAAGATATAAATTGGTTGAAATCTGAAACAGTGGGATTGGTTATTGGAACTAGACATTTTGTTGTTCTTGTTGTTGTTGTTGTTGTTGCTGTTGTTTCAATGGCGAAAGTTGCTTTCCGCGTCGGCGTCTATTTCAGAGTCGTCGTTGTCGTTGTTGCTGTACTACATCAAGTGGCAAGGCATTGAGCCAAGTTTATACAACATTGGCTGCGTGTTGCAATGCTATCATTGCCCACGCTTTAACTAGATGTACTGTGAGTCTGTCTGTCTCTCTGCTGACTGAAATGCCTACCAACGCATTTGGTCTGCACTTTGCTATATCTCTGATAGCCATCTTTTACTTGACGGCGGCATTGCTCGTCCAGCTGTCGCGTTGTGCTACAATTTGTGTGCACACAGACACATACATCAATGCAGTATGTGTTATGTATCTACTATCTACGTTCGTACGTACATCAATCATAAACACTTCAATCATAAATACAAGCACACACATACACATATTTCGCTGTTAGATACAAATCATATCTGTAATGGCACAGCCATCATTATCCATAGTAGGATGGCCACCCGCCCGTTCGTTCGTTCGCTCATTCATTCGCCTTTTTAAGCTCATTTGTTGCAACATTTTTTTCTGCCTCAAATGTCCTCGTCGCGCATCATTTGAGTGGTCATCTATTTTTTTTTTTACTATACTCGTACGCTTGCTAATATTTATCACCGAGCTTGCATAGTTGTCGCTTCTTGTGTGTATGTACTTGTATGGCATTAGTTAATGATTAACTGTTTCGATGATTATTTAAGTTGGTTCATTAGTTGCATGTGGCATTTTTGTGCCAATTACATATGATCTATATGTAGGTATAAATTGATGTTGGCCAATTTATTTGTGGTGTTAAGTGCGTGGAATGTTTTGTATAAAAAAAGGAAAATAGTAAATTTACTAATTTTAATTTGAGTGTATACAAGCGAAAGAAATGGATCATAATTAATAGTGCAAAGCGAGAAGTTTCCAATTCTGCTGTTCTTTTTTTCAGGCTTAGTAAATCGAACTAAATTTATATTTGTTATTCAATTTGAAGCAACAAAGACACCTGAGCACGACAATATTGATGCACCTGCCATTAAAGCCTTCCATCCGAATGTGATTCAGTTAAACATCAAGATCATCAACAAAGCTTTCTTTCTAGATCATTTTTCCACCGAGTGGAAATGTGCCGAAATAATCCTCACTTGCTAACCTGAGAAGCATCATATAGCCTGATAAGTTTATGGACGGTACTTTCCAAAGTAGTCAAAAGACTACTGCTTAGAATCCGACCACAATAATGGAAGAGGTTGCTTCGATCCCTGATTATCAGTTTGGCTTCTGAGAATGCCATGGCACGCCTGAACAATGTCATAAACTATTCGAGAAAATACAAAAGGCATTTGAGGAGAAAATGTATTGTCTTACTGGACATAAAGCCTTCGAAAGCGCGTGGCCTGCCGGACTGCTCCACTAGCTAAAATTAACTCTGCAGGCACCGTACTACCACTTTATTTGGTCCGACATTGAGCGCAGGAACTTCTTTGTAAGATGTGGGGAAGAAAGTTCTAAAATACTCGTAGAGATTGACAGAGAAGCGTACTTGGACCCGTTCTTTATACGCTATATACAGCTGACTAGTCGATCATCGAGAAAGATTATCCTTTAAAGGCAGCTCGACACCACAATTGTTTGGCTTAAGAGGTGGAATATTGTGTTGAACCCCGAGAAGTTCACTCAAACGACATTCTCGCTGATTTATCTCGACGGAACAGCCATTCCAATATATGGGCATGGTGCTGCTTAGAAGGGGAACTTAGCGTCCTCATCTGCTTATCTAATGGACTCAACTTCATGAAATGTAAAAAAAGCATTTATGGCTGATCGGTCGAAAGTCAACTCGCAGACTGAGAAGCAAGCTCTATATGGACCTTGGGAATCCCGATTTGGGGCACTGCCAGCAGCAGCGACAGGATTCTCAGAGTTATTTCCAACGCGTACCAGACTCCTACCTAAATCGACTCAACAGTTACACCAACACCATCAATCTACAAGATAACAACTCGACTACGTGAAGGCTCAAAATGTGTCACCCGCTTGAACTCCTTCATGGGAGACAATAAAAAAGCAAATACCGGAGCGAAAATAATGATGTTTTACATTAATAAATAAATAATATCATGTAAAAAAATTATACGTAACTAATTTTCAGAAAATATTATTGGTACCCGGCACTTTGCTGTGCCCAGTAAAAATGTATTATTATTATAAACACCGAGATCTTAGATTAATCAAGAAATCTAGCTTAAAGAAATAACATTGGCTAATGAGGCCTTCAGCTAAAAAAAATGTAAATTTATGTATGTATGTTCTTCATAGACACCTTAGCCATACCCATTTTTTCAATGGACCTTACACATCTCAGTCCCACTAGCAAATATACCAAATTCCATCCCTCTACCTCAAATGGATGCAAAGATATGATGAATATTGTTCATCGCTTCTATGAGGGGTGAGGCATAGTCCCCGATCCTATTTCTTCACCAACAGGCGTACATAACCAATCGTCCTACTGTCGTCCCTCACGAACTGGATAAAAAGCATTAATACGAAATATCTTAACATGCTGCCTTGATATATGTAATGCAGGTTGAATGAAGTTTATGTCAGATCAGAATTAGAAGTTCCGTTTAATAAATAGCATAAATGAAGTAAAGTATCTTTGGAGACATTGAATGTTTAAACGGAGTGGAAGTAATTTTGAGGTGTTTGCCAAATTAATATTATAAGATTTTATGTTTCTCTAATTTAATTCTAATATCAAAAATATCAATTTGATATTTTAATACAATAACATTTGAAATTTCATATTGATCTGCGACAATATCAAATTGATATAATAAGACTTTATATATCTTAAATATATCAATTTGATATTTTAATACCATATCTAATATTGAAATATCTAATTAATCTGCAACAATATCAAATTGATAATATAAGATTTTGATATAAAGATATTTCAAATATCAATTTGATACTGTAAGATATTCTATTTCTCTAACAAATTTTTAATATCAAAAATATCATTTTGATATGTTTATATATTTGAAATATCATATTGATCTCCAAAAATATGAAATTGATATTATAAGATTTAATACTTCAACATATCTTTAATCATAGAAAAATCGAGTTTTTGATATCTTAGTCAAAAATATATTTGTAATATCATATTGATCTGCGCAAATATCAAATTGACAGATTTAAAACATCCTAAATATATTTTTAATATCAAAATGCCATTTTGTTATGTTTTTTAAAAATATTTGAAATATCAAATTGATCTGCGAATATATCAAATTGATATTAATAAATTTAATACTTCTTCAACATATTTTAATTCTAATAAAAATCTTTTATATAATATGTCAGTAAAAAATATATTTGAAATATCATATTTCATATCGCAAATATCCAATATATATTTTAAAATTTAATACTTCCTCCCTATATTTCAAATATCAAAAATTGCCTTTTGATATGTTTTTTAAAAATATTTCAAATATCAAATTGATCTGCGAATACATCAAACTGATATTATACGTTTTAAAGTTTTTCGAATACATTAATAATATCAAAAATATAATTTTTATATGCTAATACAATATCAAACAACATATTGATCTGCTAAAATATTAAATTGATATTATAAGATTTAATGTTTCTCTAAAATATATAATTTTTTTAATGTGGGTAGATATATATTTAATATTTCATATTGATCAGCGAAAAAATCAAATTGCGTTTTTATAAGATTTCTTCATTCTTGAAAATAATTTTAATATCAAATATATCACTTTGATATGGTAATACAATTACATATAAACTATCATAAAAATATAAAATTGACATAAGATTTATTATTTCTCTTATATAATTTTAAAAATTTAAAAACATTATTTTGATATATTAATATAAATATATTTGAAATATCATATTGATATGCGAAAATATCAAATTGGTATTATACGATATAATATTTCTCTAAAATATTCTTATTATAAAATAAATTAATACAAATATATTTGAACTATAATCTGATCTGAGAATGCATATATCAAATTGATATAAGTTTAAAAATAACATTTTGATATGTTCTAAAATAACAAACTGCTAAATAATAATAGTTCATTGATCATAATATCACATTGATTTGATTTATTTTATCAAGTTTATCTGTTATTAATAACATTGCAAATATCACATTGATCTGTGAACAAATATCAAATAATACGAAATTGATATTCTAAGATTTAATAATTTTCTTACATATTTTTTTTATAATAAAATTATCATTTTAACATATTTGAAACAACAAATTAATATTTTCGAGCATAACAAATTTATATGAAACAAGTAAGAAAATTACAGTCAGGCATAACCGACTGTTAGAGGCCCTGTACTAGGAATGGTCGCCTAACAAACACATTCAATGTTTTCCTAGCTTATGTCCGAACTTATGACCACTTCTCACTGCACGAATAAGTGCCCTTATAAAACATTATGTATGAAAAGAAAATGGGAGGACGGATGTATCATAGGTCGTTCAAATTAAATTGCTTATAAAATCGTCATTTTTTATCCAATTTTGATGAACTTTTTGGATTTTGGCTAAGAGGGATCTTTATCTTTACACTGGCTTACTTACTGCCGAAGAAATTTTTAGCCTTGGTGGTGATTTTATACGGAAGGGGGGAGGGGCAAAATTTTAAAATAAACTTGTAAAATTCCGGCGAAGTCCTAGTCGAATGCAAAAAGCGCGAAGTCTCTATCTATTACCGTTCCCGAGATCCCTTCGTTCGTACGGACGGACATGGCTATATCGACTCCTCTATCCATCTCCTGACCATAATGCGGGGGGTCTCCGACCATTATTTCTACCTATTACATACATTTACACAAAACCAATATGACATATAATTCCTTATGTGCATATATGTCTCCTGCTTATAACCTTCCAGCAATTATTGTCTAACAAAAAGAGCTAAATTCTAAACCAAACTAATTAGTTATAATTTCTAAAGCTTAATAGCAGCATTAAAAATTACCCTTCATCTTACCCTATATTGCCATAGCATCCTTTGCTAACTGAACGCCAAACAAGCTAACTTTGCATTAAAAATT
Source organism: Leucophenga maculata (assembly GCA_035044805.1). Taxonomy (NCBI): domain Eukaryota; kingdom Metazoa; phylum Arthropoda; class Insecta; order Diptera; family Drosophilidae; genus Leucophenga; species Leucophenga maculata. The sequence goes on from JAWNNP010000798.1 coordinate 857,323, forward strand.
AACAATGCGATGTGACATGTCAAGAGTTTGCAGCAGTGCATCATCATTGTACGAGCAATAATGAAACCAAAGTGGTACTCTTTGAAGTCAACTACAATACACCTTTAGAAAAGCACCTACGCCAGTTCAGAAAAACATGACAAAGCACTGAAAAGGAAACAATCACATGCGGCAATACAAACGAATAGTATCTGCATCTGCAACAACGACAGCCACAATAAAAGTTACATGTATTGTATCCTGTGCAGCTTTTTTACGTTTTCTTTCTGTTTTGTTTTGTTTGTGCGCCATTTTGTATGAATAGAGTGCAGTATATGTATGTGTGTATGTATCTATGTCAACGCAGACAGTCACTGATGAATTTATAATGCCTATTGTCTCAAGACAAAGAAACAGCAGCAATAGCAGCAACAAAACTTGCCGCCAACGCCACCAACATGTTGAGATCCTTCCCAGCGGCGACAACGGCAGCTTACGGCTCCAAACTGCAGTTTTGTGTACAGCTGAAAGCTGAATTGCTCATTTGAAGCAACTCTGGTGGCCCCAAAAATGGCAACATCATAAATGAGTGTAGACAGCGATACAAACAAACCAACAAAAAAAAAAAAAAGGAAATAAACTGGCAGACACACACAGCCTAAACAAAAAAAAAAGCAAAACTTTTGCCATAACTTTAAAAATCATTTGTGGCCTGTTTATGTGTCTGCAAGCGACACACAATCAGACAGACAAAGACAAGCGAGTTGCCATGCTTTACAAAGTTAGAAGCAATGAGCTGCTTGTACTGTGTCTCCAACATACAAAGGACCCTTCGCTTTTTTTCGCCTGCCTGCCTGCCTGCACTACTACTGCTGCTGCTTTTGACGGACTTGCATACATATTAAGTAGGCCGCCAAGCAATAAACTTGCATATTTTATGTATGTCAATATATATGTACGAGCAACAGCAACAAAAAAAAAAAATATAAACTTTAAGCCTGTATATCTCCGCTTATAGCAAAGAAATGTCTGTCAGACGACAGCCTTAGTTAAACTTGTTTCCATGCAAAAGTTACAGCTACATAGATACACTGCAGCATGGCATATGCAAAATATATCTGTTACAAATTGAGGCAAGGCAAGTCGGCCATGTTGTTCGCTTGTTGGCTTGTATATGACAGAGAAATTTAGCACAGCCATATAAAAGCAGCTCATAAAAAAATAATTAACTGCCGCATGTAGATGATGAGTTAAATCGATTAAAATTTTTGATAAACTATGAAGGTAGAAAAAAAATTGAGCAGTATTTATGAGTTTGTAAAACTTGGAATACATTAAGATAGAAGTATAAAAAGACAAATAACTAATTACTTGTTTTTTTAGTTCTTTTAGGCCAAGTTTAGACTACTCAAGCTACGCTTGCTGTCCGAGAAGTTACTTTATTCTTACTTCTAAAACGCATGCGCCAACGCCTCGTTAGTTAGTTTATCAGTTTTATTTTGCTTCACATTCCAATGTCTTGTCTGCTAAAATATGTGTTTTTTTAGTTGAGACCCTTGTGTCAGCGAAAATTTATTGCATTGAAGACATTTCGCAAGTGTTTCAGTAACTCAAAGTGATAAAAAAAAAAATTCCTTTAGCGAAACTGCTGCGAAGCTAATGTGGCAAGAATTTAAAGGTCTACTGCTGTAGTATTGTATTTTAAAGTGTTGTTAATTTTTTTTTTTTACATACCCTACATACACGTTTGAACAACAAAAATTGTATAAATGCTGCAGTAATATCATAAAAATATCATTCGGATATGTAGGAAAAAAAATTTTAATATTTTTCAAAATATCAAATTGATATAACACCGTTTGTTAATTTTTGTGTATACAAAAATGAAGATTTTTTTGACAATTTAATTGTTTTTCCTGCATAGCAACTTCATGCTTACATATAAACATTTGTATTTAACTCTATATATGAGGATTTATTAATGAATAAATGTCTCATCAATTTTCAATGATATATTTTTTATATCATTTAAGCATTAAAAAAAAATTTAATATAATATTTATTCATATCAATAACAGTAAAAAAAATTATGTATGATATTTATGCATATCAATAACAGAAATGATATAAAAATGTTTCAAACTGATATGCAAACAAATCTTATTGTTCTGAACTCATATAATCTGCCACTTCGTTACATAAAAGATGAAGAACGAGTGAAAGAAGAAAAAAATTATTTTTATCTTTGACTTAACAAATTTCCAAAACCAATTTGTTATACCAAATTGACATTAAAAGAGATCAATATTATATTTTTTTCATATCCAAGTAAGAAATGATATAAAAATATTTTAAATTGATATGTTCTTAATTGAATAATATTATATTTGCAACAATTTGATATTGTTTTATCAATGTTCAAAGATAAATTTTTTTATTTCAAAAGTACTTTAAAAAGGATCAAAATATGATGATATCAGAAAAGTTATTAAAATTTTGCATATTGATATAAAAAAAATATCATATTGAATTATATTCATATTATCTGTTACTTCAAAAGCAGGAAAATAACAGTTTCAGAAAAAAATTATGTTGGTGGAAGAAAAAGAGAAGAAAAAAAAAATAGTTCAGTCAAGGGGGAGCAAGTCGATTATTGCAGTAAATTTCAACTGAAGGCGTTAAAAAAAACTGTCGTGCTTTCAATAACATTTTCTAACACAAAGAAAAATTTAATAAACTGTATTAAAAACAACAACAAAAAAACTAATACAGAATTTTATAATAATTAATTAATTGAGTTTTTTTTTAATGATATCAAAAAAATGATACATTGATTTAAGAAAGGATTAATTTAATATTGTCTAACATGCCAGATTGATGACTCTAATACATACAAGTCTAATGAAAAGTCTGATGAACAATGTTTGGCAAGCAGAATTAAGAAACATAAAAGACAAAGCAATATCATTTTTATTTTTTCTTTATTTTTCTTCTAGGTTAAATTTTTTTCTACCTTTTTTTTCTAACAAAGCAGGTGAAAAGTGTTATTATTCTGAACTATTATTCTCTTTCTTTTATGTCGTTTTAATTACTTTGTGAACCGATTGTAAAAGTCAGCAAAAAATAGCTTTCTAAGGACATATTATATATCAATCTCGGTCAAATCAAAATCAATACAATTTGTTTAAAAAAAATATACACCTTAATATAATATATGTACTTATCTACTCAGCTTACAGATAATTAGATCACATTAAAAATGTTTGAAAGTCAATGAATTACCTGAAAATAAAAAATGTTTAGAAGAATAAAAAATTAGTAGGTATATTTGTCAATAAAATACTTAATTAATTAAAATTTTTATGACAATAAACTTTTTGTCGATCAATTTTATTGATCTAATTCAAGAGAAATATGATAAAATTTTTAAATTTAAAAAATTTCAATAATAAAAACTTTTCATCGGATAGCTTGAAAAGCTATGGAGTTAATTGTTTCGGTTTCAGCTATAAAACCACATCAGTATGCTGGCTGCGATATAAAAAATTTTGTTACTAGATCTGTGTGAATCATAAGTTCATATATCAGTACAAAACAAAGAACGATTTTTCCTTTAGTGCTTTATAAAAAATATATAAAAATATTTTTTTTTCCTTCCCAAGAGTAGAAGAAAATAAAACAAGTAAGAAAATCACAGTCGGGTGTAACCGACTGTAAGAGGCCCTGTACCAGTGCAGGTCGCCTAACAAACACATTAAATGTTCCCCTAGCTTATGACCAAACACATGACCACTTCTCACTGCACGCCTAAGTGCCTTTTAAAACATTTTTTTATGTATGAAACGAAAAAGGGGGTCGCTCAAATTCAATTGCTTATAAAATCGTCATTTATTATACGATTTTGATGAACTTTTCGGATTTTGGCTAAAAAGGGGGTAACTTTGGGGGGTCTCCGATTATTATTTTTACCTGTTACATACATTTGCACAAAACCAATAGGCTCCTCTTGTACCTTCGGTACAGGGCCTAAACATGGCAATAGCTTTTGTCTCTGTATCAGTATCTAATTTATCAAAAGTCTATGAGAACTTGGCGACTATAAGAAATTAAGCCTTCAAGTATAGACATTTAGACTTTACTATTTTGCATAAAATGAGCATGGAAAGCCTATAAGCGTAGGGACCATACAAACCTAAACCTACTCTTAACATGTGATCCGAGCCAAATCTATTTGGTATTTATTTTTATTATTGCCATAAGAAACATCCAATTTTAGTAAAATTAACCACAAGAAGAACATTTTTGACATAAAAATTAATATTTCTATTATATTAATAAAAAAAAAAAACACAACACACATGTAGAAATAGTTCGGACCATTACAACTAAATCACTTCTTCAATCTTTCACTTAAAATAAAAATATTTGTAGTGAATATTTTTAGTTGTTTGTCCGGCGACCTGTACTGGTACAGGGCCTCTTACAGTCTGTTACGCCCGACTGTAATTTTCTTGTGTTTTTCTTAAGTTTTGCATGAGCATTTATTTCTTTATTTTTAATTTTCATAGAAATGTTTAATGGATAAAAAACCAATCAAAGGTTGTAGATGGCACAGGCTTTTTTAAAGCTCAACCCAGCCCATAAGGTTCTTATTTTAAACATAAATAAATTTTGTTTCTTGTTTCAATTCCGATAAAATAAAATACTCCTTAACAATCCGTATGGGATCACTAGAATGGGTAGCCTCTATTAAAAGCAGCTCCTTTTATGTTTTTTTGTAGGAAACAAATTTCATCATCTTCAAACGACAACTACTACTAATTCTATTAAAATATGCCTACTGAGCCAGATACGAATATAGCCTTCATACAAATTTATGGTTCAATAAGGTTACTTGTATGAATTTCAGAAGCATTTGCGGAGTATAACAAAAAAGCTAAAGTAGTATTTTTTTTATTTCAAGAGATAAAAACTGTGCGAAGTTTTACATATATACAAACCGATGCTTCCGATGGACATAGGAGAGCTTTCGGAAAGGCGCAAAGTGTATAAACAAACTGCTGATCGTCATAAGTACTTTAAAAAATGAAAATTATATAGGAAAGACTTACAGATCAAGAAGCAGATGTACATATCTATGGAGTTAAAAATTTGGATGCAGAAGTTGAAGTGTGACAGATACCATAAAATATTTTTTGAAAGTCATCAGCTACAGTAGTCGATAACTATGTCCGTCCAACGAAATGTCTAAACTTTTTAAAATAAACTGTTTTGTGTTATTTAGATTTGCCTTAAATTAATGCAGGTCAAGTTCGTGAAAAATGTGGAATGCTGAACATTCCAAGCCCACAAAGTTGACTAAAAAGTGGTGTACATGAAATAGCAGAAGAATGAGGTCTGTTTCCAAATAGTCATCCAAAAATTCTTGAAGGCACGTCAAAAAGAAGTCTATGCAAACATTTATATGCAGTACGATGTGCGTAGAAGTCGTGTCCAAATTTAACGTAAGTTCCAATATATCGATTTCTAGTATTGATCTGCCTATTTGAGCAATATTCAGTTGAAGTTGAAGAAAATTTTGGAAATTTGTTGTGTTTAAAACGTACTCCTCAAAGTGTTAGAAATTGTAAGTCCCTCAAACTTACATTTGTCAATGAGAGCTCTGAACACATTCTTACAGAAATGAAGAACTTGAACTGTTTTAAATGAGAGAAATATTTTGATAACATATTATCTCCATTTGACACTAATAGACGGAAAAGCTTAGAACTTAGAAATTATGTTCTATTTGTCGGTTTAGTTCAAAAGATTTCATGCAAATCATAATATTTATTCTGCATTATTTAAATCCTAATCCAAAACCTTGCAATATGACATGACACCATTGGATGCTGTGCTATGATTGTATATAAAAAAGTGGCATGTGATAAACGAGCAAAATATATAAAGAAGCGCACTTCAGAAAGAATTTAAAACATTTATCTTCTTTGCACTCTTATTATCATTAAAAAAAAAAATCTTTTCATAAAACCCCACATGTACAACAAATATCTTAACTGCTTGACTACAAATCCCATTCGACATTGGCTAGCTACGAGGCTAAAATTATGCTGTGACATGCGTAAAGCTTCGCAAGCAGCACAGTTGATAAGTTGTACTCGTACGCACACCGTCCTTAAGCCATTAAAACTCTATAATCTACTTAATTTTTTAACGCTTGAATTGAGCAATTTATACGCAATCACTAACCTATTAAGCTGCTGCCATTATTTATTTATAGTATTGTATTTTTTTTTTTACCTTACTTTACTTTTTTTGCTAAGCTGGCTTCGTATGACTTCAACTCAATTAATTCCACAACAGAACTTCCGCTTACTTAAGCAAACAACAAAGTGAGATACAAATGTATCTGCAACATGCAGCGTACTAGCTATGAAACATATAAAATCCTTGTAAATCCATAAAAAAAATAGTAGAAAAAAAAATGTCGAAAAAAGGAAACTCTAGAAAGGTTTGGCTGCAGTAAAAATTGTCACGCTTTATATGTGTTTTTTTTTTTTGTTTTTTTTATTTGTTTGTTTGACTGCAATCTGGCGATAAGCTTTTGAAAGTGGCAACAAAATGTGTCAACATTGTTTACAAGCAAACCGAACAAACCAATGATGTAAGCAAATAAGCAGTTTAAAGTTTTTCACAAACTTTGTTCAAGAAAAACTCGACGCTGCACTAATTTACTTGTGGCGATTTTCCAGCGACAAATGTCAAAGAAAAAAAATCACGAAAAAATTGTACTAAGCCGCTGAAATAAATTGACTAAGGTGGACACACGAAACAAGAAAAAAAAAAATAAACTTAAATAAAGTTGAACAAAGGGCAACAACATTAAAGATTTATATCTTAAATACTGCATGACAAGCTGACTGAGTGGCTTCATGAGCAACAGAAAAATATATATGTATGCATGAAAAACTGAGTGACAGACGGACAAACTGAGACAGGCAGGCAGACAGACGCGTTAAATAAAAAGTACGCTTCGTCCAAAGTCCCTTGACAACTTTTTATGTCAGCGTTGGCGGCATTGTCGGCTGCTGCTGTTGCTTCTGAACATTTTCAACACTGACACAAGCTGCTTAACGCGACAAAAGTCGGTAAAAAAAAAATACAACTCCAAGAAAATATTGTAAAAAGTTAAAGAAAAAATTTTATGTCAAGCTTATTTCATTTTATTTCAATTTAAACGTGGGCGCGCTGCAGTTATACAAAAATAAATAATGAAAAAAGTTGGCAGAACTCTAAGCCGAATACGCTAATTACTTCACTTCAATCAGAATTTTTCCTTTTTTCTACAGTTTTTCTGCAAATTAACGTCTTTGCTTGCTTTAAAGCCATAAATGTCAAGTATAGACAGTTTGCTAAACAGGAATAAGTCAAGTTTATGGAGACAATAAGATATTTCGACTAAATAAAGGAAAATGCGACTACAAATTCTATGCAACTCGGCATGAAATGTGCATCAGAATTTGGAAGAGCTACAGAGTAAAAATTCAATTCTCGATATGCTTTAAAAATAACAATAAATTTTTTCTTCAAGAAGATTGAAGAGCAATAGAGGCAATTGTTTCGGTTTCAACTTTAAAAACATCTTAACAGTAACTCTGTTGCTGTAGCACATGGTGCTAATATGTAAGAAATTTATGAAGACATATTTTTTTGTTTAATTTTGTGCCATTTTAATAAATTAAATAACTGCAACCGTTTATAATTTGTTATAATTTGTCTGCGTCACAACTTTTAACATGTTACAAACTTTTCTATATATATGAAATATTTTCAAATCTTCCAAGTTATTTTAGCTGCTGCATTTATTCACGCATAACTTGTTTTGCTTGCCACATTTTTCTGCACGCGTTGTAAATATTTAATTACAAGCATTTAGCGACAAATTAGTAAAAACCACAAATTTATTTTTTCTATTTTGAAAAAAAAATTGCTCGAGCATATCGCTTACAGCATAAAAAGAAAAAAAAAACAACTGCAAACATAGATCTTTGAGCCAAGACATTTATTAATAATGTAAAATTATGAAATTTGAAATAGCATAACACCTCAGAAAACACCTTTAATGCCGAAATATATGTATATATCAAGCGCTAGTCTAGTTTCTACTTAGCTGCTTACGAAATTGTGCCAACTGTCAAAATTCTTAGAAACTGTCATTTATAAGAAAACTTCAAAATGCTTTTGGGCGTTGTATTAAATTATGTATTGCCAAAGATATTAGCTGAAGTTGGAGCATATTGTATTATAGTAAATTATCAAATGACAAAGTGTCGAGTATTGACTGTAAAGCATAAATAATTGTGTGCTAGTTTAAATATAAACAAATATAATTGTTAAAAAATGTATTGCCTTATAAGAAGAAAAAAAATTGTTTTGCTTTAGAAAGTAGTGCTTAAAATCTTATCAGATACAACATATCTTTAGCAAGAAAAATTATAAAAAAAATCACTGCAATTCATTCTCGATTCGCTGATATTCACAAATGAATTCTTCGGCATGGGTCTATAATATTTTCTTATTAAACTGCTTCAAAAGAAGTCCTGAATATTACTGGTTTTTTTTTTTTTTTTTTTTTGTGAACTGCTTTAAAAGCTAAGAAAAAATCATTCTGTTATCAACTACTTTAGTATAAATTAGGAACATCAGCAGCTTCATCCTACCCAAATGCGTCAGTTCATAATTTACCAAAATGTTTGATCATGAATCAAACCATTCGATCAGGGTTCAAAACGGCTTATTTGTCAGGAAATAATTGATAATAAAAACAAAATACATATAGAAACTAATTTGATATATTTTTTATATATGGTACTAGCTGTACCCGGCACGCTTTGCTGTGCTCGATGTCAAGCACTTCTCTACTTCTCTTTCAACAATATTTAAAACCGATAAATCAAATAACTTTGTTTATCTTTTAAACTATGAAATATATTCTCATGTCATGCAACTTGATTACTTAATCCGATCCCATTAACATGTATACCAAATTTCATCCATGTACTTCAAATGAATGCAAAGATATGTTGAATTTTGTTTATTGCTTGTATGGGTGGTGGGGCATAGACCTCTCCGATTTTGACCAAGCATAACACGATTACTTTTCCCGTTCCTATTAACATGTATACCAAATTTCGTTTCCGTACCTCAAATGGATGCAAAGATATGTTGAATTTTGTTTATTGCTTGTATGGGTGGTGGGGCATTGCCCCCTTCCCCCTTCACTAAACCAAGCCTATGTTACTCAGGGTGAATGTAGCTTTCCAATGGTGAAAGAATTTTTGAAATCGTCACAGTAGTTTTTGAGTTTACTCCTTACAAACATACAAACATTTCCGCTTTAAATAATATGTAGTTGTAATTTGTGTCTTTTTTTAACCGAATTTTTTTTATCAGCTTCACGAAACAGCCACTTTTTATACTGGGAAGAAGTCTATACTAAGTTTGTGCCTGTAGGAGTATATATCTCTTCATAAGCTTATTGGAATAATTTGCTTAAATAGGCTACTTTTTGATCACATTGTTTGTTTTGAGTCTAAATGGCGACTTAGATATGACGTCTGAAGCACGTAAACAATTTGAAAAATACGCCAAACTACTCTAAAGTACATATAACCATAAAACAACTTCAAAATGGATTACGTAAGAACTTATAACCAATCTGAATTCGAATAACAAAAATTCCAAATTGCGACAATTGGCGAAAAAAGTGATCTAAGCTCGTGAAAATGTAATCAAAATAATGGACCCGAAAGAGCTAATCAATATTTAAAAAAATTGCGCTAAACTATTGAAAATGTTCGCCATTTTTTATTTTTTTTACAAATAAGAAAATTACAGTCGGGCATAAACGACTGTAAGAGGCCCTGCCTGTACCAGTACAGGTCGCCTAACAAACACAAATCTTTCCCTTGCTTATGACCAAGCAGTGCAGTACTAACGAAAACTATTTTGCTCCTCCCATTTCTCACTCCACGAATAAGTGCCGCATATTAATTATTTGTATGTATGTAAAGAAAATGGAGGACGGAAGTATCATAGGTCGTTAAAATTCAATAGCTTATAAAATCGTCATTTGTTATACGATTTTGATGAAGTTTTGGGATTTGGCTTAGAGAGACGTTATCTCTACAGTGGCATACTTAATTTTTTTTGTTCCGAAGTTATTTTTACACTTGATGGGGATTTTATGGGGAAGGTGGGCGTTGCAACATTTTAAAATAAACTCGTAAAAATCCGGCGAAGTCCTAGTCGAATGCAAAAGAACTAAGTCTCTATCTATTATCGTTTCCGAGAGCCTTTCGTTCATACGGACGGACAGACAGACATGGCTATATCGACTTCTCTATTACTCTCCGAACATTATTTTTACCTTTTACATTGCCCTTGTTACATCGGATTCATAAGCAGAATCCAAAAATCACCAGTTTTAACTCACTTCTTTTATTTTGAGTTCTCCATTTTCAATTTTTAAAAACTGACTTCGGATTCTTATCTCAAAAACCCCGATTTGCCATTTTAACGAGCTTAGCTCAATTTTTTTAATATTTCCCGCCATATTGGATGAGTTATTTTAAATTTTTGATTTCAAAAAACGTTTTCGAAAAGTAAACTACCTAAGCTAATTTTTTTTTATAATATTTAATTTTTTGTTATATCCAACCAATTATGGAGATATGAGGCGGCTCGCTTGATTAATATGGGACGATAGTCGTTATAGGCATGTCCGTCTGTCTGGTTTTCCATAGAATATCGATGAATAGCGACAATAAGAGATAGAACCTTCAAATTTGCATATTTATATTCTATTATTTAATCTTCAGATAACTTGTATGCAATGAACACGCTGTAAACCTTCCATTTGAAGGGGGTTAGCGGGGCGTACCATGTTATACTTATTCTGAGTTTTTGTATGAAAATTTTTTATCGGTGTTGTTAGTTTTACTAGAAGGACCAAATTTGAATAAATTTTCCTATCATTTATGTTCAGGTCGAACCACTAAAAGGAATAGCACCCATACAAATCTTTCCAACCTATCCGAGTTTTGTATGAAAAACTGTTTATTGTTGTTGTTTATTTAACTAGAAAAACTAAATTTGCTATAATCTTGCATGATTCCTCAGAAAAAATATTCCATATAGGCAAAGTTCGGACCACTTGAGGGAGTAGTACTCATACCAATTGTTAGCAACCGGGTATCTCTGGAATACCCTGCGCATCGATCTTTTTTATTGGAATTGTCAGAATCTTCAATCATGCTTCCAAAAATAAATAAACTGAGACGCATTACATATACTTTTATATGTGGAACACTAGTAGCAGATATTACAGCCAAATTTCATACTGAAGAATGTTGCTAAAAATATTTACATCCCAACTAGTTACATCAAATTATCGCTTATTATTATCTCAGAGAATAATAATATTTAGCATGCATTTTAGACCTAAAATTAAGTTTTAAAGGCCTTTAATAATTCTTGTATTAATTATTTTAATTCTAGTATCACACTGTGGCCTTTGCTCCAATTCCAATATTCCAGCCTAATAAATACCAAAACTAAACGTGCCAACTCGTTGATTTAAGCTCAGGTTTTAAGTATTTGAAAACAGCTTAAAGTAATTTTTTATGCTGAAGTTTGATAAATACTACTTTGCTTGTTTTTGTATCTTCTAAGCTATTAATCGCACAGGTGTGAATATCTTTTAAAATTTATTTAATTTAAAACAGCTTCAATGCATTTCAGCAACATCTAACGAAAGCTGCAACCCTTTTCACAAATTTAACAAGCTTAAGTCTATGTAGCCAACGACCCAAAATATAGAACCATATTTTAGGCAACCAATCACATTAAAAACACATTACGCCCTGCTAAAAAGGGCAAACCTCTTTAATGCCAGACAACTATATAATAAATTGAATTAAATTCGAGTAGTTTAAAACGAAAATATTTCAAAATTCTATTATCTAATAAGCTTAAAAGCAAACCAGAACAAAATAAAATAAACACGACATACTCTCAGCTACAAATGGCAAATGGTAAGAAATTTTACAAGAGTTAGCCAAAAGGCCGAATAGATAAATATGCATAAAAGATACTAAATAGCAACAAAATCTATTAAAGCAAAATATATAAATGAATAGCAGAAGGCATGAAAGTGCTTTCATGGATGGCATGAATGAATGAATGAATGGATGCCTAAATGGAAAGCAGCTAATCCACAAAAGGATAATTTAATATATATATTGTATATATATTATGCTGCAGCCAGCAATAGTAGCAGCTCCTATAGATACAAAGATACTTCTACGTAGTATAACTTATAAAGGATTACAGCATATAAAACGCAAGAAAAGGACAATCAATTACATGCTGCTTAGCAAAATGGCAAAATGGCAGAACGGCACAATGAACAAAATCAAAGAACGTTCTATGAATTGAATGACTGACTGAACAAATGAATGAATGAATGAATGCATAGATAAATAGATACAATTAGAAACCCAGAATTTATCAATAGCAGATAGCAGGCGACAGGCTTAGTAAAGCTGTTGTATTTAAAACCACAAACGTATCCAACAGAAACTTGTAGGCTAAATGTATTTGTTGTCGATTTTCGGCGCGATTTTGCTGCATGAAATGCGTCTAAATGCGTTAAAAGCGCTTCTAAATTGAGCTTTTAATGGTTTTACGATTTCGTTACAAAAGCCGCCTAAAGCCAAAAATAACAACAAATGCGGCTGCCGCTGTTGATGTATTTATTTTGAAGCATTACAAAGATACGCTCACACAAAGGCTAACGTTTGGATGGATGAATGAGTAAAATAACATGAAGCGACAAGGATTACAAATCGCTTTACTCATTTTGCGTGTTTTTTTGATTAATTTATTTTTGTGCTTTGTTGATTTTGAAATTTTAAACCGCAGACAAGCAATAGATACAATATCTAAAACAGTTCAACTAGATAGATACGCTGTGTGTGTGGGTTGAACAAACGCATGGCAATTTTTCACACGCTCACACAATAGATACTTAATGTAACTTAAAATGCGTTAATGCGCTTTACTTAAATATAGCAGCTTTATATGTTTTGTAGCTAGAACGAAAAGTATCTTAAGCATTAGTCATAAGTAAACATTCGCATTATTATAGCATTAAATGCTAGAAAATACGGAAAAGTGTCAGAAAATTAATTACCGCAGCATCAGCAGCAGTTGAAAGAGGGTTACATTGCACATTGCACATACAGCAGAACCAAAGGACTCGCAGTAGCGCAGGTACTTAAATGCACACAAGAAAATGTTGCGCAGTTTAATGCATTTGTTTTCACTTAAGATGGTCGCAGAAATAATAAAACCAAGCAGGAATGGTGCAATTGCGTGTGAGATACTCTTGCACAATGGTTATCGGAATTGGTTTTTTTTTTTTAAATATTTAAAGCACTTTCCTATGATGATAATATAATCGGGTGAATTATTTAAATATAAAATTTTAGGACTATTTTTTTTTTAATATTCTTTTTTAGATTTTAGAATTCCTGTAGACATTAATTGAACTTTTTTTCAAATTTAAAACTCAAAAAGAATTTCTTTTTAAAAAAATCTATTAATACTGTATGCCTAAATTTCAACGTTGCATACATAATTACATCCTTACAAAACCAGGCATAATCTCCGTCCTGAAAAAAAAATTTAAAAAAAAAACATCCAACAAATGTGCTGATATGTACAAACCAGCGTCAATAATCGAACGGATAGAAAATAACCGAAATGTTTTATTTTTCATTTATTTGTGGCACGAAAACAGGAAAACTGGTTTTTAAGGAAAAATATTGCGTGTTGCTGTCCCAAAAAAAAAGTAACAGACTAAGTAGAAAGAAGCAGCATGTGAAAACAAGGAATGACTGAATGTGAAAGAAACGCTGAAGCATACAACTTTAGAACTCGACTTGTTTGCCGTCGGCCTGACAGCTTAGCTCAGCTCAACTCAGCTGCTACAAGGAAACGTATATCCAACAAACTATCCAAAGCAGGCATTCAGTCTGTAAAACAAGACCAACAGACAGACAGACAGACAGACAGCTGGGCAGGTAATTCAAACTATACACAGGTAGCACAGGCTTCGTCCTTTTCAACCAACCATCATCCCAAACCATATCAAAATTTACGCTTTTCATGTTGCATGTTCGCTAACAAAACTTGTTGCTCAATGTTGGCTGAATACAACGTCGATGATGTGTTTTAATTGTTCTTGTTTCGGTTGTTTTATGGCACAATTGAAATTGATAAGCCTCGGAAATTTATTATATTTGTGTAGTTTAGTTTGAGTAGAATTATGAGTGCTCATATGGTATATGGTGTTGAATAGCTTCAAAAAAATAATGGTTGGAAAATAAAAAAGATTCTTTATTTTACTAATAAAATTTTGTGGTAATGCGTCAAATTTGGAGGAAATACCTTCATGATTCCCCCAAATTAAAAATATAATTTAAATATTTAATATATGCATTCGTTTATAACATAATTGATGGATACTGAAGTCGTGAGTACAATTTAAATGGAATATTTTGCCAGAGCTCTTCGAGAATTTTCAAGAATTTTTATGTGTATAATATAAAATCTCACCAAAGTAAAATGGGAAATTCGTTAAATGAAAAAATGTTGGGAGTACTTTGTATTTTTGCAAGAATTTTTTTAAATAAATAAATTGTTTTCAAAATTGTGAACCAATTGTGATTAACTTCTCCAGATCTTGAAAATATAATTCATTTTTTATAAGTTTTGTCAAAACTCCACGCATGTTTCTGCATTAATATTTATTTTCTGATGGAGGAAAACATTTTCGTTAATTAGTTCTGAATATAGCAAAGCTTCAAGTGTCAATAATATCTAGAAATATTAATTTTCGGTTAATATTAAACGCAGTAAATTTTTTTATTATCAATTTCTCAGTTCCTGGCTGTTCCAATGCCTTGAATTTCCCAATTTTAATTGGTATTTTAACCAAAAGTCTGCGTATATACGACTCTAGACAACATTTGCCACTTCTGGCTCAAGCCGAGAGTGCTTCCAAATCACACTATTTCCAATTTTTTGCTACGTATATACATATTTTATCGAAATAAAAGTAAAAAACCTCCAAACCTATGGTGTGTAAAAAAGTGTTTCACACAAAAATTCAGAAAAATCATAGATTAAGTTCTAAGTAGAACTAAAGGGTGTCTAAATATTCAAGTTGTTCTGTGTTTCTATATTAACTTTGCAGCTTTCAGTAAGCTGTTCTATAGAACTGCATAAAATTCTTTAACATTTTTAAATTGGACAGACAGACGGGCATGATATGACATAATATATACGTTTGTACATTTATCTGCCTGTTTGAAAAATGTCTATAAAAAATAGAGGTTTATTTAAATATTTAGACTTCATATAAAATACTGTTTATTATGTCTTTTTGGAAGTGCAATAAAAATATTTACATTTGTTTTTTTTTATTTGTTCCATTGTACTACGAATTTAAATCCATTAAAAGTTCTAAAAATTTCGTACTTTCTAGGTGACCCACTTGTTAAATTTTAGTTCATTTACATATGATGTAAGACTTCAAAATGAAACCAAAGTAAATAAAGTTTCTGTAGAAAAAGTTAAATGAATAAAGTTTAATTTTGATGGTTTGAACTGTCACCACAAATAATAGAGCGCTGCAAGATTCCAATAATCGCTTAGAATATTTTATTAAATTTAAAGGTTAGTCAAAAATAATTCATCTCCTAAGCAATAAGTATGCAGATGTGTACATTGGCTGGAGAGTAAGCTAAATAACTTCATTGCAATACGAAAACTCATATTGAGCCTACCATACATAAATACTTCTCCTGAAATTTTATTTTTATGGCAGATATACTCTTTTATGGATGGAATATTTTGTTAAACGATTCAGCAAGTTTGGTTCCTTCCTTGCTATATACAAATTTTCCATAAAAATACAGTAGTACGATTTGAACCTTTATGAAATATTTTATTAGAACTCATCAATTTTCTTTCTAACTGAATGACACAACAACAACAACGCTACAGTCTTGTGTGCATAAATTCGAGATACACTGTTACCCCACTGAACCATTAATCCGTATAGGGAATAAGTTCCTATCTAGATCCACATATAATATTTTAACAGAATTAGTTTCTCAAATTCAGCATTTCTGGCTGAATTAACAATAAAAGCTCGTAAAACAAAAAAAATTCCCTTAAATGTAGGAATTTAGATATATGTGGGTCATATAGAAACACAATTTTTGTATGGATTCCTAGTTGGGCCTGCATAGCATTTTTTTTACATTAATATTGAGTACAACAAATTTGGAATTTTAGCTGAATTAACAAGCAGCATTTTTTTTTTTTTTTTTTAAAACCCTTAAAAGTTGGACAGTTTAGTTTGAGCCTTTATAGTGATCCAAATGGAGCCAATATGAAATATTTTATTAGGATTTTATTAATACATATAAAAGTTGCACAAATTTGTTGTTTTTAGTTAAATTAGCAACAACAATCATTTTTTCATACAATAGCTCAGCAAGGAAGCATAATTTGTCGCTACCTCTTAGAGAAATGTTGCCAGTTTTATGTCAAGACAAGTTAACTCGAACGAGAAGTTGAGACTTCAAATATTCATCAAGCTTAAAGGCATTAATTTTTATAGTCACCAAGTTTTTGTGGTTCTTATGTTGAAGATTCATTTGACTTTCCTTGTTAACCACTTAGAAAACTTAGATTTATGTTGAGAACTGATTTGAGTTTCTTTAGTAGAAACTTAGAAGATTTTTACCCAAATTTTAAAGCAGGTGGAGGTTCATTTGATTTCAAGAAGATATTAACACAAATTTTGAACCACTGCTGTCATGTTTATGTTGAAGACAAACAGCCAGACAGACGTGCATGTCTATATCGACTCAGCATTTGATGCTGATTAAGAATAAAAATACTTTATGCAGACTTATTCACCTTCTTCTGTCTATTATATATATTTGCACAAACTTGATAAACCATTTTTCCTTACAGATACAGTGTATCAAAACTATAAAAATTGAGTTAATATCTCTTATGGTATTCTCGGAAATGCATCCATATTTGATTTTTCTTGATTTAACAAGGTATAAAACTTTTAGCATGATTCAATAAAAATCTCCAAGAAAATGCCAACAAAAAACGACTCACTTTTATTGAAATGTTTTACCTAATCGTGAGTTCAATTTCTTCGTTTATTTCTAGAGGGACTTTGATTTATGGCGCGAAAAGATCTTTGCTCTTTATACAGTTTTCATTAGTTTCGAGGCTATTCCAATAAACACATTATTTATATCATTTCTTGTTTTTTTTGAGTTGACTTCCTGTAGAAGTGGAGTTAATCCAAACTTCTTGTTATTTTCAACAAGTAGGATTTAATGCCAAAAAATAAATTGACCCGAAAAAAGTCACCCGATCCCCTCTACTATTTCTTCTTTGCAAATTCTTGATGCTTCAATCTGATCTTTAAAACTATATGACTTGGAGTAACATACCTAATTGGAACATAAGGCGGAACTCGCCTATTATACACTAAGAAAAAAACTGCCTAAATTGTCAAAATTGAAACATTATTTTGTCCGAAGATTGAATTGGAATAATCATAAAAATGTTGGCAATATATGGACTAAAAATCTAAAAGTTTAGTAATTTCATGGACTAAATTTACGGACGGATTGACCTTTAAAAGTATACAATACACTCAGAAGAAAATTGGCTAAATATAGCAAAAAATGCCCCAATTTTTAGCTATGGAAGTAATTGTCTAAATTTCAAGACAAATTATTTAGAAATCTATGAACTAAATCATTAGAAAAAAAAATGTACTTAAATTTTTTTATAAAATCAGTCATTCTTTTTAGGAAAATGATTCTAAATTTTTGAAAAAATAATCCAAAATTTTATGATTTAAACAATTTATTTATTGTCAAATTTTTCGAGGCTTAGGAATATTATTTTCAAAAGAATACTTATTAAGGGTTAAATCACTTAAACCTTCCGTAACGGACATCCATAACACTTTGACAGCTGTTGCCAAATTAACTTATGTATGTGAACGATTATTTCGCCAATCCGTTCAAGAAGCTTACATCCCAAATAACTTTTCAAGTATGGAAACTCAGTGTGCGAAGCAATGAGGTATAATTTTCGCAGAATGGAGGTTAAAAAATCTAATTTGGCGAAATTTTGGCATTCAAACCCTTCAAGAAATATACGAGAAACTTTATTGCGACTTACGAGTCAAGGTTTTGGCTGAAATTCTGTGCGGAAATACAATTTTTTGAAGATGAAGAGGGAGTGAAGTCTACTAATTTCATCATAGTAGAGCTCAAAGCCTAAATATAGCTAAACAAACTGAAACAATTGGAAAATTAATGAAAACTGGCGAAAAAAGGGTAAGATTTTCCCTTCACTTCTAAAATCGCTCATTTATGGAAGGTTAAAAATAAATTTTACCAACACAAAAATTGCATTTCTTATTAGTTTTCGCCCAAAAAAAATTTTTAAGTATTTTATTTCCCATCCTGTACTACTTCAAATACTTTTAAAATATAAAAAAAAAAAATTTCCATTCCCAACTCACCTTGCCACCAACTTTTAACTCATAGCCCATGCCGAGCGGTGTCTTCAGCTGCACTGGGCAAACAAAGCCAATATTCCGATGTGGACTCTCGATGCCGGCATAATTCTTACGCGTTGTCACCTTCGGTATGGTACGCGTTGGAGCCGGAGTCGATGCCGTAGTATTTTCCGCGACGCATAAATCTTCACCGCCATGTACCGGAAATTTCGAGCATTCTAGATTTTCGGGCCAATTAAAATTGTAGGTTTTCATGAGAGTTTCACAAACGCGCGCGGATTCACAGAGCGAACGACAGGGCGGTATAGGCTGCTCGAGTATGGTGCAGACGGGCACATACAGCGAACAGAGAAACAATTGCAAATCGGCGCTGCAACCGATTTTGACGAGTGGCGCAAATTGATGCACCTCAAGACCGGCCTCTTCCTGCTTGGTATGACCGATTAGATTCGGCATTATGGTCATATTGTAGGGTATGTTCTTGCATATGGAAATTGTTATGGGTTCACAGCGATTGTGATGTGGAAAAGCGGCAGCGACGGCAGCGGCATCAGCGTTTGATGTGCCAACGGCGGAGCTGGAAATGGTGGAGCTTATGTCGCGGTAATAGGGATTAGCGGAGTCGTGTACGCTTTGTTCGTAGCGTTGCACGGCGGAAACGTGAGACGGCGCGAGTGTGTAGAGGAGTAGCGTAAGCAGTATGGCTTGTAGCAGCAGCGTGCAATTATTTTGGCGCGACATTTTTTGTTTTTTTTTTTTGTTTGATTTTTTTATAATTTGTTTAATTATTAATTAATTTAATTAATTTTTGTAGCACGTTTTGCGCGCGTTTTACACTTGTTGACACATTTTTTTACTGTATTGAATTTTTTTTTTATTTTTCTTATAGAATTTTCTTATCAATTTTTTTGTTTTAAACACACACGCAACCAATTGGCAAATAATTTTTAATGCATTTTAATTTATTTTTTAATTATTTAATTTTTATTAAAATTTTATTTGCGCTTTTTTTCACTTTTCAATAATTTTTTTTTTAAATTTTCTCAGCTTCTATTTTGCACAACAAAAAAAATATTAATTTTTTTTTTAATTTTTCTTTCACTTTGCAATTTCTTTTGCGTTTTCTCTTATTCGCTAATATATTTTTTTGTTTATTTTAAAATTTTTGCTAACAGCAAAACCGCCGGCAAAAAGCACCGTTTTATAATTTTTATGCTTCGTCTTCGATTTACGCAAATCAAAATTTTTCACACGTAAATTCTTTTTCGAAAATAATCTCGCGCGCACGCATCCAACTCGGCTGGAGTCCGGCAAAGAACTGAAGCAGCAGGCAGTTTTTTTTGTTTGATTTCAAAGCAAATTGAGAGGCTCAAAATGGTCGACACTTGTTTGCGTGTTTTTATGCGGGCGCGAACATACGCTCTCATGCTCTCTAAATTTATGTTGCACGCTCTGCATGCGGCTGAATATGAAAACATGTTTGAATTGTATTTGCCGTTGCTGCGTTTTATTTACTTTGTTATTGCTTACAGTTTTTCGTGCTCTCCCGCTCTCATGTGCACATTTTCGTACTCAATTGCTCTTTTTTGTTATTTGAATTCAGCTGTGTTCGCTTATGACGACCTTGAATTTGCTTATCTTTGTTGTTGCTGTATTTGCTTTTATTGTTTTTGTTGTTGCTGTTGCATATATTCTAAGATGCTGTGCTCTTTGTTTGTGTTTTGTATTGCGTGCTCTTGTTTGATTTTCTTAGACGCAAAAGCAGTTGTGTTCTGCAAATCGCTTTCAACTCAATTATTTCTGAAGTATTTGAGTTCTTTGGAGTATTTAAAATATTCTGAAGCCATTTTTTTTTATTGTTATTGCAGATTTTTACGAGTTTATAACAAATAGCGCTACTAAATGTTGGATGTTAGGCTTATGTTAATTTATGTACAGTGCAGCCGAAAATTTTGAGTACTTCTAAGATAAAAAAAATTAAATTTATTAATTTAATATTTATTTAGATTTTGGTATAAACTGCTGGAATTAATACCGGATTCAGCTAAATTGTAAAATGTTAAAATTTATCTCTGATAGTTCACGCTTAAATTAATACTTTGCGAAATATCGCGGTATGGCGATCCTAGTATGTAATTGTAAAATTAAACCAAATTCGTCATATCTTTGAAACTGTATTAAAACAAAGTATGAAGAATATTATTTTTTTTTTTAATTATTATTTAACAAACTTAATTAAAAAATAATTTTCCTTGCTTTCAATAACAACAAATCTAAAGAAAATTCCAAACTTTTCTGCTCTTAAAAATATTTCAAATTTGTCTCACAAGACAAAGCCTAAGCAAATACAAAAACAAGTAAGGAAATTTCAGTCGGTCGTAACCGACTGTAAGAGGCCCTGTACCAGTTCAGGTCGCCTAACAACCACATTAAATGTTTCCCGAGCATATGGCCAAACACATGACCACTTCTCAGTGCGCGAATATGAATGAAAAGAAAAGGGGGGGGGGGGGGGGGGGGGTCGTTCAAATTCAATTGCTTATAAAATCGTCATTTATTATCCGATTTTGATGAACTTTTTTGATTTGGGCTAAGAAGGACGTTAACTTTATACTAGTGTACTCAATTTTTTTTGTGCCGAAGAAAGTTTTACCCTAAGGGGTGATTTTATGGGGAAGGGGGGGGAGGCGCAAAATTTTAAAATAAACTTGTGAAATTCCGGAGCAGTCCTAGTCGAATGCAAAAAACACGAAGTCTCTATCTATTACCGTTTCCGAGATCCTTTCGTTCATACAGACGGACAGACGGACGGACGGACAGACGGACATGGCTATATCGACTCCTCTATCACTCCTGACCATAAAGGGGGGAAACTTTGGGGGGTCTCCGACAATTAGTTCTTCCTGTTACATACATTTGCACAAAACCAATAGGCTCTTGTACCTTCGGTACAGGGCCTAACAAATGCTAAACAAACTCAAACAAAAAGCAAACACACACAATTAAAAAACACAACAAAAGCCAAACAAATGTAATATGGAAATAGCAACAGCAACAACAAATAACAAAGTTCGTTCACACCAACTCTAAAGCGCTGAAGTGGGGTGGGGTGTCGGCAAGTGGAATGAGTGTGAACAAAATTAAGCAGAAAAGAAACGTAGACCAAACAATTGCAAAGCAAACACACAAAACAAAGCAAAGTAAGAGCGCAATGCTGCATTTTAAGAGCATAGCAAATGCGTAGCATAAAATGTAAAAGCAAAGTGAAGAGAATTTTATGTAAATGTAAAAGCAAAATTGACAACAACGTTGCATGGTGGTTGATTTGCGGAAAAGTGTTGTCAAAAATTATTTCAATGGGATTGGCTTCGATATTCAAAGACAGACGGACTTATTGAGCGGACTATGAATTCATTAATAAAAATAAAAGTATGCAGATAAATATTCAAATAATATTTAATATGCATTAACTTTGGTCAAAATTAAACTAGTGTCTATGTATATTCCCTATAGATAGCCAAATCAATCTAAATTTGAATCCAGTATCTCAAATGGATGCAAAGATATGTCGAATTTTGAATGTAGCTTCTATGGTGAGCAAGGTATCGCCCCTCCGATTTTGACCACACTTTATATGATTACTTTTCACGATCTCCAATAAAATGTATACCAAATTTTATTCCTGCAACCCAAATGAATGGAAAATATGACGAATAATATTGGTGGTGTGGCAAGAAACAAGATTAAACAGTTTGAAACTAACAATTCAGGCCAAATAAAGGTATTATCATATTACAAACCCAAATTTCCAAAATATTTCCAGTGCTAAATTCTTTCTGCTTTTGTATGCAGTTATCTACTGAACAAATTATTATAATATGAACACAAGAAAGGCTTAAATATTCAAATATATCAAAAAATAAAGTAAAAACAATTTTGTGTTCTTCTTAAACTTCGCACAGAAGACATAAAATTGAGCATTAAGTGTTTGCGAATTATAAAGTAATTTTTTTTTTTGTCGAATTTTCAATATTTCCAATTTTTTTGTACAATTTTCTAAACTTTTCATTCCATGCCCTCTAAAATACACAACGTACCACTGTGCCTAACAAAAGCAGCAGTAAAAACAAAAACAAAAGCAATTATGTATTTTCTTTAATTTTTTTTCATTTTGTATTTATGCTTTTTTAGCATTGTTTTTTGTTGTTGTTGTTTTTTATGTTGTGGCGCACTTTTTTTCTTTGTGGTTTTGCTGTTTATTCTCATAATTTTTTTTTCTCAGCTAAACAAAAGCAAAAATACAAAACAAAGCTGCCGATGAAGTAGTAGAAGAAGAAGACAAAGAACTGTTGGCTGTAAAAGTAGAAGAGGAAGCATAAAGCGTATTTTTGCCGGCTAAACCGGTAACACTTGTTTACAACAACAACAACAACATTGAGTCAGTACATGTATTTGTTTGTGTGTTTATTTGTATTTGTTACAGCACAGCATAAGAAGCATATATGAAGAGTGTGTGTGTGAAAGAGAGAGATAGTGTAGAACAGCATTGTTCTTACTTATAAACGGAACGTGGTATGCAGGGGGTGTTCAATGCATTTTGGCGCGGTTATGTTTTGCTGTTGTTTTTGTTTCTTTTTTGCTGTCGGTCTTATTGCATTTAGCTGTTCTTAGTGACTTAAAGTGACCATAGCAGCCAAATGAATCAAAATTTATATCTTGGCATTTCTTCGATTATTCTTAATAACTTTGTTAATTCCTAACCGATTTTGTTCAAATTTGGCTTAAAATAATCGCAAAGAACTACTGTTTTATAATGGAACATAAATTTTTAATTACATATTTAATTACATATTTATTTAAAAGTTACAATAGAAAAATCTTAAGTTTATTGTCCTGATATCTGGAGTTATTTCAATGTAGATCTGAGGAACATCAATCGAAATTGTGTTAACTTAAAATTTAGCCATAGTTACTCGCGTTACTGAGCTATATAATTCGTCGGATAAGAAAGTCTAAACTATAAGCATTTTTAGTTCCTGAGTGTTTTTAGTCGTTGTCAATTTTTGTTCAAAAATTTTCAAAAATTGTAAATCAATTTCGAACGAATGGTCGTATAAATCTAATTTAAGACAAGAATTTGAATACAATTTTTGAATTTCACGATCTATGGAAGCTTTGATACTTGTTAACAATATTTGCATTCATAAGAAACTATTGAAAGCATCCATTAGTAACTTACAATGTTTCTTTTTAAAGAAAAAATTTAAAAAAAATAGGCGAAGATAGAAAGCAAACGAAAAGAAATAACATAAAAAACAGTAAATAACTACTAGAAAGGTATGGGATGTGCTCGACTATTGTACATCCTTCAATCCCACAACTCTTTTTAGGAAATACCATACAAACATATACTTCAATCTAATTATTTCGAATGAAACAATTTCATTAATAGTGGCAAAATTTCCAGAAATGTCCAATTTTATCTACTTTACGTCTAGTTAGTTCCGTTTCGGTCCTCAAGAAGGGATGGCCCTATACAAATCTGTCGCACCTTTCTGTATTATGAAATTTCTGTTCTGTTTTTTTTAGGAAAGAAATGTTGTCGTTCTTACTTCAAGCCTACATAGTCTTGCGCGCGCTGGCGTCAGTCATTTTGAATGCCAAGTACGGAGAGATCCATGGAGATCCTGGTCATTCTATCGAGTGCCCCATCGTCCTATATTTCGGCGTCCACCAATCAAGTTTTGGCCCCATGTAAACCATGCGTGCTGGAGCTCTTTCATCTATTCGAATGAGGTGCCCAGCCCAGTGCAGCCGCTGGAATTTTATGCGCTGGACTATGTCAACCTCATCGAATAGCTCGTACAGCTCGCGGTTCATACGGTACCTTAACTCGTCGCCGACTCTAATAGGACCAAAGATCCTGCGAAGAATCTTTCTCTCGAAGACTTCCAACGCTGTCTCATCCGACTCAATGCCTCTACGCCATACATTAGGACCGGGAGTATCAGCGTCTTATAGATCTTGATTTTTGTCTTTCGTGAGAGGGCTTTACTTCTCATTTGCTTGCTCAGCCCAAAAACCATCTGTTTGCAAGCGTGATTCATCGCCTGATCCCCAGATAGACGAAGTTTTCTTCAACAATGAGGTTGAAATTCTCCATCGTCACTGACCGTCCAAGACGCTATGACGAAGTGCGAAAAGACAGCAAGTACTTCGTCTTGTCCTCATTCATCGCTAGACCCATGAGCCGAGACTGATTTTCAATCTCTGAGAACGCCTTGCTGACTCGCCGTTACTGCGTGCCGATGATATCTATGTCATCTGGGTAAACGAGCAGCATCACTTCCTTTTGGAAGATTGAGCCCGACATACCTTGTACGTACGGCCAATGGCGTAAAATGTATTCCATCAGAAGATTGAAAAAATCGCAGGACGCATCGCTCTGCCTGAAACCTCTCTTGGTATCAAAGGAGTCGGAGAGGTTTTTCCCCACCCTGACAACGCTTTGTGTGTTAGAGAGCGTAGTCATGCAAAAACGGACAATCTTTGCCGGAATACCTAGTGCAGACAGGGAGTCGAAGAACTTCGATCGTATCGGAATACTTTCCTAGCGCTTAGAAAACTGCAACGATAACAATGTTCCATAAGTCCGGCGAACCTGAAAGTGATCCCGAATCATACCGAACGGTCAGTTTGCTTGCGTAGCTTTTAAAAGTTTATTAAAGACTCTTCGCCAGCAGATTATCCGACTTAATAGAATCTAAAGGTCTATTTTCAGATCTTGGCTTTTGTTTGAGGACATGGTACAGCCGAAGAACTTCACAGAGTTGATAATAAAATTCTAGAGTCAAGTGATAACAAAGAGTATTGTAATGCTGTCTTCGTCGATATTCAGCAAGCTTTCCATAAAGAATGACATAACGGTCTGCTCTGGAAAATAAAGGACAAACTTCCTGCTCCATTTTTCTTAACGCTGCATTCCTACCCAAAGAAGCGCCAGTTTTTCATAAAAATAGGCGCAAGTGTCTCTCCAAATTATCTCGTTTACACTGGGTTCCCTCAAGGAAGCTTGCTAAGATCATTACTCTTCAATCTCTTCGCTTTTGATCTGCCAACTACTGACGAAGTCATATCAAACCACGCTTTGAAAGTGATAATTGCTCCAATTGCTAATGATGTGTGCATTCTGAGCAGGTCTAGTTGCAAGCGTAACTCTGCCCATAGCCTTCAGGATTATCTATTTTTACTATAGTTCTGGGCAAGGAGATAGAACGTCCAAAACTTTTGCTCAAGTGTATATGATGAACTCCTGCTGAACCATCGAAACCGCCTTGCCTGGCGAACGCAACTCCTATTAATCGACTGAAACGCCAACATTTTAAACACCTGCAATTGAGAGTACACGACTTTGAGATACTTTCATCCTCTTTAAAAGTGGATTATATTTCTAGCTGCATCCATGTCGAATATTTTAAAAGGATTCCTTCATGCGCGCTCAAAATAGTTTCACTCAGTTGCTTATATTTTGCGAGTGGCACCACTTTGTATTACTACTACAAAAAGTTATGGTTAGACCGCTATTACATCACAAAATTATGGTCACCTTATGCAGAAATATTTGCAACTTGCATTGTTTGTGCTTATTAAAGTTTAGATGGCCAAAGGGTTAAGTAAAGCTAAATGCCACATCAACATGTTTCTTGTTGTTGTTGTTGTTGTTGTTGCTGCTGCTATTATTGCCAAACACAGCTGCTGATGTTGTTGCTGCTGCTTGTATTGCAATTTGTATGCTGCTGCATGTTGCACATTAATTTTTGTTCTTGTTGTTGTTGTTAATATTGTCTTGTCACCTTCTAATGTCATCATTATTGTCAATATAACAAGTTTATTGGCTTTATAGCAGCTAGACTTCTCACCTCATACGCTCTCCCTCTTTCTCACTCACTCTCATGGTCCTTCTGTCGCATACATTCTTGCTTTGCTGCTTTGGCATTTTGCCTTCGCATTGTCATTAGCGCATTAAGTTGTAGCTCATCTCTACTCTACAACACTGCAACCTCATGCCGCGCTCTGTCGTCATCTGTCACATCTTTGAAACGCTTAAGCCGCGCTTAAACGCAACTTAATGACTTAATTAAGCTCAAACAGCGTGCAAGAAAGAGAGAGAAAATAGCAGAGTAGCAGCTGTTGTTGTCATTTGCTGCTTTTGCCTTAAGACTCCATCACTACTGTTTAGGGCTTCGCTACTCCACTTTTAACTTCGCCTTTTTCGTCCCCCTGCATACATTTTCTGCTAAGAAAAGTAGTGCTAAACTGTCGCATTAAGCTTGCTTCAAGCAAAAATTGTTCAAATTATCTTCAAACGACGGGGAGCAAATTCCGCAAAGAAGAAAATTACAAAAAAAAAGCGATTAACAAAAAGGAAAACGCACGACAAACATGCAAAAAGAAGTAAAGAATGGAGCAAAATGGAAAAGTGAGGCCTTTTTGCAATGCTCTTGTTCTGTTTTTTTCCTACAAAATAAAAAGAACAAAATTTCTCGCGGCGAAAGTCATTATAACGGTTTCGGAGTGGGGAATATATTGGAATGAAATATAAAAGAAATTCTGTAATTAGAAAATATTTGTTATATGTTGCGATTTGATGCAAAAAAATGAGAACTATTAAAAGAAATAGTCTTATCAAGCAAGTTTAATAAGTGCTCCATAGAGCGTACCTCAAAATATTGATCTGTCAGATATGGCTCTCATACGGAACTACCGACTGTTCGATTCTTTAAGAAACAATGTTCTTACCAGTAGCGGACTCACTTTTTTTTATGGGAAGTTATCAAAAATGTTGTTCCTTGGTCGAACGAAAGAAGTTTCTCATATTTCAAAATAATCAAAACCGATTTGCAAAGTACAACGGTCTAGGATGAATATTCAACAAGATATACTTGCCTTCTTCGGCACACTCAAGCCTGGTTGTACCCATTTTTTGACAGTTCTTTTTGCTCTCATGTGTGAATATATAGAATACTAATAGACTTCATATTTTTTTAAATGAAATATTTTATTAATTAATATTATTTACAATAATTTTTAGCCCTGAGCTGTTGAGTATGCAACAAAGGTGGCCAAAATGGCAAAACTCAAAACGATGAAATACTTCATTGTGTATTAAATTAATTTGATGATTTGATTTGCTTCAGTTTGTTGTTCACTTGAGAATATAATTTTACTCGATGAGGTTTGAGTATTTATGTCAGTTTTTGGGTTTGAATTTGTATTTCATCTTTCGAAACACTTGTGTTTGCACAAATTCAATAATCAGTTTAATATGTTATTGTGTCAGGAAATAATATTATTATTACATATATGTGGTATGTTTTCTATCAGCAAATATTGACAGTTGTGGCAAAGCAAATGAAATAGGAGTAGATTGGTACAATTTGAACGATAGTCGCTTTGCATGGCAACATATGCCTAAAATAGTAAACAGTAAAACAATCCGCAATGAATATTTATTCTTTTATTATTAAACAAAGTTTTCGAGATTTACTTTATTGTACCAATAGCAACGCAATTTCCTGTAATAGTCTTTCTGGAAGTTGTTTATTGAATGAAAGAAAATCAGTTTATTGATATTTTGTACATTGTTCTTGCTTTATGTTTTGTATTTCTTACCAAAGTCTCTTAGATCATATTAAGTAATGTACTACAAGGAAGTGTTTTAAGACCAATTCTTTGTACAATTTTCACTGCAGAAATGGTAATAACCCAAAAAGTTATGGTAGCAACTTATGCGGACGATACTGCCATTCAAGAATCCAGATATTTGCTTGCAGAAGCTAGCAACCTTTTACAGATACAGCTTAGTGAAGTGAAGATATGTAATTGGCTTAAAAAATGAAGGATTAATGTGAATATTGAAAAATCACTGCAAGTCACGTTCACTCTTAGGAAAGGTGACTGTCCCTCTGTGATTCTAAATGGCTTACAAATTTCAAGGAGTGAAAGTGTAAAATATATTTAGGAATAAATATCGATCGTAGACTCACATGGAAAAGGCACATAAAATCAAAACAACATCAACTTAATATTAAAACAAAGAAATTTACAGGTTACTTGAATATAAATCACAACCAAGCCTTGAGAATAAAATTTATATATATAAAACGATACTAAAGCCAGTATGGACTTATGGTGTTCAGTTGTGGGGAACTGCAAGTAAATCAAATATAGAAATTCTCCAACAATATCAATCGAAAACTTTAAGAAGTACATAAAGTGAACGCACCATAGTTCGTGTCTAATGAGCAAATTCATAAATATTTAAGAACTCCTTTCGTTCAAAGTGGAAATAATTAAAATAAGCCAGAAGTATATTGAAAGACTGCATAGCGAAGATACTAGAAGATTGATAAGATTTCATATTTTAGATCTGCCCTTCAGACTATAAAAATTAATAATTTAATTAAGACCCCCAAAGTTAACCCCATTATCATGTCAGGAGTGATAGAGGAGTCGATATGAACGAAAGGATTTTGGAAACGGTAATAGATAGAGACTTCGTTTATTTCAAGCTCGGGAAACATTTAATGTGTTTGTTAGGCAACCTGCACTGGTACGGGGCCTCTTACATTCGGTTACGCCCGACTGTAATTTCCTTACTTGTTTTCTTTTATTTTATTTTATTTTATTTTATTTTATGTTATTTTATTTCATTTCATTTCATTTTATTTTATTTTATTTTATTTTATTTTATTTTATTTTATTTTATTTTATTTTATTTTATTTTATTTTATTTAATTTTAATTAAATACTATTTATTTGTTTAAATTATTTTAATTTATATTAATGTAATATTTTTTTTATTTATTTTTCTTATTTTTTTATATTTATTTTGTTTAATTTACTGCAATATATATATTTTTTTTTTTATTTAACTCAATTTTTTTTAAATTTTTATTATATTTTTTAGTTTATTATTTTTTTTTTTTTATTTTATTTAACTCAATTGTTTTTAAATTGTTATTATATTTTTTAGTTTATTATTATTTTTTTTTTATTTTATTTAATTTTCATAATATTTTAGTTTTTATTTTAATTTAATTACTTTTATTTTTTTTTATTATTTGATTTTAATTGATTTATTTTTTTTTTTTGTTTTCTTTTATTTTATTTCATTTTAATTAATTACTATTTATTTGTTTAAATAATTTTGATTTATATTAATGTAATATTTTTTTTATTTATTTTGTTTAATTTATTACAATATATATATATGTATTTTTTTTATTTAACTCCATTTTTTAAAAATTTTTATTATATTTTTTAGTTTATTATTATTTTTCTTTTTTATTTTATTAAATTTTCATAATATTTTAGTTTTTATTTTAATATAATTACTTTTATTTTACAATTATTATTTGATTTTAATAGATTTATTATTTTTTTTTTTTACTTTAGTCCAACTTGTTTTAATTTATTTTATTTTAATATATTTTATTTTATATATTTTATTTTATTAATTAAACATTCTTTTTGTTATAATTTTTATTTTATTTTATTTTCTGGTTTATTCTTATATTATTTAAGTTTATTTAATTATTCTAAATAAATTTTATAAAATTTTTATTTTTATATTATTGTTTATTTTATTTTTATTTATTTTGCTTTATTATGTTGTATTTTTGTAATTCATTTTATTTTTATTTATTTGAATTGTTTTAAATTCTTTGATTTGATTTTATTATATTTTAAATTATTTTTAATTATTTTTATATAATAATGATTCTTTTTATACAATATAATATTTTTTATTTATTTTATTTTTTATATGATTTTATTTTATGTATTTTAATTTACATACTTTTATGTTTCTTTTTTTATTTTTATTCATTTTTTCATTTTAGCTTAATTTTATATATTTTTATATTTTTCTAATTTAATTAAAAATATTTTTACAATTATTTTTGTATTATTTTGAAATATATTATTATTAAGAAAATATTTCTTTATGTGTTATAGTATACCTTTTTTATTTTAATTTATTTTTATTTATTTTAATTTATAAGATTCGATTTTATAATATATTAATTTTTGTAATACATATTATATTGTTTATTTTTCTTTAGTTTTATTTTATTTAATTTTTATTTTAACTAATTTTATTACTTTTTTCCTATTCTAATTTAATTTATTTAAATTTATTTCATTCAACTTTTTATATATTAATTTGTTTGTTTTTTATTTAATTTTTTTTTTTTGATTATATATTTTTTAGTTTTAATTTATTGTTAATTTAATTTATTTTTAATTTTTTATTTTTTATTTTGTAATTTATTTTTTAATTTTTTTCTTTTTTAATTTATGTATTTTTATTTAATATGTTTTGATTTATATTGCATTTGAAATTATTTTATTTTATACATTAAATTATATTAATATAATTTATTTTTAAATTTATTTTAATATATTTTAAATTTGATTTATTTTATTTTATTTCATTTAGTTTAATTTTTTTTTTATATATATTAATTTTACTTAATTCTTATAATTTTTATTATTTGATTTTGTCAAATATTTTTCTTGTTTTATTATATTATTATATATTATTATACATAATTATTTTCTTATCTTTTTTTCTTTATTTATTTTTTAATAAATTTTTTTTTTAAATTTATTTTTGTTTGTTTAATATATTAATTTTTATTTTAATTTACTTTATTTTTCATATTTTTCATTTTCATGATTTTCCGTTTATGTATTTTATTTTATTTTTAGTTTGTTACATTTTTTTATTTAAGTTTGTTTATTTTTATTTTATTATATTTTTATATTTATTTTTTTATTATTTAATTTATTTATTTTTCATATTATTTTGTTTATTTCATTTTATTTTATTTTAATTTGTTTTAATCCAATTATTATCTACTAGAAACTTGGTATGGAAGCCACATTGGATTGATGCTGTACAAACTAACCGCTTTCCTTAACATGTTTTTTCCGTACAGGGGATATATTTCTCCGTGTAGAATATTTTATTGGGGTTAGTATAAGTTGCAACAAAGTGAAACTAAACAAAAAAAAAAATAATTTTCTTACGAAAACTAAGGATGTGAAAAAATTTGTATGGCGACTACCACTTCTAGTGGTCCGATATGGTCACATATATGTAGTATTTAAGATATTCTAAATTTTACTGTTTCTTTTATAGTATACCAGTTCTTGATGTTAATATGGACAGCCTTACAGACACCCCTTTTAGTTATCCGATTTGAAGTTTTATGAAATATTTGATTATAATTGACGTAAAAAGTAAGACAGATTTTAATGGGGCTATCCTTTCTAGTGTTTCTATTTGTACCTACATGGAATATTTTATAAGGATTGTCGTTAGATAGAATACATATTCCCAAACTCATTGTTCAGTAACGAGTCATGTAAGTTAGTAGTCCAACTACCTAATCCATTGTAAATCATTTAATTTCTAATCAGTAACTCGACTGAACGACATTTTTTTTTGTAAACACAATCGAATCCTGTAATGGAAACTCGTATCTAATGCATACCAAAATGCAGTTATAGAGCTTCAAATATTATCAAACAAATTTTCAGAGAAAACTCAGTTAAGAGTTTATTGTTTCAACATGCCACAAAATGCGTCGCTGTTGCAAAGATTAAAGTTGAAAAATACTAAAAATAGAAATTACAAAATTACAAATGAAATGTTTGTGCTTTGATGATGGAGCGCACAGAGCGGAAATGGCGGGAAAGTGAGTGTAAAATTATAGCGCAGCGATACGCATAAATAACACTTTGACTCAACGGGCAACAACGTTTCACTGCTGCCCTACACTAACAGACAACAAGTTGCGCCATTTGCGTAGGTGGCTCGCACATTTCCGTTGCACTTTGCAATGCATTCGAAACATGTTGGCACCCCTCTTCGTATAGCTGCATCCCATATTACCACACATTCATCACATATGGCTATGAATTGTGAATTTCCGTTTGTGCACGCGAAACTGCCCTCAGGGTGTCAACAACAGCTAAGGAGGAGCAAGTATATGCAAGGAGTTGCAATAAACCTGGATCTTCATTGCCTGTCTGTCCGTCTGTCCATCGCTCTTTCAGTCTATTTTGACCAAAGTAACTAAAGCCTCGCTCTGGTCGCTCCTCGTTGACGGCGTTGGCAATAAGTAAATGCAAATTTGAAACGCAATTAATTTTGTGCGTTGAACTCTGCAAACTCTCCAGCGGAATGCCAGTCACAGTCAAATGGATCCAAGTATTGTTATACTTATATGAAGACTAAGCGAACTCATATGGAAAATGTTGCAACAAAAGCAATAAAACGATTGCCAATGCATACACAGTAAGGAAAATAACGATGGCGGCCAAATAGACAAAGGCGGAAGTGACCAATTGAAGTGCGAGGGTGGATTAATTATATTGCTTATATGCTGCTGGGCAAGCCAATATAAACACTTTCCCATGCTGAGATGTATGCAAGCTGACATGCGAACAGGCAAAGACGAAAACTTGGTTTAAGAAGCAATGGAGTTGGTTAAAGGTGCAGGCAACTACGATGGTGGCTTGGAAAGTAATCAGAAATTCTGAAATTAAAATTGAACAATAAATTATGTTGATCAAGCAGCTTCGTTAGCAACAGTAAAACGATGAATAGCCGAGTTCAAATGTGGTCATACGTGCCTTGTAGGTGAGGAGCACAGTCACTCCGAAAGAAGAACTTAGCGAAGCATTTATCCAAGCTCGAAGCTGCATGTGATAGCAGACATGACAACGGATTATCCAAACAGTAGCAGTTTTCATCTGTAGTAAGACGACTTCGAAATGTTTTGCCAACTGCAGACCATACAAGTTTTCCGTTTTTATTTTTACAATCTTTTAAAAGCTCGAAATACCTCATTGCGGGTGAGTGGAACGCGAGTTCTACTAGCTTTGGGAGAAGTAAGGTGTAACTAGAGCGGCCGTACGCTTGTGGACCTTATTCTGGCCACAGAAGTGAACGCGCTAGCAACAGAAGGACCTACGCGGTAACCTAACGGTAATAGAGGTTAGACTCCAAGTTGCATCGATATTGCCCTGACGAGGGGCATCTTGAGTATCAATTTGAATATAAAGGCCGTCGTATAGCTCAGCTCCGCCCAATTGCCGCTGATAGTCACGGTGGATGCAGCCGCCATAACATATTCATGGACAGAGCATCCAATAACCAGGCACACCAACTTGGAAGTATTTCAGAAGCAATTGGAGCGTTCACTGCGACGTAACATAAAAACCAACTCAGCAAATGGCATAGAGGATGCTATTGACCACTATGCCGACAAAGTCAAGTCTGCAGCAACAATAGCTGCTCGCAAGCCTTCCTGTAAGCAGGAATCCCGATAACTTAAAAGATCCTACAAATCATCGTAGAAAAGCGAAGCCTACGCTACTGGTGGATGAAGTCCCGCCACCCACTGAACAAAACAGCTTGGAATAGAGCGCACAAAACTGCTTGGTTCGATGAGAGGATGGATGGAATTGCGCTTCATGCCCTATGCCCCTAGCGAGATAGCAGAAGCAATTGGTTGTCAGAGCATTAACAGAGCACTAGGACATGATGCCATGCAACGCCACATCAAAGGCGCCGCCTAGTCCTGCGATCCTCTACATAACTTTGATATTCAACGCCATCGTGAGGACGCTAAGCTTCCTCGCTCTGTTTTATTACCATGACTCACAAACAAGGAGAGCTGGAAAGGGATGCTGCATCATACCGGCCGACCAGTCTCCTCCCTTCTATCACGATTGTTAGGATTGTGGACTCTCAAGGAATTATTCCTGAGCACCAGTTCGGATTTCGAGCTGACCACTGCACTGTCGAACAGCTACATCAGGTTGTCGAGCAAATATTGGTGGCATTCAACAGAAAGGACTATTGCAACGCCCTTTTCTTGGAACTTAGCGAGGCGTTCGACCGTGTTTGGAATTTAGGTCTACTAACCAAAAATAAGGATATGCTGCGTGCACCACATTTTGGGTTAATGAGATTGTAACTAGAGGGAAGGCCGTTTGTGATCCGCCTTCACTCAACACAATATAAAGTGGCAGCTGGTATACCACAGGGCAGTGTCCTGGGTCCTCTTTTGTACTGTATCCCGCAAACTGGCGAACATATCCAACTGCCACAATGAAAGTTTACTTCAGAGTGAAAAGTTTCGGCCATGGAGTACCCCCAAGCTTGTTCTGTATGTACAGTAGTTTGCCTCTACGTTGAGTCTAAAGAGAATTGAAGGACTTCACAATACTGCATCTGTTTGATCAGAGTTACGGATCGGCTTTGAAAAACTTATTGACCTGCCCACGCTTAAGAGTCACATGCACGGACAACGCTGCTTTTCGGCTGTATATCCTACCGCCTGTGCTATCAGTCTGTCTGTCTGTCTGTATATCCTGTCGACTGTCCAATTGTCCTTTCCTCTGTCCATTTTGCTTTGATTGATTGCGTGAGGCAAATGAACGAAACAAACGAACCAACGAATCAGACGCACTCTCGAACTCAATTTCACTTTGGGTCACTCGTCGTCAACGTCCTGCCAACATCCTGGCCAAAGGCCAAATGTGTATGAGCGTGTGAGCGCTCATGCGAGGGAACGCTTTTGGCTGCCATTGCCATTTTTCACAAATTTAATTGAGCTTTTGGCTGCAGGCCGTTTTAAGTAAATAATGCATTATTTATGAGCAGACTTGGATGGCTGGCTGGCTGGCTGGCTGGGTGGGTGGATGTCAGGTCGGCAGATACACATTGATGGACAGCACAGAGATTAGCAGCGCGTTGATGGTGTAGCAATGTGGCAAAGCGTTATTTGCACAATTGAGCTTTCCTGCCGCTTCAATTAAACGCAAATGAGCGAGAAAAGTTGCGCAAATCTGTGGAAAATTATCGACACAAGGCATTCATAGACGACATTTCAACGCCATTGTGGACGCCATTTTGCATTTAAAATCTCATCTCGCGAAATTAAGCTCGCAAATTTCATTAGAAGACGTATCAGCCAGCCAGCCAGCCAAGCTGCCAGAAGGTAGCAAGTTTTAAATCTAATTAGCTGTGTGTAAGCCAGCTAATACGAACTGATGGCGTAGACAACCCTCAAATGTCTTAAACTGCCCTTCTTAATGTTGTTGTCGGAAATGAAGAAATTGAAGTGTTTGGCTAAAGGTGACGGCGCGTTTGGTAGGGTGGTTTAGTTTAGTTTAAGCCTCTGCCGGATGGCATAACATGACACTTGATGTTTCATTTTGGCTCAGTTTCAGGTTTAAAAGCCTGCAAAGCATTTGCTGGCGTCTTTATTAAGATCTACTATAAAAGTTTCTTGGCATACCTTTGGGGATGTTGGCGTGGTATTACGACAGAAGAAAAAAAAGAAAGAAATATAAAAATTCTTTGGTATACTTTAAGTCACACTGAGAGGGTTGTAATGTCAAATTAGTACGCACGTGACTAGAATCATCAGCGACTTCTGCTTAGTTTATTTTTGAGTTGACTTATTTCTTGAGCAGCAATTTGAAATGTGTGCGTGTAGCTAATATGATTTATTAGCGTAGCGTCTTGGACTTGGATAATGTACGAATAAGAATTTTGCGAAGCACGTTTTTGGCACAAAGTTCAAAGTACTTGAAATGTATAGCAGATCAAAGCATGGGGGAATAGCATATATTTTGTATAATAAATTTATTTGAGATATTGATATCAGCAAGCAGAAATATGACTTTTATTTCCGGCTAATTAATTAATATAAAAGTTCTTTTAAGCTACGAAAATATTTTATCTAACTTAAAACAAATGTGTAACTATTTATTAACTAAGGCAAACAACTGTCTTGTCAAGCTACAGAGCCAGTTAAGTTATTATTATAAATAAATAAACAGCAGTTTTTTTTTTAGTAAACAAAATTTAACTGGTATAAACTATTCAAACCAAAATGAAGTACTTTATCCTTCCGATTTTTGACATTTTGGCCACCTTTTTCGCTTACACAACCGCCAACTACAGTTGCACCTGCCACAACCGTTGGGGCGGCAACTACTGTAGCTCCTCGAGTTATTAATGAAACATAAATTTTAGAATGAGTTGACGGAACACATATTCTCCACTATACGCCAGATACCAAAAAGAATCGTCAAAACAATGTTACAAGCAGGCTTTAGTGCTTCAAAGAAGTCAACGTTGCTTCTATCGGCCGGAAACTTTACAACCCTATCGCGTTAGTTTCTTGTCTCGGGTTTAAAATTATACATAATCATATTATTCCATATTATTTTCTTACAGAATTCTAATTGAGTCTCAAGTTTAAGTGCGTTACTACCAATAGGTTTCTTTTCCGATATTTACAGTAGTCGCATATTTCTGCTATTTCTGTGCATGAAGATTTAACATAAAGTAAGCCATTCTGCGAAGGCCTCGTCTTCGAATATCCGTTTTCAACCGACTTCGAAAAGGAATAATAAGTTCATCTTTTTATTTATGTTTACCGATTTCTCCGTCACTTGTGGACCGATTTTGTTTGAAAAGGTATACTCCTGCTGTGGTCACATAGTAAACAAGTCAGGATCTGATGAAAGGATTGCATCAAAATTAAGAAGAGAAGCTCCGCCACATTACAAACAATTAATGGATGCAAAATTTATAGCACGCCAAACTGCTTTTGGCAATGTTTCTAAAGTGTCTTCCCTCTTTTTTGGTCAGATATCTAACTAGTACCCGAGAACATATATTAAGCAGTTTGAAACATCAAATTCAGGCCAATCATATTAGTGAAAAATGTTTTGTCATATCACAAACCAAAAATTTAGAAAATGTTTTCAGTGCTAAATTCCTTCTGCTTTTGTATGCAGTTATCTACTGAACAAATTATTATAATATAAACTCATGAAACGACTTAAATATTCAAATATACCAAAAAATAAAATAAACAAATTTTAGTGTTCTTGCTAAACTTCGCACAGAAGACAATAAATTGAGCATTAAGCCTTTGCGAATTATAAAGAAACATTTTTTAGTCGTTGTTTTTAAATTTTCTTATATTTCAGTTCTTTGTATGGCAATGAAGCACCTGCACCACTGTACATCGCTGATATGTTAAGTTCATTCGTCATCGAAGTTCGTTCAGCGACGAATTCCGTGAATGTCTCCCAAAATAAGTTGTTGAACTGATAATGCGAGATCTTCATGTGACATATTATGCGAATGCAAAAGCCATTTTCATTTAAAAATGTTTGTTATTATTTGCTATTCAGTCATTGGGTATGCGTTCATCGGACCATATCTTGCATAAAAGTTGGTGCATTCTCCTAACCAACTCTTCGCCGCCGGTCTTAAATAACTCAACTGGCAGCCCATCAGAGCCTGCTGCTTTGTTATTTTTCAGCCTTTTAATAACTGAATTGACCTCGTTATAGTCCGGTGGCTCTACAATAGTGCCATCATTAACTGGTGGTTCCGGTGCAATTGCTCTATCAGCGAAATTGTGAGCTTCATCGACTGCGAGTAGGTTAGATAAATAACTCATTCATAATCTCAGTGATTTCAGTTAATCCGTAACCGGATTTCCATTTTCATCCATACAGATAGTAACTCCGGGTTTAAAACATTCAGTAAGACGCTTGACCTTTTGATAAAATTTCTAGCTTCATTTCTACCACAAAACCTCTCAACATCCTCAAGCTCCCGCCTATCTTGTTCCTTTTTCTTGCCTCTCTTCAGTGGTTAACAAACTTAAACAACTAGTAATATCTTACGATTGAGCCTGTGCGCTGTTACGTATAAATTGACGAATTACTATTACCACTGAATATTATTTCCAGACAGTTGGTATGAAAATATTTGTTACAATAAATGAAATTGTATCTTTTATCAATATTTATATTAAAATCAATATATCCGGTAATAAATTTTGACAAATGCAAATATTGTTTAATATAAACCGACATATTCTGTTTCTTAAGCTTCGAGCTAACAAGTTTAGCTTCATCAAAATTTACTAAATAAATAAATAAATAAATATTTACGATTATAGCTTAGTAGCAGATGTACTAAGCATATTTAATATATTATTTACTTTAATTCATGCAAACACAAATGCTTAACAGTTTAAGCCACAAATCGAAACCAAAATAGTATAAATACTTAAAGAAAAGCCAGTTAAATCATAGTCTCAAGTATACATCAATCACAAGCAAATCCAATCACATATTTTGTCAATTGAACTAAAATGAAGTACTGCCTCGTTTTGAGTTTCGCCATTTTGGCCACCTTTGTTGCATACTCAACAGCTCAACCAACTGCACCGGCCGCCACTACAGCTGCTCCTGCCACAACAGCTGCACCTGCAACTACTGCAGCCCCTGGTGGTGCCACGACAGCAGCTCCTGGCGCTACGACAGCAGCTCCTGGTGGTGCCACTACTGTTGCACCCACAAGACGACGAAGGAGAAGACTCTGTAACGCTTCCAATAACTTCTGCGGCTTCGGAAGCCCAACGAGGCGTGTTTGCCGCCGCCGCCGTAATGGAAGGAGTAATTGCATTGTTGTTGTCGTTGTACGCCGTAGACGTAACAGGGGTTAAGCATGCTCATGATCTTCTTTGATGATTAAAAACTATTTTAAATAAAATAATGTAATAAACTCTACTTTCAAGAAAATATATATGTATAAAAATTTTGTAATATTTACTAATTGTGCTGTTGCTCAATTGTTCGATTATTTATAATAGGAAATATTAATGGATTATGTATAATTATAGACTATATACAAGAATTTCAAATGAAAGAGAAAATGGAAACATATCAAATTTCGAAAAGGTGCAAAGTTACACTTGCACTCTGTATCTAAAAGGTAAGAATTTAATAAGTGTGTGCGAATGTAATTAACAGGCAGCAGGAGTCATAGTCAATCCTTTAATCTACATTTATAGATCAGCATTAAAAGCTAATCTAACTATGGTAATTTAGAACAGATTGTCCAAAAGCTATTTAACTGATATTCGTATGTCCCCAGCTGATCTATAAGGATTGTACGTCTTGGTTGCATGTGCTAAAAACCTAGACAAGATCTTAAAAGTCACACCAAATAGCTTCTCGTACTAAACTGTAGGAATTCTTAAGTTATCAAGAAAGTCAAGATATTGCGCCACATAATCTTAGCAGGATTTTTAAAGCGCCCACTAGCACATCCAATTTATTGTTGATGGCGGCATGAATCTGATCTTGAGATTTGCCAGCTAATATTTCTCGACTATCTTGACACCAATCAAATGACTTATTTCAGAACTTAAGATTTTTGTTTCTAACACAAATCTCAAAATTGGAAAACAACTTTTAAAAACTAGGAAGGACACTAAAATCAATGCCCATGATTCATATTTACCCTTTTAGTTGCTCGTTGGGAGTAGTGCAGCGTCTCTTCCTTCGTCTTCTTGTGGGTGCAACAGTAGTGGCACCACCAGGAGCTGCAGTCGTAGCACCACCGCATACTCAACTGCGCAGCCAGCAACTACAGCTGCACCTGCAACTACAATTGCTCCTGCTACCTGTAGCCCCTGGTGGTGTCACGACTACAGCTCCTGGTGTCGTTTTAGCAATAGAATTTTTTTATTCAAAATATTAGCAAGAGCGCAAATTTTTGTATCAGTAAAAGCTTCATTCTTGCACTCGTGCTGCAGCGACTCTGAGTTCGCCATTCATCACTGGCGTCTACTCTGGTCCATAGTAATTTTAGTAACTTAATAACATTTTATATATACAATTTTTTTTTATTTTCTTTTGTTATTAAAATAAATTCTTATACTTACTAAATATTTTCTCAAATTATTCCCAGTACAAGATGAAATTCAATTCTATGTTCTAATCTAAATTTATTTTTTTTGGCTTAACAAGTTGCAAGCAGTTGAAAACTTGCATATTCTATGATATTTATTTGTATGAAGGATTTCGAAGTATATTCCTCATTGCTTGATTCCATTTATTTTTCTTTCTGTGTTGCAAATTTCCCCAAAGTATCGAAATCATTAGCAAAACACAAAATGTTCAAATGCCAACAGAAGATTTAACATTTTAATTTAATTTGCTTACATTTTGTTGCTGTTTTTTTTTTTTCTTCTTTTATTTCTGTGTGCTTCTATTCCCAATACTCGCACCGAAACAATCTGAAGGACTGTTCCTTCTGCAGTTGAATGAAAACGAAAAAAAAAAAAAAGAAAGGAAAAAAGTACAACACAATACCACAAAGAAAGCAGTACTAAAGTCAGTAAATTTCAGTGGATTTTAAAATATTTTTTTTTTTTAACGAGGAGTACGCTTTAAGTTGTAGCTTCAATCAGGTAAAAGGCTTGCCAGCAGCCATGTAATATAATTTAAAAGAAAGTGTTGCTAGAAACCAGACTTCTTTAGATTTCATGGCAAACAAAAAAATCTCTATTTGGACTAAAATCTTTTAAAATTTTAAATAAAAACGCCAAATTATATTTCAATAAAAATTATGACTATGTAGTCACCCTATAAATTTTTTTTCTGTAATATTAAATTCGAAAAACCTTTAGTCGCACCCACTGTTTAGTAAGTATTTCCATTTTTATTTATTTTTGTTGTTGTTGTTTATACTTTTTATTTTTAAACTTAATTTTATGCGGAGCAAATCCTTTCGGCTTCGTTCGTTCTTCTGTTCCTATTTATTTTTTTTTGTTGTTGTATTTTTTGTTTGTTCCTGTGTGACAGTATTATGCTACTCACTGGCTGTAATGCGCATTTGACATGCAAATTTATTTAATTTTCTGCTTCGTATGACAGGCAACCGATACGTAGCTCCTACAGCCGCACTCTGCCACCTAAAAGTTGACTACGCTTCGAAGCTATAATCATCAGGATAATGTGTGTGTGTGTGTGTGTGTGTGTGTAAGTGTGCGTACGCCCTTTTGTGCTTTTAATTATGAAACACGCAAGCGAGAAACAAATATTTTTATAAATAAAAAAAAGCTAAAAAAAAACCAAGCAGAAAGGACATCGGAATTTACTTTGTGCATATTTCACGCCACGCGACCGCGGCAAGTATGCAACACTCATTAAAGTCAGCCGTAGCGTTGGTTCCTGAAATTCCGCTAGATAAACTTTAGGAAAATCAATACTTCACTCTATTGCATGCTTTTTGTATATGTGTACAACAAATTACGACGTCAAAAGGTATTTTGCTGCTTTGCTATTTCGAACACACAGACACACACAGACACAAATTCACATGCACCACAATGAAACAGGAAATGTACGATATTCACGTGTTTCGCGTCTCTTGCTTCCGCCGCCACCACCACCACCGCAGTACTTCCGTTTGCGGCTGATGACTTGGGCAAAAGTTGCCAGACTTGTGTGCAGACAATGTGAGAGTGCCTGACCCGCAGCCCCGCTGCTGTTTTCTTTTTTCCAAATTTTTGATTTATTTTCCAATTGACAGTGGAGGCGCATACATACAACCGTGCATACATATGCATTATACATGTATTCAAGGGTGCGCTTTGAAGTTGTTGCATACTTTTGGGCGCTCTCAAGCAACCCTTTGGCTATGCGTATACCGCCTGCTTGTAAATAACACACCCAACTGGCTGACTTCTTACGACCCCAACTGTGGCGTAACTTGACTTTGAACGCAAGTATTTACGTATGGGGCAAAAAAAAAAAAAAAAAAAAGAAGACCATGAGTGCACAAAAAAAAAATTCTTTGAAAAAGGACTTTTGCGTTAATTTCACAGTCTGCACACGTTTAGATGCTTTACATACTTCCTGTCTGCTGCTTAAACTTTCTGTGTCGTGTTCTAACTTTGTTAGGTGTTCATTGCTGTTGTTGTTGTTGTTGTTGCTGCTGCTCTGGAATCCTTTTTGGCCTTTCCTCCCATTGACGTTTATCAGTTTGAAATTTGTAAATACGTCAATTGGTTGAGAGCAGGCAAGGGTTTAGCTTAACAAGCAGCTCTTTAATTGCGGAAATCCTACAAATTTTTTAGCTAATGCGAATTTAATTAATGGACTTAAAGTTTTCTTTATACATGACTAATTTTCATAAAATTGTAAGCTTAGACATGTAAATTATGCTAGACTTATTGGAATTTATAAAATGTATAATGCCGCTCATTAGTCTAACTTTAGTCAAGAATTGTTGAAGGATGTTTTAAGAAGATTCAAACCAAACGTGCTACAGAAAAGACTTTCGAAATATATAACGAACGTCATTAGCATGAAACCTCGTCGAACTCTTTATTTGACCACACGCAACATCGACCACAACATCAACAACATCTAACATAGCCTTTATTCCAGAATCGACTCAATAGTAGCTCAATTGACCAAGGGCTACAGCACCAAGCTGTAACTACAATCACAAAACCAACTACATAAGCTCATCGTATTTCTGTTGACTACTCAGATATCGATATAT
This sequence comes from Leucophenga maculata, assembly GCA_035044805.1. NCBI lineage: Eukaryota > Metazoa > Arthropoda > Insecta > Diptera > Drosophilidae > Leucophenga > Leucophenga maculata. The sequence goes on from JAWNNP010000798.1 coordinate 900,480, forward strand.
CCCTTGCCTTCCAACCGATATGGCGCATTAAAGAAAGGAAAAAAGTACAACACAATACCACAAAGAAAGCAGTACTAAAGTCAGTAAATTTCAGTGGATTTTAAAATATTTTTTTTTTTTAACGAGGAGTACGCTTTAAGTTGTAGCTTCAATCAGGTAAAAGGCTGGCCAGCAGCCATGTAATATAATTTAAAAGAAAGTGTTGCTAGAAACCAGACTTCTTTAGATTTCATGGCAAACAAAAAAATCTCTATTTGGACTAAAATCTTTTAAAATTTTAAATAAAAACGCCAAATTATATTTCAATAAAAATTATGACTATGTAGTCACCCTATAAATTTTTTTTCTGTAATATTAAATTCGAAAAACCTTTAGTCGCACCCACTGTTTAGTAAGTATTTCCATTTTTATTTATTTTTGTTGTTGTTGTTTATACTTTTTATTTTTAAACTTAATTTTATGCGGAGCAAATCCTTTCGGCTTCGTTCGTTCTTCTGTTCCTATTTATTTTTTTTTGTTGAAGTATTTTTTGTTTGTTCCTGTGTGACAGTATTATGCTACTCACTGGCTGTAATGCGCATTTGACATGCAAATTTATTTAATTTTCTGCTTCGTATGACAGGCAACCGATACGTAGCTCCTACAGCCGCACTCTGCCACCTAAAAGTTGACTACGCTTCGAAGCTATAATCATCAGGATAATGTGTGTGTGTGTGTGTGTGTGTGTGTAAGTGTGCGTACGCCCTTTTGTGCTTTTAATTATGAAACACGCAAGCGAGAAACAAATATTTTTATAAATAAAAAAAAGCTAAAAAAAAACCAAGCAGAAAGGACATCGGAATTTACTTTGTGCATATTTCACGCCACGCGACCGCGGCAAGTATGCAACACTCATTAAAGTCAGCCGTAGCGTTGCTTCCTGAAATTCCGCTAGATAAACTTTAGGAAAATCAATACTTCACTCTATTGCATGCTTTTTGTATATGTGTACAACAAATTACGACGTCAAAAGGTATTTTGCTGCTTTGCTATTTCGAACACACACACACACACACAGACACAAATTCACATGCACCACAATGAAACAGGAAATGTACGATATTCACGTGTTTCGCGTCTCTTGCTTCCGCCGCCACCACCACCACCGCAGTACTTCCGTTTGCGGCTGATGACTTGGGCAAAAGTTGCCAGACTTGTGTGCAGACAATGTGAGAGTGCCTGACCCGCAGCCCCGCTGCTGTTTTCTTTTTTCCAAATTTTTGGTTTATTTTCCAATTGACAGTGGAGGCGCATACATACAACCGTGCATACATATGCATTATACATGTATTCAAGGGTGCGCTTTGAAGTTGTTGCATACTTTTGGGCGCTCTCAAGCAACCCTTTGGCTATGCGTATACCGCCTGCTTGTAAATAACACACCCAACTGGCTGACTTCTTACGACCCCAACTGTGGCGTAACTTGACTTTGAACGCAAGTATTTACGTATGGGGCAAAAAAAAAAAAAAAAAAAAGAAGACCATGAGTGCACAAAAAAAAAATTCTTTGAAAAAGGACTTTTGCGTTAATTTCACAGTCTGCACACGTTTAGATGCTTTACATACTTCCTGTCTGCTGCTTAAACTTTCTGTGTCGTGTTCTAACTTTGTTAGGTGTTCATTGCTGTTGTTGTTGTTGTTGTTGCTGCTGCTCTGGAATCCTTTTTGGCCTTTCCTCCCATTGACGTTTATCAGTTTGAAATTTGTAAATACGTCAATTGGTTGAGAGCAGGCAAGGGTTTAGCTTAACAAGCAGCTCTTTAATTGCGGAAATCCTACAAATTTTTTAGCTAATGCGAATTTAATTAATGGACTTAAAGTTTTCTTTATACATGACTAATTTTCATAAAATTGTAAGCTTAGACATGTAAATTATGCTAGACTTATTTGAATCTATAAAATATGTAATGTAACTCATTAGTCTAACTCTAGTCAAGAATTATTGAAGGATGTTTTAAGAAGATTCAAACCAAACGTGCTACAGAAAAGACTTTCGAAATATATAACGAACGTCATTAGCATGAAACCTCGTCGAACTCTTTATTTGACCACACGCAACATCGACCACAACATCAACAACATCTAACATAGCCTTTATTCCAGAATCGACTCAATAGTAGCTCAATTGACCAAGGGCTACAGCACCAAGCTGTAACTACAATCACAAAACCAACTACATAAGCTCATCGTATTTCTGTTGACTACTCAGATATCGATACATCCCTTGCCTCCCAACCGATATGGCGCATAAAACCTGACAGATTCTGCAGTAATCACACTTCGAGCGCAATAGAATTTTTTTGTCTACAATGGACTGAGATCTGAACTACTAAATATCAGGGTGAAGTATCGATTATCCTCTGCTCACCTACCCTTACTGGTAGACCTAGACAAAATCCCAGAGTTTATGGCTTCAAAGAGACGACTGCTACCGCCTCGAGCAAGTATAGCAGTATTTCGCCGTGAATTGGAAGAAGCTCTTGCTTTGAATATTGACATTCTCAAGGCTGAGAATATTCAAGATAACCACACACTTATCCTTAACAATGAACATTCTGCAGCTCTCAGTCCTGTTTTCTCCTAAAGTAATCAAGAAACTCCACCTTTAACCAGTCTTCTAGTGGCTATAGATACACTATTGCTGTTAATGAGGAGGTTGAGACGTCAATACATTCGAATACGTGACCGTTTAGTGGACAGAGTATATCGTAGGGTATCAATAGGGTCTAAAAGTTGTTAGTAAAGTATTAACACCAGGAAACTGATCAATTTCTAAAAAAAGTCATATTTGATGGGAGTTCAAACTACTCTCTCTGGAAGCTGGCAAAGCGCTATACAAGACAAGTAGTGCCAAATTACCCAATCAGGAAGGCTGATTGGATGCTTTGGGAGCTGAGTACATGGGCCACATCCTCGAATGAGCGTGCTGAAACTTTTGCTAAATAATTGGAGGCACAATTCCAGCCCTTAGAAAAGACTTCTGCAGTATCAAAAACGGAAATAAAGTTGACGCTAGACAGCACCTCCCAGTTGCTCCCATCACAGTCGAGGAAAACCTATTGCATATAAAATGTGTCCAGATCAGGAAGGCCCCAGGCGAAGACGGGCTGGAAAACTTTTTGCTCAAAGTCATGCCAGCCAAAGCTGTACTTTTCCTGATTCTAATGCGGTTCTGAGGTTAAGTTATTTACTAAGGTAGTGGAAAAGGCTCAAATCTGTATGATCCATAAATCAGGAAAGAGGCAGTCGACAGTGGATTCATACAGGCCCATCAGCTTACTTCCTGCGGTAGCCAAGCTATTTGAAAAGTGTCTGTTGAGAATGATAAAACTGTCATAAAACGGATACCACCTCTCCAATTTGTATGCTGGAAAGTCCCTTCAGAGCAACTTAGTCAATGTCAATCTGGAAGGTTTTGATGCCAAGAAGTACATGGTGAAGGTGGAATTGAAATGTATCCGAATTGCAACTAAATCGAATATTTTATAAGGATTTAATATTTAAAAAAAAAACAAATTCGGAGTTTCTAGCAAAATTAACATCAATAAAAATTATTTTATACAAAAACAAGTAAGGAAATTTCAGTCGGGCGTAACCGACTGTAAGAGGCCCTGTACCAGTTCAGGCCGCCTAACAAACACATTAAATGTTTCCCGAGCATATGACCAAACACATGACCACTTCTCACTGCGCGAATATGAATGAAAAGAAAAGGGGGGTCGTTCAAATCCAATTGCTTATAAAATCGTCATTTATTATCCGATTTTGATGAACTTTTTTGATTTGGGCTTAGAAGGACGTTAACTTTATACTGGTGTGCTCAATTTTTTTTGTGCCGAAGAAATTTTTACCCTAAGGGGTGATTTTATGGGGAAGGGGGGGAGGGGCAAGTTTTTAAAATAAACTTGTGAAATTCCGGAGCAGTCCTAGTCGAATGCAAAAAACACGAAGTCTCTATCTAGTACCGTTTCCGAGATCCTTTCGTTCACACAGACGGACGGACGGACATGGCTATATCGACTCCTCTATCACTCCTGACCATAATGGGGGTAACTTTGGGGGTCTCCGACAATTAGTTCTTCCTGTTACATACATTTGCACAAAACCAATAGGCTCTTGTACCTTCGGTACAGGGCCTAAAAGTAGCAGAGACTAATTTTCCAAACTTTATGTTTTATAGCCATCAAGTTCTTGATATTCAATCGGACAGCCAGCCAAACAGACATACTTGTACATATTTACATCGACTCTATTTTTTGTATGGAGGGCTATCCTTATTAGTCCACCGAATGAGACCTTCATTGAATACTTAATTAGGATTGACTAGCATACAACAAATTTGGCGATTGTCGATAATTAATTAATTAATTAATCTTCGCGTGCAGTCAATATATGTTTTCTGAAGAAGAAATCGAAAGGCAGAAAAAAGACAGAGTGAGAGAAGGAGAACTATGCTAGCATCAATCGCTCGTACTTGGTGTTTCCGTGCTGTTTTGAGAACTAGCACATAAATTGTTTATTTCCGGGAATTAATGGTCAACAAATAAATACATCTATGCCTATGAGTACAGCTTCAAAAATAAGTTAAGACTCATCTCTAAAAGTGAATTTAGGCCATTTGTACATAGTATTGAGAGCAGCTAAAACAATCAACGAAACTAAATTAAGTGAAGACAATAGACACAATAAAAGCTGAGTACACTATTCCGCATACCGCAAACAATTAATCAATCAAATTTCATAACAACTTCCATGTATATTTTGCATTATATGTATATACCACAGAATAATATTTCCAGACAGTTGGTATGAAAATATTTGTTACAATAAATAAAATTGTATCTTTTATCAATATTTATATTGAAATCAATATATCCGGTAATAAATTTTGACAAATGCAAATATTGTTTAATATAAACCGACATATTCTGTTTCTTAAGCTTCGAGCTAACAAGTTTAGCTTCATCAAAATTTACTAAATAAATAAATAAATAAATATTTACGATTATAGCTTAGTAGCAGATGTATTAAGCATATTTAATATATTATTTACTTTAATTCATGCAAACACAAATGCTTAACAGTTTAAGCCACAATTCGAAACCAAAATAGTATAAATACTTAAAGAAATGCCAGTTAAATCATAGTCTCAAGTATACATCAATCACAAGCAAATCCAATCACATATTTTGTCAATTGAACTAAAATGAAGTACTGCCTCGTTTTGAGTTTCGCCATTTTGGCCACCTTTGTTGCATACTCAACAGCTCAACCAACTGCACCGGCCGCCACTACAGCTGCTCCTGCCACAACAGCTGCACCTGCAACTACTGCAGCTCCTGGAGGTGCCACGACAGCAGCTCCTGGCGCTACGACAGCAGCTCCTGGTGGTGCCACTACTGTTGCACCCACAAGACGACGAAGGAGAAGACTCTGTAACGCTTCCAATAACTTCTGCGGCTTCGGAAGCCCAACGAGGCGTGTTTGCCGCCGCCGCCGTAATGGAAGGAGTAATTGCATTGTTGTTGTCGTTGTACGCCGTAGACGTAACAGGGGTTAAGCATGCTCATGATCTTCTTTGATGATTAAAAACTATTTTAAATAAAATTATCTAATAAACTCTACTTTCAAGAAAATATATAAGGAGCCTATTAATATGTATAAAAATTTTGTAATATTTACTAATTGTGCTGTTGCTCTATTGTTCGATTATTTATAATAGGAAATATTAATGGATTATGTATAATTATAGACTATATACAAGAATTTCAAATGAAAGAGAAAATGGAAACATATCAAATTTCGAAAAGGTGCAAAGTTACACTTGCACTCTGTATCTAAAAGGTAAGAATTTAATAAGTGTGTGCGAATGTAATTAACAGGCAGCAGGAGTCATAGTCAATCCTTTAATCTACATTTATAGATCAGCATTAAAAGCTAATCTAACTATGGTAATTTAGAACAGATTGTCCAAAAGCTATTTAACTGATATTCGTATGTCCTCAGCTGATCTATAAGTATTGTACGTCTTGGTTGCGTGAGCTAAAAACCTAGACAGGATCTTAAAAGCCACACCGCATAACTTCACGTACTAAACTGTAGGAATTCTCATGTTCTCAGGAAAGTCAAGATATTGCGCCACATAATCTTATCAGGATTTTTAAATCGCCCACTAGCACATCCAATTTATTGTTGATGGCGGCATGAATCTGATCTTGAGATTTGCCAGCTAATATTTCTCGACTATCTTGACACCAATCAAATGACTTATTTCAGAACTTAAGATTTTTGTTTCTAACACAAATCTCAAAATTGGAAAACAACTTTTAAAAACTAGGAAGGACACTAAAATCAATGCCCATGATTCATATTTACCCTTTTAGTTACTCGTTGTCAATTATTATGCCCCATACCTATAGGGTATAACGGTGCATTAAGATTGTGCTTGGCAGACCCTACTAAAGGGTGTTATTTATTATTTATTAAACTGGCTTTATTGGACAGATAATATTATGACATTAATGTTTAAATATGATTTCGGCCATTTAGCACGACGGAGGATTATGATTACCATAAAATGAACGAAGTGCACGATAAGTTTGACGAACAGAATCATTATTTTGATAAAAAAAAATGTCAACCACTTGCAAGCTTTGCTCTGGTATCCGTAATGTAATCCTAAACCATCATCTGTTAAATCGGTTGAAGATGGAGCAGTTTAAACAACTCAAAGTTGTGAACCTCTAAACAACAACCTGTGTTAATTAATTAATTAATATTGCTTAGTAAAGTCTTTAGCTTACTTTATTATATATCGAAAAACACATTTATATTGTTAATCCTCGATTATTCCTGAAGTACTTCATCATGGTATGGATGATAGCTATTTGAACTTTTTTTCTGTTTTCGACTTAGTCTATTCACTGTTTGCCACTCAGTTTTTCCTTCCCATTCATTAAAGAACAGCATCCGAGTGAGAACACTCTAAAATTTATTTTTGATAAATTGTTGCTTGTGAGGCTGAGTGATCTTTAAAAGTGTTTATAATTTGTTTTGTGAATAGTTATCCAACAAGACTAAGTTTGTATTACATTACTTAGTCCAAATTGTTTGTAAAAGAAAAGTCGATGTATTACACATACAGGCGCGCCATTTACTTGTGAGTAGATTTGTCTGACACAAGACTTTTGTGACATCCACTATTTTCGCATAAGCGAGTATTCTTCTATTTTTGGATACAGCATTTTCATATAATGGTATGAATATTCTGAACTAGATATATTTTCTTTTTTCTTATTAATTTGGAATTCATGAATAAGAATTGGCTAGAGTATATGTATTAATAGGCTCTAATTTGTATTCTTGAAAAAACAGTTTATTAAATAGTATTATTTAAAAAAATTTTTAGTCATCGAAGGAGATCATTAGCCCCTATTACGCCTACGACGTACAACGACAACAACAATGCAATTACTCCTTCCATTACGGCGGCGGCGGCAAACACGCCTCGTTGGGCTTCCGAAGCCGCAGAAGTTATTGGAAGCGTTACAGAGTCTTCTCCTTCGTCGTCTTGTGGGTGCAACAGTAGTGGCACCACCAGGAGCTGCTGTCGTAGCGCCAGGAGCTGCTGTCGTGGCACCTCCAGGAGCTGCAGTAGTTGCAGGTGCAGCTGTTGTGGCAGGAGCAGCTGTAGTGGCGGCCGGTGCAGTTGGTTGAGCTGTTGAGTATGCAACAAAGGTGGCCAAAATGGCGAAACTCAAAACGAGGCAGTACTTCATTTTAGTTCAATTGACAAAATATGTGATTGGATTTGCTTGTGATTGATGTATACTTGAGACTATGATTTAACTGGCATTTCTTTAAGTATTTATACTATTTTGGTTTCGAATTGTGGCTTAAACTGTTAAGCATTTGTGTTTGCATGAATTAAAGTAAATAAAATACATGTTTAAACTTAGGGTATTGCGCTACTAAGCTGGAATAAATATTTATTTTTTACTAAATTTCGATGAAGCTAAATTTGTTAGCTTGAAGCGTAAGAAGCTAAAAATATTGTTTAATATTAAATAATATTTGAATTTGTCGAGCAAATAACTAAATTTAATAACGGATATACATGATTATAAATATTGACAGTGGTTAAAATTCTAGTCGAATTGGCTTTATTATAACAGAAAGCTGCATCTCAACAGTTTGTAAACAAAATTCGATGCTACTTGTTATGAAAAAACTGAAAGTCACAAGTCACGCACTAAACAGAACAACTTTAACTCAAATTGCGTGGTGATACTATTTATTGTAATTTGAGTTTCACAGCTGATAGCATACAGCTAATTATAAAGATGATTATCCCGAAATGGTATGATTTTTTCATTGATATATTCGAAAAAAATATATTGAATTAATGGTGTGTATTGAAACATGTATTATTGGAGCAGAACAATGCAAAAGAAAGTGATGTGCACTATTCTCTTTGTTGAGCAGTTTTTATTTTTTTTATTTTATTGTTAGTTCATGGGTTACAAGAAAAATTATTTAGCACCTGCTATGTTTCAAAAAGTTTTGAATATTTTATGAATATATCAGTTCGGCTGAAAAGTTCGTAGGCTGGCACATAGATGATGCTACTAGTATTATATCCATAAGATTTTTAGTAAGCCCAATCCTTCAAAGGACAAGTGTATAAAATTGACTGCTGTCGTACTACTAGTTTGTGAGATACATCGTTTCGAGTGAAGCCACTTTTGTTAGTTTGAAAAAATGCAGATGCGAAATTCATTTTATACATAAGAAAGGAGATTAAATTTACCTTCATTAGCCTGTGATCGTACAGGAGTCTCCGACAGAGCTGCTGCTATTATAGTTTCTTCTGTCTTAAAAGATGTAGGCAATATTTTATCAAACGATGCAACAGGTATCATCGATCGATCAATGTTGCGCCGTGAGAGAACTAAAGTCAGACCAACTTTACAAGAAGCGGATCGCAATAAAACCCTTCGCGGTATGTATTTTAAAGCTTTAGTTCGTATTCAGAAAGGAGAAAAGTTTTATAAAAAACGCCTGATAGCAGAGCATTATGCAGCAGCTGTTTCCTGGATCCCATAACCAATCTAGATGAAAAAATCAAGAAGAAAAGTTAATGATATTAGCCAAGTACGCGATGAAAGTTTATGGCCCGGTGGGGTTTACAATAAAATGTAATCCGTCATGCATAAACGGAGCTAAGTACCTGTAGCAAACCATTAGTCTGAGTTTACAAGGTAATCCAACGAAACGGATTTAATGTTTTGAGATGATAAAAAAAATATGTGGAATCTAGCATATCGAAAATTTATAAAAGCTTGATTAGTGACTGCTTCGAACGTTTAAGGTGCCTGCATTCAATTTCGATGCTAAATATTAAACCGATATTATTATTTGGCAAAACATGTTTGATGAAACCTTGAAGGACATTGTGGAAAACGGACCCGTTTATTGTCAGAATATTAAGGATTTTCTATGCCACACCCAAGCCGTGGAGCGCTGCATTAAAATGGTGACAGAAGCTTTAAGTCCAGTTTGTGGAGTAAAAAAATGAGACGGTTTTGTTAGAGTTTAGCAGTTTATAATACAGAAAGTACTCTTATTCTGTATTATAAACTGCTTAATTCAAATAGAATCACTAGATCATTATTACCTAACAAGTGCTTAAGATGTAAAATGGCTAACGAGACGATATGTCCGTGTAAAGTACTGAATTCGTCCCAAAAATCATGAGCAATATTTTTTGAAACGTTTTTTATTTCAAAATCTATTCAAAAACTTATACTTCATTCTATAAATTTGCTCCTCCGACTTTCCTATATCCGCCACGCCCCCCGAATACTCTGACTGTGATCTGTAGTCCTTCGACTGTGGAATTGACATTCGGCGAAATAGCTAGGTAAGCACTGTAGGGTGATTGCGGCAATGTTGCTACGTTCTAATTTGCAGAAACTTACAGACTTTTCTAACTTCTTCAGGACAATTAAATTTTATTGCAAATATTCGCTTTGTTTGGAGACCCTCGCACATTCGTGGTTATCATGATGAGAGGATGAGTAATGTCAATATTTCATATTTATAAAAAGTAGCGAATGGAGAGAAGTAAATTATTTACTCGTGCATTTATATGTAGAATATTTTTAATATATTATTTTGATCATATTTTCTTATATGTTTTTCTTTAGGTCTACGGTGTATAACAACGACAGTACATTGTCGCGTGCCATACCAACACCTCGCCATACAAACATACGTCTCCATTATCGAAAGAAACCGTAGAAGTTATTGGCTGTGGTGTAGCGTCTTCTTCTTCTTGCTGGTGTAGCGGTAGTGGCACCTAAAGGAGTTGTAGTCATAGCGCCAACAGCTGCTGCAGGTGCAACAGTTGTGGCAGGTGCCGCTGTGGTTGCTGCTTCAACGTTTGAGAATGCGATAAAGGTGGCCAAAATGGCAAAATTCAAAAACTATGAAATACTTAATTCATTGAACTATATTTTCTTTTAGATTAAAGTTTATTTATTTAAACTAATTTTTAATTTTTATTTAAGCCGTCTGCAAATATAGTAGTTTGACACAGACTTCCTCTTATGTTTTTTTCCATATATAAAATAGTTATTCGTTTAGTCAGAACCCAGCAGCTGTTTATGATTCAAGCATTACGTGCTGTTGTTTGATTATTTGATTACTAAGTATTTTAATTTGTAGTTACTCAGTTGAACAATTTGCGCTGCTTCAAGCTGTTCAAATACTAAAAACCGTTGCTGCTGCTTCACCAGCGCCCTGCAGTGCAGTTTCTTAAGCACTAAGCCTCTAAGCACTTTATAAACCATAACAACTTCATTAGACAGCTTGCTAAGAACGTGTAAGATCATTTTCCAAAACCAATGTTAAACCATTCAATTTTTCTAACATGTGTCAAAGTCGCAGCCAAGAAATTTAAGCAGAAGGCTGCAATGCAAATTCATTAAATAGTCAGAACCCGCTGTGCCGACTTAAGAGCTGCAAGAAGAACTTCATACGACTGGCAGCAACGTGCTTGACCTCACTTAGCTAAAACGCGTTGCCTTCTTCCTTCGTGGTATGTTATGGGAGTCGAGAGTCTGCTCATATGAAACGTGTTTCCAGCTGCACAAAATACTCATTCATGCCTGAACATGGACTCCGTTAACTGGCGTCTCGCCTTACAGTCAAAAACAAAAATAAAAAAAAAATAACGAGGAAGAAAAATATTTTAAAAATATATATATTAAAGGCCAGAAAGCACGAAGTAACACAAGATCCAAAGAACTTTTCCTGCTGCCATGAAACCAGTTCGCTTAAAAACATTCTTGCTACTGCTTTTCCGTCTTTTAGCTGGCAGTCTGCAATTTACTAGTAGCAGCTTTACTACGTACAGCTCTTACCACCACCACCACCACTCTAACTTGTTCAGGTGAAAACCGTTGCCTGGATTACTTAATTATGAAACGACACGACTCTCTGTGACAAGCGAGCCTGAAAACTTAATTTGTGCGATTTCATTTTTCTTTTGTTACACTATATACTTACTTAAATATATTTTCGTTTTATTTTCAGTTAAATTCGTTTCCCTTTTTGGAATTTATTTTCTTTAATATGCTTGTTAAGTGAGGTAGTATAAGATAGTCATATAGTTTGTAACATTTGGCAGGTGTTGTCGTTTGTACTCTAAGGGATCTAAGGGTTTCTATTTGAATCAGTTATGGAAATCACAAAAAAAAAATGGATACTACTTTAAATAAAACATTTCAAACCTTTTTCGCACAATAAATCCGAAAATAGTGAAAAAACGATCATTGTTAATTTAAGGACCTCATAAAATGAAAGTTCAGCAGGCGCAACAAGACCAGATGTATATGTCAATCTCCCCTTCAGCTTCAGAAAAACTAAGAAAGGCACGGAGTGCAGCAAGTGCCTTTCTTAGTTTTTCTGACAGGCTTTTCCTTGCTAATTTATTAAAGTTGAAGGGGAGCAGCCAATTATACATATATGGATTTTATTTAATTAATTACTTTATGCAAAATAAATATTAACAGACAGTCGTATTCTAGAAACTAGTTTATATATATTAGGCACAGTTTAACCCCAAAATGGTTTTTTGAAGCAAATAACCTTTATGAAAAATCGGTGGCATATACGCTTTACTGGTTTGCAGTAATTATTGTATATGGTGCATCGTCTCCTTCTTCTTGTAGGTGCAACGGTAGTGGTAGTGAAAGGTGTTGTAGTAGTTGCAGGAGGAACTGTTGTGGCAGGAGCAACTGTTGTAGCAGGAGCAGCTGTTGTGGCAGGAGCAGCTGTTGTGGCAGGAGCAACTGTTGTGGCAGGAGCAACTGTAGTAGCAGGAGCAACTGCAGTTTGTGGTTGAGCATTTGAATATGCAACAAATATGACCAAAAAGGCAAACGTGATGAAATACTTCATGATGTATTGAATAAAGTTTTGAATTAATATGCTTGAGACTGTGGCTCACTTAAGACTATGATTTGTCTGGAGTTATTTTCGGGTATTTATATATATTTTTTTTTCAAAATATATTTCAACTATAAATCAACTGTGTTTGCATAAAATAATCCACATATATGATTATTTCTACTTGTCTATAAACTATATTAATGAAGTTTGTATTTATTTATTAGACAAATATTGATATATGTGAACCTATTAGCTCGAAGCATATGAAATAAAATACCATGAATGGTACATAATAAACTAAATTTGTATATATATATTTAAAATATCTAGATTCGGTAGCAGAAAAGCCTGAGTGATGACAAAATTTGTAAATGGTTTTAGCCAGATTTGTTTTTCACTCTGTTACAACTACGAATTACTCTGAACGCCACAGATTTTACACCAATGAAGTATATAAAGTGATATAAATCAAGCTCAATCCTGAAAAACTTGCAGGAAATGATATAATTTCCCCAAAAAATAGCATGGAGCTTCCCAGACCAGCTGTTATGTCTATTATAATGTGGACACCTTCCTACTTAGTGGAAGAAATTGATAATAGTCATGATCCCGAGACACGGAAAGAATAAAACACAGAATTCGTCGTAACCAAACTTCTATAAAAGCTGGTTGTAATCAAAATCAGCTCAAACATGCAGAATGTCCCACGCACCATCGATTGGACAGGTAAACTGAATATCGTCAGAGAGAGAGACAGCGAATGTTGCGCCGCAATCTGTCTTGATGTAGCTCAAGCATTTGATCGCGTTTGGGCTTCACGGACTAATCTCAGTAAAATAATTTTCACTGTACAGTATAGGAGTCTAAATTAAAAGCTGGTGTAATATGGCTAGTTCTCGGTCCTACGCTATATGTTCTGTACACATCAGACACGGCTGGCTAGCGGCTTATAAAAATCAATGCGCAAAAAAGAAATCTCGTTAAATTCACATTGAACAGAGTTTCTTGTCGAGTAATGACGCTTAAAAACACTGTACTCGCACAGACTAATGATGACGTGCATCTTGGCTTTCATATTGAAAGACTGTTCAACGTGAATATATTGGAGCCAAGCAAATACAAATATGTAAAGCTAAAAGCTAACTCTCTACTCTCTAGGTTAGGCTTGAGCTACAAAGTCCTCCTTTACAACTTTGTTATAAATCCTGCCACACAATTATACGTAAATGCAAGTTCCAACAATGTTGATATAGTACAAAGAGCTCAATGGAAAGTACTTAAAACTCCAACCGTTTCACCGTGATATTTTCGCAATATGTACTAACATTCACAATGATCCAAGCATCCTAACTGTTAATAATGTAAATCGCTTTAAGCAGAACTGCTGACTCTATTCTCACCCAAATCCACTCACAAGATCTCTAACCCTACACAATAGCCAGTAACAACTCAGGTGAAATAACCTTCCAGCAGTTAGAACCGCTGTAACATAAGTACATAAGTCTCTCACAGGAGAGTCAGCACATAACTAGATTTTAAGATTTGAATAATTATTGTTCGTCTCTTTGAGAACATTAAATAATCAAACAAAATATTAAAAAAAAGTTTAGGATTTATAGCAGTGGGTAGAAATATACTTTCTACAGACTATATCTTCTTTAGCCAGAATGCGTCTATCTAGCCATGACTATAAGACCACCTGAGTGTTGTTGCAGATTTTTTGTATACACTTTTTAGATATCCAGCGGAAACCTCGCACATTACACATTTGTTTTGATACCAAGTTTTTAGAATATCCATGCTGATAAGCTATGTTCAATTTTTGTGGTAGCCACTAAAGTAGTGTGCAAAAACATTCGTTTAGCGAATCATTCTACGAACTCTATCGTCTTTTTCGTATGTTACAGAGTTCCAGATTCATAGTGCTGAGAGAAGAAACAAACGAAATGGAATGAATAGTCAACGTAATAAAGCAAAACGATATGAGCAAAGAGAACAAGTAACAAAGCACTGAGAACTATGCTTTGAACGTTTCTAGTATACTGAATCATTTGTTGTTCTTGCAAATTTTGATGTCGCGGAAGGAGTGCTTATTTGCTGTCTAATCCGAAACATGTATTACACTACAGAATGGCTCTGTGCTACTCTGATAATTCAACAAACTTTATATTTTCCTTTTATTAAAATATCTGCACCACTAAATCTGCTAAGGAAATCGAGTAAGCAACTTGGCGGTCTACTCCGAAAATTATATGTGGTTTCTTTTTAGGAAAAACCGTAGACTGAGAAAAATATGGCAGTTTACAAAAAACCACAATGTTATGAGACACACTTCAATCAAGCAGTAAAAAGTGTAAAAAGGATACTTTAAGAGAAGAACAATGATGAGTTCACCAGATAGCTTGCTCACTTATCCCCGACAAAAGCTACGGGATAATCACAAAATGTTTTTGTCAACTTATGTGCCCCCAATTAAAATAAGAACTGGAGATTGGGCAAGGATAAAGCACAAACGTTTGCTCAGCATTTGTCCGACGGTATCTTCGTAACAGCCGACAATTTCACTACCAGTCATATCAAAAGTATTTGAAAGACTTTTGGTTACAAAACGTAGGCCATATTTTTTTTTAAATTATTAAATTATTATATTTAAAATAAATATTAAGTTATTTTCTGCAAAATCCTTTACATAGTAGACATAGTTTAATCCCTACGTGGTCTACGGTATCTAATAACGCAATGTAGCCTTCCATTGAAACGACGGCATATACGCTTTGTTGGTTTGCAGGATTTATTGGCTTTGTTGCAGCGTCTCCTTCTTGTGGGTTTAACGGTTCCTGTTGGAGCTTTAGTCGTGGCACCACCAGGAGGTGCTGCAGTAGTTGCAGGAGCAACTGTAGTGGCAGGAGCAGCTGTAGTTGCTGGTTGCGCGGTTGAGTATGTGATAAAAGTGGCCAAAATGGCAAAAGTTAGAACGATGCTATACTTCATTGTGTATTGAATGAAGGATTGTTTTGATTTGCATCTGATTGTGACTATGTTTAATCTGGAACTATGTTTGGGTACTTATACCTTTTTCTCTTTTGTGAATTATGTTTAATTTTAAAAGCACATGTGTATGCATAAAATATTCCAGATATAAGTTTATTGTCTCTTTAAAATTTATTAATGACAAATGTAAACTTATTCGTTTGATGCAATGAATGGTATATAATAAACAAAATTTGTATATATCAATTTAATTCAACTCAATCCGGTAGCAGATATACATATTTTGTTTTAAATAATGTTAGCGAACAGATTTCTAGAATATAATTTATTTTTTTTCAAATATAGTTGCTATAGCGAAAATCAAATCGCATCTATCCTAGTAAAAATTCATAGAACTAATAAATTTCAATACATCAAAATATAAAATATTCATTCAAATCTATGATTGAAGGATGTACTGGGTATCTCGAAGTCGAACATACTCTAGCACACTCTGCCATTCTTCTCTCATTTTTTCTTGTTATTATAGTCAATATACCTAATATACCTTCAATATGATGTAGTGTTTTTATAGACACATGTTTCACGTATATAAAGGGTTTCGAATAAAAACATAATTTTGTGCTTGAAGATAATTGAGATATTGTGGTGAAATTTATTATTTAAACATCTACAGTGAGCAATGAAACTAATTGAACGTTAATAATTTCGCGTTTGATGTTGCTCCTGAGGCCCTCTAAAATTCTTGACTTTTTGGCATAACCACATATGCGAGGTGGACATACGAGCGTGCCACTGCTTGTGATTAAATGGTTACCGAGCTTCTCTTGCACAGATCAAATGATTGACCAAATGTGTGACATCTGCTACCTTCTTATTGGAACCATGTATCACTGTTGATAATGTCAAGTCTATGCGAACTCCATTGACCGTAACTTGGCGATCATTTTCATTTACGAAAATGGTTCAATTACACCTTCGACATGAAATCCTCACGGCATGCTTAACTTTGGTGGAAACAATCGAGACTCTTGAAGCATATGAGGGTCAGTTGCTAGGCAATAATGCATATTTTGCTTTGTGGAAAATGAGCCTCATCGCTGAAGTTCATTTTGCAATGAAATACCAATGGCTCTAATTTCTCTAGTTGATTCAAGTGCAGCGCTGAATCGTCAACAAAAAATGTCCGCAGTATCACTACAAATCATCTTTATGCATTATAGTAAGAACAACTGCACACAACCACAATCGTTTGAATAAAGAATTCTAAATTTACCCCGCAAAAACTTATAATTATATTTCGAAAACTAATTTGTAAAAATAAAAAACATGTATAGCACTCACTACATGTCATTTAGTAGACCTGGTGATCACGTCTAGAATTCATCTTACTGCACATCTGACAGCCATCATACAGAATGGCTTTATTCATGGCGCGTAACTCTTCGTCGTACTCGGCATTCTCACGCTCGAACTGTTCGCGCATTTGAATAGAGCGCTTTTGCTTGAAAATGACTTCCATATCAGCCAGTTCACCGGATAGAGGCTGCAGCAGGCTTCCCATGGGGGTCTTAGCAATCCTAGACGGACTGGCGCGATTATAGCAATTAAGCGCGCTGGCCAAACTAATCAAAATAACGAAACACCACTAAGTACAGCACAAGACTTCAAGTATTGCCAAGAATTTTACTTACTAATCAGACATTTTTCAGTGCTAAATATTTTTTGTTCTATAAAATATGTCTGTACTCCTACGATGATACGGAATAACTAGACTATTTCTATGAAATAAATTTGTTAAATTATTTTGATTGGCAAATCGTGGCCTATGTGAGAGGTGACATAAGACTCTATGCCAAATTTCTGAATAATATTTGTCTAATAAAATGTACATCCATCTACAAAAACACAAAAGTGGAAGGTTTTAATGTGGACTACCACATTTAAGAGGGAATAAGATCCATTAATAGTTTGGTGAAGCGTCCGTAAAATCTAAACAGCCGTATCAAGTTTGAGGTTACTATTAACTGCAATAAGCAAGTTACTCATACAAAAAAGTAAAAACGGACGCCTACGAATAAAGTATTAGTAAAAGTTGGTACAGACCTCGTGAGAAATTGCAAGAGTCATTAATCAATAATGAAGAATCTAGCGACAAGAGCTGGTATTTTGCTGGCTCGAAAGATTTCGGTTTGATTGATGCGACAGCTATGAGTTTACTCTTTGAAAAGTTGCAACCAACGTAACTGACTGCAATGGTCGGCGCAGCAATTCACACTATGAACAATATTCTGGACTTTCTGCACTTAATTTTGCAATGACGGCAATGTACTAAAGACTACAGACACGAATGGCTCCTCGTTATAGCAGACAAATTGTCGAAGACTTCAAATACTTATTTCCGGATCACCAGATCAGATTATAATTCGATAATAGATCAGCTGAATAGCTACACAGTATTGTCAATAATATTCCGGAAGTCTTTAATAGAAAAGAACATTGCTTACTTAAACGGCCGCATTTAGGAAGCTGCCTCCATAATTGCGTGCGCGCTGGCGCTAGTCGTTTTGAATGCCAAGTACGGAGAGTTCTCTCCATACCTGGTCATTTCAACGCTTACCCGGACGTCCTCTATTTCGGCGTCATCCAATCAAGTTTGGGCCCCCCATGTCAACTATGCGTGCTGGAGCTCTTTCATCCATTCGAATCAGGTGACCAGCTCAGTGTAGCCGCTGGAATTTTATGTGCTGGACTATGTCAACCTCATCGAATAGCTCGTACAGCTCGCGGTTTATACGGGACCTTAACTCGTCGCCGACTCTAATAGGATCAAAAATCCTGCGAAGAATCTTCCTCTCAAAGACTTCCAACGCTGTTTCATATGACTCAATCATGCCCATGCCTCTGAATAAAGAACATTGCAATATTATTTTTTGTCGATATACAACATAATTCCTATAGGGTGAGACACATCGGTAATTTGTAAAATATGAAAGACAAACTACCTGCCCCATTCTTCACGATATTGTGCTGGTACTTAAAGTGGCATCAGTTTTTTGTAAAGGTACGTGGAAGAGCCTTCCTAATTTGCCCTGTTTGTACAGAAGTCCCTCAAGGTAGCATTATTGGACCATTACTGTTCAACCTTTTCGCAGCTGACCTTCCAAGTCCGAATGAAAATATCGCAAGATTAACTACGATGGTTGCCACATTTGCTGATTATATCTGCTTGTTTAAAAGAACTACATACTCTCACTAGAAGACTGGGCAGACAGGTGAAATTATGTCAAAGTGTTACATTGTCCAATGCTAACTATTTAGTATTAATTCTAAGTAAAAGCCTTTCTTTCAAAATAACATATATTGGTTACCGTGCAGAGGAAAAACGAAAAGGCTTCATTGGCTTCTTAAGAGCAGAAGTAAGCTCAGATATTGAGCATCGCAGCAAAATCCAACCGCAACAACATGCAAATAATGCAAAATCAAGCGTTATGCAAGATCACAGGCAGCCCATAGTATGTAGGAAACATCACACTGCACAGAGAGCTAAACATTTCTTACATGGGGGGATTTAGTATGTTTTATCTCGAGTAGATGATTAATATTCGACTTTAGTATACACTAAATTAATATCATTTATATATTCACTGTTCGCTTTGTTTACAATGAGATCGTGAATTCTTGCCAGTAAGGAATATTACCCGATTCATGGCTATTGCATCACGATACAGCACCTGCTAATGTCTTAGTCACCTGTTCTCAAAAATAAAAATACAGAAAGACGGCGTTTTGTCACAATTGAGGAGAATTCTTGCCAGTAAGGAATATTACCCGATTCATGGCTATTGCATCACGGTACAGCACCTGCTAATGTCTTAGTCACCTATTCTCAAAAATAAAAATACAGAAAGACGGCGTTTTGTCACAATTGAGGAGAAACAAAACTGAAAAGAACATACCAAAAAACGTACATCAGACGTTTTTTATATCTGAGGGGTATAACTTTGAAGGGGCTAAAGGGCTTTCTATAGTCGCCTTATTTAATAGACCTCGTTAATTTGCTGCATTTACAAACAGAAAAAAAAATGGTTGTCAATTTCTATTAAAAAAAAAACAAAAACTTGAAATATTAGTCACAAGAAAATCTAATCCAATATATTTTTATACTACAAACAATGAAATTTTTGACTCTCCATTATTGTTTGAATTATTACAATGGGCTTCTTCATATTACATGGCGACACAATAATTGGATTTCCATTTCAGTGTAAGACTATATGTAGAAAAAAATTTGAAAAAATAAAACAGTATTAATTCGAAACTTACTAAATGTAATTTAGGTCATCGCGAACTTCACTAAAAAGGCATAAAATCGATCACAGCTTGTGGAGCTGCATAAATAATAGCTGCAGTAAGCTTTTTGCGCTTGTCTTCCAATGCTTAGCCCCTTCAAAGTATATCAGGTATTCATTTTAGAAATTGTTGGATATTTATGTTCCACTAAATATGTGCGAGTGAGCACTTCTACGATGATACGATGGAACAACTAGTTTTCTAAAATAAAATTATTAAATGAAGTTGATTCGAAAATCATGACCTTTGCAGAATAAGTTTAGTATAATATTCAAATATTTCTAGCAAGCTGGAGATTATTTTAAAATTGACAAATATTGGTCTAAAGTTTTACGACACTTCTCCGTTTCCATATTATTTTAAACTCATTCTACATAGGCCACGATTTGCCTATCAAAGTAATTTAATAAATTTATTTCAGAGAACAAGACTAGTTGTTTCATAACATCATAGAAGTACAGACATATTTTATAGAACAAAAAATATTTAGCACTGAAAAATTTCTGATTAGTAAGTAAAATTCTTGGCAATACTTGAAGTCTTGTGCTGTACTTAGTGGTGTTTCGTTATTTTATTTTGATTAGTTTGGCCAGCGCGCTTAATTGCTATAATCGCGCCAGTCCGTCTAGGATTGCTAAGACCCCCATGGGAAGCCTGCTGCAGCCTCTATCCGGTGAACTGGCTGATATGGAAGTCATTTTCAAGCAAAAGCGCTCTATTCAAATGCGCGAGCAGTTCAAGCGTGAGAAGTTGGACAACGCAGAGTTGAATTACCAGTGTCAAGTCTCCACGACGACTGAGTCTGAGTTTGAAGACTTGAAGGATTTGATATTCCAGAAATGTGCTTACAAATCCGTCGACAAGGACATTCTCCAGTATATTGCAGCACAAGCGTCAGATGCCGCTCGGCAGCTCAAGATCACACCAAAACGATTAAGACATCACATGGTTGAGGGTGATCTTGTAATGAGCGTAATACGGAAAATGTCAAAGTGTAACACATTCTCCACCGTTAGAGATATTGACACCCTGAATCTGTATAACATGCAGAAAAGCGGCAAAGTGCCGTACAAGAAGTGGTGGAATCCATTCACAACGTTCCAACGATCACTAACAGACCATCTGGGGTTTCACGACGATACGGGCGGTGTTGGATTGAGGGAGAGAAGGATATACTCCAACGCTGTACCCACGTTGATAAAGTTTACAGGATGGGTAGCAATAGGATGTTTGGCAGGCTACGGTATTTACCGTCTCTGCTCACACCTGACGAGTACTTCTACTATCCCCCATCCAACATCACAACCCTTGCAGGACACAATAATCGCCACACTGCAAAAAGTCTTATCGAATACCAACCAGATCGTGTCCAGTCTCTCTACAAGTACATCCGCAAGTTTGTCTGCCATCCAAGAGAGTATACTCGGCTTGAGTACGCAAGTACAATCGGCGATAAAAGTAAGCGGAAATACTACACCGACTATGCCGAAGGGCTCAATAGTGGAACTGCTCGGCTCCGCGACCACATCACTGCTTTCACTAAGCTTGAGAAAACTGGAAGTAGTAAGTACAAAGCTCCACGACTTATCCAAGCAAGGCATGTCACATTCAATATCGAATACGGCAGGTGGCTCAAACCCATTGAACTCGAGCTCACCAAGCGACATAAGCTCCGGCATCGGTTCGGTAAAGGCAACTACGATGAAATTGCCGCCCGCATCAGACGCTGTGCTAGCAGATTTAAGTATACAACTGAAGTCGACCATGCAGAGTTTGATTCCCACGTCACCAAGGAACATCTCAATCTGTCTCATAGGTTCTACGCTGCTTGTTATCCTCTCAGTCAAGAGGTCCCGAAACTGGCTAAAAGGACTATTTATAACAGGGTCCGCACCTACCAAGGAGACAGATGGACAATCGAGGGAACCCGAATGTCCGGTGATGTCGACACGTCCCTAGGCAACTCACTCATCAATTATGCCATACTCAGTGCCATGCTCCACGGCACTGGGATACATGATTTCGAAATCATAGTGAACGGTGATGATTCCATCTTATTCACCAACAGGCCTATAAACGTGGAGAAAATGACGAACGAAGCAAGGAAATACAATATGAACTCACAGATCCAACCATCGACGGACAACATACACCACACTGAGTTCTGTCGTACAAAGTTAGTCTCCAAAAAATCGCACACACTGCTTCAGTTAGCTTTGCATTCTCCGTTTAACGTGGTAAAGTTCACCCATTACTCACGTCTTTAGTCAATAGCTGCTTGCAACATGACCCTTTACATTGCAAGTGCACCGAAGTAGTTTTTGTCTGTAAGACTGGCAAGCCTGAAAAACATGTTGCCTAATATGGCCTGAGCAGCCTATTACCAGCATTCTCTATGATTGTCGAATGATAATTTTTTCGATGACTGCTGCCTATATTGGAAACGAATAAGCTAATCTCCGATCAACAAGGCTTTGAGTGTAAAAAACATAGGTCTGCTGCTTTCATTGTTACACAAACTGAACAAGAATAAGCTACATATCCCCTATTATCTAGTACTCAGGTGCTACCTTTTCTGCAGGCGCTTCTATGTGAGGGCAGGAGATGTTGCTGCTACAGCCAGTGAAGCATCAGTTGGCACAGACAAGTCTGTAAAATATGTTGCACTTACCCTCATCATATTGAGACATTGACATGATATTCAGTCAATTTGTTTACTTTTATTTGCTCCTGAAGATTTTCTATTATATAGAATTATAAACAATTGATTGCCTATACTATATAAATAGTTTGTTATTATAATATTCACCTAATTCTATAGCAGACTGACAATTTGTGCGAAGATTAACCTCGTACATCATATGTTCCATTAATTTACATCACAACTCAAGTAAACTACTTTACTTTTGAAGAATAATGCACGGAGCACGCTGACTTTTATTTAAGTGTCTATTTTTCATGTAGAATTTTATTTACACCTTTGTAAAGGGTATTAAAACTTCGCTGCCAACAATAGTATGGATTTCTCTTCTTTTCTTTTTTTTTAATTTGCTCTTTTTTAATCTTATCTGCGCAAAAGTTTCATAAAATTGTTGTAAGCTTCAGAAAATATGACAGTGACAGACACTTAAAGCTGCTTAGTGGCAAAGGGCGATGGATGGGAAATGTGTGAAAAGTATGTGTGTATGAGTGTGTCTCTAGATCAAACGTTCAGAGGAAGTGTGCACTGCATTTGGCTGTTTCTGTTGAATTTGAAAAGACATTGCTCTGACTGCGATAAAAACTTTGTCCTGAGGGTGCTTACTTTTATCTGCATAATTTCATGTAATTTTTATTTTTTTGTTCTCATTTTGGACTTTTGGAAAGTGAAGCAGCTTTAATTAGCTAATTCGGTAATAATTGGTATGCATTTCGACAAAAGTTGTTGCATTAAATTAGTTTGTGCGTCTGCTTTTTGGCTGCGCTAATGGACAAGTGAATTCAGTTGCAACATTGTTTGCAGCAGATATTCGTTGGTGCAGAAAAGTTGTGTGACAGTTTGAGTTTGTGTATTAAAATGTTCCAATTTGTTAGATGACCAATTAAAGACGAACACAAAGCAGATTGGCAAGTTATTTAGTTTGCTTTTTAGATTAACTTATCAGCCGACAGAGATTGACTTTGAGAGAGCCTAAGTTATAGCTAGACTATCGATGTTCGATATATTCCTTGCAGTTTCATCCAGTGTGATAAGCAGTTTAGCCGACTTTCAGACTGCACATATCTACGCATGGATAAAGCTATATACAATCAGATTTGAAAGCTTCCTTTTGTGTTCTGCCTAAAAGGCTCTAGCAGCTGTGCCCTCAAATGAGTTCGAACAATCGATTTTGATTTCATGAACGTTCCGCCTGCTGGAACTGCTGGAACTAGAACTAAAGTACCCAGACTTTCCTCACCGGGGTTCTTGTTGCAAAGTTGTTGTTCTAATAGCAGATGTGCTGTGAATATTTTGCTTCTATAGTCTAGTTTCTCATGTGGGTGCCTGGTGCTTTATTCCTCTAAAGTCCCTTTTTTCTAAGAGTTTTTCGTTCAGACAGTTTTTAGCTCAGAATTTCACCAAGCTACTTGGCTTTTTTAGATAGTTTGTGCTCTGATCCCCCTAGAGACAGAAGTCTGAAGCTGTGTATCTTAAAGTGTGAAGAGTATCAGTTCAGTCTTTAGTGAGTTACCTTCAAGTCTCTCTGTTCTACCCATTTCAGCGTGGTGCATTTGTATATTCCAAGAGAATGAATTTGCCGGTTACCAGGTCATCTACATAGTTAGTCACCCTAAATCATTCAGTGTGAGTGTTTAAGATGATTTTTTAAAACCAGATTCCACAGATACGGAGAAATGGGTCTTTCCTGTTTGAGTGCCACTGTGACTTTGTAGTCGATCAGTTGACAAAGGATCATATTGTTAAGCAATCGAGTGATTGCCTGTTGTGAGCAGAATTTAGCAAGCGATGGCTCCACTGAATTAAAAATGAGTGACATCCTTCTCACTAACTCCTTCTATTGCAGGGTTTTTTCAATGCGTGGACCAGTTCGTGTAGTGTGGCCTCAACTAATGGCGTTAATTGTGTTGCGGGACGCTGAAAAAATATGAGTTAGGTACCAGTTGGATGAGCAACAGTTGTTCACACGAATGATGAGGCTTATAAGTCGATCTTTTAGTGATGATCATTGTTTAAGCTTCCCAACCTTGGGTATAAAGAACACACTCACTTTTTCTATCTTTTCGAAAGGTATTCTATACAAGACAAGATATCAAGGGTCGAATTTCATACGGTACTGCTGGATTATAGGGTTAAAATGATTCGATAGCCCAGATAATGCTCCTTTCTCGCTTTCGGGATCATTTTCTTGAGCAGGTTCAAGGACTATCAGCTGTTTTCAGCAGCCCTCAACTTCACATTTGTAAGCTTATAACCAGCTCCCATTACTTAACGTAAAGTTTTTGTAATATTGACTTGAAATAAATAGTGCTGCATCTACTTAACCAATGTCCGACGCACAGCAGCAGGATAATCGCTCCCCTGGGCAACCGCTTCTTAATCTTGAAGAAATATGTACCATAAAGTTAAGATTCAAATCAACATTTATGCTATTGAGGGAAATGTTCATTAAACGATAGTGGGTGAAGGGTCAGCTTACATCAAATATGGCAGCTATAAGATAAAACTGTTCAGAAGGGTCCACATTCAAGAACTGACAAGTGTCACAGGAACCATCCATTTCAGATCTTCGAGCTACACCCATTAGAAGAGATTTATATGCGCATAAATAGGCCCAATAGAAATGTCGCTAGGGTGGGCTACCTCTACTTTTGAACGCTCCAGGAGGAGACTGAATATTTCTGGCGATATTGTAGTTGAGCGACTCCGCAAAAAGCAGAAAATTGTGACCAGCAACTTACCACTGTGTCAGATTTCGGCGTTCCAATTGGCCAATGTGCTCGCAACCATAGCATTGATGGATGAATTCTAGATTTAACTCCCTTTTATCTAGAATTTTAACTTAAAACTTAGAAGACACTATAGATCGATGCTAACAACACAACATTGGAAAATGGTTAGAAACAACTTTTAACCTGGACACAGATATATCAGAATTGTACAATCGAATGGTCCGAGAAAAAATCATGGACATCAAAAATATTCTATTTACTTTAGACCCATGTCATCAAGTTGTATACTACTAAGTTGCCGAGCAATTTCCATGCTTAGATGTGTGCAGTTAAATTTCGGAAAGTCAGGTAGTTTTGAAGACAAAAAAATGTAAACAAAAATGGTGTGACCTGAAGGACGAAACTCCCTTCACATTGTCACAGAATCTGATGCAGTAATAAGAAAGTATGCTGCAAAACCCTATGTTTAGTATAAATCGTATATTCCTTGATCTAACGTAAAGTGGAAGCCTACCATTTGCAGCATACTTCTACTCGACTTAGTATTGCAGAGCTATCTATAGAACCTTTTCTGTTGGCCTGGATGAAGAAGAGTCGAGTGTTAAAGTCAACCGACTGTACTCGCTCTTCACATATGATATGCCCACTGGCTCTTACATACCTATGGATGATCCAAAAGATTTTATATTAGCCATATTTGCCGAAGACACAGCTCTCCTGCCTGGAGACATATGTAACTATAATGTCACTGATGCACTTCAGTTGCATTTGCATGATTTCGGACAGTGGGCAAAGAAGTGGAATATATGTATCAATTTGAGCAAATGTGCTGGCGTCACTCATACCCTGCGATTGCATGAATGTCCGGGCGTCTTTATACAAGATCAACTGCTGAGCCATTGTCGCGTACACAAATACCTTTGTGTCTACCTAAGCAGAAGACTCACATTTAGCAAGCACATAGGCATACACTGGTAAGCTCCCTCAGAGCCAGAATTGTCACAAGGCTAATATTTACACTCAAAAAAAAAATTTTCCTGAAATTTAGGAATCATTACCTAAAAAATTTTTTTTTACCTAAAACAGGAATTTAAGGTAAAATTTTGCCTAAAAATGAATTTTATGACCTAAATTAAACATTTTTTTACCTGAAATATTAGGAAACTTTTTCCTTGAAATTCA
The DNA here is from genome assembly GCA_035044805.1 of Leucophenga maculata. Taxonomy (NCBI): domain Eukaryota; kingdom Metazoa; phylum Arthropoda; class Insecta; order Diptera; family Drosophilidae; genus Leucophenga; species Leucophenga maculata. The sequence goes on from JAWNNP010000798.1 coordinate 926,931, forward strand.
TTTTTAGGCAAAATTTTACCTTAAATTCCTGTTTTAGGTAAAAAAAAATTTTTTAGGTAATGATTCCTAAATTTTAGGAAAATTTTTTTTTGGGTGTACGAGGCCATAATCCCACCAGCCTGGCGATATGGACTACATAGATTTGGCTTCACAGCAAAAAGTCATCTAAACAAAATAAAACTGTTTCCGGCAAAGTTCCTTCGCAGGATTCAAAACCACCATAGTTAATGCTTATTTCAAATATAGAAAAGAACCTTAAAGTTCCCAAAATAGGGAATGTCATTAATCATCAGATCTTGGACTACAGGGAACGCCTGAGAAACCACCCTAACCGATTAGCTGGGCGTCTTCTAAAGCGACGCAGAAAGAGTCATCATATCGAAACGGCTGCAGAAAATTCATCCTTGCCGCCAAGGTGAATTAAAATTTTGCTGCAAGGTACCACCAACGAACAAATAACATAAAAATATTTAATAAAGCTAGTCTGAATTTTTTTAAATTTACTTAAAGTAAGTAGTTAGAAGCAGGCAGGCTGCCATTTTATTTTAGATCCTAGGAATATAAGATTTATATGAAACAGAAGTTAAGAGCAGTTCATATAACTCACTGTTAGAAGGACAAACAAAATATCTTATTGGGTCGCTAGTTGATAAGACCCCTCCAAAAAAAATATTACAGTACTTATTATTCTGCATTTATTTAAAATATTTGCAAAGCAAAATTTCTGTGAAACCTTAGAATTAGAATTTGATTAAAATATGAAAGAAACAGATTTCTGTGACACACCCGACCAACTCCAATAGCATAAATATTTGATGCAAACATTTAAAAATATTTCTTCTTAGAATTCTCCATCAAATTTGAATTTAAAACTATGAAATATTTTTTAATGTTTGATTTTAAGAAATGATTTTAACTGCGTTTTGCTACTGCATTAGCCTACAGCTTGGAATTATAATAATCTCAATTTGGTTGGCAAAATTTGGTATAGCAACATTTGCGTTTCCGTTTTATGCTGATAAATTGGGTGAGAAAAAAATTTGTTAAAAAAAAGTAAAATACAAAACAATAATTCAACAGGTCTACCGGAGATACCAAACACAAATGCAGGCCTAATACTCATACTCGTTGCAGGTGTTTTACAATTTAAAAGTATATTCGTGTTGATATTAGTAAGTGCGCTAAAATTAATTCAACTTAAAAGGAAACATATTTAATGTGCTAAATTTTTCACTTTCTTACAGTGTAAGCGTCATACACAGTGGATATTCATTTTTGCAATATTTGTTGCCTGTTTATGTCTTCTTATTTGGGTTACAATAAATTATGATTTAATATTTTTACTTATGGTCATCTTAATAGTCAGTAAGTGAAATGTTTAATTATATTTATACATTTTTTTTTTATATTTATTTATATTTAACTACTTTGCAGTTATACATTCTTACAGTTGCTTGGTGATATATTCCTATTTTTATCAAAAAAGGAGAATGGAAATGGTTGTAGAATGAAATAAATAGTTGAACTTTGACAAGTTGGGGATGTGTGATATGTTTGAAATTAAAATAGTTAGAATCGGTTCAAAAAGGTGCTAAGTTCTTACCAATGAATAATAATGTTCCTTAGAGCATGCCAAATGCCGACCAATCATTGTCATATGTGAGCAAAAACGACAACTCGAATACCGAATTCATAACAGCGAGTATTTTCGCGGCGATGATGAGAATGATACAAAGGGTGATTGAATATAAATTCGATAATTTATTCTTTTTTCCAATTTGTATTGATTAATCATTTATTTGGTGTTTTGCATTTTATTTAATAGTTTTTAAACTATTTATGTCAAATGTTCCAATTAAAAAGTTTAGTTTCTTTAGTTTAGCAGTACAACTGCTGTAGATTCATGATGATAATAATAATATACCACAAGGCAGCAGTAAGTATAATTAACTGAAAAAAAAAACAATTATAAATTAAACATATGAACTAATATTAGTTAATATTTAACCTACTCAATAAGCAGATTACTAGCATTAAAAATGCTAAATGATATTTAACGGCCAGCCAAATAAGCAGACATATACAGGCGCAACCAACTACAAAAACATAAAACCATTCTTGTTGCTGTTTACACTATAAAAAATATATAAATAAATTAAAATCTTTAAATAATTTTCACAAATTTAATCTAATTAATTTAAATGCACTTACAAAAATGAGTACGAATACGCTTGTCATTTGCAATAGACCGCTTATGATTAGAAGTGTCATGCCAACAAAAGTTTTCGGTATTTCAGGCCAACCTATTGTGTTATATTTTTCAAAAATATTTTCGTTATATAGGCAACAAATATATCTTCTTACCCAATTTATCAGAATAATACGGAAAAGCAAATGTTGCGGCACCAAGAATTAGCGTCCATACTGAAACTATAATAATTCCTTTTTGTAGACTAATGCAACAACAAACATTTAAAACCATTTCTCAAAGTCGTATTTTGAAAATTAATAAAAAGTTGAATTTTTTTTTTCAGTTTACATTTGATTAAAAATTCTAAGTGTCAGCATAGTAAGCTATTTAATTATTTTTTATGCATAAATTTTACAAACAACCAGGCGACCAAACATTTGTGTTAAGTGATATAAAATCTGATTCTGGGAGCAGACAATATATATATATACCCCCGTAAAACCTTTTTCGAAGTCGAGACGGCTGACAGCAGTAATCTTTCCTGTTTAAGTTTAGTACAACAAAATATTTCAAATCTACTAAGCATGGTGAAGAAGGTATGTGAGTAACTTATTGGTTTTGACTATCGCAAACTGATGTATTGACTTGTCGAACAAAGTTTTTCTTCTCCAGCTGTTTTTCTGTGGAGATTGGAACTCGTTTGTAGAAGTGCTTATTTCTTATCGGTGGAGACTTCAACAAGCAGCTTTAAAGTGGACAGGACGGGCAGGTGCTTACAGAAAGCAGTTCTTAACCAACATACTTAAGTGGTCTTCAACCGTCGTTCGGTCGTCGCCTCATTCTGGAAGGCGAGCTAGCTTTTGGAGTCTTGGCGAAGGTGTCAGTAAGTATAAATGCCAATTAGAGATATCTCCATAGCTGGTCATGCCTCTGCGCCATACAATAGGACCGGGAGTAACAGCGTCTTATAGATCTTGATTTTTGTCTTTCGAGAGAGCGCTTTACTTCTCATTTGCTTGCTCAGCCCAAAAACCATCTGTTTGCAAGCGTGATTCTTTGCCTGATATCCAGATAGACGAAGTTTTCTTCAACACTGAAGTTGAAATTCTCCATCGTCACTGACAGTCGTCATTATGCAAAGACGAACGATCTTGCCGGAATACCTAGTGCAAACTTCCTTCGTATCGGCCGACAAATGGGTGTTGTGTGTCTTTCTTAAACTGTCGGGTCTTTTCCAAAATTTGGCGTAATGTGAATATTTGGTCACTGGTCAACCTTTTTGGTCTAAAGCCACACTGATATTGTCCTATCTGTGAGTCTGTATATGGCTTCAGCCTATTACACAATACTCGCAACTTATATCCCTATATCCGATGGAATTCGGAGTCTCCTTTCTTAAAGATAGGTGGAACATAGAACACTGAGATTCCAGTCATTGGGTATGCGTTCATCGAACCATATCTTTCATAAAAGTTGGTGACTACTAACCAACTCTTTGTCACCGGCCTTGAATAACTCAGCTAACAGCCTACCAGAACCTGCCACTGTCTTATTATTCACCATTTTAATAACTGAATCGACCTCGTTATAGTCCGGTGGCCAGTGATTCTTGAGAATCTATAACTAGATTTCGTCTTTATAAAAAGTTACTCCGGGTTTAAAACCTTCGGTCAGTTGCTTGGCCTTCTGTTCAAATTATTTGAGCGTCACATAACTTTTAGCATCCTAAATCTTTCTACCGTTCTTTCTGCCGACATCGCTCTGTAACAGCTCGCGTTGCTACCGACTGCAATGTTCGCAGTCTTCGTCGTACCAAGAATTCTTCACAGGTTTTCTATAATCAATGACATCCTTGGCCTCATTGACTGGTCATAAATATCTTAAGAAGACGGAGAGGTTTCCCGGAGCAGTGGGGAGAGTGTGTTTGAAAAGGCTGCGGCAGTCTGTTCTTGTTGTTCACAAAAACCAGATAAAGGGACATGTCTATATTCACTTTTCTTTTGGTACTAATGAAGTCTATATTTTCTTTCATCTCTCTCCTTCTTCCACCTTTTCCTAGCATTTGTGCAATCTTATTATACCTTTTTATGCTCTGGGTAGAGGGTCTAAAAAGTAGAATTGCGAAAAGTATTCCAAATATTAAATCTTCACCTTCATCAGATAGTGTCATAAAGAGAAAATTTGAGACACCATATTCAATAAATATATATGATGTCTCTCATAGATATGCATGCTAAGCACAACAATCTACACACTTCAAAGAACCTCCAGCAAAGCCAATGTCACAAAGAAATAAAAGCCTTCAGCTGATGTAAAACATCTAACGGCATATTCTGCATTGCTGCTTGATGCTGCTGTCTTAAGGCTACAAGGATGCGCAGCAATGCACTCGAGCGCCTAAAAGCGTGCCACACTTAACAAGTTATGGCTTGCAGCATTTACTTATGACAAAGTGAATGGCACAACAAGGATTAGATAAAGTTTGTGGGGAGTGCGGAAATATGCTGGAAATATAGAAAGTAAATAGATCAACGCAATTTTTCTACTGTTTTACAACAGAAATCATAAAATGTAAAAAATGTTATGCAAGAAAAATATTTTTCAATTTGGCAAATATGATTTGTAGTCAACTCTCTCTGACTCGCTTTTAGTTCGGAGGAAACATTTTATTTTGTATTTCTTTAACAATTTACTAGGAATGCATTCGCCTCGAGACGCACAGGAAACAAAACAAAACAGGGAGAAAAAAAAAAAAACAAAAACAAACTTTTTACAGAAAGGAAACAAATGCTAAAAGCAACAGAATTATTTTCCATTTCCGCTTTTCATGTTTTATTTATTTTGTAGAGTTTGCCTTAAAACAATTTTATGACACCATAAGCACAAAACAAATAAATTCGAGTTGTAAGTTTTCAGATTTTTACTTTTCTTTTTGCTGCGCATAGCCGTTTTTTTTTTGTTTTCTTTTGTATGGCATGGCATATCTTTCCGTTTCGTTTGCTTGCATAGCTTTTTTTCCAATTTCCTTGCAGTTGCTGCGGGCTTTTCCTTTAGTTTTTTTCCTTAACTTGATGTACATCATACGCACCGTTTGCCTGCTTGATTCGCCTGTTTGCTCTGGCACTGGCAGTGGCAGTGGCTCCAATGCGCTGATATAAAGCATAAATAAATACAAATAAATAAATGCAGCCAAAAGTGCAGCATACGTTCGAGAGTGCTAGATACTCGTCGTACTCGTATATGCAGCAGCGGATGCATGCAGTGAACTTTTGTGCAACATGGCAGTTGCAGAGCAGCCAGCCACCAGCAGCCGGCAGCAAGAGTAGCAGCTGTTTTTGAAGCATAAAGCAAGCAAAGCATTCGTCCTTGGCAACGTCGCCCTTAACGTTGTCGTCTTCCTTGTTCTTATTGCCATTTGTTTCTTGAAGCCCTTGTGTGGCAACAGCGTTGGCAACCAAGTTTATGCAAGCAGCAAACGCAATATGTTCCCACTTAGCTTGATATATGTATAATGGGTGTCCCGAAATTAGCTTATATGCAATAATTTGTAAGACACGCCCACGATGTTGCCATTTTATATAACTCAAAGTTATACGTCGAGGCAAGAAATGGCCTTCATGGCTACCTTTGGTAGCTACCACAACTCATTTGACTGCTTAAAAGGAGGAGCAAACTGTTAAAAAGAGTAGATTTGAGGAGGTCACTGCATTGACCAACTCTAACCATGTGTGTCTTTGGGTTAGGCGCCTACTGAAGTAGTTCCAAAGAACAGAGCCAATGGGACTCAATCTTCTCCCAGTAGTCGGTAAGGTTTTTGAGAGGCTTCTTGCTGAGCGGCTGAATGTGTTGGTTTGAGATCGAACATATGACAGACATTTCGGCTTCACACCTAACAAATCTGTTGAAGATGCATAGAGGTATGTGACTGATAGTGTCGAGTCCAGCGCATCCAAGTATGTTTTTGGAATTTTTGTTGACTTATCTACTATCTCTCGGGTCGACTTCAATAGTGTTTGGCGATTTTTTTTTTTTACTGAAAATATTGATCAACTTATTTGTGTTGAATATTGTGTTGCGAAGGAAATTTCGAATTCCCATACATTGAAAATGTTGCATAGGCTTTCGGTGAATCTATTCAGTCAAAAACACGCACTTACGAGTGGTATAAAGCGTTCAAGAATGGTCGGAAGACCGTCGAAGACATGCCTCGTTTTGGATAGCTTGTAAAGAATAGTACCGACGATAACGTAGATAAAGTGTTCGACTTGCGAACGTTACGTGGTCCCAACATTGACTCGAACCACTATCTTGTCGCAGCCAAGGTACGCACTTGGCTAAGCGTAGTGCACGCCGCACGTTCCAACATGCAACGAAAGCTAGACGTCGGCAAGCTGCAATCAGAACAAACCGCCGCAGCCTTTTCAAACACACTCTCCCGACTTCTCCGGGAAACCTCTCCGTCTTCTCGAGATATATGTGAGCAGTGGAAACATATCACCCGCTACATGGATAGGTCTGCCAAAGATGTCATTGGTTATACAAAACCTTTGAATAATTCTTGGTACGACGAGAAGTGTCGCAATGCTACTGCAGAGAAGAAAGCTTCCTATCAGCGAACTCTGCAGTCGGGAGCAACGCCAGCTGTTAGAGAGCGATATTGAGAGAAACGGAGAGAGGTGAAACGCCTTTTCAGACGCAAAAAAAGGAGCAAGAAGGAGCTGGAGTTTGAGAAAGTTGAGAGGTTACGTAACAGAAATGAAGCTAGAAAATTCTATCAAATGGTCAAGCGTCTGACTGAAGGTTTTCAACCCGGAGTAACTTTCTGTAAGGATGAAAATGGAAATCTGGTAACGAATGAAAAGGAGCCACTGAGATTATGGAGGAGGTTTTTTTCTAATCTAATTGGAGACGATGATGCGCTTCCGCCGATAGAGAGATAACACCAGATGACACCGGCAGACTCTACTGGGTTGCCACCATAGGATTTTAAAACCGGCGGCGAAGAGTCTGTTAGGAGTATGCACCAAATTCTATGCACGATTTGTCCGATAAATGCATACTCAATGACTGGAATCTCAGGAATCTATAGGAACTTCGAGTCACCAAGGCGTTCTAAGAGATTGAAAAAAAATTCTCGGCTCATGGGTCTAGCGGTGAATGAGAACATAAGACGATATACTTGGTGTGTTCTCGCACTCTGGTCAGTGACGATGGAAAATTTCGTCTATCTTAGATCCGAGGTATCCAGCAACAACATCGTCAGCCTGGAGGTCAGGCGATCAATTTTATTCATATAACCCAAATGGATGAAAAAATATGACGAATACTATATTGTTTACATTGCTGTTGTGGCAAGAAAATAATGAATGGAAAATATGCAACAAGGCATTCGGCAATTCTTCTAAAGCGTTTATTTTTCCTCTTTTTCGGTCAGTTATCTAATTGAAGCCGAAAGCGTATATAAAACCGTTTGAAACTTCCAATTCAGGTCAATTAAATAAGTGAACAATGTATATTCATATCACAAACTAAAATTAAGAAAATGTTTTCAGTGCCAAATTCTTTCTGCTTTTGTATGCAGTTATCTACTGGACAAATTATTATAATACGAACTCATGAAAAGACTTAAACATTCAAATATATCAAAAAATAAAATAAAAAAATTTTAGTGTTCTTGTTAAACTTCGCACAGAAGACAATAAATTGAGCATTAAGCCTTTGCGAATTATAAAGAAACATTTTTAGTCGTTGTTTTTAAATTTTCTTATATTTCAGTTCTTTGTATGGCAATGAAGCACCTGCACCACTGTATATCGCTGATATGTTAAGTTCAATCGTCATCGAAGTTCGTTCAGCGACGAATTCCGTGAATATCGCCCAAAATAGGTTGTTGTGCCACAAAACATCAATGCTGTGCATGAACTGATAATGCGAGATCTTCATGTGACATATCATGAGATTGAGGCATCCCTTAACATAAGTTCCACCAGCGTAAATAAGAGGAATGGTACACGACCATTTGTTTGGCTGTAGTCTTCGGAGAAAATTCGCAAACCCAACTGTCGAAGACGAATTACCCTTCACCATGACAATGCATGCTCTCACACATCGTCTCACACAAGGGAGAGCACTCAAAATATTATTTCTTTTTATTCCCAAACAATCGGTTAGAGCGAATGCAAAAGTGCATATTCATAGAGAATATTTTTATAAGCAATAAAGACATTTTGCGCTATGGTGAGACCAACAAGTCGGCGGATTTCCTAAATAAGTACCCCGGTTGCAAGGTGTCCGCTTTTGAGACTACCAATGGTAAAATCCTGAGCGAGTCTAATACTTTGCCTTCTACCTGACCAACGAGAAGCTGCCCGGCAGTAAATGCCTTCCTGCGCCTGTGTATTCCCTCTTTTGGGCATATTGCCGCAACAGAAAAATAACAATCGTTGGCAAGCGCAACACCTTGGCTGACATCGTGGTAATCATCAGCCTTTAGTGCGTCAACAAATATGTTTGAGCCCAGCATTCGCAGCTTGTTGGGCAACTTGAACCGTTGGTTTGTCACCATTATTAATCAGCCCATAGTACAGGCTATTATTAAGAACTTTAAAATGTGCAAGCACAATCTCGTATTCGATTCCTAAAAGTACGCTGAATTCCAAGCAGACTGGTGCCAAACAACATCAGCCCAAGCAGAAAGAAGAGAAGAAACAAAAGGCCAAGGAAGATGTGCATAAGGCTGCTAAACTTGAAGAAGACGCCGCTGCTGAACCTAAGTCAAAATATCCCTTCGATTTGGGCATCCTATTCCAACGAAGACGAATCCGTTTCCATTTCGTTTTTATAGGAAAATTTTGATGACGAAAACTAGTCCATCTGGTTTGGTCAGTGAACAATTCTTCAAATAATGCCCGATCTCTATATATAAAAACAAATTAGGTGACCCTGTAATGTCAAAATAAAACCAATTTTTAAATTTTTTGTCTGTCAGTCTTCTTATTTATTATTATTATTAGGTAGTAGGCACTGCGACCTTTATAGGTGTATTTTGCCTTAACAATGGTTGACTTACAGCAACTCATCCAGCCGTGCTGCCCTGAAAAAGGGTTTTTGGGATTAAGTGCATGCACCGCCCTTCCTATCATTTGGCAATTGCCAAGATATATGTACCTGGTTTGGGTCAGAGCTGGGCAGTCCCCCAGGATATGCTCCGGAGTTTCGTCATCCTCCAGACAGAATCTGCAAGTGCTATCACTTTCGATTCCGATTTTACACAAGTGTCTCCTAAGTCTACAGTGTCCAGTCAGGAAGCCCGAAATCATTCCTAGATCTTTTATTTTAAGACCGTTGCAAATTTCCGATCTCCTCCGCTGCCCCTCTCCTGGCCAAGTCATCTGCTTGCTCGTTTCCTGGTATGCCCGCATGTCCGGGTACCCAGTACAGAGTGATCTTATTGAATTTTCCTAGGTTGTTTAATTTACCTATACATTCCAAGACCAGTTTGGATTTGATCATAGGCGAACTTATTTTGCAGGACTGGGTGGGCGTCTTTCATATTAACACTTGTTTGATTCCCGATACAGGTCTTCCTGCTAGTGTTAATTCTTCCTACCCTAGCAATGGCTCTGTCAGCCTGTTCTTGGATATGAACATGCAGCGGCATTAGATTTAGTAGCACGTCTAATGCCACACTAGGACAGGTTCGCATTGCTCCTGCTATAGATATACAAACCAACCTTTGAACTTTGCTCAGTTGCTTACTAGCTGTTGCCAATTTAGCTCTCTCCGCCCAGACAATGGCACCATATGTTATTATGGGTCTGACCATTGTGAGGTACATCCATTTCATTATTTTAGGGGTACACCCCCAATTCTTACCGGCAATGACTCAACTATGCCTCAATTATACAAAAGGAAAATAAAGAAAGGGCGGAGCAACACACGCTGTTGTTAGATATTTGTCATGGATTAAATTTTCTGATACTACTTTGTTTGAAAAAGTATTTTTTTTTCTTTCTTTTTTCCATGTCATGCTACCTTAAAGTTGGTCCACAATAAATGTTATATCGATTTGAACTTTAAGATTTACCAATATTTAGTATCGAAGTTGATACTCACAAGGAATTGTCATATACCTGTCGAGCTTGGTTTCATATTTTCGGATGCAATATCGATGATCATGTGATACAATTTACTAATTTTCTTATTCCAATTAAAGTGTTTCCCTTCTAGCTAGCACAATTTTGGTTTAACTTATAAAGTGTTTAAAACTTTAACAAGCACCTTCTATTTGTGACACCCTGTTGCTTTATTGCATAAACAAAGCTGCGTACAGATTTTATTCACATTAAAAATTTTTATTCGTTTTCACTTTCGTTTTATATATATTTTTATTATTTTACATATATCGTACAACCTATATCGCATGAGTACATATTTTCGCAGTTCGCAGTTCGTAGTTGGCTCTGAGTGTTTTTTTAATATGCTGATATTTTTCGGGTTATCTTTTTTTTGTAGTTTGGACTGCTGCCTTTGCCTCTTGCGTAAAACAGGCAGCAATAAAAATCCAGCTGTGCTTATATGATTGGAAAACGATTTTCCGATTTTCCACTACTGTTGCTATCTGCTGCTGCTACATATAAAATAAAATTTTGCGGTTGAGTTGAAACTGGCGTGAAAAAAAATTCCAAAAAAAGAAAAAGCTAAAACAAAATCGCGCGCACTTCATTCGCTATTGCAACATTTATGAAGATTTAAGGCGATTTGTTTGCACTGTTTCAGTTTTGTATAAACATTTTTTGTTTTTTTTTTCGTTACTTGACCAACAAATCTGCTTTGGTTTTCCATATTTTATAGCTTGACCCACTCGCAAAATTTTATGCTTTTGTTGTTGCAGCCATTTTATTTAATTTTATTTGTTTTTTTTTTTTTTTTAAACATTCTACACTTTTAACGACCTTGCTTCATGTTAAATTTATTGACGCTGCAAGCGCTTTAAATGCTTTTCGAGTGCGAGTTTCTTATACAAGCTAATAAATTTTCATTATTTTAATGCAGCAATAGGTTCTACTTCTGCACTTATGATACATGTATCTGTGAATGTATGGCCTTATCTTTACAAAAACATATTCGCACTTTGCACTATTATATCTACGAGTGCTAGTAATACTTGTATCCACAACTAGCTGCCCCTTCAAGTTGCGGCTAGTTGCGCTTTCATCGGTTGTCTTGATACGTATACAAGTACCTAGGAGTACTTGTCGAACTATGTATCTGACACTTGGACGGACGGTTGGCTGCTCGCCTAGCATGTTCATCTATATGCATGCTAAATCCAAAATTTATTACCATGTGGTCAATTTTGAACATATGCTGGCAAATTTATAAGCATGACGAAGTGTGTTCGTTGGAGATTTTCTATAAATTGCTACCGAAAAATAATAAAAAATGGAATATGGTATAAATATAATTCATTGGCTTGAGAGAAGACATTTTTTGTTTTTTTGTTTGAATACCCTGCAGTTGTCTATTTAATTGTTTTAATACGTTTGAATAGGTTGTTTGATAACGCTCCGATAAATATGACCCAATTGCCGATTTAATGCCGATAACAGAGGAAATATGCCTGAGAAGCGAACCAAATAATGACTAATACTGCAAGGTTACATCAAATTTGGTTTAATTCGTCAAAAATAAAGACATAATTCATATTACTCAATTTTATAGCATTTTGCAATTTGTTATTAAGTCATAAAAACGCCTCATGGATGACTTATGCTTGCCTGCTAGGCTGTTCATGTACATAAAAATTTAATTTCGGCAAAGATGACTAGCCTTCGCATCAACGTCATCCAATTGTGTTTCAAGTTCTGAGATTACATTTTAATTTAATAACTCGAGCCAACCTTCACCATGCTAAAGTAGCATCAAGTCCTCACGAAATTCATCAAAGTCATATGTAGACCAACATCGAAAACAGAAAGAATTATAAGAAAGCCAACTCGCCACTAAACTTAAAAATAATGATTGATGGCTACAATGCAAACTGCAAACTTCAAGAAATTAATTCTACCAATGACACTTCTTGTTGGAACAAGGATTTTAAAAGACTTAGAAAAGTTTTCTGAAAGCTCCTAAATAAATCAAAGCGCACAACCAGGCATAAAAAGCATAAAACGGCGAAACGAGATAAATTTCAAAAATTTCCCAGCAATATTGCTTACACAAACCCTGCAACTAGATTATTGAGAGCTCTTTCCAAATCTATAACAGTTGGAAGGTTCACGAAGGATTATGAGGAGAATGTACGCTTGCTACTCGAAACATACTTTACGAACTGTATCCCTATATTGCAAGTAAAGACACCACTACTTGCAACAGTGTAAACCCGGCAGAGCAAACTAGAAACTGGCCAATAACATTTCGACGTAGGATAGCTTAAGATGGGCAATAAGTTAATTTTAACCTTACAAAACCTCCCGTGTAAACTAAATATTTCCAGCAGTACTACAGAAAGACCTAGACCTGAAAGTGCTTAGTAGAAGTCTGGCGTTCGGCTATATACCGATGTGCTGCAGGAAAGCAAAGATAGCTTTAATTGCGAAGGCAGATAAGAAGGATCCCTTCAAACCCAAATCTTCGCTTCATTTATGCTTAAGACTTTTGAGAAAATGGTGGATAACCACATGAGAACTAAATACTTATGGATGTATCGCTTCATATAAATCAACATGCGTATAGTTCCGGCAGATCTATAGAAACTGCTCTATACCAACTAATTTCCTCAGTCAAAGACGCGATAAGAGCCAAGGAGACAGACATTGGTGCTTTTATGCAAAAGTTTCAAGGGCATTCAATAAGAGAAATATAATTCCTACTCTCACTAGTTGGCTAGTGAGTAACCTTCTTTATTAAAGTCTTATGGCTAGAATTGTCGTGAGTAATCTTCTTTATTAAAGTCTTATGGCTAGAATTGTCGTGAGTAATCTTCTTTATTAAAGTCATATGGTTAAAACCACAAAAGGATGCACACAGTTAAGCATACTGTAGCATCTTCTGTAGAGCTTTGTAGCAGATGAGTTATTAGACTTCCTAACTAAAAAGGACATCATATGTCAAGGTTGTGCTAATGATCTCTGTTCAGATAAATACTATTATCTGCAAGCCATTCTATATTTAGCTGGGTTGATACTCACATACCAAGATTGAATGATATTGATTGATGATCTTGGTATGTTAGTATCAACTCAGTTAAAACTAGAATTGTTCCTTCTTCCTAGAAAGTATAAGCTGAAATCACTCAAACCAATATGGGTAAAATGCTCTTTGGTAGAATTCTCCAAGGAGGTCAAATACTTGGAAGTAGTAATTGATCAACATGGAGGCTTCACTAAGAATGTGTACTGAAGAAAGCCATTTCATCAATGATGACTTGCAGATTTATTCTTGGAAAGAATTTGGGGTCCAACTCTAAAATAACGAAATGGAGAGGCCTGTGATCCTTTTGGGCAGACATATGTATATGTGATAGAAGATGTGCCCAATTTAACATAAACGAGAACCAAATACATATTGTCATATTCTCCAATAACCAGGCTATTAGAGAAGTCAGTTCACATATGATTTATTCTTAGGAAAATTTAACAGCATTACTCCATACTGGATAACAAGCAAGAAGATGACTTGGCAAGAAGAGGAGCAGCGTCTGCCTTTACGAGTCATGAGTTATACTGCGGACAGAGAAAGAGAATGGAATCAGGGACTTTTTCTGGAAGAACTGTGAAGGCTTAGGACCAAGTAAAAATTCTAATACAGTTACAAAACAATAAGAAAAGATAGGAAAATTACAAAATGACTCAAAAAGAACGAACTGAGAATGGTTTCCATTCATGGTTTGAAGTTTACATTGTGGATTGATACCATTATTAATCTTCACCCGATAGAGAAAACAATTACTACTGACCAAGGATGGATGAATTTAGAAAGTTATCTAACAACACGTATGTGGACACTGTATACCGGTCGACCTCCAGTTTAAACTTGACAACCCGGGGCATTTAGGTTCTGGCACGGATGATCTACTTTCCCGAAGAGTTGTGGGACATCTTATGGATTCACCAATTAAAATCACAACCAGATGCAACTTTAATCGCATTTAACACTATGCAGACCTTCACAATCACAGACGAAGAGCAGGAGACGGTACTAGTGCGCTTTTCCTTAGAAAACAACCATACTTAGACCCGGTTTATATACATAACACAAACTACTCAACTGAAACCCTTACCTAAATTATTTCAAACTAAGGCTACTACAGCCCTTTCGACCTTTGGATAATTTTTTGGTCGAACTCTCCAAAAATGTTCTTATGCATATATACCGTAATGGCAAGACTGTCGTCAAGAACTAAAACATAACAGAATGATGACCTTGAAATTTTGCTTCTGAAAATGGTTCAATTCTCCTTCCAAGCCGCTCAGTCTTGGTTGACGGCAATCCTGGAGTAGACCATCACAAGAGCGGTTCTTAATTTTATGATTTCTATTGCAAAAGATACCTGGCGCTCATTCTTTAAATCTGAGATCCATCCTATGGAAGTCTGCGCCCGACACCTATTAGAAAGACGTCTAACAGCAAATATCACTTAATTTTCATATAGCCAAGCGACAACCAAATCATTAAACTCCTAGAAATTCTGCTTCAGGTTGGTAAAATAATAATAATGTCACCTTTTGTTGGGTTCTATAGGGTAGTAAAGCTAACGTAATAGCAGAACCCTTTCGCATATCATAGTTAGGCTTCGGGTAAAACAATCATTGAAAAGTATATCCAAACGGCAACCTTTCTGCACCTGCACCTCAGCAAACACTACTTCGTAGAGAAAACTTGAGTGAGCAGTCGCTCACGGGCTATGTTACGGGCCAGCATCGACTGATATATCAACACCCGCCAGAAACTTGTTCTGTAATTGAGGGGTCTAGCTAGAGTCAGAGATACACAGCTTTTTCTAATTCATAACGACTGCATCTGTCAGACAATGTTGGACAAGCAAAGTCTTATCAAAGAAGTAGATATGGTCCTGTCACTGTCAATCTACAGAGTTGCCCTTCACATTTTCAACCTCTGATGTAAGAAGATTTCTAACTGACTGTTGGTGCCTTTTTGTTTTCGACGTCGGCACCTACTTGTGGGTCGATTTGGGTTATGTTTCTGGTCTAATTTTCTTAAGTGTATTTTCAAAGATACAATTTTTAATAAACTCGTAGAAACTATCTCAAAATCGCTCTATACTGATTCAAAATGTAGCGCACCAGTATGTTTTATTGCCAAATGCAAATTTGAATTTTTGATAAGCTTTAAAGAGATTTATGACTTCAAACTACAGCACACTCCTATAGATCCGAAGCATGCCGAGCAGCACGAGTTGCTTGTTGAGCTGCAGCTTGTGATAGTTTATCATTTTTAATGCAACAGAATAATTGTTCAATAGGTGTGATATACATAAATAAAATGTTTTTTTGTACAAAAATGTGCAGGCAGTGCATAAATAACTGCTAAATTTAAGAAATACAAATACCAAAAATTTGCTTAAGCTGCAGTTTGTATGCAAATGCTAAGAAATTTATGGCAAACACTTTTTTTCTAAACTTTATTTGTTTTTATTTATGCATAAATAATAAACAATTTATATTGCATTTCGATACAAATTTATTTAAGCTGCTTGAAAACCATAAGAAATAAAATGAAATCAAATTCCAAGCAGCCATAAAAAGTTGAGAAACCGAGTGAAAGATAAATAACTTATTGCCATTTTATGCACAGAATGAATGTGGAAATGTTTCTCTATTTTCGAGTGCTAAATTATTACATGTAGCTAAAAGCATGTGATATAAATTTGATAATGTCAGAAGCATAAACGCACTGCTGAATCAAATATTTTTCATTGACTTTAAACAAATATTTATGAGGCAGAAAATTGCTTTCATTTTTCTTATGCAGGCTGGATTCTATTTTATATGGCAGATTTTTATATCTTTTTATTTTTTACTGACGCACGACAAATAAGTTCATGCCTAATAAAACTACATAAATACTTTCACACTTGCTACCGCTACTCTCTATACCAAAAAATGTATCTAGCACATCCGCTTCTATTGTTGGATATTGGTTGTCGGTTGCCGTGCGCTTGGCCCAATAAAAGCTACATCAAGTATCAATGCGAAATGACACTTTTAGATACAGATACATTGTATACACGAGTATCTTAGCAGCATTATAAAAGTGGCAGTGTTTGCTTGTCAGGCAATTTAATGTGCCATCAATTTTGCTTATACGATTCTTATCAGCTCACCCAACTTGCCGCCAGCCTATTTATTTCTTTATACTAATATAATGTGACACCCGAAGCCACTCGTACTCTGAATGTCATCTGTAGACAATAAATGTGCTACTGTGGCTTCGAATCTCACCTAAAATGCCATCAGCAAAATTGGAAAAATGTATAAATATATTTAAAGAATAGGGCTTCGGTGAAGATGTCTACGTGTTAGCTGCTTTTCACTTGACTTGACTTGGCTTTACGCTTTGTAAGAAAGCTCAGTCAAAAATAGAAAATAGGAAAGAAATTCGGTTGCAAAGAAGAAAAAAAAAGTCAACAAAACAAGTCAACCAATTTGCGATAAAAATAAAACATATTGTTTGAGTTTGAGCGAATGTTGCACGGTGCTATAAAATGCATAAAAAACTGTCAGAAAGTTGGCATAAGAAAATTTAAAGTTGAGCAGTATTTTGCAGTAAAGAAGATGTTGTCATCAATGCTATGAGAAGATGTCAGGACTTAGAACTAAATCGCTAGAGTAGAGCGTCCATCATTTCCTTATTGACTACACACAGCATTGAATAAGCCTAGAATAAAAGTCAAGTTTGGCAAGCACCTGCCACTCAATTCCTCTGTTTGAATTATCAAACTTTTTGTCAGTTTTTGTAGATTTTCGTCCACTGTGCAACGCACAAACTCCCACAATTCCTCAAATAGTTTGCCTAGGCGTATGCGCCATATTCAAGTTCGACTTTTTTTTTTTTTTTTGACGTTTCCCTCAGCCCTTTTCCAACCTTGTCACGTGCGTCGTCTAGTAGTAAACATTTTATTTCTCCGGTAGGCGGAGAAAGTAGCATCTCCTAAATAAAGTTTTACTTCGTAATGCAAAGTAAAAACGCTCACAAGTTGTGCTTTTTTGTCGTCGTTGTAGCATTTGAAGTTGCACAGCTACGTGCAAAATTTCTTGACATGTCATTTGATATTTCCCAAAAGCGAATTGATTGCTTCATGTTGTAAAGTTTTAGCTCGAGTTACGATATATTCTGTGCCTGAACTGTGTTCCTGGCGCATATTTTATTTCGACAACGTGTATTTCTCGATAAAATTCAATGTATTCTGTGTGTGTAGGTGTGTGCGCACTGCAACTTTGTCTGTTTGAAAAGTTGCAGTTCAGTTGCGTTTGGGAAATTTGCATATAAGAGAGAGCTCACAAGAGTTTGGTGTGTTATGTTGACAGGAAATACTAGAAGACGATGCAAATGCTTATCATCACAGCCAATTGAGTAAAAAAAATACTAAAAAGAGAACTGAGTTCTTATATATAATAAAGGCAACTAGTTCTATGAGAAGAAAATATTGAAGACAAGTTTTAGTTAAATTTTTTGGATTCACCATACCAAATAAGGGCCTGGCAATATCTTAAACATAGTTTACAGAATTAAAATCTTAAAATTGAAATGATTAAAAATAGAAAAATTTCTGGTTTAGATAAAATTGACGGCTATACAATAAAAAATCGTTCACCCAAATGTGTGCGACTTCTACCCTGCATAAACTCTGTGATTATTCACGAATATATTTCTTGTAATTTTTCCCCGAAGTTTACTGCAATTAAACTTTTGCGCCTAAGATTAGCTTCGAACTCTCAGTCAGTTTTTCAACAACCACAGAACAAGGCGATTTGGCGGCTCATTTGGTAATCATTTTTTCTTTGCTGAAATGTAAAGAATTTTAAGCCAATTAATGAGGTCTTCTCTGGAAAACAGCAACATTCATGTTCAACAATATACTGAATCGTTTGCTATACATGATATCTATATTATCTCAGATTGTGCAGATTGGAAATGAAAATAAAAAAATAAAGAATAATTTTTGAATATATGTACTACTATATATATAATATCTCATAACATAATGGATGCTCAGCGTACTTCTAATGTCATGGCTGTGCGAAGATTTCGGCCCTGTATTAGCTCGAATCATAACCTTGTAAAGTATAAATTATGGATACGATTTTCAGCTAATAAAGTAATAAAGAGGGAAATTGCCTAAAAAGTTATATAAGAAATACTTCAGGCAGCCTAATATAGCTATCCATTTTGGGCGTTCGGCGTACTGTAAGCCAAAGCTCTGTTGTGAATATTGTCTTCACCACATGAACTGTGCGATCTTTTCTCAGACGCGATGACGGCGTGCAAGAAGACAACAAGTACATCGTTTTGCCTCATTCACCGCTAAACTCATAAGTCGAGACATTTTTTAATCTCCGAGAACGCCTTCCTGATTCACTGTTTTTGTGTACCGATGATCACTTTCTTTTGGAAGATAGAAGTCGATATGTTCCCGTACATACAGAGCATTGGCGAAAGATGTACTCCAATTGTGAGCGTCGAACATGGAGGTCTCGATGAAAGAAATATGGGGCCGATACTTGTTTGATTCGCGTAGCACTACAGTTGACCACTCGATTCCGTTCTAGTGTGGAGAAGTGGAAGATGCGTAACGATCCGATATAATCAAGAGGTCCTTTTCCTGACAACGCATTTTAAGTGTTTGGTTAAAATATTTCGAGATAGACCGCCATAGTAGCAGCGGTACCGTCGCTCGGGAGCTGAATGTCAATCATATAACCATTTAATTGACACCAAGAAAACTCATGGACCGAATTTCTATCTGCAAATCGCTGCTGAATCGCAACAAAATCGACTGAGTGTCGAGGTTTTGCTGTGTGTTTGGTGGGATTAGCAGGGAATAATCTACTATGAGCTGCTCCCCTATGGGTAAACGCTCAATTCGGTACTCTACTGTGAACAACTGGTCCGCTTGAAGGCAGCCAGACGCGGCCTCTTTGGCCAATAGGGGAGGAATTATGTTGCATCAGGATAACGCCAGACCAAACACTTCGATTGTGACGCTCCGAGAGTTCGAATGGGAGGTCCTTATGCATCCACCTTAAAGTCCGGACACCATCGGATTACCATCTCTTCCTGTCAATATCGAACGATTTATCTGGCGAGAAATTGGATTGCTGCGCCCTAAAATGAACGTCATAATGAATGTTTTGTCTAAAGGTCTGTTGTCGCATACAACTTAAACTTTAAACTTAAACAATATTCCATCCATATGAAGCTAGTGTACATCATAATCAAAGTCCTTACATGAACACTTGAGATACTTAAATACTATCAACATTCCCATTACACATTAGGCAAAGAACATGACAAGTCAACAGAAATATCACTTTATTCTCTAATGTTAACTATCGAAAAATCATAAGTCAAGGAATATGCCATTTTTTACAAATTTTTTCCTAAAATAGCAGATATGTATACATCACTAGGAAGGACGTTAGTTAAAAGATCTTTTAGTACAGATACCTTTCAAGCTCTAGTGCTTTCACTGCTTCTAAGACAGTCTAGCAAACGTCATTATGTAATTGGGTACTTGGATGACCTGATAATGGTTACAAAATAAAACTTTTAGCTTACCTTCTGTCTCCTTATAAATACCGCACTGACAACTCACTCATGATAGGTTATGTCTTGTTCTATGGATTTAAATTGAATAAAATCTGAATTAGTGCACTTCACGATGAAATTAAAATATAAAATATATTAAAATCTTAGACAATTTTTTGTCGGTTTGTTTGTGCACGTATCACATAAAAGTCACACATATTGATTTAAAATCAAATTACTGAAAGACAATAAGCTTTATTGTGAGTAACATTTAGCGATTATTTGATAAAAACCTACTTGCAGAGTCAAAAGATATTATTGTTAAAATATAAATTAAATTTCAAAGCTTAAAATCTGTTAAACACTAGCGCTGTTCAAACTGTTCACTAGCGCTTTTCAAACCTATAACATATACAGAGTGCTACTCAAACTGCACACAACTAAATTGCCTCAAATTATATCATATACATATATGACCTGGTCTAAGAAAAGAGGGCTTAGTTGTCGAAAAATCTATTTCCACTTTTTTGACGATTCAGATAGCGTTTGAGACGCTGTTTCAAATGCTGCAAACTAGAGAGTCAACTGTTACGTCTACACATGTTTACCATTAAGAGCTATTTTCTTTACATATACACATACAATTTTTCATTCTTAAACAAAGAAAGAGCGTAATAGCGGTTATAAAAACTAGTATAAAATTAGTCAAGTATGTACCAGTATTTACCTACAAATATTTAGCGGTGTTTCTGGATTGGAAGCTTAATTCCCACGATTAGTTAGCAAATGGAGTAAACAAAACTGACAAAATTTTCTTCACGTCTAAAAAAGTTATTAAAATGTATTTGGGGTTTTGCCCATCTATCATCAAATGACTAAATGCAGCTGTAGTCAGAACGATATTGCTTTACGGAATATATATCTGGTGGCCAGTGTTAGGAAGGTGAACTACCCGCCTATTAACACAAGTATATTTTGTTCAGAGAAGTGTAACAGTGAAGCCCTACTCTTGGCAGATTATCGTTGAGCACATGAAAAGCCTCGAACTTCAGGCTAAAAACTTCGTTACTTCGTTAAAAAAGGGAACGATTTTTATTATGAGACTCTGACAGCTCATTCAACGCCTCAAGGTTAGCTGATATAATTTTATAACAGTTGTGGGAGTACCGAAGAAGAACAAATTACTAGTTAATCCTCTATGTTGTCACTGTCCAAATTACAGTAGCAGGTGACATTCTCCACTCGAAAGCCCATATTTCGTAAATTTTACAGAGATATCCGAATATTGAGATCTCATAGAGACGAAGTAGAGATTATATGGTGTTACAATGGACCGCTTATGACTTAGCTGATGGCGTGAAGTAACTCTCTACGACCATCGCAACCTGAGCTAATAATTAATAACTAATTAACTTTTCCTCCCATTCTACAATGTTTCACAAACTTAAAACTAATTTCATGGTATTTTTTAGTACTTTTTCGATTGATCACGAAATTAAGTTATTTTTTTCATAAATTCTTATGTTTATGAAATTAGTTATGCAGTGTTTTATAGTCACTTTCGCCACCAAATTTTGTCTCATATGCGATTTATGCTTTGAGCTAAGCTTCTATGCTTTTCCAAACCCTTTTAAACGTTTATTAACCCCCCTAGTAGTAGCTAGTAAAAAGTTGAGATATCGTTTTGAATGCAATGTAAGTTGTCAACATTTGTTTAATGTGAAAACGTGCATCAAAAAAGAATTACGCTTAAATATTTTATAAAATTCAATTTGCTGTAAAGTTCCTATTTCGAACCAGCTAAAGCCGAAATATTTAAAGCTGTTAAAATGTATTTTTATAATAAAATTCTATTATTAACTGCTAATATTTAAACAAAATATTCAAACACAAAATTCAAACAAAAAACAGCTGTGCTTACATGGCTTGCCCATGAACTTCACAGCTAGTTCATACCTTATAAACATTATTTCTAAAATCGTATAAATACAACAACGCTAAGCATATCGTAAGCATCCAATCTATTCAATCGAATCTAATTGAAGTAACATGAAGTATCTAATCGCAGCAGCGTTCTTTGTTGTGGCTACATTTGTGACGCTAACAGTTGGCCAAAACGGTCCTACAGGAACTACTTCGCCAACATCTCCACCAGCAACTACGGGAACAATTACTCCGGGAACTGCTCCGCCGACTTCTACAGTTCCAACTGGGGCTCCTATAAATAATGGCAATAATAATAATCGGAGACGCTGCAATCGTAGCAACAATTTTTGCGGCAACTTTTTCCCCCCAAGACGTAATAATAACAATCGACGTCGCAATGGACGCGGTCCAGTCCGTGTGCATGTGGTGCGTATCACACGTAGAGGTTAGGCGATTTTTCAAGAAAGTTAATTATGTTATTTATTGATGGCAATAAATTAAAAAAAAATAAAAAATATATTAAATAAAATGGAGTTAAAACTTGAAACATTATTTTTTATACTCTGTAAGCAAATAGGGTAAAAGTGTATATAAAGTTGAAGGTGAGGCAGAGCTCAAAAAGTATATACATTCTTGAAACTATCTAAAATCGAATCGATATGAACATGTCCGTTAGTCTAACTATCCGTATGTATAGCGAGAACTTGGACACTAGAAGAGAAAGAGCCTTCAAGTTTAAATATTTACATTCTACTAATTCTTCTTCAGGTAACCTAACAACACAAACCTTCTTCTAAATTTTGTTAAAACAATTTATATTTTTTTTGTAACACTAACTAGAAACACCAATTTACGGAGTTGACGTTGATCACTACAAAATATTTCTGTTAGTGGTCCAAATCGGAAAACTTTAGATCCACCTGTTCCATTCAGCACATAATCATAACTTGGAAGAAGAAAAGAAGCCGCAGACCTTTTAACGTAGATAACTGATACAGAAAAAAAGTATGTAAAGCCCCCACTTCAAGGACAGATGAACCGAAGAAAGCTGGATACACCTTCGATCCAAACTATAGTAAAATTAAATAAGTATTTCATGAAGTCCGATTTTTTAAGTTCCGAATCAAGCTATCGATTTTATAGAAGCACTGATCAAGCTCCTTTTTAGCAAACATTTTATGAACCTAATTCATTAAGATTGCTGCAGCATACCGTAAACTATAAGATTTTGAAGTAGATAAAAGGAAGATGTGGACTTAATAAAAAACTAAGATTGTCCCATTTTACGCTGATAGACTTACAGACTTTAGGGATATATTTATTTAAAAAAAGTGTAATATTCCATGCAAAAGAGGAAAAGTTAAGGCTTGGACTTAGCACCCTTCATAACTGCATAAAGTGGCAGGTACGAGAGGATGATAAATTTACTATTTTTAAAAGAAAAGCAGATATTCAATACGATTTTTGGAGAAGGCTGGAAATTTCGCGTGGATATGCTCGGAATAGGTGCCATCGGTTCTTTTCTAGAATTAAGGATATATTTTCTGAATTAACTAAAGTTTAGAAAAATCGTATGTTTCGATTTAAAACCATTTTGATTTGTTTAAAATGAATTTCAGTAAATTTTTTTAAGAAGGAGCTGCTGAATCGCGACATAAAAAACAAAGAAAAAACTATCCCAATAACCTGTTAGACATATTTAATAGAGCTGTCGAAAGATGTAGAAAGGTTATGTATTAGAATTCATAAACTTTGCAGCCTACCTTATGCATAGAAGGTAACAGCAAGTGTCAGGGAATCTAGCAAAAGAAGGGGTGAAGTAGCATACGGCGGGTATTCGCTATTCGATACAAACCTCAGTTTTCTAACCAAGAATCTCACTTCATTCCTAAAAAAAGATTTTTTATTGCACCACTAGAAGTTGTAGGCCCCATACAAATTTGTCCCCTTTTCGGAGTTTTTTATGCTAAAATTTTTTTTAATTTAAATATTTTATTAAATAATATTATTAACAAAAGTTTTTAGTCATCGAAAGAGATCATCAGCATGCTTAACCCCTATTACGTCTACGGCGAATAACAACAACAACAATGCAATTACTCCTTCCATTACGACGGCGGCGGCAAACACGCCTCGTTGGGCTTCCGAAGCCGCAGAAGTTATTGGAAGCGTTACAGAGTCTTCTCCTTCGTCGTCTTGTGGGTGCAACAGTAGTGGCACCACCAGGAGCTGCTGTCGTAGCGCCAGGAGCTGCTGTCGTGGCACCTCCAGGAGCTGCAGTAGTTGCAGGTGCAGCTGTTGTGGCAGGAGCAGCTGTAGTGGCGGCCGGTGCAGTTGGTTGAGCTGTTGAGTATGCAACAAAGGTGGCCAAAATGGCAAAACTGAAGACTATGCAGTACTTCATTTTAGTTAAAATAATAAAATGTTTGGCTTGATTTGCTTGAGATTGTATTACACTTGAGAATATGATTTGTACGGATTTACGTTTAGGTATTTATACTTTTTTTCTTTCAAAATATGTTTAATTTATAAATCATCTGTAAATCAGCTATAAACTAGTTTAATAATGTTTGTATTTATTTGTTTAATAAATATTGACAAAAAGTAAACTTCTTAGCTTGAAGCATATGAAACAAAATACACAGTAGTACACAATAGAAAAAGTTTTGTTTATCTATTACAATAACAGCAAAATCCGGTAGCGGATATACTTCGTTATAAATAATGATAGCGAACAGATTTCCAGACAAATATAATTTATTATAACAGAAATTTTCAACTAGCTGAGTCAATATTACGTGACATCTGTAGTCTGAGAAAGTCTGACTGCTAATGGCAAAATGGAGATATACTGCAGTTGTTGGCAGAAATATACTTGGAGATTGCAGATTACTTTATCACCTTTAGTCAACATGAGTCCATTTGATAGTTGAGCGTAGTTTTGTATACACTTTTTAGATATTCAGCTGATACTTCGTATATTAAATTATTTTTAGGCCATATGCCATGCCAAATTTTTGGGATACATCATACAGACCCATCACTCACTAAAGTTTCTTGGAGGTACAAAATTTTAAAATAATCTCGTAAAATTGCGGCGAAAACCTAGTCGAATGCAAAAAGAACGAAGTTTATATATATTACCGTTCCCGAGATCCTTTCGTTCATACGGACGGACAGACAAGCATGGCTATAAGGGCGAATTCTCGTTTAGACGTGAATCATCTACTAAGCAAAGAACATCTTAGCCTGATAAGCATCAAATTGTCCTTTATGAAAATATTAAAAACACCGTCACCCATTGTTAAGTAGCTATTTTGTCGATTAGCTCTGAGTCTGGATACAGCCGTACATTAACAAGGTGAATGCAAGGTGAACAGCTGATCAAATCGTCTTCAATTCGGCTAAAAAATGGAAATTTCAAGGAAAAGTTTTCGCTGCATATTTTTCACAACTTTCGAAGTGGATTATCTCAACACGAGTGTGTCGATGGCAGTTCAGTTCTTTTTATGGCGATAAAGCACCATCAAAAGCTAGTATGGTGAATTCAACTGTGTTTGTATTCCAAGAAGGTCACCCACATATTTATGTGACATATCGTGAGATTGAGACATTCCTAAATATTAGTTCTACGAGCGTATATAATATTTGCTTGAGCATCTTGTCGTAAAAAACGTTTGTTCACGTTGGATTCCACACAATTTGACAATCGCTAAAAAAGGCTCGTGTGGATTGGTACAAAGATATGCTGAGAATATACGATCGCGGGTCTTTAAAAGACACGATCGTCACAGGTGACGAATCATGGATACATGCGTATGAGCCGGAAACAAAAAAGCAATCAACCGTGCGAATGTTATAAGACGAGCCACGCACGAAGCACTGCGAAGCAAATGATCACCTGTTTCTTATACCGAATAGGTCATGTGGCTACTGTTCCGCTTGAGCAACGTAGGACGGCCAGTTCTGAATGATACACAATCATTTGTTTACTTGTAGTGTTCGGAGAAATTCGCAAACCCTTCAACATGACAATACAAGCCCTCACACATCGGTTCACACAAGAGAGTTTTTGAGCAATCGATATTTCGTATTGATAGGTCATCTGCGATATAGCCCTGATTTATCATCCAATGATTTCTCTTTATACACAAATATCAAAAATAAAATGCGTGGTGAACGTTTTACATCCACGTTTTGGAGGTTCCTCAATCGGAGTGTAAAAATGCTTCGAAAATTGGTTTC
Organism: Leucophenga maculata; assembly: GCA_035044805.1. Classification (NCBI taxonomy): domain Eukaryota; kingdom Metazoa; phylum Arthropoda; class Insecta; order Diptera; family Drosophilidae; genus Leucophenga; species Leucophenga maculata. Next base: position 953,065 of record JAWNNP010000798.1, read on the forward strand.
AGCGATTGCAAAAGTGCATTAATTTTTATGTAGAATATTTTGAAAATAAATAAAGCCATTTTTATTTAAAAATGTTTGTTATTATTTGCTATTATATAAATAGTGTCCCTCATATTGAAGCATTTTAACCGATCTGGAAGTTAATTTTCGGAGGACAAATTCTCGCTGGCTATCAGAAAAGTTGTGTTCTATTTAGACTTTTGTTCAATTAATGTTGGAATCAGTAGTAGTATCTGTCCAGAAATAACGCCCTACAACCCCACAGATTTCAATGAAAATATACAAGGGGACCAAGATCATCTAACACGACAGACCAGCATAATATCCTTTGACTGGATTCATTCTTCAATTTTATTAGTGGTGAGATGTGCTACCATATCTTATTTTGACTTCATTATAGACAAGTTGGATTTTATGAACTTTAAACATGGAAGATGATTTGTTGTTTCTCAAATAATCTGCATGAAGATTAATAGACTTCTGCACGCGTTTGAACCAATTTTCAATAATAATTCTTAAATGAATGTTTTTAAAATTTCTGACGCCATAAAATGGTGACCTCCCGATTTATTTTTGATTGATATATAGAATAAAATATTTTTTTTTTTTTTTGCATTTTTACGTAAGAAATACAATTTAATTCTTTCTTCATTTCGCTAATCTTGGATTTTTATAATTAATTGTGTACTGAAGAAGAAAAAACTATGAAGCCAATTCAGCTGCCAGCTGCAATTTTATTGTCTACTTCATTGAAATTAGCAGAAATTTATCTTTTATGAGCAGCATCAGGTCTCGCAGCGGCTATAATGCGATGGCAATAATCAAATAAATTATATGGCTAGCAGACTTGGCGCCATATTTTTCAGACAATTTTGCACATGAATTAAACATGACAAAATGGCGAAAAAAAAGAAAATGGCAGTAAAGGACAAAAAAAAAAAAATTGAGTAGTATGAAGTAGAAGAAGAACAACATGGCGTAAAATGTAGCAAATAAAATCAAAGTAGGTAACATGCGTAAATAAAACACTTGACACATTAAAGCGAGCGAATAAGGAAAATCATTTTCACATACACAGAACAGAAGCAAAAGCGCACATTTTCATAGAAGGCAGAGGCATGCAAATGTATTGCATACATATAGGCGTACCGTGCTATAAACAAACACACAAACAAACAAAAACACACACACACATACACCTACAACAACTTTACGCGCAGTCAGTTTCGCATACAAATTTAACGAGTCGCATTTATGATACCACAGACAAGTATAATAATTTCAATTAACGACACCCGCGGGTCTGTTTGTACGTGGCGCAGGTTTACATGAACACACGCAGTTACACATGAACAAGGTCTGCTTTGAAATTTGCAGTTTTTTATATTATTTACACGTTATACTAGTTTATCTACACTCGTAGCAATGTTATTCTGTTTAAAGTATTAGTTAAAGCGTTGTGAAACGCCGAAAAATGAATTTGATCCAAAGAAGATTATGCTATTTTGTGGGATTAGAAGAAGTTATTTAATATGAACGAATTAAACCACCCAAAATATGTAGCTTTCCATTCCAACAAACCAAAATCATAAAGAACCTCGGCTAGGTTGATTTATCCTACTTACCATACTCGGCGGACTTTGCTCCAACCCACTACCATATAGTCCGCCCCTTGTACAACAATTTTTATGGAATTAATTTCTTCTTTATTCAACTTAAGTTGTTTTTCCAGAAGTTCCAGACCTTCTAATAGAACAATCGTGGCTTTCTACAACGACTCGTGAGCATCTGATTACAGATGCACAAGAGTATCAAAGAAAATGGAGACGGATGCTATGAATGACAACAGTTAAAGATTCCTCTCAAGTCTCCGCCGAGACACTGTTCCCATTGAAGCTAAAACTTTACGGGACATACGAGGGCTGCTATTATATTTTTAGTGAAAATGCAACATTGAAGTTGGTTTTTTGTTTCTCAAAATATTCTTCATGAAGATTAATACACTTCTGCATGCCTTCGAACCAATTTTCAAAGCACTTTTGTCATTTCGAAGGTAGTGCCTAAAAAATGAGCGTTTTGAATAATTCTGACGGCATAAAACATAGACCTTACGATTTATTTTTGATTTTCGGGAACAAAAAGAAGTTATTAGATGCCAAGTCAGAATAATCCATTCATTCGATGTTTGAGTACCCAAGAAAACTGTTTATTTGAGCCAATGTATGAGAGCTGACATAGTCGTAATGAAGTACAGTCCATCTTCGGCGATTGGTTTTCCTCAACTCTCTGATAACTTCCGGCAAGCGAACGGTTGTATATCACTCAAAATGCACCGTTCTACATTGGTGTACCAGAAAAATTGTCACATGACCAGTTTTTCTGAAGAGTCTGACGATCATTTGCTGTGAAGTGCTGCGTTCGGAAACAACTTTGGTTGGGTTTAACTTGTTTTGGAAGACTGATACTTTTCATTGCTGCTTTGTATTGGACTCATATACATACATGCCACATTCGTGACCTGTTACGATGTCAAAAACGTGTTAGGAGTTATCGTGACTATAATTCTTTTTGGAAAATGGTCAAATTAAGCGGTATTCAAAGCAGTTAACCATAAACCGTACAACAAAAAACCCCTTTTAGTATTCCAACTTGAAACTTAATTAAATATTTCATTAGGATTAATGTAAAATATACCAAATTTGAAAATTCATACAAAAAGCCAGGAAGATGGGACATATTTGAAATATATGTAGGGTTGGAAGAAAAAGTCGCCATTATTTCAAATCTTTATAAAATTGCGTTCAATCATTGGATTTAGTTCAAATAAGCGCCGTTTTGATCAAAAACTTGTTGCCAACGAAACATTATGCCCCGCTCATAGAAGCTTGGTTCACTATTGTGAAAAAAGTGAGACAGTCGATGTTCGCAAGCTTCTTATGAGGCCAATTTCTTGCGAGCTAAATCGTTCAGCATTGACAGGAAGAGATGGTTATCCCATTTTGTCAGGTCCGGACTATTAGGTGGATGCATAAGGAAGTACCATCCGAACACCCGGAGCTTCTGGCGCGTCACAATCGAAGTGTGTGGTCTGGTGTTATCCTGATGGAACACAATTCCTTTTTCTATTGGCCGAAGATGGTCGCTTCTGGGCGATTGCTAACTTCAAGCAGTCCAGTTATTCACAGTAGAGGACCGAATTGAGCGATTTGGCATAGGGGAGCAGCTCATAGTAGATGATTCCCTGCCAATCCCACCAAACACACAGCAAAACCTTCCTGACCATCAATCCGGGCTTGGTAACCTTTAAAACCACTTCGCCATCCTTCACCCACGACCGTTTGCACTTGACGTTGTCGTAAGATACCCACTTTTCATCGCCAGTCACCATTCGCTTCAGAAACGCATAGATTTTGTTGTGATTCAGCAGGAAATTCGGTACAATGGCACCCAAGTATTGAGTTTTTTTGTGTAGCGAAGACCACTTCTTAATCATTGAAATTGATGGTAAAAGGTCCTCATAGTATTTAATAAACCATTCTTTGGTTTTGGAGATATTCGTTAAAATTCTTGAGGTTATCTGCATTTAATGGTTGTCAAATCTAAACTAAATGGCACAGCTTGCATAGAATTTGAAGTTTCTCCTGTAATACTGCAACACAAAATAAGACTTATTCTGTGAGTTTAGTTATTAAGTTTGCTCCACTCTGAGTAACTATCTTTTAGACAGGTATATTGAAGGACGTTGGGCAGCCGGGCGAACGGAAATGGTAAAATCATTCCACCTCCTCGTGCTGATTCTACAATTTTCAAGAAACTCAATGTGTAGAGGGAATAAGAAGCATTCAGTAAGTATAAAATTTAAAAAAAAAATTCTGTAATTTTAAAATACGACCTTGTAAAGTAATATATGCTACATACATACAAAGGAGAGCCTGTTGAGCTTTTGTGTGTGTGTGTGTGTTTGAGTGTTTGTATGGTGTTTATTCAAGAGGAAATGCTATCAGTGCCAACATTGCACACATGTTCAAAGTGTGCCAGTTGGCAAAAGAAGCCACGGCGAAATAATAAGCAATACCAATGGCAACCATACTCTGCCAATCATCCTGCCTGCTTGCCTGCCAGCTTCCACTGCTGAGAGTGTGTGTGTATGCATTTCTGTTCAAGGATATGTTGCGCCTCTAATTAACTAACGTGCGCTTTTGTCTCTTTCACACAGTCTAAAGTAGCGGAAAAATGACGCAGGAATAAGTGCACCCGAAAGGGGAGAAGATTGCGCTCTTAACTACATATCATAATCATAAACATAAAGTTTTAATGAGAAGCTTGAACGGCTTCAGCTAACAAATTGTTGAAATAAATTAACAACCTTGTTCGTTCTATATTATTGTAGAATATACTAAGGAATGTTGTTCAAAGCGCGTGTAATTTAATTTACAGCGCAAACAAGTTGACATCATTTTAATTAAATTTAATTAGACACGCAGTTGTCTTACTTTTGTATTTCGTCACATTTATTAAGTGTCACTCGAGCACATGCACAGAATTGTAGAAGTGCTCTATTATGTGCATACGGAAGTGTTACATATATGTAAATAAAAGCACATTGCATATACATATATATTCAAATATACAACGGTAGAGTGCTTAGCAATCACCTTTGGAGTTCTTAACTATAAAGTGACTAAAAAATTGACTTGCTTAATTAGAAACTTATAAAACAATTTTTCCCTGGCTAGCAATTTATAGTTTAAGACATGGCAAACATACATAAGTACTGTTAGGTGTCTGCTGTCATATACAGTGCAAAATTTGGTATTTTTTAGCATCAATGCACGTCAAACGTTATGATTTGAGCACTATTTGTGTTGTTGACAGTGACTCGTAGGATTTATTTCGGTAAAAAAATCAAAGATTGAAGCATACTTCGAGTCTGAACCAAACTTGCATAAAATTTCTGAAAAATCTGTTACACAGGAAATCGATCGTCAATTAACTTCGAAATAAGAAGACTATCTTAAAGACGGTAGCAATTGGGTGGGTTGCCAAGTAGGCAGGAGAGCTATACTGAGAGAAGCCTCAAACACGCACAACTCGTGTTCCAAAATTGGAAACAAAACATCATTTAATATGCTTAGAAAAAAATACGAACAAGTTGTACTGCAAATAACATATGGTAGTCGTCTGAGTCGCTTTTAAGATAATTTGGACGGGCCCGATGGGTTTAAATATTATTTTTATAATCTACGTAAAGAGGAGCATCACTTAGACCGCCTGAATATCCAAGTGGGAGTTTGATGGTGTGAGGAGCAATACCTCAATATAGCACCTGCAAGTTGCAGTTTATAAATCTCGTATGAGAAACACAAAAACTGCTTTACCCTGTATCAAAAAAAATATTTTGAATTCTCAATTGACATTTCCAACACAAAAATTCGATAATACACTGCCCGGTCCGTGAAATCCTGGATTCAAAAGCCAAAAGTTGATAGGTGATTGTCTAAAAACTGTATCGAAAGCAATAAACACGCTTTGTCCACAATTTCCTTTTAATACATTGAATTACTTCATAATTCAATTCTCAATCGATTTCACGAAATGATTTTCAACAAAACCAGAACCACACAGAACTAAAAGTCCATTGGAGAAAAATTGTAAGATCATAGTTTAAATAGTTTATAAATATAGAAATGTGCTTCAATAGGCGTCTTTAAAATTGTAACAGATGATTAATCATGAATCTATAAGTCTGACACAAAGTAGCGGTTGGCTATATGATTCTTCGAAAGCGGGAAACAGCTAGCAAAATTATTTCGCATTTGAATTATTTTGAAACCAGAGAAACGTTGAACGATCATTAAATCTGAATGGTATAAAACTTATTGTTGGGACAGCTTTTCAAGATTTGAGGGAAAGCAGCCAACGAAGACGGACTATACTTCACCAAGCCAATGGAAGTCTCACACATTGGCCACATCAAACAATTGACTTTTTGAGCACTCAGAACTTCGTGCAGACCATATTTAACTAAGCTCACAAGTAGCGAATTGATTCCAGCTATAAACTCGCTTTAAATAGCCTGGATGTAAAGAAAATATATAAAACTTATTTAAATAGCATTTATTAAAAACTAGCAAGCCCGTCACGCGGGACTGCCATATCAGAAAAATTAATATTCAAGGAAAGTCTGGCATAATTTTATTCAATTTATATTTTGCCATTTTCATTTGAAATGTAATCATTCAATCATGAATATTTACATCGGAAAAAATTTCTGACCAAAGAGATCGCTAAGCATGAACAGTAGCATGTATCGATTTTGTTCACAAAAAATGATACCCAATATTCATAATCTACGGTCAATTCTTAGATACTTTCACCAAGAAACTATAGTTCTAAAATCTATTATTTTTAGCCCATTTTGATTGTCCTTAAAAATCTGTTTCATTTTAAAAAATCTTCAAAATATGGAAGTGGCATTAAAAACAATTTTTTATTATTTTTTATTGTTGTATTAATTTACTTTTGTTTGCTACAAATTACTTTCCTGAAACAGAAAATGCACAACATATGATTTCTAAGCATGTTCTACTTAAGAGAGTCCTTTTTGCTGTTAGTTCGTAGTATTCTTGTGCGACTTTCGATAGCAACTGCCATTATATCCTCTCGAGACTTTTCTGTTATGCGTTGTAAAAGAGTAGTTAGCAACTGCACACATGGTTCAGTACCTTGAATATATGAAGGAATTTCTGGAAGAGGAAATGGAGGATCGTCATACTTTATGTTAGCAGTAAATGGGGGTCGGATAAAATACTGTCATCATCTAGGTTTACCAAATCATAATATTCCATACAATCAAAATTAATAGCATGCTTTTATTGAATTTGTCGTCACGTAAACACGTAAAAGACGGCTTGCTTTAGTTACCCATCGTGAGTGACAAACTTCTCTTGCTTTCAAGCTGGCCAAATCTTTTGAGCAGAAACCATCTAAAATTGCTTTTGCTATGCGGGACGCAGCGAATCGTGCTGGCTATGGCTAGTATATATATAGATTTATGTATGTTAGTCGGTTTTCTCTCTATGGATTACTACACCATTCATTTGAACACCATTAAACTTTGCTAAGTTGCAGCAGATTTTTCCTACACTATGTTCGACATAGACTTTTTTTTTATTTTTTATAGCAGTTATAATTCTTAAATAGTTTTAACATATTTCGTTAAAGTATCATAACAGTCAACTGTACAATATGTGGTTTTGGTTTTTGATTTTACGTTATTTATTTTTCTTCGTATATATGGTTTATTTGTTTTACGGCGAACGGCTGTGTTTCTACTCTCTGCGTTTACATTTACTTAGATTTTTATTATAAGCTGGCACATGTGTTTGAACGGGATCAGTAAAGTCATTCATTGGCACCCAACCCTGTTCATACTTAGAAACATCTTTGGTCAGAAATTTTTGACATGTAAGTTTTTATCGGCAAAATAATATCCACAAGCACTTGAATGATTTGAATTCAAACGAAAATGATAAAATATGCATTGAATGAAATTTCCTTGAATATCCATTATTCTAATATGGCAGCTTCGCGTTTGCCTTATTTGGCATATATTTTTACCAACAGATCAACCGATGCAATGGAAAGTGCGAATATCTACAATGATCTTAAGCGTAAGCCAAGAAATACACCCTGCCAAGAAAAAAGCGATTCCTGCCTATCTGTTAACTCTCGGATCGACTTTAATAGTGATTGGCGATTTTTTTGTTTATGAAAATATTGATCAACGTATTTATGTTCAATATTGTGAACGAATGAATTTTCTTCTGCCAGTTCATTGGAAATGTTGAAAAAGGCTTTCGGGGAATACGCTCAGTCAAAAACGTATAAAGCGTAATAGAATGGCCGGGAGACCGTTGAAGACATGACTGCAAGGAATAGTAAAGTAAAGGAAATTGTGGCGGAAAATAACAGTAATTGCCTGAGAGAGATCGATCATGTATTGAAGTTAACACACGATTATGCACCGAAAAATTGGGTATGCAACGTATTGCTGCTAGACTTCTTCCGATAAAGTTGAATTTTCTTCAAAAATGGTATCCAGAGCAGGTAGCTGCAGAAATGCTGGATCGAACCAATTCCGATTCTTTATTCATCAAAGTCCGAAACGAATGAAGGAACTGTACAATTTTCTGTAAATCTTTCTAGTACTAGTGTCTGGTATAAATCATTAAGTACAACCTTCCGAATAATTAGAGAGATATGGTGCATTCAATTCAGTCATGTTTAGAGTCCTTGTGACAGAGAACACAATTTAGATATGAATTTTAAAATACCAACGAGGGCTTTAGACATGGTAAAACGTATTAAGTCGTTTTATAGAAAATATCGTAAGCCTGCGTGAGATTCTTCAGAACATATATTGGAATACTGTCCAACATTAGCTATTGTGATTAATTAGTGAATAGTCGATTGTTTTTAACAATTGGGCAACACCATTAATAGCTATTAAAATAGACCACAAATAAACACATTATTTAAATTGAAATATTTTATTAAATAATATATTAAAAAAGTTTGTGTTCATCGAAAGAGTTCATCAGCATGCTTAACCCCTATTACGTCTACGGCGTACAACGACAACAACAATGCAATGACTCCTTCCATTACGGCGGCGGCGGCAAACACGTCTCGTTGGGCTTCCGAAGCCGCAGAAGTTATTGGAACGGTTGCAGAGTCTCGTAGCACCACCAGGAGCTGCAGTCGTAGCACCACCAGGAGCTGCTGTCGTAGCACCACCAGGGGCTGCAGTAGTTGCAGGCGCAGCTGTTGTGGCAGGTGCAGCTGTAGTGGCAGCTGGTGTAGTAGATTGAGCGGTTGAGTATGCAACAAAGGCGGCCAAAATGGCGAAACTCAAAACAATGAAATGCTTCATAATAAAATAAACTTAAGCTGGATATGCTTTCGATTGTTACTGCGTTGTGATTATGATTTAATTTGAATTTAGTTGTACTATTTATAGTGCTTTGGTGACACAGTTTATCTGTCTAATAAAATAATATAAAATAGTTAATACTTAGCTACAACTGTGCTACTTTTCAGTACTTAAATATTTACATAAATATTTTAAATGTTTACATAAAATGTGAGTAAATAATTATTTATGAGCTGTTATGGATTTCCTATTTATGCCGGATATTTGATCAACTGTTATTAATAAAACGAAATAAACTTAAATGTGTAACAGCAAACATTGAATTTCATTTCGTTTATAACTTAAATTGATTAAAAATAAAGACTTAAATAAATATTTCTATATGATGACTCTTTTGTATGCGAAGCCCATCTGAAATTAACTTAGAAAGAATTTGTAATAGTAAAAACTATTTTATGACTTTGAAATAACAGCACGATTTGATGATTATTCCTATTTAAAAACTTATTAGTCTAAAGAAAAATAAATAAATATCCTTTTTATCACTTGTACAGTTAGCTGCCGCCTAGTGTGTTAAGGACTACAATTTTGCTTTGAAATAATTATGCAAACTGCTGCTGCTGCTAGAGGCGCAACAACAAATACTCAATACTCGACACTCATTGATTTCTCTTCTCTTCAAGGCAAAAGCAAATAGTTAACAATTTAAAATCAATTTAGAAAAAAATTACACCAGCCGCGCTGCGCTGAGTTTGCAGTTTGTAACAGTTTCGCCAGTTTGCCACAGCAATTATAATTATCAACACGTCTGGCGAGCAAAAGAGTTCAAACTCTGACTGTGACGCTCTGGCATTCTTACGTTCTTGAGATGCACTTCTGCATAGATACATGCTGCACATAGTATACTTGTACATATAGTAGGTAAGTATTAAATGTCGTAGATACAATGTAGAAAAGTGTTCAAGTGCTTAGAGTTTACATGAAAATTGCTCTGTAATTATGTGTCAATTATAAATGGATCAATCATTGTGTGGAAACTGTGTGCATGACATCGACATCCTCCACAGAAGAAGTTCAACTGCATTTTGTTAGTTATTTATGCATGAGGTAGCTGTTCTTCTTGTTGCTTAAGATTAATTATCGATACTCGAATAGTGAATTGTGACTTATAAATATGACAATTATGCATGTGGAATATACTTCTATGTAAATATGTATTACTGAACTTCATAAATATGAGGTAAGAGTATGTAGTAGAAACTGAAAACTGAAATTGTGTAATGTATATTTGAGATGGAAGTCGGTAAGAAACCACAATATACAAATTTAATCTTACACTCGTACATAGAATATTTTATAAATAAAGCCATCAAATCCTCAATTAATCTGAAATTGAATTAAATATAGAAGTTATTCATACAACACCTATGCGTTTCTTTAGGGGCTACACATAAAAGTGGGTGTGGCATTAAGTTAGATTTGCATAGAAAATAGTTTGAATGTTAAGGGCACAGCACCTACCACACAAAAATTTGTATTTACATATATGCAAAATTATATGGAAAAAAAATTATATTAAAAATTATTTTTAATACAAAAAAAAAAATCTTTATGTTTTTGAGGTCACTGATTACGATCCCGGTGTCCACATTACCACATCAGTTCAAAATCAAGGTCAAGCATCTAGATTTAACTGATACAATTTTTTTATACCCCAGATTCTGAAAGAGGAGGAAATTTTACGTCCGAAACATTTTTTGTAACGTGCTTTGAATTTATCTGAAAATTGCTTGCCCTAATTCTTGATGACAAATTTCCCACAAACAACGCAAAAGTTGTTTAACCTTTTATAATATGGGGTTGATGCTGATCTTGTAGCATTAGACTTTAAAAAGGCCAAGTTTCCCACCAAACTAGAGCTGCGGTTGCTGGATGACGACGATTGCAGGCACGCTTGCTCACCCTGACCAATCGCCGATACTGGGTTTCCGAGTCCCTGCATCGTACAACTACTTCTCCTTGTGCCTGCCATGACGGTATGAACGCCTTCAACCACGGACTTCGCCGGTGATCCGTAGAGGTGCCCTGGGGGCAGACACAAAAGAAGTCCGTTCGTTTGGACCAAAATCAGTACAGATGCGTAAACTCAGACAAACATAAACCTACACTGATTCAATCAAAGCCTCAGGGATAGTATTCAGCGACCCCAAAAACATAAAGATCAATTTGACTCAGAGAAGGTCCACCTCAATTTCATTTTGTGGCCCTGTGTTATTTTAGAAAAATCTAATATGTTATATAAAATCCTTGTGTCACATTTTTAGTTACCATACTCCTCCGAAAAGGCTTGACCGATTTTGATTAAATTATTTAGGTCTGAGAATAGGTTGTTATCTATTTTAAATACCTTTAAGTGATAAGATTGGTCCACCACAAAGTTTTTTTTTGTACATATTAATGGGTAATGGTTATAAGTAATGGTAATGGGAAATGGTATTTTTGTAATGGTACTGGGTAATAGCAATGGGTAATAAGTAATGGTAATAGGTAATGGCAATGGTAATGATAATGGGTTATGATAATGGATAATGTCAACGGGTAATGAGTAATGGCAATGGGTAATGAGTAATGGCAACGGGTAATGAGTAATGGCAATGGGTTATGATAATGGATAATGGCAACGGGTAATGAGTAATGGCAATGGGTAATGAGTAATGGCAATGGGTAATGAGTAATGGCAATGGGTAATGAGTAATGGAAATGGGTAATGAGTAATGGCAATGGGTAATAAGTAATGGCAATGGGTAATGAGTAATGGCAATGGGTAATGAGTAAAGGCAATGGGTAATGAGTAATGGCAATGGGTAATGAGTAATGGCAATGGGTAATGAGTAAAGGCAATGGGTAATGAGTAATGGCAATGGGTAATGAGTAATGGCAATGGGTAATGAGTAATGGAAATGGGTAATGAGTAGTGGCAATGGGTAATGAGTAATGGCAATGGGTAACGAGTAATGGCAATGGGTAATGAGTAATAGCAATGGGTAATAAGTAATGGCAATGGGTAATGAGTAATGGAAATGGGCAATGAGTAATGGCAATGGGTAATGAGTAATGGCAATGGGTAATGAGTAAAGGCAATGGGTAATGAGTAATGGCAATGGGTAATGAGTAATGGCAATGGGTAATAAGTAATGGCAATGGGTAATGAGTAATGGAAATGGGCAATGAGTAATGGCAATGGGTAATGAGTAATGGCAATGGGTAATGAGTAATGGCAATGGGTAATGAGTAAAGGCAATGGGTAATGAGTAATGGAAATGGGTAATAAGTAATGGCAATGGGTAATGAGTAATGGCAATGGGTAATGAGTAAAGGCAATGGGTAATAAGTAATGGCAATGGGTAATGAGTAATGGCAATGGGTAATGAGTAATGGAAATGGGTAATAAGTAATGGCAATGGGTAATGAGTAATGGCAATGGGTAATGAGTAATGGCAATGGGTAATGAGTAATGGAAATGGGTAATAAGTAATGGCAATGGGTAATGAGTAATGGAAATGGGCAATGAGTAATGGCAATGGGTAATGAGTAATGGCAATGGGTAATGAGTAATGGCAATGGGTAATGAGTAATGGAAATGGGCAATGAGTAATGGCAATGGGTAATGAGTAATGGCAATGGGTAATGAGTAATGGAAATGGGTAATGAGTAATGGCAATGGGTAATAAGTAATGGCAATGGGTAATGAGTAATGGAAATGGGCAATGAGTAATGGCAATGGGTAATGAGTAAAGGCAATGGGTAATGGCAATGGGTAATGAGTAATGGAAATGGGTAATGAGTAGTGGCAATGGGTAATGAGTAATGGCAATGGGTAACGAGTAATGGCAATGGATAATGGTAAGGTTCATTGGACATGTGTAAACAGTTTGTTTTTACCAAACCGTAAGAGAAGCGGGCAGGGTTCAGCTACATGTTGTGAAGTGTTGTAATAAAAAAGAAACACAAAGGGTTACATAGCAGATTACTACACCATTGATCCGATCACCATGAAACTATGGAAAGTTATCGACTATAATACCGCGCAGAGTATAGGCATAATACATCTTTTCCAAAATATGATTATCGCGATGTAAATTTTTTTTTAACTTTATGAGAATATTTGTCTGGGATAGGCGGTTGTCTAACAGCTGTGTCATGAGATGATGAGAGAACGGGAAGGGAAGTGTGATGATAAGGTGAGAATGCTGGGGCTATTTTTACAGCCTCTTCTAGTGATCCGATATGTGATCCGATATGAATATGATAACAGAAATAACAAAAAAATCTAAACGAGGAACAATTTTGTACGGCGGCTACCCCTTATCTGATTTGATTTTTTATTTAATATTTTATAAAACTCTACGTATTATAGGACCAAATTTTTGGTTTCTATCTAATAACAAAAAAAATAATTAAAATTTGTTCTTACAAAAACTTAAAAGAAGGGGAAGGCATGTATGGTCAGTGCGTACACCTCAATTAAGGAGAAAGGTTGGCGCAGGAAGTAAAAGTTGCGTCTAAATATTCAAATTTGAAGGGTCTATCTTTCATAGTCTTACAGTTTTTAATGTTCATTCACACTGCCAGACAGACGGACGTGTTTAAATAGACGCTTAACAAGTATATATATATATATTTTATGAAATGTTATTTCTCACCTTTTGCTGCCTGTAACAAAAACTTGCACAAATTTAAAATACTTTCGGGGTAGAAAGAAAAAACTTCAATAAAGAATACTTACTTTAGTTAGTATCAAAGCGTCTTACAAGTCAAAGTTTTCCTTCTATAACAAAAAGCAGTATCAAAATTCGTTAAGTATCTTTAAATAAGCATAATAAGGCAAAGTAGCGAGCTACTTCGTTGTGTACAAGTTTCAAAGTGCTCTTAAGAAACAGTGAGGACGTCGACCATTAGGAAATGTTCCATATTACAATTGTGTGCATCAACTTGACTGGACTGGATACCTTCGCAACTCGATTGCTAACAATTCAAAAGCGGCTTAAGTTGCTGACCAAGTTTTTTCCATTGCACAGCATTACAAAATAATATGGAATGGCGGAGGAAAAAACTTGCTGGAAAAATCGCTTTACTCAATAATTTTCATAACTGAGCAACTAATTGAGACATTAACTTTAATTGGGCATAAATGCGGCATAAACGACTTGAGTTGAGGATTACATGCGCAGATGTAAAGATGGAAAAAAGAAACTAGGAAATGTGTTGACTATGTTTGAGGCAATGTCTTAATACCCTACACATTAGCTATCATCTAAGTTTTTATAGCAAACAAAATAAAGTTTTATAAATGAAAATATCAAACATTTTATTTGAATTAGAAAGTTCTCTCTTAGAATATAGCATATTGACAGACAATGGATAGCGGCTTTAAAGGACATGCAAAGTTCTATGGTCTTATCAAGCGGATGCATTTGAAAAAGAAATTGTGTCTTTGATGTCTACTTTTGTTTGCTACAAACTGCTTACTAAAACTAAAACACCTTTCACTACACACATGTGTGAGTAGTATATAAGAAAAATAGTTTAAATGTAGCGCAGCTGTGTGCTAAAGGCGTTGAAAATCATGTAACACAAACTCCTACAGTTTTTTACACCAGTTAACCATGTAACGAAACTGCCGCCCCTGAAATTTAAGCCAAATGTTGGCGAATTAGTTGGACAAAAAAAATTAAATTAAACAGCTCACATATGTCGGTGAATGACCCAGAAAAAAAAGTGGAGGAAAAACTCAAGTAGTTGGCATGTTAAACAGGCGTGAATCTGGAAAAAGGGCAATCGAGATTTTTCTAGTATGAGCTAGAAAAACGTTGAATGAATGCTGCGACGCCAAGTCATTGTGCAGTTGTGCGTGAAATTGTGAACGACCGAAAGGACTCTCAATGCGAGCAACCGTACATCCTTCCTTCCTTTATTCCTGCCATCGTCTGAATATGTGTGTCAATAAATTATTTTTGGGTTAGTGGAATGCCTTTCTTTGGCTTGTCGCTCTATATCTAGTTGAGGTGTTAGCGCTCAGGTGTTAAATTGTCTTTTGAGAAGGTCTGAAGAGATTGTCAGCACGTGTTGCATGTCAGCGGTGTAAATAAGCGCGAAATTGGCTTTTGGCTTGACTCGATGGACTGCGTCGAGTATTGTGTGTTCAACGATGTATGCAGTGGACTACAAGTTGGAAAGAAAAAATAAAACAATGACCTCAATGCATATGCGCTGCGGTTCATCAGACAAAATGTTGTATGTGCACACAGTGCGTATGCGTGATTTATGTGTTTGTCTTTGGCAGCCCTTTGTAGCAGAGGACATAGGCCCATACAAATCCAGTACCCAGATTTAACTTTGATTAAAGCCTTGCAGACGGACTACATCTTTTCGAGAAATACAACAAGCTACAAAATATGCAGAATATTGTACTACTTGCTTAAGTTCCAGGCAAGAGATTACAGATTAGATTTAGTAGAAATACTAACAGAACATTATACAGCAGCTAACCCCCGGAAAAGCTAGGCATAACCAAAATGAACGGCAACAGGAAATATAAGCAACCGTAAACTCTGGAGCAACTTATCAGCAGCTAGAGTGAGAAGTCTGGCTCTGTAATAAGTATAAAAGAGATCACCCAATCATTTGAAAAACTCTGGTGTATTCTATATAAGGGCCTAACTGGACTTCATTAAGAATCTATCAGTTAGCTAGGAAACAGTATTTTATATCCGCTTGACGAGACGAGTCCATTTAGCTATATTGAATGAGTGATTCACACATATATTAATAAGTGTGATAGGTTGAGCCCAAGAAAAACTCACTTCATATAATTGGATGTTTGTTGAAAACCTCTTGAATTTTTATATCGGAGCGGAGACTTTATATAAATATATAGAAACATATCCCTTTTACTTTCAGTGATAGTTCATAAATAAAGGATGTCCCAGAAAAACAGCAAGAATTGAATTTGTCACCATTTGTGCAATAAAGAAAAAAATAATTAAAAAATTCAGGAAGACTGGATCAGTAGCACTAGTCGTCCAAAAAGAAGCCTTTTAAATGTCAAAATGGAACCAGTTCGAGTGAATGAGAATTGTGTCTTCATGCCTACAGTAAGTGATGGCATGAAGACACAATGTTTAACTGTTTGATGCGAACTTAAAGGTGGAGGCATCAATGGACCAACCTTTTTTTGAAAATTAGCCTTGTCAAGCAGTGACTCTTACTGGTGCTCGATATCGCGACTTGATATAACAGTTCTATCTGCCGAACAAAACAGTGCCACATGCTATAGAGCTCGTGAAACAATCCAATTACTACTCTCGCTGCTTACTTACTTACT
The DNA here is from genome assembly GCA_035044805.1 of Leucophenga maculata. NCBI lineage: Eukaryota > Metazoa > Arthropoda > Insecta > Diptera > Drosophilidae > Leucophenga > Leucophenga maculata. The sequence goes on from JAWNNP010000798.1 coordinate 969,384, forward strand.
TAAATGGCTACCGTCTTCTGGTCATGGCCGCATTTAGGAAGGCATGCCAGCCTCCATAGTTCAGTTGTTTTGAATGCCAAATACGGAGAGCTCTCTCCATACCTGGTCATTCCAACGCGTGCACGGTGGTCCTCTTCTCCGTCGTTCACCAGTCAAGTTTGGGCCCCCCATGTAAACCATGCATGCTAATGCTCTTTCATCCATTCGAATGAGGTGCCCAGCCCAGTGCAGCCGCTGGAATTTTATGCGCTGGACTATGTAAACTTAAACTCGTCGTCGTTTCTAATAGTACCGAAAATCCTGTGAAGAATCTTACTCTCGAAGACTTCCAACGCTGTTTCATCCGCCTCAATCATGGTCTATGCCCATATGCCATACAATAGGACCGGGAGTATCAGCGTCTTATAGATCTTGATTTTTGTCTTCGAGAGAGGGCTTTACTTCTCAATTGCTCAAAGCATCTGTTTGAAGCTTAATTCTTCGCCTGATCTTCAGACTGACGTTGTTGTTGCTGGTTATCTCGGATCCAAGATAGACGAAGTTTTCTACAACACTGAAGTTGAAATTCTCCATCGTCAATGACCATCCAAGACGCGATGACGGCGTGCTATAAGACACCAAGTACTTCGTCTTGTCCTGATTCACTGCTAAACCCATGAACCGAGAGTGTTTTTCAATATCTGAGAACGCCTTGCTGACTTGCCGTTCCTGCGTACCGAAGATATCGATGTCATCGGCGTAAGCGAGCAGCATCACTTCCTTTTGGAAGATCGAGGCCTACCTACTCTATATGTACTGGCACTGGCGTTGGATGTTTTCTATCAAATGATTGAAAAAATCGCACGGGGAGGTTTTTCCCCAGCGTCGTCATGCAAAGACGGACCAACTTTGCCGGGATACCAACTGCAGACAGGGCGTCGAAAAACTTCGACAGAATTTATATCTAATGGACAGAAGACATTCCGTTCTGACTCTAATTGTGGAGACAAGGCAGATGAACTCTATGTTTCTATTGAAACGACATTTGGTTTCAAATAAAGATTTTAAAGACTTTGTCCGGGATTTAGGTCTCTCATGTAGACAAACTGAAATCTTGAGATCCCAATTGAAGCCATGGTACGAAGACTTGACAGTTTCTGTTATGTCTGATAAGGACGAAATAGTTTTGAGGAGATTTTCAAGGATGTTGATGTTGACATTGTGTATCTTGTGTATTCTCCGCATGTAGATGGCTTGTTTACCTACTTTCGACGCAAGCAAGAATCAAAGAATTGTAGATTATTTGTGGACGAAGCCTGTGAAAGTAAATTTTTTGTTAAATTGTAAAATAGCAAAAAAAATATATTTCCCTAGGAATGAAATCAATGCAACTGCATAATTTTCACATGCAAAAATTGTAAAAAAAAATTTAAAAAAAAAATAATACTGGCATGGATGGATAATTATTAAAATATTGCTTTTACTTTGACTAAGTTTAATATATTAGACTCACATATTGCAGTCTTATGAAAAATACAAGCTGTAGCATCCATGGATGAATAACGAAACAAAAGACAGTAGAACATTAAACAACCCAATTATGATTGGACAGCAACAAAGGCAGATGAACCCAGCACATGTACATGCTGTACTCTTCAAACAAAGGAAGAACGCATAAGTTCATGTCATGCCGAACCATAACTTTTACCTTGATGGCTACATCAACAAGCTTCCACTTGATTTACGTCTAACTGTAATCGAATAATATATCAGCAAAGCGAACGGCAACACTACACACAACTCAATGCAACTCTGTGTACACCTTCGGTACTTTGGTTGTGCTCGTTGGTTCTATGAAAGTTTACACTGAGACAGACACAGACACACGTCGAGTGAAAAGGCGCGCTGGCGCATAAAATCAATTACTTTGACAAATGAGGAGCTGACAACTTCTTGTGAGAATGTCAAACCCGGCACATTGGCCCTCAAGCGCAAAAGCTATAAAGTTTCAAAATGAATGAGCGACCAACGGCAGCAACGGCGGTCAACATGCACAAAAACTACTGCGGTGCAATTTGCGAGCGCAATTTTACCAGCCAGCCAGCAAGCAAGGCTGAGTTTGAATCTCTATGTTGAAGCTGACTATGCAACGGCGGCCAACATGAATTATGTGACTTATTAAAACGTCATTCGAGCTGACAAGTTGCCACTGCAATCGGCTGACGCACAATGGCCGCCAATGTGGTTGCAGCAAAAGATACTTCAGATAGAGAAAGAGACACCAAAGCGCATGCAACTCGCTGCATATGCCAGACGCGTTCGTTCGCCAAGTTAAAGACAGTCAGGAAGTTCTAATTGCTATGAAGCTTATAGATATATGCTAGAAAATATATGCCTATATGCTCATATGTAAACTGTAATCAATGAACTTTTCCATGAATATGCTTTGGTTTTTTTTTCTTTTAGTTCCAATCGTGTGCGACTCTCAATGCATTCATAATTTTGTAATATTTTTTTTTTTCTTTTCGCTTCAATAAATTTTGACGATCATCTGCATTGATGTGGCTAGTGTCTATCTGGTGGCAATTCCTGTTGCATATTTTATGCACTTCAGGCGCCCAGCTACACGTATGTACATGTATCGCATGTAGCTATGTATCTAGATCAATTAATACGCTTACTACTTGGCCATGCTACGTGTTGAGTGATAAAAAACTTGTTAATAGTTTTTAATCAATTTGCAATTTTCTTACTTCACTTTTTTTTCTTTTTTAAGAAGTCGCTGGCTAAACACGCTCTCAATGAATTTTATGTCGTATTAGGTTCCTTCTTTGCCTATATTTAATTACAATTTAATTTGCTGCAATTCAAACGGCAGTCTTCTGTGCGTGATTAGATTGCAATCTATTCAAGTTCTTCCAGATGTTGGGTCTGATAATATATTAACTTCCGGGTGGTTGTTCGTTTAAACTTAAAGTTTTTCCGGTGACCAACATGCATACATAAGCAATGCAATATTAAATAATATTAAGTCCATGTAATTTAAATTTCATGTTTCTTTGGGATTAATTAAAGCAGGATACATATTAACCACAAGCAGCTTATTTCGGTAAAAAAAAAATTTAACATGACTTTTGCAATGAAGTATGTTTGTGGAACATAAAAGTAGATTAAAAAATATGTTTAATCTCAATTGCGGAAAAAAGTTCAGATAATTTAGTACAGAGAACTATTCTATATATGACAAACTGCTACTTTGTGTGCTAAAAAAATTCGCGAAGTGCTGAGAATATAAGCAACTCAAATAGGAACAAGTCGAAGCTAACAATAGACACCGCGATCAGTTCAATTCAATTCAAAAGTGTGACCAATTCAAAAAATGGTTTGGCGATGTAGCCGATTTTTTGCATCGTTGCGTTACCGTAGATGAAACATGGCTCCAACAAACCACATCCGAGTCCAAGGAACAAGCAAGGCAGTAGGTTACTCCGGGTGAACACATACTAAAGAAGGTCAAGGTTGGTTTTGCTGCTAACAAGGAATTAATAACATTTTTTGGGGTTGCACGAGCTGTCATTCACATTCATTACCTAGAAAAGGGTAAATAGATCACCGACGAATATTTTTCAGAGCTTTTGAACAGACTCGAAATTCAATTAAAATATAAATGACCGCATTGAGTGAACACGTATGCAGAATTTTCTACACTGGGCTGCCATCCAGCGTAGTCTCCTGTAAGTATTTCTTATTTTCTAAGATGAAGAGGTCATTACTGAAACATAAATCTATTTTACGAGAAGGTGGTTTATGAGATGGCTAACAGGCAGTTAAATGGAGAGAGGACTATGTCTTACTTTCACAACTCCACAACAATCCAAATAAAAATTTTAAATCTGGAATGCCAACGACATTTCAGGAAAAGCCCAAGGTGTTGAGATATTTGCGCTCAACAATACCATTAACATTCTTCTATTGATTGAAATAAGGCTTAGCCGTGAAGATACAGTTATATTCTACGGATATGCCTTCTACCCAGCTATACGCCCTCTCGCAATAGGCACAATGGTGGAAGACCAGCTGTATTGGTGAACTTTCTTCGTCACTTCTCGCAAATGGCGTAGAGCCGTGGAGTAAACAAATGTCTTCTGTGAAAGTTGCCACAGTGCTCGGTGACATGGAGTTTAGTGTTTTATACTACCCTCTGATCAAAGGTAGTTGATTGGGGGTGACCGGAATAGCCAACATTGGCTCTGTGATCACAAGAATGGTGTTAGCTGAAGCCATATCTACCAGTGGGGCTAAAATACTAGGCATAGGAGCTCCAACCATATACACATATGTGTCCACTCATACACCTACATGCATAGATTTTGCAGTGCATCATGGAATACCGGTATTCCGGACTAGTATAAGAGAGAGAACTGGGACTTAGACTCCGATCATCTGGCATTTGTCAGCTCCATTTATACCAATGGAGTCCATTCTGCCCTCAACAACCGGCAGATTAGCAGACACACTAATCTGGCCACTTTCAAGTTGCACCTGCAGAACTCTATTCATTTGAAGACGGAGCTAAATTCAGGAGAAGACATGCTCCTTCGCCCCCATCTGGACCAGTGAATTATGCCATTGTCCTTAATACAGAAGCTAAGACCCGTGAGACCGTATGGTGTGGTCTATAGTTGCCAACCGTTGCTTAAACAAATCTCTCTTCAGTGTCTGTAAAATTCAGATGGCTGCTCACTTGAAGGAACACACTTACTTTCCGGGCGAAAAAAAAATAATTTCCAAATGTTACCTCTATGGCATGCAAAGAGGGATTACTTCAAAGACAAGTTGCAACCGTATTCAGGTGCTGCAGAATCGCGCTCCTGGTAGTTAGAGAGCAAATTTGGATGCATACCAGCAGATATAGAGACAAATTAAATAGCCATCAAAGCAAACTTGCGAAGGGTGTCCTTCTTGCCAGTCCACTCAGACGTTTGAAAAAAACAGAATTTGAGAAAGTTTTTAGAGGCAGAAAACACAAATTTACAAAAAAGAAAAGAGTCCTCGTGCTTTTTGTGTGAGGTTCGGTTGCTGTCTACGTTTAGATTCATTCTAATGTGAAATGTGAAAACACATGGCAAGTACTAAGATAGGGGAGAGATGTTAGCGTGTTTAATACAAATGATCTGAAGATTGAATAGGAGAATCTTTATATTGAAAATTGAAGGCTCCATCTCTTATAGTCTTCAAGATTTTAATTTTCATTAGGAACGGACAGACGGACTTGTCAATGACAACTCGTTTGTTGCTGCTAATTAAGAATATATAAACTTTATAGGGTCTGTCTCGCTTCCTTCTACCTGTTATATTCATTTTCACTAACTTAGTTTAGCCTTTGCGCTATGGAAAAGGGGTATACAAATAATTTGTAAAAATCATAACTGAAACATTAGTTTATAAGGAGCATATGTGCTGTATCAATCTAATCAATATTTCGTGGACTTCACTATATATGAAACATAAGAAGATTCGACCTATAAGATTATATTATTTATTTTAAAGACACACAGCCAGTGTCACAAGCAGGCTGTAAAAAATGTTTGCAGGAAACTAAATCAAAATATTTTAAAATTAATCTTCATTAAATATTCACAATACATTCTTCGACAATCTATATCAACCAAATCCTTAGAAGACAATTTAATTACATATTCTAACTTTAAACTATTTAGCTTTCCATATGTTATCGACATGAAACAAACAAATACCAATATACTATATCCGAATACTTATAAGTTACTCATACAACGCCTGCAACTAAGAGCAACAAATAATTTACAAATTCTAACCAAAAAGACTAAACTAAGCATAGAGAAAGGCAAAAGCTACTATTTGCAATTCAATGAATCTTTAATTGAATTTTAACACCAATGTGCATATGCAACATGCAATGGTAGCCAGTTTTGCAGTATTTGAAAGTAATTTTCAATCGACAAAAGAACCAAAACCAGCCACAGGCGCATAACAAAGTAAAATCCGACCGAACAAACCAACCAACCAACAAAATAGCCAACAAAGTAAGCAGCAGATACTATGGAAAAATCAAACAGCTCAGACTCAGTTACAGGCTCAACATACTCGGTTGATGATTATGCAGTAGTTTGTCGCATCGTTGGCTATAAATGATGAGTCTGAGGATGATGTTGCGTTCATACCATAACCATATCAAAGCTGTGCATATGATGATGGCTTTATTGTAGTTGCATGTGCTTTTTTTTTGTATCATAGACGCCTCTGGTCGGCTGGCATTTTCATCATACATTTAACTACTATTAAGAAGTATTTTTCGATTTTTATGAATTGATTTTCCTCTTTAATCATTAAATTTTATGGCTTGTAATTATCTTTGTCGTTGCACATACAGGTTTCAATGTATATGCGCTTAAAATTCACCAATCCGCTTGAGTTGTTTTCAGTAATAGTTTGATTTAACTTTCATAATTACAATACTTGCATTGAAGCAGTTAAATTTAAAGCTTAATGGAAAATTTTTAAACCAGAGTGGGGCATATAATATCAGCTTGTTTGGTAAGTAATTAAATAACTAATAAAGAACAATTTTATTTCATATTTGTTTTAATTAGAAATTTTACAAAAGATGTTTTCTGTTGTCTAAACCAGTTGCTACAGTTTAATTTGCAGATTATATCACTTTCGGAAGTATACTTCGCTGTATGCGGTCTATATTCCGGCACACTATTTGCTTTAAAACTCGCAACAAATACAAGGCAAACAAATATCCGCACTGTGCACTTCGAAATTTGATCCAAGGCACCAAGGAACGAAAAAAGAGAACCCTGGCGTGTGATAGAAGTCGTTGAAGGGCATTTGGCAATATAGCGCTTCAGGGAACTCACTACTCCACCCCTATTGAAGAGATACAAGATGCTATTTATGAACTTGGCTTTACTTTAAAGAACGTACACAACATGCGATAGGCTGCCACTATTTTTTATGTCAGCCCGAAGCAAGATAAAAGTAAGAAAAATATTCACAACTGCAGAATCATTTAAGCCAGCAAGAAAGAAGCAGGCGATACTTCAGTGCTTTAGAGATCAACGGTATGTGCATACCAAGCATTATTGCAACCGAATTAAAAAAAATTTTCCCAACACTCCGGCGAAAGGATGTTAAAAATCTCGCTCTGAAGAAAATAGATTGGCATAATGTTTGATCTTAGAAACGCATTGCACGAACAAAAACTAAATTCAGATTTATGAATCCATCTTGAAAATTCTCCAAAGAAACTTCTTCTTCTTTATGTAACAGCAACGTGGTACATAAATAATAATATTATCCACCATGACCGAAGAGCACCAACGGTTCTTGAAGAAATAGATACAAACCCACAGAAGTACTAGCAATCAGCTAGCAACTTCATTCATACGATAAGGCTAAGATATCAACCTGAAGATTTAACCCGTCGAACTGAAAATATTCGCCGTCTTCGACACTAAAATAACATGTAAGAAAAATTGGTGGTAACCGACTGTAAGAGGCCCTTTAAACTGAAATCGTATCCAGGGAACACCATGAGGAGACCATAGCTGTGACAATAGCGTTTCAAAATAAAACCTTCGATTATTTAAAAAAAAAAAACCTAGTTCCCTGCTGACGAAAAGTATTTTGCTCCTCCCACTTTTCACTTTTCAGCACTTTTTGTAAGAATTTTTTTATGTATGAAAAGAAAAATGAAGGACGAAAGCAATTCAATTGCTTATAAAATCGTCATTTAATATCCGATTTTGATGAAATTTTTGAATATATACAGGCATTTTTGCCATAGAATTTAAGTCTTGTGGGTGATTTAATGTTAAGGGGGAGGGGCAAAAATTTTAAATTAAACTCGATTTTTTTTTACTCTTTTTATGCCCTGTTCTCATAGGAAAAAATATACTAAGTATGTAACAGACAAAAAAACAGCGAGACAGATCCTTTTAAGTATATATATTCTTGATCAGCATCAAAAGTCGAGTCAATATAAACTTGACCATCGTTCTTGCTGTCCGTATGAAAATCGAGATGTTTGAGACTGTAACAGATAGAACTTTCAAATTTTAATATTTAGATTCTCCTATTCATTCTTCAGATAGTTTGTATTCAATGAACACCCTAACCACATCCCCTCCATTTTTAATATGAACCTTTAGTGGCTGTACAATTCTCATTGTGCCCAGTTCTTTTAGAACATTCTTCAACAGTTTGAATGATAATATGTTTTCTTATCGAAATTTTACTCAAAATCAGCATCATCACCAATCGGGTTAATATACACATGTCCGTCTATCTAACTAGAATTATTCATTAAGGTCCAAACGAAAGGGGTAGCCCCAACAATAACTCAAGTCAATATATACGTGTCCCTCTGTATGGCTATGAAGACTATAAAAATTAATCCCTCTTTAATATGTAGTATTTATTAAACATATCAAGCGCACTCTAAGGCGCAGTACTCATACAAACAAGCACCTCCTCTCCGAGTTATTGAAAAAAAAAACATTTTTTGGGTGAATCTTCAATTAATCTAAATTATTCCATATGCATATCAATCTACGAGTAGTTTAAGCTGCATAAAAAGCTCTGCTCCTTCACAGAAATTTGTAAGGGACACATTTAACTACTTCCAATAAAATATCCAGAGGTTCCAGATAGGAATATATCGCCCACACAGGGTTTCTCGAACTCGAGCATATCCGATTGCAGCATTCTTTTTGGTTTTCATTAAATTTCTCATAACAGCCAGCAGAAAGTCGAGATCTTCGCTAGTAATCTAGAGGACAGATTTATGCCATTCAGCTTGACTTCGGACCATATGCAGAGTTATGTTCCGAGGAAAGCTAATGCACCTTTTCAAATGACACTGCCTAAGCAACCGGTCATGCTGCAAGAAGTTCCACTGCAAATAAAAACCTGAAGGCCAAAAAGTCGCCGGGTGTTGACGCACTATTAAGCTGTTGCTACTAAAAGCCGTGCTGTATGTTGTGATGATCTTTAACAGGTCTGCGCTGATCACGATGATCTCCAAGCCTATCAGTCTTCTCCCTATATTGGCAAAAATATTTCATAGGATAATTCTGAACCGGATCATGCAGAGACAGTGTATGGCACATGTGATCCCACAATGGCAATTAGGCTTTCAGAAATGTCATGGAACCCCGAAACTAGAAACTATGGAACAAAAAGAGTGTGCTACGGCGGTATTAATGGACATCTAGCTCGCTGCCCTCCGATGTAAGTTATAGAGTTTACTAACACCACAGTTCTCACAGATAGTTAGCAGCTTTCTGGATGGTTGATCCTCTGTGTTGTAGACGACATCAAATCGACAAGAAGACCAATATGCGCTGGAGTACTACAAGCCAGTGTCCTAGATCCTACTCTCTACAGAATATACACTGCAGCAGAGACTGACAATGTGATATTAGCCACATTCGCAGACGACACGACCGTGCGAACTTGGAGCCAATTGATCGGCACTGCGGGAAGTGATTACAGGAGTACATTAACAGCTTTACTAATGGGCTTCCAAGTGGAACATAGCCATCAACAGCAGCAAATGTGGAAGCGTAATATTCACCAACAGAAGAGGCACTTGTCCTGGCATATCAATGCTAGGCTCACCTCTACAACAAAAGCCTGCAAATCTGTAAAAGCTAACATTTGCTAGACATACAACTATGGTTTAGCAAATACCGCTAGGAACAAAAAATTAAACACGTTTTGAAATCAGTTATTAAAAACACACAAGAAATTTTTAGGTGCGTTGAAACAACCCTTAAAATCAATATGATCTAGAATAAAATATAATCTAAAACAAAATTTTGCGATTAAGCCGCAACATATCTGAAATCTATTAAATATATTTCTTTGATAGAATAAAAATGAAATATCCAAATGACTAGTTGGAATATTCTTCACAGAAGCTATATCAGTATCGTCAGCTCGGAAGTCTCTACTTATAGTAACCAATCCATTTCACACGTCAACTGAACCCAACCAATTTTAACGCTACTTTTAGAAAAATATATGCTTCAAGCATAAACTCTGCCTTTAGCCTCTTTTAAGTTTTGTTTAATAAAACATTTTTTTAAATTTATTTGTTTGAAATTCCATTAAAATGCGCACTCTTATGCTTGTGTGTAGTTATATATAATATTAAGTATGCATTATTAAGACGCTCAAAGTAAAATAGCGCCACAAAGCGGCCAGCAGCGAACCGCATTGCTTAAAGGCAGCTAGGAAGGCAATAAAGTCATGACTGCCAGATCGCTCGACTTGCTGACTTGCCTTGCCTTTGCCTTTGCCTTGCGCCCTGTGGTTATTTAAGTAGCGCATAGTCAACTTTCTAATGTGCTTTGCCGCTTTGCTGCTCGTTGTCCTCATCCTTGCTGCAATTGTTGCAACGTTTTTGTGCCGCTTCCATTTTTTGCACGACGACGACGATGACGTCGCTCAATTCAAAACTTAGCACTGCTGCAGTCGCTTGATGATTACAAATTAATCACACTTTAAACATGGCAATTACTCGACTGCAGGCGTCTTTGTATAACCTGATTTCCTGAAAATAGTTGCGAGAATTGTAGCAAAGCGTTAGGAACATAACTTCAAGTACCACCAGCACCAGCACCACCACCAAAAGCACAAGAGATGTGCTAGGTAGGCACCCAGGCAGGCATGTGGTATGTGGCACAGAACGCAGTATTGTAGGCATTATATGAAAATTGCTTCCTTTCGCTGTTTAACTTTCATTTTAATAAATAATCAAGTAGCTGCTCGACGCGATTTGGCTTGAAATCGTCTTGGCTGTTGTTTATTCCAATGGTTGGTGCTCTGCTCTGCTGCTGCTGCTGTGGCAGGTTGTTTCAATACGAAGGTGGTTTGAAAAGTAAGGCGTCTGCGCAGTAAGCGTCTTTAAAAATTTAGAGTATTTTTATTGGTTATGGAAAACTTAGAAAAACAATTTTTAATCGCTTAAAGAAAGAACTAAGACCTATGAGACTTTAGAAGGACCGAAAGCATTGTTAATATAAAAATACTTTTTATACAATACCAGCTCTTGGCATGTAATTTAATTGAACTGTCAATGAATGCGTGAATAGATTGCATACAAACTCTCAGGCGAATACAACAAGGTCAATAAAAAAGACTTTTGCGACTTTTTGAAACAAAGATGAAACATGGAACTACTGCTTGAGTCTCTCCAGCACCGATGAACAACCGAAGCAGTAAATTTCTATTGGAAATTTGAAACCTAAAAAAAAAACCATGATTACTACCTCAACCAACTAACGTTCAACAAAAACAACGCTGTAGTCCAGTCTGCTCGACTTAGAGATGCCACGTACTTATTTGAACCCAAATTAAGCATGGGAGATATATTCCCAGCTGGATCCGTTTGGAAAATTTATATAAGATTTAACATGTTTGGCGTTCCAAGCTAAATTAAAAAAAAAAAAAAAAACAACTAAACTATTTTTTACTCAATAACCTCGAATAAGAGGGCAGATTTGTATAGGGGCTAATAATAGAAGGGTTGCTTCTTCTAGTTGTCCTATTTGAACTTTTATGGAATATTTTAATAGGATTTACATAAAATTCAATATTTTTAGAGTTATTTGCTGAATTAAATACAAAAATAAAAAACACAGCCAGGAGGTCTGATTTGTATGGGGCTAACCCTTCTAGTGGTCCGATTTGGACCTTTATGGCATATATTATTAGGTTTAAAATTAAATTTACTCAGTTTGAAGTTATTAGCTGAATTAAATAGAATAATAAAATATTTTGAATACAAAAAACACAGCAAGGAAGGGCAGATATTTATGGGACTTACATTTCTAGTGGTCCGATTGGGACCATTATGGAATGTTTTTTTAGGATTAACATAAAATTCGCCAAGTTTGGTGTTACTAACTGATGTAAATATATTATTCAATTGATTTTCATACAAAACCATAGCAAGGAAGGGCAGATTTGTGTGGGGCTAACCCTTCTAGTGGTCTCATTTGGACCTTTATGAAACATTTTATTAGGACTAACATGAAAATTGACAAGTTTGGTGCTACTAACTGGATTAAATATAATAGTGAAATGTTTTTCATACAAAAAGGAAGGGCAGATTTGCATGTGGCTTACCCATCTAGTGGTCCAGTTTAGAGCTTTATGGATTATTTTATTGCGATTAACATAAATTCGCTAATTTTAGCAATATTAGCTAAATTAACTACAATTATAAATTATTTTTCATACAAAAACACATCAAGCAGGTGCAGGTTCATAAAAAATCTTAGCTAGGAAGGGCACATTTGCATGGGACTAACCCTTCTAGTGGTCTCATTTCGACCTTTATGGAATATTTTATTAGGATTAACATGAAAATTGACATGTTTGGTGCTGCTAACTGAATTTAATATAATAAAAAAAAGTTTTTCATACAAAAACTTAGCTAGAAAGGTCACTTTTGTAAGGGATCAACCCTTCTAGTGATCCGATTTGAACATTTATGAAATATTTTATTAGAATTAACATAAAATTTGGCAAGTTTGGCGTTACTAGCTGAATTAAATATAATAATAAAATGTTTCTCAAACGAAAGCACAGCAAGGAAGGGCAGATTTGTATGGAGGCTAACCCTTCTATATGAAATATTTTATTAGGATTAACATAAAATTCCCCAAGTTTTGGGTTATTATTTGAATTAAATACAAAAAAAAAAATGTTTTTAATACAAAAGCACAGCAAGGAAGAGCACATTTATATGGGGGCCAATCCATCTAGTGATCCGATTTGAACCTGTTTGGAATATTTCATTAGGATAAACATAATGTTTGGTGCCAAGTTTGGTGCTATTCACTGAATATAATAATAAATAGTTTTTTATAAAAAAACAGGAAACAAAAATTTTTTTTTATACAAAAATCCTGATAGGCAATATAGATTTGTATAGGGGCTACTTCTGGTAGTGTTCCCATCTGAACCCATTTTATATTACATATATAGTATTTCTAGCTAAACTAACAACGAGAATAAAATTACTTTTATAAAAAAACTCATAAAGGAGAGCTAGTTGTATATGGTAGCTATTCCTTAGGGAGGAGTTTAGACGTTCTTTGAGTACTTATTATCGGAAGAGACAGTTTAAATCTTCAAACTTGAGGCTATATCTCTAATAGTCACTAAGGTCGCAAAGTTCATTTGAACAGTCGGGCAGATGGGCATGTCTTTATCGACTTAGCTGCTGCTGGTTAAGAACATATATATGTACTTCATAGGATCTGCCCCGTCTCATACCGTCAAACTTAATACATTTTTTATTTTGGGTATCAATACTATAAATCAAAAGTAATCACACATCGTTATGAAACGACTTTCTACTTAGAAAATACTTATTACAAATCTTAAGCTACATTTCTTGAGTTTCCTGTCAAGATCCATAAACATTTGCATCGTTTTATGGTAAGTTTCAAAGCCAAATAAATACAATTTGAGTTTTGAGTGCCTGTGCATGGCTTTAGTTCGGATTCCAAGGTTCCGACTTACTAAATAAACAAACTAAACGAGTTCGCTTATCGATTTGAGTTCAGATTGTGACTTGAAAATTATTTTAAAGAGGAACTTCTTCGACAATGGTAAAGTTCAATGAGTTTCGCTTGATTGGAAATAACTTATTCTTTCATTTTCTCAAAACTGAGATTTGGAGACAATATTAAGCACAGTTTTTGAACCAAATTGCAGCAAAAACAACAAAATTTAAACAAAGGAAAAGTTACTTGTTTGTTTGAAATACATTCAGCTAAATGAAAAGTTGCCCGTTCTACATGGTCTGCTAACTTATCAAACTACTTTCGCACTCGGTTACTTTGCGTTGTCCATTGCATGTTGCTGTTGTTGTTGTGCGCCTTTTTGCGGTTCGTCAAGTCCCCAATGTAATTTCCAGGCAATTTCTCATACCATAATTGCATAATTTCAAAGTTGTTGGCAACTTAATTGCGCAAAACGTTGTTGCAGAGAAGTAAGGAGCCTAAGCTGCCACTCAACAGCAGCAGCAACAACAACAACAACACAACCCATGAGCTTGTATAAAGCTGCTGCTTGCTGCTTGCTGCTTAGCTGGCCTGTCAACAACGTCCAAAATGTGATGGCAACAACAGCCGCAGCAGCAGCAGCATAGCAGTAGCTTCAACATCATTCTCAGCTACATACGTGTATTTTGTGCTTCTTCATCGTATCGCTAGCCTTTACAATCCATATGTCTGTCCGTCCGTCCATTGTCGGTGTAAATAAAACCTTTTTAAATGGTTGTCATGTGGCAGCCATGCCCACAGTTTGTTGTTGCTGCAAACGCTTAAGCATATTTTATATATATACAATATATAATGCGCCTACATATTCAACTTCAAAGCGCTCCAATCGCCATCGCCATCACCATCAAACATATGTTCATTCCCTGTGCGCATCTTAAGTAGTTCAAGCGCTGCCATTGCCACTGCTTGACTGTCCAAAGGTAGGCGGCCGCATTAAATCTGCGCTCATTTAAGCATTTACCTCGCGGTCATTTGCCATCAAAGTTAATACACTTTATATGAATTTTTCTCTATTTTTCTTCTTTATTTTTTTCTTGTGTAGCGTAATTTGCTGCCAGCTACTCGTACAAGTAATCTGCATCTTTTAGTTCCAGTCCCAGTTGCCACATCAACTCTGTGTCCCATGCTCAAGTGTTGGTGCCCAATGAATTGCGCCGTCTAAAGCGTGACTTGTTGAATTGTTTTGATGCGCTGCATTCGCATCAAATTACTCAATTAATTTAAGTAAATTTTTTTTTTTTTTTTGTTCAGTCAACGTAGATAATAATGCTTATAAACATATTTTCTCAGATTGCCGGAAATACATATTGCAGTTGGATTGGTAGTTGGTAGCGCAGCAGTTTGAGGATATTAGTCTCAAGCATCCAACTTAGAGAAGCAACAAATTGTTTAGGGCAGACACAATAAATTGTAGTTTGAGAGACGAGTGTGTGAAAATAAGTTAGACTGAAGTTTATACTGAATTTCATGGTTCAGAGAGAAGATCATCTACGAGTATAGTCAA
Source organism: Leucophenga maculata (assembly GCA_035044805.1). Classification (NCBI taxonomy): domain Eukaryota; kingdom Metazoa; phylum Arthropoda; class Insecta; order Diptera; family Drosophilidae; genus Leucophenga; species Leucophenga maculata. The sequence goes on from JAWNNP010000798.1 coordinate 984,498, forward strand.
ATATTAAACTTTGAAGAGCCAAAAGTATAATAAGTTTGTGCAAATATATGTACCAGGCAGAAAGAGGCATGACACCCGCTTTAAGTATGTGTGAAAAACTCGAGGTTCTTAAAGATTGATCCACCATAATTCGACTTTTAATTTTATCAAATTTTTACGAACTGGGGAACCCTAGGCAATGAGACTAATCAACCGGAATACGGACATGAATGTATTTGGAAATTGAGCTCCAATCTGGTCATCATATTTTCGATGCACTACAACTCTTCACCAATAAGATCTATGCAGCCTCCACCGAAGCCTAGATCGTTGACAGGGCATAGTGGCACAGTGCAGCAAATCAACTCAACTAAGAGCTAAACTGGCAACACACGCTGATGTACGACCATATGGTGGAGAGCATGGCCACTAAATCACACGCCAACATCTACCTATGGAAGGCCAAGAGAAACAGTAGACCACATCCGATTTGACGATTCCTACCCTTCGTGTTAGCACGAGATAAAGAGGCAGGTAATATGAGACTCTCTGATAAGCCATTTGGGCCCGAGGATGTTGAAGGCATATTCAAGCAATTGATGTCCGACAAAACCCCAGGACGGGACTCATCTGTAACCACACGTTGAACTCGAAGGTTCAACGTGAGGTTAGGTTAGGTCATTGCTAGGCTTGTAATCATTGGGAGTTCCTTCAACCAGCAATCGTAGAAATGTCACAAGAAAGCTTCCTTGGTCGTTTTCTCATTAGTTAATTTGCAACAGGTATTAATGCCACTACGCTTGGAGCTCAAGAAACATCACTGCTCCTGGCCTCATATGCAGAAACATGTACGTCGATATCGTGTAAATGTACGTAAATGCTCTCACTGACTGGGTCAATAGGAGGACCGTGAAGCTCAACACCAGGGAAAGCTTTAACATGTGATTCAACCCCCAAAGGCAGCAGCCCTCTCCTTTACATATCCACGTCACACCCTAAGGTCATCTACCTAGGTTTTAATCTGGAAAAGTGGCTCACCTTCAACAGCCATATCCAAGCCAAGGTGGCGACGTCGGAACAGGTGGCGATGCGCAACATGAGCTAGCTCCTACGCAGCAGAAGCAAGCTCTTCTTGTGATTGCCAAGATAGTTACTCGAATCTGGCGTTAAGGGATGCAAGTCTGGGGCACTGCTTTAATGAGGAATCGACTAAAGACGCAAACGCTTCAGAACCGAATAATACAGCTCATCACTGGATGGTCTTGGCTCATCCGCAACTCCATCCTCCAGAGGGACCTCAACTTGACGGAATGAAGAGCAGGTCTGCATCTTCATACGCTTCAAAACCCGCCTCAAAATCATGCCAATAGGCATGCGCGAATGCTAATTAGCTCGCGGCCGGTAGATGAGGCAGCTCACTAGCCAGCTCACCAACCTTCTTAAGTTTGGAGCAATACAGCTTTATTAGGAAAAGCATCCAGAACAAACAGGCAATGAACTTGGTTACTCTGGACATTGAGGCAGCCTTCGACATTATGAGTTAGTCTATAAATTAACAACCATTGGTACTCAAATTTACTTTATTCAAATTTTACAGTTTTCTTTCTCACACAGTGTACTAGATCCAACACGTACGACACACCAAGATCTCAAATATAACGTATAACTAGGAGCTACATACTGACCATTTGGCGCTAATTATTAACATCAAAACTCAATCCACAGCTATTATGCCACAATACCGTCTTCTCTCTAGGCAATCATCTATTCCAAGGTTCCAGAGGAAGCTCGATGTGTTGATATGGAGCTGAAGATATCTCAGGACATTGATGTTGCTGTGGATCTTTTGATACAAAAGATACATACTGCGGCAGTTGTGTCGGGTTTCAAGTCCTTTAACTCTCTATTGTTCTTATAGACAAACGAGGGACTTGATTAGGTTTAGGAGATAGAACCAACGTGGATTTATTCGCATTCGCCTTCCAGAGGATAATGCTTTGTGGCAACGCACTAATCGGCTATTAAAACAGATAATTAAGATCCAGAGAGGAAAGTATTTTGAGAGAACACTCGAGACAATGGACTACAATATAGACTCTGTATACTCTCTGTGGAAGGATACTAGGTCTCCTAAGCGACAGCCGTTGAGAAATGTGCCGATTAAAAACGCATCGGGCGAAGTATGCGCTCAGATGAGAAAAATGCAGAAATTTTCGACATACACCTGTAGAACTGGTTTCTGCCTTTCAGTACAGCATCTGACAAAGAGAATCTGAAAGGGCTCAAGATACACCATTACAGATGGACCTGTCTATCTCGCCTATAAGAGTAGAAGAGGTAGTCAATACTATGAAACGTCTGCCGAGAAAGAAATCTGCAGGGCTTGATTGAATATGTCAGCGAGCGATCTTTTTTATTGTTATTGATTTTCTATGCAATACTTAGGTCCATGCGTTTGGTCCCTCGAGTGGAACAAAGGAACAAACAAACATACATAAATAGACAGGCAACACATTACCCTTCATGGCGTTGCGCAGTCGGTTTAAAAAGAATGTAAAATTGTGTAATAAATCACACAAATCTTAGTGAATTGTGAACATTTGTTTTCTAATCTACAAAATAGGCGCCATTTGATGCAATCCAGACTTCAGCCAATTTCCAAAAAAAAAAATAAACTCGATAATTTTATCTTGTCAAAATGTCTTTACGCATATTAACGTATTTTTAATTTGCTGAAAAAATAAAGCCTTAAGATTTACAAGAAAAATAGTAAAATTCACATAGACTCAGGCGCATAGCACTCAAAAGGTGAATGAAACACCACAGCTGTGTGGCGTTGCAGCTTGAAGCTTGTATCTGTGTGTCTATTGCTGACACTGATTCCAATTTGCTGACTGTTATTGCTGTTACTAATCCAATTTCTTATCGTTAGCTTAGAGAGCAAAAAAAAAATAAAAGGCAGAAAATATTCTGTATACGTCCCGGTTGACGTCGACATTTTGTGCGATAAGCAACGCCTCTGCGTAAATGCAAAAGAAAAACTGGCACAAACGTTGAGATACTTTTATACAAGCGAGTACAGTCTGAGTAAGAAAAAACAAATATTTATTGCCATTAAAAAGCACTTATGCATATGCAGATACAGTAGTAGTAGAGAAAAGTCTTTCGGGGCAGTAGCATATGATAAAAAGCGCGTTTGGTCACAGTGCTCAAGACTGGCTGCCGTCACCACAGCACAGCCAACGCTAATGGCTGCTCTTGGCCAACTGCACGCTTCGTATGAAAAATTCGTTGCATATTCGAAAACTTTTACGAATTTGTTAAAGTTTTTCACGCTGGCTCTGTATAATAAAAAGAAATAAAACATACATTTTCAGTGTCTGCAGTCTGCTACTGCACAGCGTACGTGCCTAGATTCATGAAAGTATCTTCTGCTGCCAACTCAAGGACCAGTTTACTACAAGCTCAACTCTGCGGCCACTGATAAATGCTGCAATAAATTTCACATTTGCAGTTAAAGGCTGCACGCTTCACTCGAAACAAGCAGCAAACTGCCAATGTTTGACTTAGTTTTTGCTTAGATACTTTTACCATTCGACAGATTCTTTTTTTTAATCAAGTTTTGCCATATCATAACTCAGAGGATCGCAGCAACTCGGCACGCATGCGCAGTTAGTCTAAGCCAGCCTTTGGCTTTGGCGAGTATCAAACTATGCAAGAAAACGCCGTTAATGCTTTCGCATTTTATCAAAAAGAAATTCTATTTCATGGGTTGGCAATAGAATTTTCTAAATGCGTAAAGTGTGGGACGTCCTTCTGTGTGTCTGTCTCTTCTAGATTGCGCCTAAGTTGGAACGCTTAGAGACAGACAGGAAATACAATTAACGCCTTTTTCTAATTGCGTGCAAAATGCGATTAAGTTGTTCTCTAAACATTAGTTTTTTTTTTTTTCATAGAGTTTAGTGCTGCATAAATCATAAATCAAAGTCGCGTGCTAATTTATATTTGTTTTAATGATGTAGTACGCAAAAGTAGCTGGCATGGACATCTTCCCAGTTTGAATCTACATATTTTCTATACAGATACATGACGAAAAAAATGTGGATTTCACAATGGTAATTCAGAGCTGGTTTAAGCAAGTTCCGACTTAAATTGGTTTTGACAAATTTAAAGTAATTAGTGAGTGTGAAGCTTTATTTTTTTTTTTCCAATAACTGAACCGGTTAGGAATAGATTGTGTTGGTGAGTTTTACAACAAAAATTAATCTACGCATATTATTGGATTTGCGTTCGCTAATTAGTCTATTCTTTGAGCCTGCACCGAGACCCGCGTTGGCGCATACCTTGGAACAATATTTGACGAACAAGTTCTGCAAATAATCTAAATAAAAACTGGCCGAAAATATCTTAGACAAGCCAACAGTGAGTCTACCTATAGTGTGCGCAGGTTAAAAAACGGGTGAAGAAGTTTGAGAAGAGTCAGGAGTATGTGTAAAACAACCTTCGCTCAATCGAACAATCAAACAATCAAACAATCAAACAATCAAACAATCAAACAATCAAACAATCAAACAATCAAACAATCAAACAATCAAACAATCAAACAATCAAACAATCAAACAATCAAACAATCAAACAATCAAACAATCAAACAATCAAACAATCAAACAATCAAACAATCAAACAATCAAACAATCAAACAATCAAACAATCAAACAATCAAACAATCAAACAATCAAACAATCAAACAATCAAACAATCAAACAATCAAACAATCAAACAATCAAACAATCAAACAATCAAACAATCAAACAATCAAACAATCAAACAATCAAACAATCAAACAATCAAACAATTAAACAATCAAACAATCAAACAATCAAACAATCAAACAATCAAACAATCAAACAATCAAACAATCAAACTATCAAACAATCAAACAATCAAACAATCAAACAATCAAACAATCAAACAATCAAACAATCAAACAATCAAATAATCAAACGATCAAACAATCAAATAATCAAACAATCAAACAAATTATGATGGTTATGAAGCGAGGAAATGGGAAGTGTGGGTAGGTGCATGTAATCTGGAGAGAGTCATGTAGATTTTCTGACAGAGAAAACGAGGAAAGTGCTGGGAAAGATGATGTGATGGAGCGCAGACTGTATCTGATCGGACAGAACTAAGAATAGTATACTGGTTCTTGATTCTTGCCTTGGGTCCACTAAAAATACTTCACCATGACAAAAGGAAGACAAAGAGGGAGCATAGCCGCGTCCGCCAGTAGGTTAATAAAATATAACAAATCACTTTTAAAGGCAAATCAAGTCATATCCTCCCTACTAATATTATAAATGCGATAGTTTGTATATACGGATGGATGTATGGATGGATGTATGGATGGATGTATGGATGGATATATGGATGTATGGATGTATGAATGTATGGATGAATGTATGGATGGATGTATGGATGGATGTATGGATAGATGTATGGATGGATGTATGGATAGATGTATGGATGGATGTATGGATGGATATATGGATGTATGGATGTATGAATGTATGGATGAATGTATGGATAGATGTATGGATGGATGTATGGATGGATGTATGGATGGATGTATGGATGGATGTATGGATGGATGTATGGATGGATGTATGGATGGATGTATGGATGGATGTATGGATGGATATATGGATGTATGGATGTATGAATGTATGGATGAATGTATGGATGGATGTATGGATGAATGTATGGATGGATGTATGGATGGATGTATGGATGGATGTATGGATGGATGTATGGATGGATATATGGATGTATGGATGTATGAATGTATGGATGAATGTATGGATGAATGTATGGATTGATGTATGGATGGATGTATGGATGGATATATGGATGTATGAATGTATGGATGAATGTATGGATGGATGTATGGATGGATGTATGGATGGATGTATGGATAGATGTATGGATGGTTGTATGTTCCTCTCTTACGGCTAAACTCCTTAACCAATTGGTATGACTTTTGGTATAGAGATGGATGGGACGATGGAAAAGAAGATAGGCTACGTTTTGATAAAATTGGAGGGGGCGTTGCCCCACCCCGCATATAAGGGATAATCAAAAATTGTCATATCTTTGAATCCACTTAAGGTTTAGAGATAAAATTTTGTTTACGGAAAACCTTTAATCGATTCCTATTTGTAAACACCTCCACCGTCTGGATTATGTATTTTTGAGTCATCTGCAAATATATTTACCGAGTTTTCTGTTGACTGCGATTCATTTGGGAATATAACAAAATTTTATTTCTCTATTTTTTTTCCAAATTGTTGACAGTTTTAAATTATTCCAGAATTTTTTTCGAAAATGGTCAAAATAAGAAAGTTACAATGTTATGTGGAAGCATGTTGCTATTGCATTGACATTCACACTGGATTAATTATAATCGCAATATTTTCATTGCTGACTGCTTCAATTATTGCTCCATTTCCATTTTATTGCGAGTTCCTTAGTAAGCATGTCAAATCGAAGCTTGTTCATACTTTTGTAGAATATTTTTAACAGATCTACCTGCTTGGCAAACCACCCTTTATCGCCAAGGTTTAATAATACTTTGTATAGCAGCAGGCTTCCAAGTTGTGGCAGCAATTGCTTTGTTTTTCTATGTTTTTGACAAATGTTGCAAGGTGAGCTTATATAAAAAAATATTAAGATACAAATTACAATAATTTAATATTTTTTTTTTCGCAGTGCTGGTTGCGTATACCATTTCTCTATATGGCATTCAATTTGACCAGCTTTATTTTCCTATTTGCCACTTATGTAAAATTCTATTGTGAAACTGGCTTCATAATTGGAGTTTCTATGCTTTTTAGTGACTAAGCGAATACTTTAGCAAATTCTTTAAAAAATTATCTAATAAAAATGTATCTATTTCAGTTTGTCATATATATTGTCTCTTTGTGGTACTCTCCCACTATATAAACTTAAGAAAAGAGTGGGAGCGACAAGAAGCAGGAAAACCATCTTAAGCGGAGCATACATATAGAGATGTACCATAAAGTCGATCGTATTGGATCAAAACAATCTTTTGTAATTTTAATTTTTAAACAATGTAAAAAATTATAATTCGCGGACTAAATTTTATAAGATTTCTTTTTCTTGTTGATCTGTAAGATTGTCAACGTTAATGTTTCCAATATTAGTGTTGAAATCACCCAGCGATATGATGTTGTCCTCATTTGGTGCAAAATTAATATTGCGTTCTTACAAATTATAGAACTCAGTATGTGCCTCTTTAGTATGTGTCTGGTTCCGTAACCTGGCAGTCAGAATTCGTTCAGAAATACATATTTGTCCGACATAATTCAGTTTCTATAGATTTTATCATTGAAAAACTTGCCAAATCTGTATAAAAATATTTAAAATATTTTATAATCAAATTTCCAAACAAATAAAATCAAATATGTGCAAATATCCCCTACACTATAGTTGCTTTTGCATCAGCCTGCGAAGTGGTTGTCTCATGATTGCAACATTTACATTTTTGACTAGCATAATAGTTGGTACATTTCCGCTTTTTAGCGAGTTAGTTGGTAAGTTCTAATAGATTTTGTGCATAATTAGTATTAATATTTGTATCCACAGGCTTAAGCTGTTTGCCTACAAGTTCCATTTGTTTCAAAATGATTCTATTAGCATGTATCTTGCAATTGGTTGCCGCAATTGATCTGCTAATATATATTTTCTGTCGTGTAAGTTGAAAACAATTTCAAATATTTGCTTTTCTTATAATTTTGAATAACTTTTTCAGTATTGGCCTAGAGTTCCATTTTTGTATTATTCCTGTTTGCTTGGAAGTTTTGTTTTACTATTTGCTCAAATGCTTTTAGCCAATCAAGTTATATGGTTTATAATAGCAACAACAATTCTAATAGGTACATTTGCAAGTTCCAACGAAATTTTATTCTAAATTATATTTTTATTGATTTTATTTCAGGTTTACATTGGTTTTGTATATTCCTTGTCTGCGCGTATCAGGTAGAAAATTATACAATAAAAAAGTATCTCAAATAAAATACTGAAATTTTAAAAGCAATAGATTCAAAATATTTATATTTATATTAATAGTCGGTTGATATCGTTTAGCGATTTGCAACCTTGAAACCACACCGTAGAATCATAGAAATATGTCAGAATCTAGTGACAGATTAGTCAAACTTTTCAGGTCTTCAAATAATGGAAAACAAGTGCGTTTCCTGAGAATTTCAATGCAACCACAATGCAACCACATACATTTTTTTTCATTATCAGAGCTACGAAAGAGGTCCTGATAACTTCCTGAGAAGATTTAGCACCCGAGTTTATGATTAATGGTATGAATATGTAGAGAACCCCAATGGAAAACAAAAAAAAAGGTGTAACCAAAGTACAAGTCTGGTTAAAAGGCTGCATGGGATAGCACCTACCAGACACTTTGATTCGTAAAAATTGGTTTGCTTATATATGTGTGTTGCGTGTGTGGATAAGTAAACAACAAGCATGCATGAGAATATGCCAATCTCTCTCTCCCTTTCTCCACCATGCTTTGTAAAAGCCAAAAACATATGGCAAACACAACAACAACAACAAAAAGACACTGCTCGTTTGTTCAATTACAAACTCTCAGTAGCTGAGTCTGCCAAGCCTGTTTGATTTGAGCTGGAACCCTTGGGCGAAAACACGATCGAAAAAGACGGTTGCTGTTGAGTTAGAGAGCGATAATGTTTATTTTTTTTCGGTCTTTTAAGTGAGCAGACCGCGCAGAAAAATTTGTTTGAGCTTCTTTAGCGAGCTCTGTCTACCACATGAGTGTCTCCAAGTAGCTTTGGACCAATCTTAATATTTGCGATGGTGCGATATCGCGGAGAAAATTCGCTTGTCATGTCTTTGTTGATAATTGAGCCATCTACAGTTGTTGGAAGTAGCGGTGGGTACTGATAGTGTCACCATGTTTCAACACCGAATAGAAGACGATACCCAGCTAGTCCCACAAAATGGACAGCATCTTCTTCCGTCCAAACCGATTGGGTCTTGCAAACTATTTTGAGGGTTGAACATGATCAACCCACGATTTCTTGCCTTTAGGGTTCTTAAAATACATATATGAACTTTGCCAGTCAAAATTCGATGCAGGAATGAATGTTTGTCAGATTGGCGTGCAAGATTTTGAATGTATTTTGGCTTCGCTCCCTCTGCCTATCGTTCAAATCATATGGCACCCACGAAATTTCAATTTTCCAAACTGTTGAACCTCTCCCACGCAGGCACGTAGCTATAAGGATATAGCAGTGTCCATAGTTGCTAGCATACGAACACCATATATGAGCATATAACGGATTTATAAGTAAACACCTGATGGAGATTTAGTAGATGATACTTGATATCAGTCACTTACCACCAGAGCAAAGTTCAGTAGGTAAGTTTAGACCTGCCAAACAAATTGTAAAACCAAATAATCATACACGTTTGCAATACCCATTCCCTGTATAGTGTAAGGGCATTTTCCAAGCGATCACAAAATTTGTCCAATTATTTTCTATTCTCCCTGTGGTATGCGTCTAATGATCTTATTATTTTCTATCCTTCCTATGGAATGCGTGTAGTGATGGTTCTACTTATTTTCGTCGAACAGTGTTTGGTGCTAATAGCTCGGCAGGGAATCATGTTGCTAAGCCATCAAATAGGTGCCTGGAATTAGCCTATTTTGGTCAGCGAAGCAGATATCGATTCGAACCTGACTTTATTGCAGGATTTTTCCATATTGAAGAATGTTCCCCAGTGCCCGTACTATTACCGAGGGGATTCATCCTTTTTGCCAAAGTAAAAATCATCCTCAAAAAAATTGTATTCTTATATGAATAAACTCTATGCTTTTGATATATCACACTGAGGCAAGCTCTTTTTCGTAGACTGGCAGATGTACAGCGAAATACAAAGAGTTACACATATACTTAAATCGCAAGCGAAATAAATTTAAAACCAATAAATTTATTAGAATTTCGAAAAAATTTTATTGAACTTATTGTTATTAATTTCTTATGACAAATGTACAAAGAATGATTATATTTTTATATTTTTTTTTTTTTTGTTTTATACATTCTCACACGTTACACGGCCAACTTCCTGACATTCGGCATCCTCCACTTGGCGGAAAACTTGTGGAAAAAAGGTTAAATTATTATATATAAACTATAAAGAAATGTCTAACACTACTCACTGTGCTTGGTATTTAGGCAATTCCATTTGCTCAGTGCACATTGGCTGGTGAATTCCCGAACGCACTCATCATTGGTGGCACAAACAGTCAGATCAAGTCGTGGACACTGGAAGTCACATTTGCGTGGTGCCTTGGGATCATGTTCAAGATGGTGATTAATAACTTGTGGAATATGTTGATGTACATTCTGTACGATCTGCTGCACATGCTCTGGAACACCATGCAAAGAACGGGCAGTTTTTACAGTAACTTGTGGATTTTGTTGCTGTACATGGTGATTGATAATTTGTGGAACATGTTGGTGCACATTGTTTACAATATGCTGCACATGCGCTGGAACACCATGCATGACATCGCCGGTTTTTGTAACAACTGTCTGATGTTGTTGATGCAGATGCTGTTGTTGTTGCTTGAAATTATTAATAATTTGTGGAACATGTTGATGTACATTTTGTACAATATGTTGTATATGTTTCGGCACATCATGTAGGGATGAATTTATTTTTTTAACATCTGCACTGACTTGTGGTTTATGTTGAGCATTTTGTTGTTGCTGTTGTTCCTTTTTTAACTTTTCCTTCATGGCAATTTGTTGTTGAATTGCCTGTGGAATGTGCGTTTGTGCGTGTTGCATGACATATTGTACATGTTGTTGTAGCAGGTTCAATTTATTTGCAACATTATTTGGCACAACACCAGGCAGCGAAACATGTATATGTGGCGTTTGTAGTTCTATTTTTTTATCACTGACAAGTGGCACCTTTGCAGTAGTACTTGCTTTGTGGTTATTCCAGACGCCAGTTGCCTGATGGTTTAGCACCTGTGGAACTGCTGTTTGTACGTTGTGTGAAACTTTATGTGGAACTTCTTGACCAACTCCAACTCCATTAACTCCAACAACATGTGAAACAAACTCGCCATTGGGCTGTGCCACTCCATGTAAATATGGCACATTTGGACTAACATGTCCTTGTGGTCGGCCGTGTTCCTTTTGTACATGGTGTATCACATGGTTTATGTGATTGTTTATCAAACCTTGTACTCTATCCGGCAATTGTTGTTGCTGAGGCACTTCTACAGCCAACGAAGAGCTCCAGAAAAGAGCAAAAGAAAGCAGTATTACACGCATATTGATTTTGAAAAGTTCCGAATTACAGAAAAATAAACTCTTTTTTGTAGTAACTTCGTTGAGCTCATGCAAAGAAGCTCTGTACTCAAACTGCATTCTTCTGATGCTTTATATAGTTGCCGCGTTTTAATGCATCTGTTCTGCCACCTGTGCATGCGCGCCGTTATTATCAACAACATCGCAAAGAATATCAGCAACAAATTGTTTTTTTATTTGCAATAATTTTTAAATGTGAATTTTATTCAAAAATTATTTACATTTTGTGGCCGATTACGATATATTTATAATCATCGTCAGAATTTAATTAGGCTTTTGTTGTCGCAGCATGCTGCATGCCAGGGAAACAGGTTTGCGCAATGTATTTATTTATTTCCTTACCGGCGAAATATCTACACATTCAGGTTTTTTATCAAATCTAAATTTGAAGAAGGAAAGTAATTTTAACTTTTTGTTTACTTAACGAAGGTTGATCATTGGAAGATGCACCAAATTTCTAATTTAAAATATAACAACAACAAAAATTTTGTATGGAGGCAACCTCTTCTAGTGGTCCGAATTACTATAAGATACACCAATTTCAATATTATTTGAAGGTTGTTACTTTATAGTTTCCAAGTTCTAGATGTTCGTAGACAGACAGATGGATAGATATGGACATATCGACTGGTCTTTGCTTTGTGCTCATTGTGAATATATATGTATATACTCTATGGGGTCAATAATGTTTTCTTTTTTTGCTACAACTTTCCTCATTTTCTTCACTTCTATTTAATAGGTCGTCTCTGTTTAATAGGTTATCTCTGTTCCAACTTAATCCAAAACAAAACGAAAAAAATGAAAGAGTAATAAACATGATAAGGATCCCTAGGAACGTTCCTTTGAAGGCGTGTCTTCATTTTTTACGTTTGGGTATCTGGTTTAGGTGACTATTAAGACTATTAGTCTGCAGCCTGCATGATGATAAAGTGTCCGAATTTATTGAACTCTTAGGTCCTACTCCATTTTGACTCAATACAACATGATATTCCTAATAGTCTGCGGAGAAGCTTCGTCTGCAGGACTTGTATCTTATTAAAGCGCCGTATATTAGTACCTCATAGCGCCAGGCAGACGCAATGATGGTTTTATAGATGTGCATTTCGCTCCTTAACGACAGGTTGTTTCTGCCGCTTGAAGCCAGCTTAATTTATTAGTTCTGCCGTTTAGTGATTTTACGACCGCGTAAATGTAGCAGCCAAGTATGAGATGATCGACCATGTGAGCAATGTAGTAGTCAAACAGCTGGTCTTGCAGGAAGACCCCAAGACATACATACGTCACTAAGGTTAATGTCTGGTTAGACAAAACTGTAGAAGAAGAACTGTAGCGTGATACACGTAAATGTCCATGGTGGTGCCACCAGCGAATTTGTCAGTGAGAAAGTTTTTGAGGTCTTCTATCGCTATGGCACTCATAGTAAGCATATCCCAAGTAAAGTGAGCGTACAAGGTAGGGCTTCCACTAAGCTGAATTGCACACCATCCAGAACCACCGAAAAAACGACTAAGGTGCGAGTATGTATTTTAATTTGCAAAGAAGACCATAAGGCCAAACAATGCCAAAAGCTGATCGGATGTCTAAGCAAAAGGGTAGCACTATAGCGATAGGAGTGTACCGTGATGTTTTCAACAGTTTCAGAAAAAAGTTCGATGCTATCGATACAACGGCTTTTTAATATATTTTTATAAAGTAGTTGTGCTAATATAAATAACTTGCGGAAATATGTATGGAAAAGTGAATGAATTCTTGAGCTTCTTTCGCAAAGGGAATTAAGAATAAGGCTGATAGAGTTCCAATCCATTCTGAACATTTACAGAAATAGTATTTACTTGAGATCCATAAATTTTTATTGAAACAAGTACGCATGTCAAAACTCATTGGTTATAAAGAACTTCTCCTTTCGCCGACAATTAATCCAACCATGTTTTGTAGCGCAGGATCGTAAAGAGAGCCTCGAGGAGCGCTGAAAAATGCTGTTATGTATTGCAATCAAAAATACATAATCAATATTATTATCATCCAATATTCCAAAGCATTCGTGAGGGATTCTAAATTACAACTCGACTGTTGCGTAGCTTTTTTTCATTATTTTTTATAGAAATTTGAAAAGTGGACTTTGTGTTTTTAGTGATGAGCTTAGCGGTTCAGAACTTAAAGCAGAAGAGTTTGCTGGTTCACCGTTTGAAATATTCAAAACATTCTCTAAAAATGTTTCTCCTGCTGCGACATTGAATGGAAATCTAATGCTTTTTATCCTCTTCTACGCAAGCAGCTTTACTTTTAAGACCGTTTAAATAAATAAAAGCAAAGATTAATGCTTTCAATGGTTTATTTTTTATTTTTTAAGGCTAACGTTGGACCACACACAACTTGTACGATTAAGGACATCGGTATTGATGTACTTGTTGATGTCTGCAGAGTGGCAACTTATTACATATTTTGTTAGTAAAAGCATTAAATCCTCTAAAACAATATCATCGAAGGTTAAAGGCAACTGCACTTTACATGTATTTAGCAAAAAACTTCTTTGTAAGTAATCGACTCTCAATCTAACAATATTCCAGCGAGTCACCGCTTCCTGTTTTAAGCTATATTGCCGTTCTGTGTCTTTAGCAGCCTTAACACGATCAAAGATGATCCTTAAAATTTCTTTTATTGCTGTTGGTCTATTTGGCACATATTGCCCCAATCTTCGCTGCAGTCGTTATATCCTTAAATAATGACTTTTTTCAACGATCTATGAAGTACCCTAAATGCAAAGCCGCAATGAATACCCAGACTAGAAAAGGCTGTGCTTAGACACGCAGCGCTTTCAATGGTTCTGTTTTAATGAACACCATTTGGCGCAATGGTCGTAGGCAAACTTCCGCTAAGGAGAGTTGAACGCCAATAAAATATTTTTTAAGCTTCCCTAAAAATTTATGACAGATGTTTAGACAGACAAGAACATTTTTTGATTGTATTTCATCACATTGCAGATGGCAGCCCAATCGAAATGTTGAAGAAAAACTTGAAGACAGACAAATATCACATATCAGTGAATAGATGGTTTTCGAGATCTGATTTAAAAACATTTTCCCAGTGTCCCATTCCAAATATTCACTGCAACAGGCCAGTCACCATATTCATTGTGGTTGAAATCCTTAATTTAATAGACAAATAAGTCTTAGCAATATTCGATTCGTTGATGATAATAAAGTTTTTTAGTTATCAAAACTTTGCGCAGAATATGTAGTAAATGCTTATGTTGTCCTTAATGCCATGGTAATGCATTTAAAAATCAATGGAGCTTTGAACGAAGCATCAATTTTACTGATCTTTAATTTCTTAAATTTTTTAAAGTGAATTTGAATTTTAACATTCTTAATCTTCATATATTAAATTCAGCTTAAGTCAAGAATGGAATGCCGATTTTTCTTTATTATAGTCTACAAACGATTCGAACGATTCAAAAACGACCGATAACTTCAAAATTGATTAGAGGACAACCTCTTTTAATTGTCCGATTTTGACGAATACGTAAAATTTTACGTTTAAAACTGAATTAACAACAAAATATTTTCCATACAAAAATTACTTCTAGTGATTCGATCTGAACTTTAATGGAATATTTTATAAGTACATATTAAAATTCTGTCCTGGCTAAAGCCGTGCCTAGTTTTCTTCAGATAAAGATATACCAGATCTTCAAAACATAATTACAATAAATGTAGCATACTTTTATATGATTCATATAAAAACTCTTGCTGCTAAGTGTAGCACAATTTCAGGCTGAACACTTTATTAAATGACTTTAAGCCGCATTTATTGTAAATTTAAAAATAACCAAGGTGGCAACAGGCAATTTTTTTTAATCATTTGTTTCGCATACAAATCAATAAATTATTCGTGCAAAATGATGCAATTTGCCAAAAGCATTTTTTAAAACATATTCAACAGAATTGATTAAATAAAGACTACATTAAATTCCTTTTTTCTTCGTTTTGTATTTATTTAAGTTTGTCAAACAAAAGAAATATCTTTTTGTATAAAAAGGTTTGTTTGCAGCAACAGCAACATCATTCGAAGTACAACCAAGTCCCTGAAGTGTTTATCAAAATATTGAAAAACTGAAATCAAAATGAAATTTTTTGTTGCTTTTTTTCTATTGGGTAAGTTTATAAAATGCTGAATGTCAGCATCAAAATTATATCATATTCTTATATTTTTTTTTTTTTTTTTTGTAGGCCTTGCCGCTCTGAGCAATGCCAGACAAATCAGCTCAAAAGTGCTACCCTTGAATGCGGAGTTAATACAACAGGATAAGTGTGACTTTCTGTGTACTATGATAGATGTACCCGTCTGTGGAAATAATGGTCAATGCATGCAACAGTTCTTGAGTCGTTGTGCCTTATCATCCTATAACTGCAAACATCCACAGAAGCCTTTTGTAATCATTGAAGATTGGCGCTGTGAACAGAATGGTGCACCACTTTGCGGACTAGAGGACAGAATGGAATTGGGCCTGTAGAACTGTATTGGGCGAACAGTTTGGGGAAGTTGGTTGTACTTGTATGAAGAAGAACATTTTTTTAAACATAAAATTTTTTATATTGGAAACTTTTAAATATAATAAATAAAACCTACTGTAAACGAAACCTGAAGAATTTTATAATAGACATATAAATGAGGAGAATCTTAGTGGCATTGGAGCAAACTAACTTATGTCATAGGTCTGCCAATAGTTTTCCATTTTTCTTCTGTGATATAGATTCCTAAATAACGTCTCAAGCATATGAGACAAGATTTGATCGACCTGGAGTTTATAGAAGCTGCCAAACTGAGAAAATAAGTTAAGCTACACAGGCAAGCCACTTTGAGAATAAAGAATACTGGGCAACACCGTCTATTTGAAGTTGGAAAGTGTAAAGCCATATAAAGATCATTCAAAAAGCATCCTCAAATTCAACTACGAAGCCAAGAACAAGTAGAACGATAAATAATGCTACAAGCATGCTCGACTTCGAGAACTCCACCAAATCTACAAAAGTTTGACTAATCGTACTCAAAAGCCTCCTCCTAGGAACAAAGAAGGCCAAATTGACCATATTATGGTTTATGCTGGTCCATATGGTTCGTACAACGGCTTCTACTGGAAGTTTTTTTAGGCAACAAGGCATTCCGACAGTTCCAAGCAACGATTAGAAAGTTAAAGGCAAAGAAATCACCACGTGAAGATACTTTGGCTAACACGACGCTAGAACTACTCCCTAATAGACATCTGTTATTTATGTTCTTGTTTTTAACAGCATATTATCCAATGTTGTGGAAATCTGCGCTCATTACAATGATCCCTAAGCCCGACTAGCATCGTACCGCAGTTGACATATACAGGCCGAATAGCATCCTCCCTCCATGCGTAAGCTGCTGGAAAGATAGTAGTTTCCAGCCAAATTCTGCTGGCAGTTTACTCTTCGTAAAAGTCACGGCACTTCGGAAAAACTACATCGTGTTCTCAGCTTTGCTCTTGAAGCGTTGGAACATAAGGAATATTCTGTGGTTCTGTTCATAGATGTTCCGCAAGATTTTGACAAAGTTTGGGCATTGTAGTCTACTGAAGAAGCTAAAGAGCCTTCAGACGCCTCAGCTTTTTGAATTCAATTAAATGTTGTTGTTGATAGAGCAAAATCGACAAAGAGGTGCATTCCCGCGGAAGTACCACAGGCCAGCATTTTAGGTCAACGCTATACATGACTACAGCTAGCTTAGTCACAGCAGTTGATGAAGGTGATATTCTAATGGTGTAGCGAACTATCAAATTTAAAGCTAGAAAACTTGCGTGACAGCTGACCCCAAAAAAAAAAATCTCTTTCTCTCCAAGAAAGTGACTAATTACATCGAAGTATGCCCTTCAGGTATACGGAATTGCCGCAAAGTCCAACTTAAACAAAAAATACTAAAAATAATGTGCAATGTTACATGGCACATGCGTACCAGGGACATCGAAAGAGGAGAGAAGTAGAACTTGGAAAAACATCGATTTTTAGACCGATGCATCGATGTTTTTCATATGAAAAATCGATGTTTTCCCAGTTTTACCTAGGAGTCTCTAAAGTTGGTGATGTCATTCATACACAAACGAAGAAACAAGTGGAACGCCTTGTTTACTATGCTTCCGTCCTTTATTTTTCTTTTCATGCTGTAAGAAATGGGAGGAGCAAAATACTTTTCGTCAGTATCATTTTTTTTTAGTTTATTTTATTAGTGTATTTTATTTCCGTAAATTCTTTCTCTATATCTAACTTTTTCTATAACGTTCACCAAAAAGTGCCAGATGGATCACATGCTCTTTCTGTAACTGTGTAGACTTAACTTTATTTTTTGTTCTTATGGGTTTTTGTATGAAAAACTGCTTAACTTAAATGAATATCAGTAATATTAATAGAAAAAAAATCTTATTTATTGAATTTCAATTCTAGTTTTTAATTACAAAATTTAAAATTTATAATTTTTCAAAGTTATTATTTCTTACAATTAAAATTTCAGATCCTGTTCGCTGCATCTGCGTAATTTATGGCTGCCGGTTGTACAACTTTCATTAGAGACAACTGTGAAGGGCAGATCGTTGTGTTTGCAATTAAAAGTATCCATGACACACTGATTGGGAAACTCATGTCGACAGATGCCATTCGTTGCGCATATTGGATTCAAATCGAATTTGGTGCACAGCATATCACAATTCAACTCTGTGTCGTTATTCCGCATCATAGGAACTGTGTTTACCATGCTGGCGGGAGCTTCAGTTACAACGCTCGGTGGAGGAACAGCAACTGCAACAACTTCTGATGATGCAGCAGCAAGAACATCGTGTGGAATTCCAGGATTAACTAAACCATGATTTGGTATACCTGGATTAGGCAGACCATGATTGGGTATACCTGGATTAGGCAGACCGTGGTTAGGAATGCCTACATTGGGAATACCATGGTTTGGTATGCCTCTATTTGGTAAACCATGATTGGGAATGCCTGGATTGGGAATGCCATGATTTGGAATGCCAGGATTTGGTAAGCCATGGTTGGGTATGCCTGCATTTGACTCAACAATAGCGCGCATCTTACGAATAATCACAGGAGTGGAGACCTTGTTGTGGACAGCTTTAGTGGGAACGCCTTGATTGGGAACACCTACATTGGGTACACCATTATTTGGTACTCCGACATTGGGTACTCCGACATTCGGTACTCCGACATTGGGTACTACGACGTTGGGTACTCCGACATTGGGTACTACGACGGTGGGTACTCCGACATTGGGTACTCCGACATTCGATACTCCGACATTGGGTACACCCATATTCGGTACTCCCACATTTGGTACGCCTTTGTTCTGTACTCCAACATTGACTACACCATTATTTGGTACACCTGCATTGGGCATATTTGTCTCGAGTACTGGCACTGCACGCGTCTTACGCACAACCGAGGGAGTCTCCGTAGTCACTGGGTTCTTTACAACGCCAACAACTTCTTGGGCCGTCACTAAAACTGGCATCATTTTAACAGGTGCCACAGTTGATACCACAACTGGTACACTTGGCGTGGTCAGCTCCACCACTTTAGCCACCACCACACCATCCGTGGTTGCTGTCATCGGCGTCGTCAATGGTTTTCCGGGTGTGGGCAATGGCACTGTAACTGTTACCTTGCCAATCTCCATACTTGGCACCACCTGCGCTGTCACCGTATACAGCAGCACTGTAAAGCATTAAAAACATCTCTCAATATTTGTTGCTTACTAATCGCTTTGCAGTGTATCTTACCTGTGGTACAAATCAATAGATACTTCATCTTGCAGTTGAACTTGGTTTCTGATGTCCTTTCAAGTTCGCGCAAGCGTTTTTATATAAACGAAGTCTCTGCAAATGTTTCGCATAATCCGATTTAGGCATTGCGTTAGCTTTTACGAAACCGGTTCAACACCGCTGGATGATTCCACAAAACATTTGCATATGACGCGTCGAAAGACATTTATGATTATTGTTTGCCATAATTGACATCACACCTGCAAACAAACTTTTGTAAGAATATTTTTAGCACTTTTCTTGCGGCTTTCACTAATTATTAAATATTTTTCAATAATTTTGAAGGTTGTTGATGTGTACAAGTAAATGTAAGATTATGAAATATCTGATGAAATTCTCGTTTGGTACTTGATAAAAAGTAGAAAAAATTATATTCTGTCCATGAAAATGGGAACTAGCTCTTAACGTTTTAGCAAGAGAGAGGAAGAGACTTTTTTGGTCAGTATCCGTCCAACCAATTCGCAAAAACCACCCATAAAATCGCAGTTTCTAAGTTTATGGCATAATCAAATTAGGACAAAGTTCAAATGACTCTTTTATCCATTAGCTGTATCAAGAATGTTCAATTTAATTGGAGATTTTTTGAAGTAATATTTTTCAGATGTTTTTCCAGCTGTAGCTGTATAAAAAAAATATTGACCATAATTTGTTCGCACTAATCAACAGTAATCTTATTGAAAATATTGGCATTCAAGTTTACAGTACTACCCGATCTGCCTGACAATATTATGATATTTTCTATCAATGCTATATTCCGCCAAGCAGTATAGGTCAAGATTCTACATTGGATACCTTTTTGACTTATTGTCCAAAATTTTTGTCTCATGCCATGCTATTAACGATTTAAGTTCTGACCAGTCACCATGGATACCGTAAGGTTTAATTAAAAAAATCCAAACTGGGTGCACTTTTCAAGCTTCATTAACCATAAACCATTGGTAGAAGTAAACTCTATCATAAATTCAGACCTGATGCTCATCACAGAAGCAAACTAGAAACAAGAATTTACAAAAGAGGATAAGTTTTGTCCCAAAGCATTCTTTTGCTTTTCCAACGCTGAAAAAGTTTCCGTAGAAGTTGGTAACGTTACAAAAATCCAGAGTACTAAGCATCAGTTAGTCGGTTACACTTTTGTATTCGAACCAAGGATACCAGATATACAAATAAATCTTGGAACAAACTTCTCGCCAACTTGGATATATAACTTCTACGGTGCAGTTTTTCTAAACCACTTAATCTCTCATAACCTTGGAAACTTTCCTTGAAGTCAGTAACTGCATCAGTGAGGTTAATTCAGCGGTAGTGTCTGCTGAGATTAGTTTCACAAATTGTAAAAAACCTGAACTGTGGTAATCGGCTGGTCTAGATGGTATTGACTATATACGTCTAAAAGCATTGACAAAGAAGGAAGTCAGTTTGTTATGTTCCATGCAGGCATATGCTTTTGTTATTTTCCTCACTTTTGAAAAATAGCAAAAGAAACCGAAAGCGGGACTTGACTCAATGGATTTTAACTCAGTTTGGCGTGACGCTCTGATTTATAAGATATTCTGTAATTTAAGTACATAATCGTTCATGGCTTTGCAGCCCTTAATATTGATGCCCCTACTATATAATATATTTTCTTCTGACTTTGCTCTTCTTCATAGGTGTTCGTCGTCTGATGACACTATAAAAATGGAAACTAACATTTTTAATAAGAACTACACCACTTTGAGCAAAAACGTTGCACATCTGGGACTTCTGGTTAAAAAAGAACTCATCCAAGAAGTTTTTGTTGCTTCAGCAAGGAATTCAAGCTGCGAATTCTGTCGATTAAATATTTTCCCTCACTTGGTGACTTTTTCGAGCTTATGTAATTACTTCAACACTGTTAAAGGTGTACACAAAAGTTTACAGCAACTTTTCATGTGTCGAAGCGCTTAAAGAACCTTTTCAACATCCCAATAAAATAGCTCAACAGAAAGAACTAGATTTATTTTGCAGCTAACTCTTTTGTACAACTTGAGAATAACCGTTCTACTGGGCCATCTGTCTTCTAGTCTATCTGATATTTTTTTTTTTAAATATTTGAGAAGTAGAAGGTGTATTATAAAATTTGCCGAACTTTTTTTGCAGCGCATTTTTGGGTGGCGCCACTTCTTGGTGAGGACGTGCATTGAAAAGGTACATCTTTCCATCAGAACTGTCCGTGAATTCATCATAAATGAGCCGAAATCGTCAATGCAGTTCATGGAATCGGAAGTGGGATTGTCCGAAGACTCAATACATTGCATTTTGGTCGATCATTTGGGTTGCAGAAAAGTGTGTGCACGATTTGTTCCGCGTCAATTGAAAATTGAAAGACGAGAAAAAGGCGCTTCGAAATCAAAATTCGAAAGACATCATTAAAGATGCCACAAAGGATCAAAACTTCCTTTGGTACTGGTGACGACACACTGGGTTTTCAATACGACTCTGAAACCAAGCGTTAAAAATCGAATGAAAGCCGCCTGGTGAGCCAAAACCCAAAAAATTACGTTTGAAAAATCAAAAGTGAAGACAATATTTATTTATTTCTACGATTCGAAGGGCATTATTCACCAAGAGTTCGTTCCACCGGGCCAAACAATTAGTGAACCATTTTATCTTGGTGTTATGAAGCGTTTGCTACGTCGCATTCGGCCAGAACATCGCGAAGAAGGAAGCTGACGTTTGTTGTACGATAATGCGCCATCTCATCGATCGACACTTGTGAGCGTTTTTTTGACCATCATCCACTCGCCTAATTTGGCACCATGTGACTTCTTTCTGTTCGGCAAGCTGAAATTATCCATAAATGAACTGCGCTATGCTGATGTGGAGTTAATCCAAAAGGCGTGCACCGACTTCGTAAAGGTCATTCAGGCCAACGAGCTAAAACACTCATTTGAAATGTTATTGGATCGAGTTAATAACTGTATTTTGTCGGTGGGAGATTACTTTGAATAATAAAAAAATAAGTACTCAAAAATCTATTTTAGTTTTTATTTTCTTCCAAAAGTTCGGGAAATTTTGAGACACACCTTTTACATCTATTGTTTACTATTCTTGTTAAAAATGTGCTCATCATCCCCAGCTCACTGAAGTGTAAGGATCTAATGAATGTAGTGTGCCCATGGCTACTTTCAATTTCTCTTCGACGTTTTGGATATATACGCATGGTGCTCTGGAGACTTACTATCAGAAAAATCTTCATCAGTTATAACTGTACCTAAGCTTGTATTGTATGTTAGCACGCCATCTATTTTTCCTTCTTTCTCTTAGAAAATATCGTTCCAATCACTCATCTCTAATGATTGATCAAACTAGAATTTTATAACAGGACGTTATAACATGACTTTTTTTATTCCATTGTTATTTATGTTGGCAGATGTATTCCAAAAACTTTTATCTCTAACTCAGGAAAAATATGAAGGCGGCCTTTTACATTTCTAGCCTAGGTCCTTCTTAGACATGGTGGAATATTTGCACAGTGTTAGTTGGAAGTGTCTTTTAATCATAATTATGTTAGTTCTACAATTTTTGTACTAACCACTCTTCGAAGAGTGCTTAGTGTTAAATTTCATTCTTTGAAGAAGCTTTTCTTTCCAAACTCAACCAATGCTATAATGTTCTCAATATTACAGGGATTTTTTTTCGTTATAAGATTATTCAGTTTTGCAGGTTATAAAATGTCAAATGGAGTCAGTAAAAAGTTGAACACTGGTTCAAAGATGGTAGAATAATTTTTTATTGCATTTACAGCCTCCAAAAAGACGAAGTTTATCTGTTTCTAGCCATTCCTTGGAAAGTTTCACTTTGTCACCATATAAGAATGGTTCAACAAGAACCCAATTATTTTTCATAGTCAATGGATTCAAAAAAAATTGGCTTCTGATTGAACCATTCTATAGACACTTTTATGGTGACAAAGTGAAGCTTTGAAGCCAAACCAAAATTAATCGAAATCGATATTACGAACATCATTCATTTCGATTCCGAATAAAATTGACTAAGCTGTTTGCGGCGCAAAATAGGCTACAAATCATTAATCTTCAAAGACTAACAAAAATACACGTTGAGCAAGCAGTGCGTTCATTCCTTTTGAGCCGCTTTGTGTTTCTCAGATCACATTCAAACGACCTTTATCTATTTTAGTGTCTATTACATAAATTTGAGTTTGGAACTTATTGGATCCTACAACTGCCCACTTAGTATTACTTATTACTTACTCCTGAATAATCATTTATGGAACTGCATTTAAATTAAGTTTTGGATCAAAAATCATTTAATAAAAAAAACTGTGTCGGTCATGAATTGAGCACGTTTAGCATTGACAATATTCTTCACTAATCTTGTCATCTTAGCAAAGAATGGATAACAAAAATTGTTAAAAAGCGTCACGTAAAATTATCTAAAAATCTTTAACAGAGTCCTAAAAGCGATAAACCAAATTTTACATTTTATATTTTTACTATTTTTATATTTTTTTTTTTTTTTGTCTTTCCAAACGTAAAAATATTTTAACTAATTTTCATTGATTTATTATCTCGAAATAAAAACTAATAACAATTTATGTTAAAACTTTCAAAGAAGGCGCAATGTTTTGATTTTATTGGATTTTCAAGTCTTTAATTCTACTATTATTTATTATAATTAATTATTTAGTGTTTTACAATAATGCTTAAGAAATTTAATTTAAGTTTGACTTATACATTTGACCACTTTCGATATTCGTTTCATATTTAGTTTTTATATAATTCTGAAGAGAACAGATTTCATAATTTATTATGGGGCTGTATTTAAAAACTAATTTCGTTAGTATTTATGCAATTAAATTCAATTATTGTTCATTTATATATTTTCTTTTGTTTATACAATTTAAATTAAACTAAAAAACTCTGGGATTGTCCATTCTTTCAACGCAAATTTTTCGCTGACATCTTCATTAATGAGAAATTTGCACGTTGCCAAATAAATTAACGTTAAAAAATTAGGCGTTTATACAAAAACAATTTAAAAATCAAGATATCGCGCGCACACTTAATTCGTTTTGTTCAATAATATTTGTTAGATTTATAGGCGCGCAACCATCTTTTTATCAATTTAAATTATTAATAAATATTTTTAAAAATCGCTCGACCTTGCACAACTAATTCTATTTTGGGAGGTGTTTAAATATTGTTATAAAATAATTTATGCACTAAAATTCTTTCTTTCTTTCTTTTTTTATATATAAAATTATGTATAGTTATGTTTATATGTAAGGTTGTTTTTGTTTTTGTTTATATATAAATATAATAATATTAATTGTAAATCATTTGTTAGTTACATTTTACACAGTTTCATATATATATGGACATATTTTTATAACATTAAACTAAATTTTGTAAAACTATTTAGATGCGCTGTTACAGCAGCGGCGCTTATTAGACAACCACGCCTATCAATTGACGCCTTTATTTTCTTTCGATGGGCTTAACCTCGAGCAACTGCGGATAGTTTTCGACTATGTTCAGCAGTATTGTGTCGATGTAGTGCTTAAGGCGGGTATTTTCGTCTTCTTTCTCTTGGAAAGCTTGCTGCAGCTGTAAGTAGAGAATGGGGAATAGTTAGTATTTAAGAAATATTTTTTTTATTTAAATTAATTTAAATTAATTAGTTTGCACATAATAAAATTAAAGAAAAAATGTTTGTTTTTGTACACTGTCTGTATGTATTTGTGTTGTTTTATGTAGATGACCTCAACCAGTTTAATGAGTGATAAGATTTTATAATAGTTTATACATTTCTTTGATTAAAATTTTAAAATACATTAAACTCTTTAATACGTGCACTACATCATTTTTTTAAATTATTAATTATATTAAAAACGATCTTTATTTAAATCCCGATCGATCAAGTCCGTACGTCCATCGTCCTACACTCAGAACTATGGAATCTTACATCATTCTTAATGGGTTTTTCTTCAACTTAATGTAAATCCATTCGTTTTAATTTAAATAGGTATGTATCTACCATTTAATACCCTCCTGGCATTATTTTTGTCAAATCAAGACTATATTTTTCCTTTTCTATCTAAATTGATCGCCCACTCGTTACATAGTCTATCCGCATAACCGGACACACAATAAAAAGTTAGTTACTGTATTGTATCTTCCTAGATACATAGAAAAATTAGAAAGGATACTAAAATTGAAATTTAAAATATTTAGAATAGAAAAGGCCTATTCAGTTCGAATAATAGTAACCTCCATTAACACTCCATTGAAAAGTAGGTATATATGACCTGCACCAATGCCAATCACACGAAATTTTAGCTATAAAGCCAAACCAAAAATAATTATTTGTAAGTCCTAAATGTGAGCAGAAGTGTTTACCCTAAAATAAATTTACGGGATAATTAATAATTTATTAGAAACCCCAAAATCAACTTTTAGGAAGCCATAAAAAAGATTTCATACAAAAAAATTTGTTTGTATGGAGGCTACTCCAAAAATGTAGGAAGACACGACCATTAGAAAATGTGAGTGGAGTGGTATGATGCTTCATCTACAAGAGGGCACGACATATTAGTTTGGTTCCTTTATGTACTATAAGGGCAAAAATAAAACTGTACCGGAATTCAGGCAGATATCTCAAAAAATTATACAGAGATACGGACACAGCATCCATCAAGTCGCCTCGTCAAACATACGATGTGTCTTTCAATGCATTACAAACTTTCTGACAAAGTGATAATAACATTTCACTCTTTGTGGGGATGGTATAAAAAGATGAATACGGTGTGTCTAAGGGTCGTTCTTTGATTTTATATTTTTATAAAGAAAAAATATAAAAGTTTTTAAGGTGGTAAAATAAAGAGCGACAAAAACGGTTTTTCGAGATGTGCTGTGGTTAGAAAAATGACAATCATTGAAAGGGCATAAGGAGTAGATCCACTGGAAATATGAACGATGTCCCATTTAATGAATGGTGAGATTTGTTACATATGTACAGAGCATCAAGAATAATATGCACGAAAGTAAAAGTCGGCAGTGCCTCGTGGCCAATTAAGAAAAACCAAAAAGCCATGATAGCAAACACCGGGCCCATTAGGTATTGACTTCGCTGGGAAGCAGCTAGTAGAGAGGTCTACATGAATAATTTTGAGTCTATATTTTCATATAAGCACCTTTAAGAAGCCTTAGTTGAGCCTTTAAAGCAATTTGAGCAATTTAATTCGTTTGCTAAGCACATTTCGGAGGTGAACCACTTCAACCCCAATAAAAATGCAAAAGTCATGATTTTAAGACTTCAGAATAGTTTGCACCCTTTCTTAAATTTGAAATCAAAAACAATTCTAAAAATATTAAATTAAAAAACATAAAATAAATTTTAAATAAAAATCAGAGAAAAAATATATAAAACATTTTCTTCCCAGCTGTCCGACATGGAGGTGTGCAACCGCAATGTCTCTCCCACTTGGTGTGCTCATCTTGAACTTGAAGAGTCTAGCCTTTTTAAGGGATTACATCATTCATAAGGTATTTGAGGATTTAATTTACAAAAAATTTAGTTTGTTTAATTCTTATAGGAAAAATAGAAATCGAACCACTCCATCCTTACCTATATTTGTAGTAAATTTGTTTAGAGTTTATTCAGCTTAAGTCACCAAATAAAAAACAAAAAAAAACAATAAAAGAAATTGCTATGTACTGGGAAGAATAAATTTTGCGGAATATCTGCATATAATATGTGAAAGATAAAAGATGTATAAAAATTATCAGGTAAAAGATTCGGAATAAATGTTCTCGATCGAAGACTCCCCCAATCGATATTGGGGTTACTTAAATATTTTTTTCAGGGCA
Organism: Leucophenga maculata; assembly: GCA_035044805.1. Lineage (NCBI taxonomy): Eukaryota > Metazoa > Arthropoda > Insecta > Diptera > Drosophilidae > Leucophenga > Leucophenga maculata. The sequence goes on from JAWNNP010000798.1 coordinate 1,011,614, forward strand.
TCGGCATTTCTATGTAAAATCATTTGAAGAAATAAAACTAAAATGAATCTGCCAGTAATTGCGGTTGTTTGATTTTTTATTATTTTGAACTTCTGAGGCATATTTTGTGGTATATTTGAGGTAAATTCGAGCTGGCCTACTACGGTAATATTTTGAGATACATGAGGGGTTATATATAGACTCAGCTCATCTATCATATAGTACCCTTCAAAATGAGCTCTCAAATGGTGTTGGATCATGTTTCTTTTAAACGCAAAACAACAGCATTTTTGACTTGGATTGGAATTCAACGACCAAAAATTTATATTTTAAGATTTCGACGGAATCTTATGAAAATCTTCACATACTTTTCTATGGTGCAATTCCCAGAAATTCGAGTCTTTGGTCGTTAACCTCCTTTATCTATTCCACAACACATATGATTTTCATAAAATCATGTCATCTTATATTGGTTATGACTCAAAGTTCTGAATCTTAGCAAAAATTTACTGTATAAATGATTCTAAGCTATACAACAACTAACAAAATCCCATTATTATTTTTTTTTTCATTACCTTTAAAAGAAACATATAAAGACTCCATTCATTACGATGGAAGCAGATGAGTAGCACTACATGAATGAGTGCAGCCTGTTCCTAATTCCAAAAACTGTCATCTTACATATCTCAAAATGTTGACGCCAAGGAGATCTCGGATAGGAGTTATTTCTACACAACAACAAAACCTTGCAGATCTCTGTAGTTGTCTCAAACCGCACATGCGTAAAGATGAACTTAACAAGATTATACTATGTAAAGAAAGGCTTAATGCTTCTAATGTTTTAGATAATCTAATGTATTAGAAATTTTCCAACAAATTCTTAATTTCTTTTTCGTACTAAGTGGGAAGGGGATTAAAAATGTCTATATATATAAATAAAATTGTAGTTATTTTTAATGTCCAAATAAAAGCTTCTCAAAACACACTTTTAAAAATGTTGTACGTCTGTATGTTCCAACTAATCTTCAAAACAGCTGGACCGATCTTGACGGGGCTTTCACTGACTAATAGCTGATGTTATAAAAAGGCTGTTAAGCTTCTTTCATTTCGACACATAGGGCACCGGGAGAAATAGGATACACCGACAAAACCTATACAAAAAAAATTTACATACTACTTTTAATACGTACAAAAAGTCAAAGTCGGTCAGACAAAGGGACATGATGTAATAACAATTCGAAGGAAAGTGCTACTTTTAGTCTACATTAACAGATTGATTAAAGAAGAAATCTCACTTTCAACAATGTTCACAAAAAGCACAAGAAATTATTCTCATATATGGAAATTAGACATAAATTAATTAGATAACAAGAAACATAATGTAAAGGCAATACATTTTTTTGATATATGATAGGTTCTTTTTCAATTAGGACGAAGTTAAGCTTCATTAGTATAGACGTACTTTAAGCTGTTTGAAGTACCTAACAAAAACAATATGTACATTTTTTTTTAACAATTAAACATGCACCGGATAAATATTCAGTAACTAGTTTAAAATTTTGCAGAAATGTTTATAAAATTAAACAACAAAAACCAAAAGCATAAAACCACCGATCCGTAAGTGTTATAATAAGTGTTTTTTGTGTGAGTATGTGTGTTAAAATTAACACAAAATTATAAATTAGCACAAATAATGTAAAACCAAATAGCAAAACACCATACTGCTGCCAAAACCATGTTGTTATTTAAAGCATGGTGTTGTTGTTTGTATTACCTGACTGAGGGATGCTAATGTGGCTGAATCCACAGAATCCTGCAATACAATATATAATAATAAATATAGAAATATTTAAATTTAACAAATAGTTTCTTTGTGTATATTTTGTGCTGAGTCAATTATGATGAAGCGCTAGTAGCTGCAGCGTGTGTGTGTGGGAAGGTTAAAGCCAAATCAAATTAGGCAAAATATTAAATCATCTTTTGTTTTTATTTTGTCTAAAAGCGCAATAAGCTTAAATAAAATTGAGGTGTGTGCAAAGTGCGTAGAATTTTAGAAGAATTTTTGCTTTATAGGTGGGAAGCTTGTGTATTTTTGTGGAAGTAGGTGTTGCTGGTTGGTGGAATGGTAAAGGCATAATGCAGGCAATATGTTTTTCAACTAGCATGTAGCATATAAATTTGTTTGTTTGAATCTAAGAGTATAGTGCTGCTGTATAGACGTCTGTTACAAACCTGCGCTTGTGACATTTCCTCCAGCTCCTGTGCTAAACTATTCAATGTGCCATTTAATAGATGACGACCCTCTTCGACGCCACGCGTTAGTACAGCAGCTTGTAACTCCTCATTTTGTTCTTCAAGTACTGCAAAAAAAGAAACAAATTAATAAAGAAACATTTTAAGAAATATTTTTGTCACAGCTACCCCTATTCTTCTGACGCATTTCCTCAAGCTCCTGGTGCAGTTCCTCCAGTCTTATTGTCTCCGGCGATGTTGTTGGCATGGCACGCGCACCGCTCTCTTCACGTGCACGTTGTAGCTCACCGCTTAGCTCGAGCATTAGCGCCTCGGTTGTCTTCTTCTCCTGCTCATGCTTGCGATTTTGATGCATTGCTTCGTCTAGCTCCTGTTGCATGGCAGCGATTTGATCGCGTGCCAGTTCTAGCTTTTCCTCGGTGCGATGCAAATCATTTGCCTGTTTATCGCAGAGTACACGCAAACGTTGCGCCTCATCGCGCAGTGCATTTGCCTCGATTTCGGTGGCGCGTATTTTCATCTGACAGTTTTCATTCTGCAGTGCTGCTTCACGTTCAACGCGCGCCAAAATTTCACGATGCCGTTTTTGTTCCTCGGCGAGACGCTCATCGGCGCGTAGCTCCGACTGTTATAAGAATTTAGAAAATTATTATTAAAATTTAAATACATATATGAATATATATACAAAAGACTTACCTCTCTATACTGCTCCTCGAGCATATGATAACGCGCTTGCAATACTGCATATTCGGTCTTTGTGCGCGTTGTGCGATCCTCAGCTATATTCTGTGTATCTGATAAGTCGTCCACTTTGCGCTGCAGTAATTCCAGCTTTAAAGAGCAAAAAAATAAATGTTTATTATACAATTATCTCCACACAAAAGACATAAATGTGTATAATGAAAATTCAGACAGCCAGTTCAAAAGTCAAATAAGAAGAAATTTTAATTAATTAATTTCTAAGCTACTAACACAATCGTTTTTGATAATTCGCAAATCACCCAGTAAATCGTTCAGCAGCAACACATCCGCCATTGAATTTTTCAAATACATTTGTCAGCGTTTAATTTTCGTTGTTTCTATTGCATATTTTTATTAAATTCTACAATAATATATAAGCTTTCCATCATATGTATTTGTTTTTGGTTTTACACCCACCACTACAATATATATATATATAAAATATTTAAGTATATTTTTTTATAGATAGCGCGTCTTTACACATTTGCTTGCCTGCGACGACTGATTTGCCGCAACGCAACGCACTCGCGCCTCATGATCGCAGGCAGTCAATTTGTTTCAGTCTCCCCTCCGTTTATGGCGACGACTTTAGTGTAGTAGTCTCAAGTCAATATAGTCAGTCAACATATTTAGTACAGAAATATGCATTTAAGCACCGCCTGCGCATAAATCTTTGCATGCCTTTCAAGTTGCTTATTTGAAGTAATTAATAATAATTTTTTTTTAAGTGCGAAGAAATAATTTTTTACATATTTGTTTATGAACTTTTTTGCATTCGGCTCTCTTAGTTTCTTATGAAAAAAAAAAAAAAAATTGTTGCTGCTGTTGGCGTTCAAGCGATAAAATTTTCTTTGAATTTTACAGGGTGTCACTATTTGTTATTATTTGAGAGCGAAGTTACTCTTGAAATAAAAGAAATTGAAGAAATCCAAAAACAAAAAGATCCAATCACAAAGAATATATAATCACGAAAAAAAGCAGTCGATTGTACTAGACTTCGAGCTACTCTGTACCCCTATTAAACCTCAAATTTGAAAGGCAGACATATACCTATCTGGATCCGTGCGGGATATTTTATTGGAATTAGTGTAAGATACACGAAATTTGTCGTTTCTAGCTACAATCAATCACAAGAAAATGTTTTTCTTACAAAAACCCAGAAACAAGGATCGATTTGTATATGGGTTAGTTGTTCTAGTGATCTGATATAGAACTATATGGAATTTTTGTTAGAATTGAAGAAAGATACACCAAATTTGAGGGTCAGATTCTTTAGATTCATTATTTATCGGGAAGTCTCAATTTTTTAGTCTCCAGTTCTTGATATCCATTCCATGCATTTCTTTATCATGTCTTTCTTATGCAGAAACCATTGAGACTACATTGGAGCTATTTCTACTTGCTTGTTACATACTTTTTTGACAAATCAACAAATTTTTCTGTCGGTGAACAAAAGAAAAAAAGCTGATATTAACGTCTTCTCAGAAGTTGAATAATTTTGTATAAAACAAAGTCTGTATTCATTTTGAAGTACTGGACTGACAAAGGTTTCGATAACATTATCGATTGCAAATATTTTTAGTTCTTAAAATAAATATTTACAATCTCACATTAGCAAATAAGTATGTGTGGGTACTAACGATCTATAGGAAAAGTGGAGGACGTAAAAAGTATATATTATTTATTTACTTAAACGTAAGTGGAACTATAGCAAATTTAATTAAATAAATAAATAATATTTATATGCGAGCTATGTATAAATTTTAGAGTACACCCTTCACAGTGAGGGGAAAAGTGTATGTTGAATGAAAAAATCAATGATAGATGGTATCTAAATAAATTAGAAGCACAGATAGAATAAATCTATCTTAGTTTTTTAGACTATTTCTAATTTAACAAAGGTTGACTTGGTTGACAAAGGTTGCATCTTGCATCGATTTGCACCATTTTGTGTTCAGCATTTCTTTCTGAATAGAACACATAAAAGCTAGAGCTAGTTTTTTTCTTTTCCTACAACTTTGATGCTGCGTATGTATTCTAGTCGTTATTTTAAGGAGGTTGTAAGAAATTTCCAATTGTTTCCGTCTTTTCACCTTTTGCCTCTTTGTTCCAACTACCGCGGAATAAGTCTTCTTTCCATCGAATATAAGTTTCTGTCGCGCGTATTGTGTAATAGGCTGAAGTCAAATGCGGATTCTCTGATAGAACGATATCAGTGTGGCTTCAGACCAAAAAGGTTGACCAGTGACCAAATATTTACATTACACCCGTGAGTTTCACAAAGACACACACCACCTATTTGACGACTATAAAGCCGCGTTCGATACGCCGATACGATCGATGATTTTCGACGCCCTGTCTGCAAAACAGTCTCGGCTCGAGGGTTTAGCGGTGAATGAGGACAAGCAAAGTACTTGGTTCTCGCATTCCGTCATCACGTCTTGGACAGTCAGTGACAATGGAGGGTTTCAACATCAGTGTTGTATAAAACGTCGTCTATCTTGGATCATAGAGAACCAGAAACAACAATGTCAGCCTGGAAATCAGGAGAAGAATTACGCATGCATACAGATTTTTTTTTGGGCTGAGCAATAAAGCCATCTCTCGAAAGACAAAAATCAAGATCTATAAGAAGCTGATACTCCCGGTTCTGGTGTATGGCGCAGAGGCATGGACCGTGATTGAGTCATATGAAACAGCGTTGGAAGTCTTTGAGAGGAAGATTATTCGCAAGATATTCGGTGCTATTCGAGTCGACGACGAATTTAGGTCCCGTATGAACCGCGAGCTGTACTGGGCTGGGTACCTCATTCGAATGGATGAAAGAGGTTTACATGGGGGCCCAAACTTGATTGGAGAACGCCGAAATAGAGGACGACCGGCCACGCGTTGGAACGACCGGGTACTTGGCATTCAAAACGACTAGCGCCAGCGCGCACAAGAATATGGAGGCTGGCGCGCCTTCCTAAATGCGGCCATGACCGGAAGACAGTTGACGACCTTTTGAGTAAGTAAAAGATGGCTATGCCAAATTAATACATTTACACATGTAGAAGTGCTAGATATAAATCTGACTTTGATCGTTAAATTCGTGGCATTGGATGTTTCTGTGCCAGTGAGACAGACAGCGCAGTGGTTGAAGTACCGAAAATACGAAATACGCTACGTACTTCAGTTCAAAATGAGTCTAATCTGTCGATTACATGCCGTTCACAGGAATCCAGAAACTCTGTAAACACCGTGAGTCAAATTTAGCAAAAAAAAAACTTGGTTTGCTCTGCAAACGTTTAAAGATATTCCTGAATTTCATCTTCAGCAATGATGTACATTTTTGGCTTTGTTTGACACCCACATAGGCTCCTAGACTCTATTACATTCTCAAAAAGTGGTCATGTGTTCTGAATTTCATGCCGGAGGTGTGATTAGACCAAAGGAAATCTTTGATGGAAATTACGGTAAATGAAGTTCACTATGTGCCATGTTGGAAGGCTATTTTCGAACAAAATTGGATGAACCAGTGATATATGGTTGCAACATGCCACACAGTTGACCAAACAATTGATCTATTGAACGAAATAGTTTGGTAATTGTCACCCCCGCTCATACGATTTAACCCTGTTGGACGTCTTTTTATTTGGAAAACATAAAAAAATATAGAAATCTTAATTGCTGGTGAGATAGAATAGTCAATCGATATTGTTCTTTGATATCTGAGATATCTATTAACAGCTGTACAGAAAAATGTTCTTTAAAAATATATCAAATTTAAAAAACCAGATCCACAAAAAAAGAAGGAAGTGGTTTATAAGGTACATGCCCCGCTTCAGTACTTTTGATTTAACAAAAATAATTTTCTTTTCTTAACACAAATTTTTTAAATCACTCTCCAGCAAGTGAAATACCAACTGTAACACCCTGTATGACTTATAGCGATAAAGACGCAATGAAACGCTCGAGTATGCTTGTTTAAATATATCAGAAAAACACGCATATACATGATAATTAAAAGTGCAGCAGCAACATCGACGTCGTCGTTTAAACAGTGGAAGAAGTTGTGCATGGTGTTAATAAGCACTTAAAGATACAGTTTTGTATATAATATACAAAAATTTGTATATAATATACATAAATAAGCATTGCAAATTGAGTGAGTGACTGATTTAACAACAAAACTGAGTCAGACAATTAAAAGCTCATGTGTAATGAAGCCAAAGATCATTTAAGCTTATTAAGTATGAGTTAAAGTCCTTTATAGACAATTTTTGTTTTAAATAATAGTACGCTACACTATGACATCACTTAGGTACACTTCAGTGGCTAATAGTAGCACGCGTTCCGAAATAAACAAATTTTACTATATCTAAACTGCGAGTATCGGCGCACACACAATAGAGTTCCGTCAGAAAAATACGCCATTCGACGAGGCACACACAGTGAGACTGATGACTAGAAACATACACAAAAAATTCTTGGCAACTAAACGTTAAATAGCCACCGCCACATTGCTGTAGACATCAGCGAACGACAGTTCTGCGGACTCATGTAAAAGGCTTACATATTCACAAGCAACTATGCATCCATAGTGTACACTAGCTACTACCTCCTATATATGTAGATTCATTCGAATGTACAATGAACCGTGCCAAAAATTTAAAAAAAAAAAAAGAATGAATAAAGACAAACAAGAAAATTAAAATAAACAATAAACAAAAATATGTGCAATATACAAGCTTATAAGCGAGTGTGGATTGTTTAGTTTTGAAAGTGATTTTGAGATACAATATCTAGATATAAATACTTACTAGAAAATAGCAAAAACAATGGATCGTACAGACTGGATTATTAACCAACACTTCCAATAGTTTCGCCTGATGCATAAAATTACATAGAAAAGTTCACTAGAGTGGCCCACAACTGGCTCGCACGGTCTAGTCAGTGACTATACACAACTGTTGCAGAGTTGAAACAAAAAGTTTCCTCTTACCTTTTCATACATTTTATTTGTAAACAATTAACAGATGCTCAGATTGACTTGCACCAGCTCATTAAAAACTAAAACATTTCACTCAACCCTCGCATATGAAATATTTTAAATGAAAAACGTTTTAATTGGATACATTTCTAAAGAAAACAAAATTAAGAAGCCGTGCCCCGTTACTTGTTGTTACTTTTTGTTTATTTTGGGTGCAAAGACCAGTTGGACAACATATTTTTGTGTAGTTTCTAAAGCTACACACGTAAAACTCAAGAAGCAAAAAATTTTAAACCTATAAAATATTATAAACAAATTACAACAGAACTTTCAACGCTTGCGCAGTTCTACAACAACTTCCGTTGTCTGTCTGTCAGACTCTCTAAATTGTGTAACAAGTGCTCTAAGTAATGCGAACAGCACTTTCAAGACCTATGGCTGTGTTAAGGCCCTTTGAAAAACGAGAAACATTAAAATTTGACTGCAACAAGTGTTGTGCCCTGCACTCCATGAACTTTATTTAACCGTAAAATCTTCCGCATTAACTAAGAAAATATCGCGTATATCCGCTGCTGTCATAAGAAATGCTTTGACTGATGTCACTTGTCATTTTGTGAAAAACCATCAGCAGAGCACGGCACGCCGACGAAGACGACGACGACACCTTCATTCAGGGCCAGGCGGAAACGGAAGAAATGTTTGTGTTTGAACAAGCTTACTCTTGGTAATTGCTGCTGCTGATCGATGACATTTGGTTTTTGTTTATTTTGACAGCTTTTGGTTTTTTTTTAGATCAAAGAACTTCTAAAATGTGAGTCAAATTAAAGACGAGTGAAAGTGTGTACTAATTGGATGATACCTACTGAGTAGGCAAAATGTGAAATGGTAAAATCTTGAAAATAATTAACAGCAATAGTCTTCTAAGAGTTTCTGAGTTTTAAAAATGGAAATCAATTAGAATACTAACGAGTAGTGATTTTGTTTTGTGTGCAATGTATGTGAGAAAGTTCAAGGTTCAAATGGAGGACGCAATAACATATTTTGATTGTGAGAAAATTGGTATCAAAATCTATATTGGAAGAACAGACTAAACATCACAGACCAAATATAGTGTGTTTCGCCTTTTTTCTTCTGTACAAATCATATAATTGATATTTTCATCCACTTCTACTGATTGAGTTAAGGTAAATTTGGATATTCACTTGTACAACACAAAAAAAAAGTACCAACAAAAAATTTCATAAATTTTAGACAAATTTAAAGACATGGTACATTAGTATCAAATTTTAATAACGTAAGTAGAAACTGGACATATAGTTGAGGAACCTATGACAAAACATATTTTATTTTAGATGGTCAAATCGAAACCACAAATGGTCAAAATAAATTTTATAATTTTTAGTCAGGTTTAAAAACGTGGTTAGAATTAAATTTGTATCCACTTCTATTGATTAAATTAAGCTAAAATTGGACTTGTCGAACGAGAGAAAACAACATCAACATCATCGGCCTCATAAATCAAACGAAATGATTTCTTCCTTCGACACTGTTAAGCACTGATTAACTATCGGATCCACTCTCTCTCTCTCTCTCTCTCGCTCTCGCTCTCTCTCGCTCTCTCTCTAACTCTCTCTCTGTCTTTCTCTCTCTCTCTCTCTCGCTCGCTCTCTCTCTTACTACTAAAGTATGGACCATTGAACTCACGATCCATTGGACAAAACTATAACAAAGACATTTCTATCAAGTTCGACCCGAGCACGAAACATCAGAACATGAACATTTTTGGTATTATGCTTAAAAAAGAAGGTTAAAGGCCATAATCACGAAAGCCTGGCGATATGGAATACAAGTATTTGGCATTGCAGCAAGAAGTCATTTTTCAATTTTTCTTCGCGGAATTTCAAATGCCCCATGGTACATGCAAACTTCAAACGTAGAAAAAAATATGTATAAAATTTCACAAAATGGAGATGTAATTAATCGTCATTAATTTCATTACATAGAGCGCTTGAGAAACCAACCCAACATACGCTTTATAAAGCGACGCAGAAAGAGGGGAGTTATCATGACAATTCGGTTCAAGAAAATTCATCCTGTCGACCTCTCCGCTAGACAGGTCTCGTCTTAAAAAATCTGATCAAATCAAATAAAAAATCAATTCTCCTTTCTTTTGCTTTAGTAGATTTATACTTATACATCCAAATGGGTTCAGACCCAAACCTGCAAAGTTCTCACACTCGCTATCATCACTTATTCTATATCCTAGAAATACACATCAGACCAAGAACTGGGCAAGTCGACAGAAATAGTTATTCATTTTTTAAAGCCAAATCTTGAGATATCGCTAGAAGTCAAAGTACATCCCAGCGGAATTTATCCCCATTGTGGGTGCATTTATAGCATTATGTAGCTTTTATTGTTTCCTAATTTTTTTTTATTTTTTTTTACGACATACTAATACCGGCAGGGTTGAATTAGACCATCTCAGTAGTCCCACTACAGTGACCATATCACGAATACAATTATGCCCGAAACTGCTTCGCGCAGGTTCTTGATCGGACCGATACTAAAACATTAAAACTCCATTTTTTCAGCAGTATCGTTTTTGATAATGTAGTAGCACTGTGAGTAAAATTTCTAGTCAAGATATTTCTTCATTGCATAGCAATGCTCGCTTAAAGCAACGTTCGGATAAGTCATAGGATTTGAGATGGTAAGCAGTGTATGTTCACCTAAACCCTTTTAAACGAGTTCTTTGAATAAGGCTGACTCAAACTGAGTGCCCTAAGTCGTTCTTACAGCAATTGGCGGAGCGGAACGTACGACCCAGTTATATTTAGTGATTTTTGCTCGTGTCTACAGAGGAGAGACGTAAATTTCGTCGGCTGTGTTGGATCAGACCGTTCCTGACAAGTTTTTTCCTGAAGCTATTTTCAATGCAAGAGAATTTTGCAGCGACGGCTCCATCTATTATCTTAGTAATACAAGCAATATGTACAAACATGTACCTGAGGCCAAGTATAGGGTTGTTCAATAGGTATACAATAGTATAATTGTCCCAAAATTATACATTTACCTTTCTGCGCCTTCAACTTGTCGTTTTTTGTGCAAAGGCTTGATCCTGCATACGTCAAACGAAAAGATCCAATTGAAACAAGAACTGAAAACCTAAGACCACCAAGCTTGTTGTATGCACGCTCTGAAGCATTCGGAAGGAAACGAATAACATTTATGTCGAAAAAATTTTCGTTAACAATAAAAGCACATTTTTTGTTTTAACGGCTTCGTGAACAAAAACAATTGACTCACTTTTAAGGAGAGAGAGATTCAGAGCACTGACAGGCGGCGTCATTGTATCATAAATCTTCCGAAATGAGTACGGTCTGACGGTGACTTATAGGCATTATTAAAAAATGTCATCATTTTGCACACATTTGTTCTTAATTAATAATAAACATTCTCTAAAAAAATCTCAAAATTTTAAGCAATACTGCTATTGTTCTTATAAAATATTTTGCATCGCTAAATTTCTAACCCTGAAAAAAGTTTAGCATTCAAGTTGACTAATTTTGTTTGTGTTTATAAACAAATACGAAAAACTTATTTATTTTAGCATTTTCTTACATTTTTCAACTAGAAAAAGCAAAACGAGCTAATTTTTGGCAAACGAATTCTTTGTAAATCAACTAACAAAATAAATAAATAAATCAATGCGAAAAAAACATCACATCTGGCTGTGTGTTGTAGTATAAATAAAAATAATTTTAGAAAATTTGGACAATTTGTATATGATGTACACACGCAAAAGAAATAGAAATGAGATCAGCTTTTAAAGAAAAAATTATTAATGAGCCAAAAAAAATTATAGAAAGACACACGCGAAAATTTCAGTCATAAGTATAATGAATGAATCGACGACGGCAGATCGGCAGTAAAAACAAACTTAAATACATAATTGATGCCGCCATTGATCATCAGAACGTACGATTTATAATGACAAATAATGAGTTGATATATAAAAGTAGAAGAAGCTCTGTGTGTGGGTTTTTCTTTTGTTCATAAAATAAAATTTAAAACGAAATCAAGTCAAAGAAATAAAGAAAAACAAAATCTTTAAAATTTCTTTTATAAATTAAGAAAGTATCTAATTAAAGACGAACGGAGGCGCCTAAAAACATATGCGCCACTTGCAAATAGCTAGAAGGTGCTGCAAGCGAGCTGTTTGTATTGGCGCTTATAAGTTATCTTAAGCCCAAACAAATTGATTGCACAATAAAAGCAGACAGCTAAACGAGTATAAACACATCGATTGGTCTCATCCAACTAATTATAAATGTGTAGATTTTATGCAGTTGCTGTCTATATAAACTGATAAACTTTATATGAAAATAAAAATTTATATAAATTAATTTCAACTGATATACGTCGTCTCTAGTTCGAAATCAATTTATCTTTCTCTAAACCGATTGCACTACTTAATAGCAACAAACACACATATTAAGATAGCATAGCAACCCACAGCAGTCATATAAGCAATGATGATAATAATAATAAGCTTCACTAGTGATAGACCACAAAAGATGAGGAAAAGACCGAGTGCAAACGAGTGCTAGTATTCCAATTGATTATGTGTTTGAGTACTGCATTTCCGCTAAATGAAAATTAATTCATTTGGTGCAAACGACAAAAGCAAAATGTGTCGAGAAAGTCGTCAGCTCTCAATACGAAAAACTATTCATCGATTCCAGGCTTTCATCAGTCACAGCTGCAAGCTAGTAGCTGAGCTGTTTGCTCCCAATCACAAGCAAGTGCTGGCAAGTGTAACAAAGCGCTTTGTTGCATTTTGTATTTTCTGGCTTTTTTTTTTTAGGTTAAACCGTATAAATAGATTTTCAAATCAATTGGATATGCTTTCGTCGTATAGCAGTAAGACATGTTTATGATTATAGGTTTCTCTCTCTAGGTCACTTCATAAGAATTGAGTAGAGTTCAGCTGCAGACTTTATGAAATACTGATAAGCTTCATTTAATTTATTTTACTATTGCATTTGCAGCTGATAAACCAAAGCAACTCATACAATTCGCTACACATGACAGCCTTCAGATCATGTAATGAGCACATTATGATAAAAAAAAGAAAAAATAAACAAAGAAATATGCGTCGTCTGCCTCATTTATTAAGGAAGTGTTGCAATAATAAATAGTGCCTCTCCTCCATTTATGCAATAAAAACCTCAAACAATTGATTACACTATTAAATAAAAAAAATGTATAAGCATGAAAAATCATAAAGTTTCATCAAAGCATTTGAATTTTTCTTGGAAATTTTTATGAGCTGACAGATTAATAATTATTCCAACAGATTTTTTTATGCGCCATACATACGCCGCATAGCCTTGATACACTTCGATTGAACTCTGTAATTCGTTTAAAAATAATCTTACAATATTTGTAAAGATGCGGTAATTAATGATTTGGAATAATCAGCTTGAAAATAAATATTGGTTTCATATAGATCACAGTCGATTGCATAAAAATGTTATACAGCTGATTTATTCTATGCGTTACTAATCGCTAACAAATCTTTGAAAGGTCACAGAGCAACTTGGACACTTATATGTCAAAACATATGAAGAATGGCTGCTCTTCGATAAAAGAAGAGTTCGCTTTTTGAATTATTTCCGAGCAGGTTTAAGTTTACAAATATTAATGACTTGCCCAACTGATTTTAATCTATTATAATAAAGATCTGTAAGGAAAGGAAATGTTACTCTTCTCTCAAATGTGAGAGCAATAATATAATTTAGAGTAGAATAAATGTGACATTATTAAGCAGCAAAAGTGTGCTTTAATATTATTTTGCGCTATGTGCCTAATGCATTTGATAGCCACATAGCGCACTTCAATAGCAGCGCAAGACAAAGAAGCTTTTAAGTGGCATAAGCTTCTACGACTAAATGGATAAATATGCTTAGCACGCTAAGCAAAGGTAAGACATGAACTATGTCACGGCTAGTTTTGGAGATTAGTCAAATCGCACAGAAAATAAAGATTTTTCAAACTTGAGCCCAACAACCCAAAAATCAGTCAAAAAAGTGGTTTCGTTCTTCTAGGTCTTTATATTTCCGGAGATCAATCGTTAAAAAAAAAATACACAAATTATTTTGTACATAAAATTGCTTTATATTCAAACTAAAGAGTAAAGTCCAGAAGTTATATTCAAAACGATGCCGCAGAAATTCAATATTTTGGAATTTTTCATCGAAACCAAACGATTGGGAAATGTGTTCTCAAAATTATAAAAAAAAACAAGAAGGTTAGTGAATATTACTACGTATGCAAAAAGAACGAAGTCTCTATTTATTACCGTTTTCGAGATCCTTTTGTTCATACAGACGGACAGGGCATAGTGGGGGTAACTTGTGAGGGTCTACGACCATTATTCCTACCTGTTACATACATTTGCACAAAACCAATAGGCTCTTGTACCTTTGGTACAGGGCCTAAAGAACGATTTGTTAAGAGTCATTTGCGAATGGTTGTACTTCTTTGCTTTAATTCGAAGAAAACTTTAGGTGATGCATTTCGATTGCTTATGCAAATTTATGATAAAGCACTTTTAGTGACAAGTTTTAACGCTTTAGAATTCGAACGTTTAAGTCTGTCGAAAAAGTTTAAATATGAAGAAATACTTGTTGAAGATCTATGTCCAATGCGACAACAAGTTACTAATTTATAAATAGTTGATCAAACAACCATTTCAAAACATTTTGAATAATTGGATGTGAATAACTGCTTCAACGACAGAAAAGTAAGTACCAAATAGATATGACACTTCCGAGCTCCTACACTTGAGCAACAAGTACGGAATAAAGTAGCTGTAATGATGAATAGAAGATGGAAACTATCTGACACATACTAAAAGACTGTCCCGGACAGCCGATCTGATTTTTTAAAATCATCCCAAAATTATATGTTAAACTTAACCAATCATCAAATTCATATTCGGTTTAAAGCTCATGTACTATGTTTGATGGTATCAGAAGGGCTTTGTGTATTATGAGTCATAATACAACCAAACATGGTAGAATGATTAGAACCTTCATGGGAGGTCGATCTCGAATTCTTTTGAGTCGAACATAGAAATACTTTTGCCGTTTTAACTCTTTTGTCTCTCTCTCTCTCTCTTGCTCACCAGTTAAGATGAGACTGTTTCATGAAATGCTAAAACAGACGAATTTCGAGCAGAAATACTATAAAATGAATTGCAGCATGTTACAAAAGCGTTTAAAACCAAATTGGAAATACTTAAATGGAAAGCTGTACCTCATTTGCAACAAGTCATCACACATTGCTTTTACCGATTACCATTTTTTTCGATTGGTAAATTTTGGCATAGCTGAGTATCTCTTTTCTAATTACTAGGAAACTAAAAAATGGGTAAATACTTCGATTGTCTCTAAATGCAAAACTTTCTTCTGCTACCGTAAAGATGGAAGACGTCAACATTCTTGACAAACGATGGATAATACTATTGAATATGAAAATATTAAGTCAAGACTCAACCGAAATTAATGAAAGTATTTGTTTTCTATGTAACTTCATAGCAGTTGATCGGCTGCACTAACGATTTCCCCCAACACCGGTAGTGACTAGTAATTCTCGCATTGCCTAACGCCCATGTAATTGCTTAACGAATTTAACAGAAGCACGCAATTGATTGGGATCCAGCAGTATGACGTTGTATCACAATTCGAAAGCTAATCACTTCTAATCTTTAGTATGAATAACATAATAGAGCATCCGGGAACACTTTAAAATAAACATATATAAAGCGAGATCTCTCTCTGCTTTGTTATTCAAGATTCTGATTATGGTGAGCCTTCTTAATGCGCTCTATAACTGAAAAACTCTATTCAATACGCAAAGTGTTATCTAAGTATTAATATGTGAAGCATAAACTTTGTACCCCTTTTTAAGAAAATTGCACGGTCGGAGGAATATGATATTTGGCACACTTATAGTTTATATAGAGAAGGAGTGCAGAATGCTAATATTATTTTAATATAATGCATAAAAAATGCATTAAATCAAAAACAACAAACCGCTACCAAATCAGCAAGTGGAATACCAGAATATTTAGAATCTACCAGAACTTACCAATAAAAGTGTATTGCCCGCAGAAATTTAATTATATATTTGTTATAAGTGGAATACCTAATAGGCAAATAGAAAATTTTACCACCCCATTAAACCCTCTTAAATACATCATATTTTCTGGATTGGGTTTTTATATTAAATGTTTTTGAGAGTAGCAGTGCACAATGGAATCTTTTCTAAGATGTTGGTTCCATGGTAGTCAAAATTCTAATAAACTATCGTTGAATCGCAAGGGTCTATTCTCTATTCAGTCTATTCAGCTCTCCCCGTGTTTCTATGTGAAAAAATTTTAAAAAAATGTATTGTCGCTATATGGTTGAATTTTAACCAAAGGTTGAACTCTAGTACTTAAAAGTTTCCATGAAAAATTTTGAAAAAATATTTATTTGCTTTATTTATTATTTTTTCTGTATTGCCATTTAGCGACCCATATTTTGTTAGATATATAGTAGATCACAGTTCAATTTAATATTAAGACATATGTACATACGTATTTTTTCAATTTGAAAACAAAAGGAAAGGAACAATTGGAAAAACTTTGAATATCATTTAATAGAAAAGCAATGGAGACACGTGTTTCGCTACCCGCTACGAAAATTACTCAGTAAGCTGGGCTGTGCCAATGCACATTTTTGCTTACAGGTAGAAATAATGGTCGGAGACCATCCCAAAGTTACGCCTATTATTGTCATTAGCGATAGAAGAGTCGATATAGCCATGTCCGTCTGTCTATCCGTATGAACGAAAGGATTTCGGAAACGGTAATAGATAGAGACTTCGTTCTTTTGGCATTCGATTAAGACTTCGCCGGAATTTTACGAGTTTATTTTAATATTATTTTTATTCGTGGAGTGAGAAATGGCAGGAGCAAAATACCTTTCGTTAGTAAAATTTGTTCTAATTTATTTTCTACCTTTCTGTTTTGCACTGCTTGGTCATAAGCTAGGAAAACATTTGTGTTTGTTAGGCGACCTGTACTGGTACAGGGCCACTTAGAGTCGGTTAAATTTCTTGTTTTTTTTTTTAATTGTTATAAAGTTTTGTATTCTAACAATTTATAAAATATTTTTGATGGTGAAAACTGGCATTAGAAACACCGCAACGGTACTGAACGTAATACCTCCGCGTCCTAACCAATTCAGCTGACAACGAGTCAATTATCGTATTGTCAAATAACCTTTGACTCTTATTAACCAGTTGTCCTTTTAACTACTTCAGGTGTTGCATTTGTATTCTTCAGTTAAGAGCTAACGATCAGTAGTTAGCTAAATCGTTAGTTTATTTTATTCTTATTACTATTTTCAGTGTTGCAAACATTTTTGGTTGCCAAGAGAGCTAACAACTAGTAGTTAGTTAAGTCGTTTAGGCTATGAGGAGTGGTTAATGAATAGCTTGCGTATTGGAACCTCGATTCACCGGTCGAACAATTGATATATCGCTTAGACACAGTAGTACACACATGCATGCATAGCACACACATACACTTTGGTTTTCTCCCTTTATGACAACGTCTGCACGGCCGTACATTTTATATTATACATTGTTATTTTAAAATTGATTCAAAGTTTATTTTGAAATATTGTGTAACAGTTCTACAAATGATGCAGATTCGATTTAAGTTAATCCAAAAAAAAATCAATAAAATTATCAAAAATAGAACTTCAAACTTATACACAAAAAGCTGGTTTATAAAACTTTTAACATGTTATTTCTTCTTTTAAATTTTTAAATTAAAAAAGACTTTCATTTCTTCCAATTGCGTGTTCTTAAAAAAAGAAGTAATTTTAACGAATTTTAATTTCACACGCTATTGATTCCACATATTATTTATTTATTGATTCACTTTTACTTTTTTATCATTTGTCATGTCAACCAAACACTCACATCATCATTTTCCACCATAATTAATTTATAATCAATTCAATTTACGAATTCTTTACGAATGTAATAGATCTCTTCTTGTATTTATTACAGTTCAAACTTCAAATAAATACAAAAACACTTTTAGTAAAATTCTGCTTCATAATTTCAAATGCTCAGTGAAAACTCAACTCAACCGTACATGACGTGTAGCAGTAATGACTAAAAGGCATATTACTCAATGGCACCCATATATATAGTAAAATAAAAAACTATCGAGTATAATAAGTATAAAAGAATATTGACGTTTCGTATAATAAATGGAACATACTATATACATGCATAGACTCACTGGAACGACAAGCAAATGGAATGACCAAACGACCGACCAACCAACCAACCAACCGACCACACTGTATGTAAATTAGCAAATAGTCTTCTGTAATAGTCTGCTTGTGGGTCTGCCTGCGTTCGTTCATACTGTTTGACCACTAACTAAATAAGTAGTCAATTAATAATGACTAGTAAAAGCTCCCACCGACAATGCGCTGACATTTGAACTTATAACTAGTACGAAAAAATGAAATAAAAATAAAAATTCCAACATTTACAGAGACTGAGGGAGCCACCAGTCAGACAGGCAAACCCTCAACCAATTGCAATTTTCGTTGATTAAATGCAATTTAATTAATAATTAAATTAAATATTTGTCCAAATGCAAATTTGAAGCAACCACAATTAGATAATTAATATAAATGCTTACTTGTTCATTCAAATTATCGCAGATCTCCGCACTTAATCCATTCATTTTGGTATTACTATTATTTTCACCAGGGCCAGCGCCTACGCCGCCACCACCAATTGTTAAATCTTCAAATTCACAGAGTAATTTATTTTTAAAATTCTTGAGATTTTCCAATTTAAAACCGTTGGTGTTGGTATTGTTTGTCTTATTGTTACTAAATTTACTCGTTAAGGTTTCCAAATTAAATATTTTATTATTATTATTATTATTCGATTCAATGTTATTATTATTATTATTATTATTATTATTGTTGTTGTTGTTGTTATTATTTATTTGATAATTATTATCTGTGCACAATTTGTTTTCAATAAAAACAAGCGAATTCGGTTCCGAATTCGATGGCACAATATCTTCAAAATCCGCTGGATTTAAACTGAGAAATGTTTCTTGATCGATGAGTATGGGTTGCTTGCCGAAATCATAATCGTATTCACCGCCATTGCAACCGAGTGAGTATGCGCTGCTGGAAAGCGTTGAATTTTGTCCGGAGCTTGTATTGAAATTTAAGTTTAGATCTTCCAAACTATCTGTTGAACGTTTGTGACTAGCGTGTTTATCGCCGAATTTTATATTATTCAGTGTATTGTTGTTGTTAGCGTATTTGCCATTGATCGTTGCTTGTAGTGTTGTTGCTGCTGTTGGACCCACGAATTCGAATTGACCCGCCCACATATCATAGGCTAAGTCAATGCTATCGGGTTGACTGGCAGGTTGACTACTCATGTTAATTGATTTTGTTGTATTTGCGATTTAATAATATTTTATGTTGATTTTTTTTAGCACTCTTCGGTTTAGTATTGGAGTGTTTTTTTTTTTTTTCAGTTGTAGATATTTACAGTTTTCGTTGGGGTCTTAGTATTTGCTTTTTAATTTGCAGGAAGACACTTTGTGTTGTTTAAATTCAGTTTAAAGGCACATTTTGCAGTTCAGTACTTTTTTTTATTACATTTTTTAAATACTTTTTTTGTGGAGTTTCACATTTTTGCGTTGCTATTTGATAAATTTAATAATTAAATAAATGAATGAATTTCAATTTTTTGTTCATAAGTACACTTCATTAGGAGGGTACTCCAGATTCTCATTTTTATATTGTAATTTTTTATATTACTTAATTAAATTTTTAAAATTTTGTCGCATTTTGTCACACATTAATACCGAAATTGGTTTTGGACCTAAGCGATTTTTAAAATTTTGCCATTACACCCCATATAGAGTTCACTACATATGTAAAGGGCGAAGCAGAAAATTAGATCCATTCGAAAAATGGGCACTCTGACCATCTTGTACAATAGGAAGCCAAAAAATAGCCTAGCAATTATTTGACGCTTTGTTACGTATGTAAAGGGCATTAGGTGAAATGAAATACACTGAAAAAATATGCGAAAAAAAGAAAAGTCATCACAAGTCAGCAACTAATTTAAAAAGTATAATAAGAAGTATTAAAATAGAAACCAACTTTCTCACATTTTGCAGTCATATGTCTTCATTATGTATGTAAATGGCAATGTGAGTAATATGAATGTCTTCGGTACCTTAATAAAGGTCATATCGAAAAATATGATAAGAGTGCAAACAACCTTCACACATTTTGCAGATTGATGTCTTCATTACGTATGTAAAGTAAAGCAATTTGAGGAATAAGATTCACTGAAGTTGGTGTTGATTTTCATATACAACAGTATGACAAAAAGTATCCTAGGCGTGTACACCGAGCATGCTAGTACAAATATATGAAATGCTGGTTTATAGTTTTAAATGCATCACTAAATCTCGAAAACTAGCTGCATATTTGTGTTTTTTTTTTTTTGCAATCTTATAGTGTGCTCAAATAGGCGTAAAAAATGGGCGGGTTTATGCCCCCTTTTAAGAGAAGAACTAAGTTTGTGATATCTTAATAATAATTTTCTACTATATTGCTTTTAAATTCGTATTTAATACACTACACAAAAATAATAAAGGTGAGAGAACGGGTCTTCTAAAAAAAGGCGATATTTTTCTTCCATCCAATCGCTTTTAAACTCAGTTAAATAACTCTAAGCAAATAAAAAAAATGAATAAACATGTATTTTGACGAGTTTTGGAAAAGTGCACATCCAGTCCAGAACTGGGTGAACCGATTTTGCTGGAATTATTGACAAATAAAAAACTTTTTGAAGACTTTTGAATACTTTATTGCTCAAACTGGACATCTTTGTATCTCAGCAAATCTTCGCTTGTGATGCCTTGGGTGAAGCAAGTCTTAAATATTGTTAGACAAAATGTTTTATTTTGACGGATGTTTTGGCCAAAATGTTCAACCGATTTTGCCAAAAAGAAATTATGAAAAGAATTATAAGACATATAGAAGACTTTTTACCACCAAATGGGGAACAGCACTATGATTATTCAAACTTGAAAATGGTCTTATATATTTATAGCGAAGTACTTTGTTTTACTGCTGTTACACTCTACCGATTTTGACAAAAAGACAACCGTTTCTGACAAAAA
Organism: Leucophenga maculata; assembly: GCA_035044805.1. Classification (NCBI taxonomy): domain Eukaryota; kingdom Metazoa; phylum Arthropoda; class Insecta; order Diptera; family Drosophilidae; genus Leucophenga; species Leucophenga maculata. Next base: position 1,032,871 of record JAWNNP010000798.1, read on the forward strand.
GAAATGATATCATTTGGAAGACATTCATATGTAAATGGTCTGCAAGTTAAGTGCTATTAAAATCGAGACTCACACATACAATGAAAATATGGCCTATATGCCGAACAAGAATTACTAACATTGATGAACGTTTTATTCATCTCACTCTTACTCATTTAATACTGGCAAAGCGAAGATGAAAATATAATATTTTTCCAAAGAAAATCAGAATAAGCAATAAGCATAATTGTTTTCTTTGCTTTGAATCGGAAGAGAAGTACGCAAAAAGAAAGAAAAAAGAGTTCATGACAGCCGATTTTTTTTTTTTTCATGAAACGTTTAATGCTTTTTTTAATGGAACTTAACCAATTATTTTCAAATCCCTGAGAGAATATATTATCTATATTTGGAGTTCAAGGGTTTTATATACCTTTTTAATGGTACTTTTCAGTGCTATAAGAGTTGTGTTACTTGAATAAGAAACAAATTGATGGAACATGTAATGTGTTATCATAAAAATGTTGACATGAAGGTTGGGACACACAAAGTAATTAAAAAAGTTGAAACAAAATGAATTACGACAAATTTTGAACGTTTAGTGTTTATAAATATGTTTGGAAGGTCTCAACCTCAAGACCGAGAACTAATATGTACAAGTATATACAATATTCAATAATTTTCATCAGAACTCGAATTACTTAGGCTTATGTTGCCACACTTCAAATGGCACAATTTTTTTAAACCTGTTGTATTAGATGGAGTGGTTGTTGGCTCGCAATTTTCATCCGCAGATCATGCAGCAATCAATACGACCCAACCTATAGTCACATACATTTTGATACACAAATGTTTCTGCATATTTATATATGTTCAAAGTTTTGTCAAAATATTGAAATAGAACAAAAACTGTTGTCAAATTTTCTACATTAAAAAATTGTATCTGAACCTATCTGCTATGAAAATTTTTCTTCTAATGACTCATTTTGCTACCTGAGTCAAAATATGCGATTTTCTCAACCTACATACATCTTCCCTATTTTTCGCTTTGTATATAAAGTTGATATAAATCAATTATATATTATTCCGAGTTTCACAGCATAAATGTGTAAAAGCATGGAAATATATCTCTAAACAGTAGTAGACACATTTTTTACCACTGCTGCTTACTTATTCTTGCACATATCGACAGTGGGGTCTCGACGATTGGTAGGCTTGATGTGCTGACCATGCACGCGCAGACCACAGTAGTGACGCAGTCTATAGTGTGACCGAATCTTCTTTTTTAAGACACTCAACTTTTAGTGCAAAAAAGAAGAAGTCAGCTGCAAATATTTGTCATCGTGGATATCATTGTCTGTTAAGGAACTAGTTGGGCGCTTTATACTGTAGAGGATTGGTGATGATGGTGACAATCAAGTCGAACTCTTAGTGCATTCACCGGCATTCCTGCTCTTTGGCAAAATGTAGCATCGATCCAGTGATATTTGTATACGTCAAAAGTAGTATGTTATGTTACTTCCTTGGGTTTAATCTTATGAGCAACATTTTAAACTTTATAAAGCAAAAAATATTCAGTATAAATATTATCTATTCCGGACATAAAATTTCTGTTTAAATTGATTTATACGAAGGCGTTATGATTATATATCAAAAATGAACTGTATTGATTATGGGAAACAATGTAAAACAAACGGATATAATTTTACATTATTTCCCATAATCTTTACTGCTACATAATCATTACGCCTGCTTGTGCGATAATCAGCGTAAAGCTAGCAAGCTAGCTAAGCTGACTAATGACAAATAATTATCATTAATCTAAATTGTCAACAAGCGAAGCGGAAAGTCTTGCACAATAAGCTATCTGAATAAACATCATAGATACATATTTTATCTATTACATTACATTACATTGTATTGCAGTAGTAGGTGACAGATAGATGGATAGATAAGAGTTGCATAACAATTTCTGCAAAACTAAAAGATTTCATATGATCCGAGACAACTTTCAAGTTTAATTAAATGCCGCAGCAAATGGTAAAATGATCCTCAACTGCAATCATTAAAATAGCGTTTGAACAATGTCTTTAACGCCAAAATTGGCCTTAATTACAAAAGCATTAACCATTAACAAGCAAAATACACCAATGGACCACATGTGCACGCATAATTGCATAAAATCAAATGTCTTCACTTTCAAAACAACATTGCAGAAGTTTTACTTTCAACAATTTCAACAATTTTACACATTTGCACAACAACGTCGTAGAGTTGAGAAGAAATAGAAAAAAATCATTTTCCAATGATTGCAATTGAAAAACCGCAGAAAAATCTGCAACGCATCGCACTTGACTTGAAGAGTCAACCCAGACACGATGACGATGCCGATGGCGACTCTTTTGCATCGTTGAAATTGGACACAGTTGAATGAAGTTTTTTATTTTATTTACTTTAGCTTCAGATTGCTTTGAGCAGAAGTTAAGTTGGCATGGCTAGTTTATTTGAGTGGCACAATCACGTTGTGACAGAGACGACAGTGTTGCCAAAGCGGTTTAAACTTCACTTCGTAACTATTTACTCGCATAGTGAAAGTTAATGCGACACGAACTATTTGTTGTTATTGGACGACAAATGCTCACAAATGAAAATGTATCTGCGCATGCGCAATGACAAACTATTTAATTAAACGGTTTCATGAATGTGTAAACTCTGCTAATAGTTTATAAGAGATTTTGACAGTTGATCTTGTAAGTGTTTAAAGCGGAAAGATCTAGAAATAAACAAGTGAGTCCACCAAATTGCATAGGAGATACATTTTAAAATCATTTTATTATTTTTACTTCTCTTTTTATTATCAGCACGGCTGTACCGATTTTGATAGGACTTTAGAAGTTAATTAAAGAAGTAAATGGCAAAAGAAGGAGTGTCATCCATAATTTATTTCTAAGCTTGATCTACATACGCAGCAAGCGTATCTAAATATGCAACCTTAGTGACTCCTAACTTTTATAGCCACTGTAATCGAGCTATTCATACATATGTAACGATTTTTGATGATGATCAACTCTGGAATGACTTGCCAAGCGGTTTTCTTTTGTTTGAATGACTAGTAAAAGTAGTAAACCACAAACTATTAATAGTTCTTCAAACAAATTATTTCCAAAAAAAAAAAAACAATGTCTATGAAAACGAAAAATTCTCATCATTAAAACCAAAAAAGGGGAGAAGAAAAAAATAGACAGTCACGTTTAGCTTGCCGTGTGATTTTGCACGCATTTAAGCATTAATGATGACTTAGAATTGCTGGAAGCTTAGAGTTGAAGATGCTACAACTTCTGCTGCTGTAAGTCATTTACTTTGCAGTTAGGCAATAATAATTATTACCAAGTCTAATGAGTTTTTTCACCTTTTTTTTTTCAATTTAACTTTAAGCTTAGCTTTTAAAGTTAAATGCTTATAAATAAATTTTCCAAAAGATACAATTTTCAATAGCGTTCGTTCTTCTTGAACAACTTTTGCAAGTTTTGTATTTTGCGCTGTTAATCGTTCAATGGAATCAAATTCATTTTTTTGTTACATTTTTCATTTTGAGGAGTTTTTCCTTGTGGTTTTTCTACTTGAAAGATTCATTTGAGATTTGTATGGTAAATAATGTTGAAATGCTGTTGTTGACCATTGTTTTCATTCGTTTGTTGGGTTGTCTCTTTGTCTGGGTTGTTGCTTTTGCTTTAAGGCTAAAAATATCGCGCAACTAATATTGTATGTGCGCAAAAACCTTCAACGTTGTACAAGAAGAAAAAAAAAATATTAATAAATGCATTTCACGTTTTCGTTGAGGTTTCCTCAAGCAAGAAAAATTGCAATAAAGCAAAAAAGATTTTTCATAATAGAATTATGCAGGAAATGCATACAGACAGACGGTCGGACGGAAGGACGGTCACATAGCTTGCGCTTAAAAGAATATTGTTTGTACGCCATTGTTTAACTGACTGAAGAAAACTGAAGATCAACTTGGCTGACTTTGTTAAATGCGCTGCGTGCATTTGTATTATACCCTGTAATAGCGTCAAAGTGTATTTTAAGTTTGTGCAAATTGTATGTAACAGTAAGAAGGAGGTGAAGGTGGATTATATAATGTATATATACTCGTACTTTATCAGCATCAAAAATTGAGTCAATATAGATATGTCCGTCTGTCTGGCTATCGTATGAACGAAAACTATGAGAGATAGAGCCTTCAAGTTTGAATATTTAGATGCGCCAATTCCTGCTTCAGAAAACTTGTATTTATTATAAGTGCTTACCGAAGAGATGGATGGCATTAACCATACTAACTTTTGCATTATTTTGAATTTTTGTATGAAAAACTTTATATTAAAATTTTTAATTTAGCTAAAAACACCAAATTTCATCTATCTGAAGTTAATTTTTATAAAATTCTCCATAAAAGTGCAGATCGAAACACTGAAAGGGTAGTCACCATACAAAAAAGTTCCACTTTCTGGGCTTTTGTATGAAAAACTAAAACTAATTTAGTTAAAATTACTAAATTTGGTATATTTGACGTTAATCCTTAAAAAATTTTCCATAAAAATTCAGATAGATACACTTAAAAGGATAGCTCCCATACCAATCTGTCCCATTTTCTGGGTTTTTGTTTGAAAAACCTAATATTATAATTGTTAATTTAACTAAAAACACCAAATTTGATTTATCTGATGTTTATTCTTATAAAATTTTTCATAAAGGCCCAGTTCGAAACACTAAAAAGGGTAGCTTCCATACAAATTTGTCTCAATTTCTAGGGTTTTGTAAGAAAAATAATTGTTAATTTAGCTAAAAACATCAATTTTGACCTATCAAACATTAATTCTAAAAAAAAATTCTTGAAAGGTTCAGTTCGAAACACTGAAAAGGGTAGCTCCCATACAAATTTCTACAACTTTTTGGATTTTTGTATGAAAAACTTTATATTTTAATGGTTAATTTTGCTATAAATACCAAATTTGATCTATCTATTGGCAATCCTTATAAAATTTTCCATAAAGATTCAGATCAAAACACTGAAAAGGGTAGCTGCCATACAATTTAATCAAACTTTGTGGGTTTTTGTATGAAAAACTATATATTATATATGTCAATTTAGCTAAAAACATCAAATTTGATTTATCTGAAGTTAATTCTTATAAAATTTTCCATAAAGATCCAAATCGAAACACTGAAAAGGGAAGCTCCCATACAAATTTGTGCCACTTTCTGATTTTTTGTATAAAAAAATTTATATTATAATTGTTAATTTAGCTAAAAACACCAAATTTGATCTATTTGATGTTAATCTTTTTAAAATTTTCCATATAGTTCCAAATGTTTACGCTTAAAAGCTGGGTTTTTGTCTGAAAGGAAAATTTTTTGCTTGTTAATTCAGCAAAAAACAAAACATTTTGTGTATCCTGCTTCAATTCTAATAAAATATTCCAAATATGTCTATATCGGACCACTAAAAGTGGTAGCCTCCATACAAAAAGACATGTCCGTCTGTCTAGCAGTCTTTGTGAACAAGTTGTGAAGAACTGGAAGACTATAAAAGTTAGAGCCTTCAAGTTTGGGTATTTAGTCTCTCCTATAAGTTCTTCAGATAATTGTATTCAAACAACGTGCTAGCTCCTCTCTAAGGGCTAGTATTCATAGAAAGTTGTCCCTCATTTCTGAGTTTTTAAAAACATTTTTTTTTCGTTTTGTTTCTTTTTGCCAAATTTGGTGCAAATTGCTTCAGTTCAGTAAAATATATTATATAGGTTCATATGGGATTCCTAGTAGGGCTAGAGCCCATACAAATTTGTTCCTTTATCTCTGCTTTTGTAAGAAAAATATTTTGTTGTGGTTTAATTTGGCTTAAAACGACATATTAGAATAATAATTTACAGTTAAAAATATGTCTCCCAAACAATTTTATGATACAATGCGGCTAAAGTGTATCTCAAAGTTCTGCACACTCAACCTTCTTTTATTTTTCTGACTTCTTTTTCGCTACCGATATCATCTTCATCATTCGTCATAAGCATACTTTGTAAGTTTTTTATTTCCTACTTCAAAATGAGATGCACTTCTTGCGATATAAACTTGGTATTCTTCAGTCTTCGAATACTCTAACTTGCTTCTGTCTATATATGTTGCTCATATTATCTAATTGCCTATGTGTCATGCATTTAAATTATTCGTAACACATTTTATTTATTTTGCGCATTTTCTTTATACTTTTGCCGAATTATGCATATATTTTCCTCGAAAAATTAAGCTAATAAAATGGCACAACTAATAAATATATTTGCGCATGATTCACTAAAAGAATTGATGCTTTATTTCGCTGCTTCCACTTCTGAGGCATCATCATCTTCATCATCGCAGCTGTCTTCTGTGTAGCACTTAAGTTTTTGAGTAGCTTTGTGGCAAGTCGAAGTCTTTTCGGTTTCGCATGCCGTTTGCGGCAAGTTGAGCGTAGAAAAACTGACGCAGACAATTGAAAATGTCAAATGGGTTTAAGTGCTGACGCATTGCGCAATAAATTTCAATTAATATATATTTTTTTGTAGAATATTTTTCCATTTTTTTCGCACAAGCTCTAGATTTGTTAAATATTTATGCATTTAGCATAGATACACACTCGTAGTATTGTGTAAAAAATCATTAGTGTCTAAATCTTTGAAGAGTGAAAAAAAGGTCTGATTACATCATAAAAACGACGACAGCTGTGCCTAATTTTTGTAAGCTTTTGTATTTTGAAAGTTGTTTGACAATGAAAAATGCATGCAACAATCTGCGGTGGTATTAGAACGAGTTGACAGCTCCAAAAAATAAATATTTTTAAATGAACTACTTCCGATTTTAAACAAAGCAGATAAGCAGCTCGCAGTATTAAACCGCAAAAGAGTCAAAAGAAATAATAAAATAGTTCACAGCTAATTCTTTTTAATATCTTAAGCAGCAGCTAAAATTTTTCATTTTATTTTAAGTCATTATGAAAGTTTTTAATGAGACTTAAATTTCTTTATTTTATTTTTCAGTGTTCACATATTATAGACACCAACATTTGCCATTCACAGTTGTGCTGCATCAAAATCGAAAGTAAATGAAATATTACTGAAATTTCGTATTTTGCGGATTTAGAAGTATCATAGTCATGGGGCTCATAATAATTGTTTATGCATCAGAATTGCCAGTAGAAAGTTTCGAAATCTTAGAATAAATATATAATAGGGTTATACCAGTACGACCCGTCAGCGTAATAACTTTATTTCTATCTCTTTTTCACATACAAAAGTCCAAGTAAATCAAATAAGGAATAGGTTTTGACCTAAAGAAAATTTTTTTAAGAATTTACTCATGGCATGGTCTATGCTGACTGCCACACTGTTACAAGTAATGCTTTAAATTTAATAAAGCGTTTTATTGGTTATTGAGACATAAAATATTCACAACTACATCCATATAAGTGGATCCAAAAGACAAATACTTAAATAGTTAAATTTTGTTTGGATCAGACTTAACTGCAGAACAGAAAAATAATAGCAGAAAAGCATTACTACTGACAAGTAACACTACAAAACTGTTTATGACCGATTTTGATGAAACTTGGCACACTTCTTTATCGAAAAATATTGCACAACTATATTTTTTTTTTATATTGGCTCGTTTAGTGTCGCAATTTACGAATTCAAGGTCCATTTTTAAAAAATTAAAGTGGCAGATCCAATATGTCCGATAATAAAATTATATATCAATCAATTGGGAGTTTTTGGGGTCACTAATTAGGAATAAGATGTCAGATTTGTAAGATTGAAAACCGCGGTCGAGGATTTTAAAATTAGTCTGATTTGTTAGAATGTTTTAGTAAAGGATTCTCGCTTTGCAATTATTTCGCTCTGAATGGTAATTTAATATAGTTCCAAAGTTTTTATTATAGGATATACTTACGTATATAGTTTAAAATGATATGATCTCTGGCAGAAATATTAACCGAATTAAGGTGAAAAAATATTAAAATTTCAGAATAAGTACGTATAGCAAAAAAAAACCTATTGATCATTGGATTTTCCTCGACTTTAGTATGTGAAAGCAAAAAAGAAATAAAGTAATGAAGCTGACGGGTCGTACTGGTGCAACCCATTATAGAAAAATTTGTTTTTATGCATTTCGTCAACTTATATTGTATTCGATCGGTTTTCTAAGAGGGCGTTACTAGTATTACTGCGCGTCGTGTTTATCCGTGACAATATATTTATTTGGGAGCTACTGCCAATGCGGGTATTTTTTAGTATATGTCATTTGGTTGAAGCTTTAATAACAATTTTTCTATTCATTTGTAAATGTCGGACTTTGTGCCAGATGAAGTATTGTTGTTGGGAGTTCCTCTTCATTACTTGTAACATGAAGAATAGTGCTACCGAAAGTCATAGTATTTTAGTGGAAGTTTATGGTGACCATGCTCTAGGTGAACGATCCAGAAGTGGTCTGCATGGTTTAAAAGTGGCAATTTCAACTTAGAAGACAAAGAACGACCCGGACAGCCAAAAAGGTTTGAAGATGAAGAATTGAAGGCATTGCTCGATGAAGACGCAAAAATATCTTGCAAAAGTTTTGGTAGTTTATGAAGCAACTATTTCCAGATGTTTAAAAGCATTGGGATTCATCCAAAAGCTTGGAAATTAGGTGCCGCATTAATTGAAACCTAGACGTCGAACGCCGATTCTGCATGTCGGATATGTTGCTTGAACGCCACAAAAAGAAATAAATTTTGCATCGGATTGTTGCTGGTGATCAAAAAATGGATGCATTACGATAACCCCAAGCGCAAGAAGTCGTAAGTGAAGCCCGGCCAACCATTGCGCCAAGGTAATGCTCTGTAGTTAGTGAAATCACAAGGGTGTGTTGTATTATGAGCTCTTGAAATCGAGTCAGACGTTCAAAGGGGACCTCCACCGAACACAATTGATTCGTTTGAAGAGTGCAATCGCGGAAAAACGACCACAAAATACCACCAGACACAATTTTGCAGTTAAATCAAGAAAAAATTAAGAAAATTGCAACAGAGAAACCCCAACTGAAATCAAATCATAACCTTCAACTCTTTAAATAAAAATTAGTGGCAAATAAAATATTTGTAAAGTATTTCCGTGTTATATAAGTCTTATATAAGTGGAAATAAAACCTTCTACACACAGATTTTCCACATATTTTTTAAATATTTTAAATACGACTTCTTTCACCATTAAGCCACTGTAGACCAAGAAATACTAATCAGAAAATTCTGCACTTTATTTACATAAAATTTTCTGTTATTCAGAGTTTCTAATAGCGAAATTTCAACCAATATATTTTCCAATATTTATATAATTGAGGTTCCAGTGCATTCCAAAATTGACATCGTCATGGCTAAACACAAAAAATTGTATGCCCACAACAAATAATTCTAATCGAAGCAATCAATACAACCACAAATGAATTTCAAATAGCATTTCCAATTGATTAACCAATTTGCCATAATTCCACTAAATAAAACGTTCAACAAAAAAAACAAAAAGGTTTTCGATAAATTGACCAATTGCAATTGGCCTGCCGGCCTTAAATCGACATAAACCGACCGCAAAACAACGCAAAATTTTAGACAAATTGCAATCAAATTCAACAAATTTGCGCGCAATAAATGAAATTGATTGACCGCTACCAATAAACAAAGCAACAAAAAAAATAAAAAATGTTAAATTGAAAAAATTGTAATTTCTAAGCAAATAATGCAAATTCAATTCATGTGAAAATTTTTGAAGCTTTTCTTGAAAAAATTGCGCAAAAATATTTGCATTTAATAAATATTATTGTCTAGTATAGACGTATAAAATTTTCTACATTTTTCTTGTTTATTTAATTTTTCACCCATGGCATGGCACATTGTATTCAAATTTGAAATTTCTGTTGAAATGTTTAATGTTTGATTAATTTATTTTGGTGTTTCGTGTGCGATTTGCATGTTTGTTGTTTGTCTTCTATTAAAAATGAAAGCGTTCAACTATTTTCATTTGGATTTTTACACAAAAAAAAAAAAAACAATATTTAATTATTAGTTTCAACTTTTCGATTTATATTTTTTTAGTTGTATGTACTACGTGCTACACGCTGGTTTTCTTTTATCAGCTAATTAGTGCAGCTTTCAGTTGGCTTTGTCATTGACCTTAGGCGCCCAATAGACGCTAGTATAATTGATTACATAGATTGTTTATATTTGTTTTTGTTTTAGTAGTAGATAATAGGCTGTCGAATATGCGGCATTGCTCGCTTGGTTTTGTAGAATTATTGAATTTGGACTTGAAGAATTGATTGAAGGTTTCAGTATAGAAGATTTCGAGCCAGTTTCTCAATGTCTTAATTAATTTCAATTTAATAAGCGTTCAAATAGACTGTAAAGTATTTTTAATTCACCAAAGAAAGTTTAAGTTTTCGTATTGTTAAATGTGTGAATGGCAAAACAAATTATGTGGCAACATTGTGCAAAACCAGCTGTTCGGCTAATAATAATTTCTTGCGGCCGGTGACTTAAGGTCTCAATGCACTAATATTTTGCGTGCGATTACTAATTAGTCTTAACGACTTCGCTAACTACTAGTCGCTAGGTTTTAGCTAGCGAAAAGTTTTCTAGGGTTGTATTAACTAAAATAACAATTAGTTTTGTATGGGAGCGGTACCTCTTAGAGGCCACACCATAGTCATTTTAACCAATGTGTTGGTTCTGGTTACAAAGTGTATATATACCTGCTTTTAAACCAATATGAGTATCAAATAGGTTACCTATATACACACAGCCAGACAGATAGACAATTCGCCTCGTCATGCTGTTCACGAATATATATACTATCTGACATCTTTATCAAGACACTGCAAGCATTATGACTAAGCTATAATACTGTTCAAACTCTGTGTGAAGAAGAGTACAGCAATCATTTAAACGAATCATGAATTGAATATCTGGTTGCTCAAATTGGCCGAAACATGATTGGAGTTCCAATTCGAAAAGGTGTTAAAAGTGGGAGAGAACGTAAATATCCTTTAATTCTATAATTCCCACAAATCACTCGAACCAATTCTGAATATGCATATTGTAACTTCCAAGTAGGACTTAAGATCCCTTCTTACTCTTCCTAATTGGATTAACTTTTGTTAAATTTAAAAAAAAAATGTATATAAAAAATGTATGTAAATGTATATTACCTAAAAAAATTAAATGCTTTTTTTATGGGAGCGGTACCTTTTAGTTTTGCAAAATCTAAAAGACGCTTATAATTCCTGTGCTGAAGTAAGGCTGAAGTACCCTATTTAAAGCAGTTGTGGCGTTGTGAGTCTTCGAGATAAAGATTGTTTGAAACGACCAATTTCGGTCGAGCTATATGATCTATTCGATGAGGCTAACATAGTCCTGTGGTGTGTTCAATTATTCGGATGGATCTAGATCACATCTAATTCACTAAAGCAAAGAAGAAATAATAACAATCAAAGAAACAAGATAGAATAAAACAACAAAAATAATTGATCTGACTCACTGAACCAAAGAAGAAAAAGGAACGACCAAAGGAACAAGATAAGATATAATAAGAACGATAAAAGAAACAAGATACAACAAAGAAACAAAAATGAATGATCTAATTCGCTGAATCAAAGAAGAAATAAGAACGTTCAAACGAACAAGATAGAACAAGAAACAAAAATTAATTATATATTCCACTGAACCAAAGAAGAAATAAGAACGATCAAAGGAACAAGATAGAACAAAGAAACAAAAATGGACGATTTAATTCACTGAACCAAAGAAGAACGGCCAAAGAAACAAAATAAAACAAAAAAAAAAACGAACTAGGTAACTGAACCAAAGAAGAACAAACTATTAAGAACGACCAAAGGAATGAAATTGTACAAAAGAACAAAAATGAACTAAAGAAGAAATCAGAACGTCCAAAGGAACAAGATAGAACAAAAGAACAAATATGTATGATTTAATTGACTGAAACAAAGATGATATAAGAACGGCTAAAGAAACGAAAAAAGAACATAGGAACAAACATGACAGACCTAGTTCACTGATCAAAAGAAAAACAAGTAAGAAAATCACAATCGGGCGTAACCGACTGTAAGAGGCCCTGTACTAGTGCAGGTCGCCTAACAAACACATTAAATGTTCCCCAAGCTTATGACCAAACACATGACCACTTCTCACTGCACGACTAAGTGCCTTTTAAACCATTTTTTTATGTATGAAACAAAAAGGGGGGTCGCTCAAATTCAATCGCTTATAAAATCGTCATTTATTATCCGATTTTGATGAACTTTACGGATTTTTGCTAAGAAGGACAATATCTCTATACTGGCATACTTACTTTTTTTTGTGCCGAAGAAATTTTTACCCTTGGGGGTGATTTTATGGGGAAGGGGGGGGAGGGGCAAGTTTTTAAAATAAACTTGTAAAATTCCGGAGCAGTCCTAGTCGAATGCAAAAAACACGAAGTCTCTATCTATTACCGTTTCCGAGATCCTTTCGTTCATACGGACGGCCAGACGGACAGACGGACAGACGGACATGTCTATATCGACTCCTCTATCGCTCCTGACCATAATGGGGGTAACTTTGGGGGGTCTCCGATTATTATTTCTACCTGTTACATACATTTGCACAAAACCAATAGGCTCTTGTACCTTCGGTACAGGGCCTAATAACAAGTAAGAAAATTACAGTCGGGCATTACCGACTGTAACAGACCCTGTACCAATATACGTCGCCTAGCAAAAACATTAAATGTTTCCCTAGCTTATGACCAAGCTGTGCAAATCAAAAAGGTAGGAAATTAGTAAGAAAAAATGGAACTGATGGAAAATATTTTGCTCCTTCCACTTCACACTCCACGAATAAGTGCCTTATAAAACATTTTTTTATGCATGAAATGAAAATGGGGACGGAAGTGTCATAGGTCGTTCAAATTCAATTCTTATAAAATCGTCATCTATTTTCCGATTTTGAAGAACTTTTTGAATTTTGGCTTAGAGGGACGAATTTTAAAATAAACTTGTAAAATTCCAGAGCAGTCCCTGTCGATCTGGACTCTATGAACTATTTTATAAGAATTCATGCAAGATATGACAAATTTGGTACTTCTTGTTAAATTAACAAGTAAAATATACAAATTTTTATTCAAAAATTCAGAAAGAAGAGACAGATTTGTATAGGTTCTAGCCCTCAGCTTCGGAGTCCGATCTGGTGTCCCATAGGACGTATTTTATTATGATTGACACCGAAAACACCAAATTTTCTAGCTAAATTAACAACAACTTTATTTTTTCATACGGAAAACCAGAATGGAGCAAGTCAAAATCTGCTTATGATCCGATCTGGACTTATATGAACTATTTTATAAGAATTCATGCAAAATATGGAAAATTTGGTGTTTCTTCTTAACTTAACAAGTATAATAAACAATTTTTTTTTCAAAAATCCAGAAAGAATAGACATATTTTTATAGGAATCCGATCTGGTTTCCTATTGGACATATTTTATCAAGATTGACACCGAAACACCAAATTTTCTAATTAAATTAATGATTTTATTTTTTCATACAGAAACCCAGAATGGAGGGACAGATCTTTAAGGATAACTTATGTACATCTTCTAGTAGTCTGATCTGAAAACCTATATGAAATATTTTATTTGCATTGAAGTAAGATACACCAAATTTGGAGTCCTTAGTTAAATTTACAATAAAAATGTTGTCATACAAAGATTTAGAAAAAAAATTTTTTGTTTATAGGGAGAAGATCTCTCAGGGGGTTTGCAGAAGGCATAGGAGTGTCTAAATATCCAAACTTAAAGGCTCTGTCTCGTATAGCCTTCAAGTTCTCGTTGTTCATATAGACAGTAAGATAGACGGACGGACGGACGGATTTATCATTAACGACTCAATGCTTTCTAAAAATATATAGAATAGAGTATGCATCGCTTTCTTCTGCCTGTAACATACGATTCCGCCAACTTTATACACCCTTTTATAAGAAATACATGATTTATATGATAAAATTCCAAGATCTGAGGAACGTTAACTGGTTGCTGAACTTTGCACGTATAACTTTGATGCTTGATTTTGAAGTTCATCGGTAATTTCAAGAAAATAGTCCTCTTAGACTAAGTGCGTTCAGAGTCGTCTTCCATTTGATGTACGGCCTTATATTTAATAAAAATGCTTGATGTATGTTCAAACCTAAGGACTAAGCAAAAAATTTAAAAAAAATTTCTACTACGTAATATTTATTCCGCCCGACTATTCTAATATTGTGTATCATCTAAGAACAACTTGTGCTATTTAAATTGCTATTAACTTGAATTTATTCTTTACTAGAATTACTTTGGCAGCATTCTGTGCTGTGCTGTGCGGTGCCAAGCGAAGCATTGAATTCAGTGTAATTAGATGCCAGTTAGTTGTTAGCTTTCTGACTATGTATCTGTATCTGTTTGCCACCGACAGACATTGTATCTGAAAGAGTAGCATAATTGTACTGGACTGAATTGGACTGTGCCTGCCTTCATTTCCTCTGAAGAACACAATTTACAATGAAAAATCATGCAAAAAAAAGGCGCTTCTATTGCCTTTAATATACTATATACATGAATTTTCTATGTCTATTCTTGTATTTAAATGCTCAGCTCAGTTAAGAACTTTACGCTTAGCTGCTTTTTGGGTGTGTTGTATAAATAACTAAAGAAAAAACACCACTGAATTTTCTTAAAGATTCTTTTCAAAAGTCTGTGCAGTTTCTAGTCACTTTGGAGCATTTCTTTGTAGCAACTAGCCTAAAAATTTGCTGCAACGCTCTGTCACACACAACTTGCATAAGCAGACCTCTTCTTTCTATGTGCTATTCTTCTGTTCACTAATTAAAGTTTCACTCTTACACCTACTACTTATTTTCGCTACTAGTTACAACAATTTACACGTACAACATATAATTCCAGACAACTTTAATGGCAGTAAAAATGCCTTCGACTCAGAAATTATGCAAACAAAGGTGATAGAGTTCAGTGTGACATCAGCAGAACAGCTGTTGTCGTTTTTTATTTTTTTTTTTAATCTATAGCTTAGACTGCTGTCGGTTCTCTAATTTTTTGTTGCCTGTTTACCAAGTTTTTTTAATAGTGTTTGTAGATGCAGAAAATCGTGTCTTTACTAGCGCTAGAAGCTTGCGAGAAATAAGTAGGTTAGTTTAGTTACCATACATCGAAGCATGTGGTGTTTCTTTTTTATTTTTATATAATAAAGGAGTGTTTATTTGTTTAAAATTGTTCTAAAATATTGCAGGCATAAGTACTTTAGTTCTAAATGCGCAAAATCTTTTGATTTTAAGCAATGATCACAGGAATTTGGCATCTCTAAAACAAATTTCTGGCGAATTTTAAATAAACGATTTTGGTTTACAATCTTACAAGCTCAACTTAACTGAAGAACGTGCAAGTTTATTTTTCATTTGAAAGCGTTAACACTTTCGAGTAGGGTTCTCTGAAAGTTTGAAGTAAAGCTGCAACTGTAACGCTTCCAGAAACAAAAAGTGACCATATATTCATTCCGAGGGTTGGGTTTGGAACATAGATTTTCGTCGATGCAATAATTATCACCATGTCGGCTATCGAATGGTTCATTAAGCACACAATGGTATACAGGTGTCATTCACATATTGCTACAGTGTTCAAACATCTGAATATCCAACGTTTCAAGAGCCGATACAATGGCAGACTTCTACAACGACAGCAACCGTTTTGCCAATAGGCTAACTGTCATCCAGCCCAAGAATGACGTGCTCGAATAGGCGTCAGCTACTTTAACCTGTGTACAGCGAACTTCTCGATCATCGGATATCATTTCAATATTGTTAATTTATTCTAATGTTATATATATTAAAACGTTTCTATTTCTTCAGCCCTATTTTTAGATACTAAAGTTATACAAGAATTAAAGATAAATCAGTGTAGCTTTGTCAAATAATAACACACAAAAAAACCAACTCCAATTTGGATCGGACTTAACATTTGTGATTATAAGTTATATGTGATTCCAACACTGCTGGTCAAACAATTCACCTATTAAGGTTAATTCACCATAAATAAGTTTGAACAATATTAGAGGGGCTCTGGAATAAAATGAGCTAAATAATGTCGACTCCAAGTCTATGACGAGTTATAGAGACTTGAACAGGTTATCGAATTTTCACAATGGAGATAGTCATGATATGTTGTGGCAGGTACTTATTCCATCAAAAATTAAACCATTTGAGGAGAGCAAACAACGACGAATGACTTTCTTTTATCATTGCCCTAATAGAAAAAAATGTTAAACCTCAAAATATTCAAAAGTTAAATGGTAAATACGAGATCTAGGTGATCTCAATATCTTGCTCGATTTTACAATCGATGAAGATGAATAGAACTATTCGACCTGCTGACCTGACTTAAAATGGACCTGCAATGGATTTCCGCCATATATCTGAATTATTCTGTGGTCCTTTTTAATTTTTTCTGTGTTTCGCTTTAGATCTTTATGCGCGGTGAACATAAGTGCCCAAAAAACCACCAAAGAAGTCTGACTCCGGGAAATTTGCGATAAAACATTGGATTATGATTAATTCTTTTCATTTTGTGCTTATTCAAAGAAATAAATCTTTGATTTTCAATATTTTGCGTTTTTAAATTATTTAAAAAGGCTTTTATTTTAGGATTTCTTTGGTGAACCCCATCCGATCTAAAAAAGGTAAGATGTATTGATATTTTCGAATATGTCAAAATAATCAATTTCATATTTTTAAAGATCTAAATATTTTAAATATCAAAAAGCGTAAATGTTCATATCAAATTTGTGTATTGATATATATAAAGTGCATATTGATCTGAATATTAGGCAATTTGATCTGAATTGTTTGATATGAGATAATATCAAAGAAGGTAAAGTGCTCTTCAGATTTTTTTTTTTTTTTGTGTATAGACAGTATTATTTAAGGTGAAATTTCGAAAAATTTGCTACTAAGATTGGAAATGGAGCCTTAAAAATTATATGAAAAAATTCTATATTGATCAAAATGATATTTTTTTAATATCAAAAAGCGTAAATATCACCTTTTTGTATGGCATATTGATCTGAATAATTTGGTATGAGAAAATATTAAATATTAACCAGCGGAGGTTCATTTTTTCACCACCTAGAGTGAAAAAAGAGGGTTAAAGTGAAAATAGTTAAATCCTTAGTTGATCAATATGATATTTTGGAAGCTCAATATATTGTTTTATCAAAAAGCGTATGGCGAAAAAAGTCATGATTTCTAAAATTTTTAACCTAGGAGAGGAAAAGTTTATTTGGGCGATTTTTTTTTATAGGTATCGGTTTATATAATCTACACAATAAAAAATTAAGAACGATTTCCATCTATTCCAGGAAATTTTACAACCAAGAGGACAGACGTATGGATAGATTTTCTATGAAGCATACTATTTTTATACAAACAGCTCCAAATACGCTTTGTATTCTACGTCGAGGACCGCCGGTTTTAACTGCTAATAATCAATATAAAAACAAAAATGTCTATAAAGACTAAAAACTTGTAAAAAAAAAAGTAAACCATCTTCACATTGTTAAACTTCATTTTTTGAGGTATTTCACAATGCGTCTAGTAAAAAATTATGTTCATTTTGTAAATTATTGCACAAAAGCCGAGACTTTCAAACAATGAATTAATTCTGTATAAATAAAATCGGTGTATATAGTTCCAGCTTAGAACTATGTATTACATTTAAACTTTAATATAAAAATAAGTTGCGCTACCTTTATATATATACAACACTTTATCACACCATTCGTGGATATGATAGCTATCTACAATACAAAAAATTCGAATTGTTATTACGCTTATCATACCAATAGGTTTTATAGTACATATATATAAATATAAATACACCATAGGTACACGTTTTGTTTATATATTTATGAGTCATTTAAAACAAAAGTTGAATTCTGAAGCAAACACATAGCAATTAGAAATGCATTATTAAATTCTTTAATTAATATAGATTAGCAGCTATTCAAATCTTAGATTATGAGTGGAACCAATATATGCGGGTTTCGCCGACACAACTTTTTGAGTGGACAATTTATAATGTACAAGTTTTTCTATCAGCTGAACACATGTTTTGAGCCGACGGTAAAAGTTTTAATTTAAAAAATATGTTTTCCACTATTTCGAACAATTAAAGGGTGAAGGAAAAGATATATTCATTTCATTCGAAGAATGGAGAGTGATGGACTTTTAAATACAAATTTAATTGAAATAGAAATGTTTCGTTGTTCAATTTTGTCAAAATTCGTATTCAGAACATCAAAACGAATTTAGTACAAAATCAAAATTCATTCACATAAAAATTTATATTAATTAATTTAATTATAAAATCTATAAATTTTATTTTATACAGTTATATTTTTTTATCTTTAATAGAGCTCATTCATTTCGTAACGTTCCGATCCAATTTAAAAGATGTCACCAAATAATATCAAACGTTTATTGATTTTATTTGTTAATATTTTTATTTATTTTTTATTACTATATTATTTTTTTTTTTTTTATTTGAGTGTTTTTTTTTTATTTTTACATTTGAATTAATTAAATTTGGCAACTTGATTTGTAGACTTAATTTCTCCTTCAATTCCACATTTTAATCAAACAAATCTTGATTAAAATAAATTATTTACACAAAATTTATTAAATTAAATCTCAAATATTGAATATTCATTACTGCACGCACGCAAGAGTTGTTTTGTTGAATTAATCCCGTGGGGGGAAAGAAAAATGACAGCTCCGGCAGTTTTAACTGCAGCTTCAGTAAGTAGCCCCCACGAACAACGAATCACAATCTTCGAAAAAAACGCGAACGCCAAACAACTTAAGAATGCCGACGACTACTAAAAGAAAATAAATTCAATTCAAATTCACAAACAGCGCCAAAAAAACGAAGCAAATATAATTATTGCCGAGAGAGAGAGAGAGAGTGCGAGTGCGAACCGAACTAGTGAACAACTCGAAGACTTTGCAATAAATGAGCACAAAGCAAACAAACAAACGAAACAAATGTATCCGTCTGGCGCGATCAGCTTTTGAATTTGTTATCAGTCGCAGAGCGCACGAAGAGAGAACTTAGCACGCGATCCCCCGCAAGGAAATCCAGACGAGCGTGAAAATTAAAGAACACAAATGAGAGACCCTGCACATAATATGTACTACAATGTATTGTATGAGGGTTAAACTGAATATAATTTTTTGTTGTTGTATAATTTAAACAAAGCACATACATAGGCTATAGGCTATAGGCTTATATGTATTGTATTATAAACAAATTTATGTGTATATACAAGGACTGATATTAAAGTTAAATGAACATAATTTACATATATTGAAATTTAAAACAAGGAAACAAGTTCGTAGAGAAACCTTCGTATAAATTATTTTTTTTGGAACTACCCTCAAAAGTGGGTAGATTCATACCAAGATATAAAGTTTAAGCATGATATTCCCTATAAAAAAAAAAGTTTTTCATATAAAAACTCATTAGTAAGAATTGTTCTTATATGGGGACTACCTCTAAAAATGGGTGCATCACATTCATTGCTATATGTATCGTAGGACCATATCAAACCATTATATCCAATCTAAACTTAAAATTTACTTCAATAAAAAAGATTTTCATATAAAAATGTAAAATTGGACGAGTGGTTTGTACGAGGGCTACAATAAGAAGTGGGTAAGGCATTACAATTTTGATATTTTAGTTGACAGCAGAGAGAACCTTGACTTAATTTCATAGTTTCATCTGAATATCTTGAAAATGTTTTCCAAAAAATCTAAACTAACGAATATGCTTAGATAAACTCATATAGCTGATCAAGAATATATATTGATAAAATGCCATATTATAACGCAATCTACGAAATGCCAATCATGGTGAAATGTGCCTCCTCAATACAATAAAAATGGTAAATTTCATGGTTTAGTATTCTCTCATCTCGCCTATTTTACAAATGTGAACAGCAAATATAGATCAGCCGAACGAACTCTTGTCACCTCATAGTTATATATGCATCAACAGTTTAGTCGTAGTCAAAGGGAGTAAGAATCGCAGACGATGTCTGCTTGTATTTATCGCATTTTGCGATTCTTACTCCTTTCGTATACCGAGTAAAGCACTGCTCTCTGTTTATTGATGGAGTGTGAGTGCGAGAATATTTTTTCTTACAAATATCCTTTGCTTATGCTTAATATCTCTCAACCGATTTGAGTCCCAAAAAATCTCATCCTGATATGTCGTCCCTAAAAAAGTTTATCTTGAAAAAAAAACCTTCATTCATTGAGAATTACTTCAATCCATGTCCAATATACTCCGTTCGAAAAATTGCCAGTCTTTTCTTTTCCATTTCGCTCACACCTTTTATTTCATAGTGCCATTTCCATTTAAATTAAATCGCAAAATCTTCTTAAAAGAACCTTGAGAAGCAACCAATTTATCGTAATTTAACCAAAAATTTATTGGCAATCAGGAGTGCAAGGTATTATATATTTCTTATATACTTCTGGAATACTTCAATTCAAATATGTGGTACATATGATGATCGTAAATTTTTAGGTTGCGTAAGCTACTATTGACCATTGGCCATTGCAACAGTAATCTAGATGAAGTTCTAAGTTAATCAATTAATTGAATTGAGCATCAATCGATACCTTGAAGAAACAATTGTATGGCAAAGGTACTCCGAACTTCATTTATATGAAAATGAAAAAGGCAAAGAATATGATTTAATGAGGAAAAAATTGCGTTGATCCAATTTTCATATTAGCTTTAAGTAGTATCTCTCTGGATAATCTAGTGTTTGTAGTTTCTCAAGTTTTCTGTTATCTAATGAGTTGTTGGAGAGATGAGAAGGATGTTTGTGCTCTGCAGGTACTCTTTATGCATTCCCATGTTTGGAGGACAATTTTTATTATTTTGATTATTAATTTGATATTAATATGAAAAAATTATAATTGATATACAAATGTTTCGAATTGATATAAAAAAAAAATCAAATTCAAATTTTTTTTTATATGAAAATTGATATAAAAGAATAACAAGTTTATCTTTTTTATATGAAAATGTTTAAAATTAGGATTCAAATTGATATACAAAATATCACATTTTGATCTTTTTGATATGAAAACGTTTCAAGTGAATATAAAATAATATCATATTCATTTCTTTGATATAAAAACGTTTCAAATTGATATACAAAATATCACACTTTGATCTTTTTGATATGAAAACTTTTCAAATTGATAAAAAAAATATCATATCTTTATGAAACCGTTTCAAATTGATATAAAATAATATCATATTCATCTCTTTGATAAAAAACCGTTTCAAATTGATATAAAAAATATCACATTTTGATCTTTTTGATATGAAAACGTTTCAAATTGATATAAAATAATATCATATTCATCTCTTTGATATAAAAACGTTTTAAATTGATATACAAAATATCACATTTTGATCTTTTTGATATGAAAACGTTTCAAATTGATATAAAATATCATATCTTTATGAAACCGTTTCAAATTGATATAAAATATCATATCTTTATGAAACCGTTTCAAATTGATATAAAATATCATATCTTTATGAAACCGTTTCAAATTGATATAAAATAATATCATATTCATCTCTTTGATATAAAAACGTTTTTAATTGATATACAAACTATTACATTTTGATCTTTTTGATATGAAAACGTTTCAAATTGATATAAAAATATCATATTCATCTCTTTGATATAAAAACGTTTTAAATTGATATACAAAATATCACATTTTGATCTTTTTGATATGAAAACGTTTCAAATTGATATAAAATAATATCATATTCATCTCTTTGATATAAAAACGTTTCAAATTGATATACAAACTATCACATTTTGATCTTTTTGATATGAAAACGTTTCAAATTGATATAAAATAATATCATATTCATCTCTTTGATATAAAAACGTTTCAAATTGATATAAAATAATATCATATTCATCTCTTTGATATAAAAACGTTTTAAATTGATATACAAAATATCACATTTTGATCTTTTTGATATGAAAACGTTTCAAATTGATATAAAATATCATATCTTTATGAAACCGTTTCAAATTGATATAAAATAATATCATATTCATCTCTTTGATATAAAAACGTTTTTAATTGATATACAAACTATCACATTTTGATCTTTTTGATATGAAAACGTTTCAAATTTATATAAAAATATCATATTCATCTCTTTGATATAAAAACGTTTTAAATTGATATACAAAATATCACATTTTGATCTTTTTGATATGAAAACGTTTCAAATTGATATAAAATAATATCATATTCATCTCTTTGATATAAAAACGTTTCAAATTGATATAAAATAATATCATGTTCATCTCTTTGATATAAAAACGTTTTAAATTGATATACAAAATATCACATTTTGATCTTTTTGATATGAAACCGTTTCAAATTGATAGAAAATAATATCATATTCATCTCTTTGATATAAAAACGTTTCAAATTAATATAAAATAATATCATATTCATCTCTTTGATATAAAAACGTTTTAAATTGATATAAAATATCATATCTTTATGAAACCGTTTCAAATTGATATAAAATAATATCATATTCATCTCTTTGATATAAAAACGTTTTTAATTGATATACAAACTATCACATTTTGATCTTTTTGATATGAAAACGTTTCAAATTTATATAAAAATATCATATTCATCTCTTTAATATAAAAACGTTTCAAATTGATATAAAATAATATCATATTCATCTCTTTGATATAAAAACGTTTTAAATTGATATACAAAATATCACATTTTGATCTTTTTGATATAAAAACGTTTCAAATTGATATAAAATAATATCATATTCATCTCTTTGATATAAAAACGTTTTAAATTGATATAAAATATCATATCTTTATGAAACCGTTTCAAATTGATATAAAATAATATCATATTCATCTCTTTGATATAAAAACGTTTTTAATTGATATACAAACTATCACATTTTGATCTTTTTGATATGAAAACGTTTCAAATTTATATAAAAATATCATATTCATCTCTTTGATATAAAAACGTTTTAAATTGATATACAAAATATCACATTTTGATCTTTTTGATATAAAAACGTTTAAAAATTATATAAAAAAATATTAAATTATCTTAAATTTATATCAACAAAAATAGGATGATGCGAAATATGTGTCGAACTTCGAACATAAAAAAGTATTTTTGTCGTAACGGCGAAAGTCAAGGATATAAGTCAAATGCCGCCTTACTTAAAACTCAACTTTTTTTTTTTTAAATTACTATTTGAAAAGTCATCTAACTACCAATGAAAGTTCGGTCAAAATCAGTTCGACTATTCCGAAGATTAAGCCGTACAAAGAGGCAGTCAAAATGTTGTTAAATTTTTTTTTTATTAAAATTCAGAACTACCTAAACTTTTCAAACACACTTTGTATATACAAATGAATATATGTTTACTTGAATATCATACAAACATTAAACATATGGGCGACTGGTGGTGGTGTTGGCACGCATATGGGTACGATCTCCAATTGTAAGAAATGCCGTACTGTGTGCCATGCAGTTCTTAACGTCAAAAGGCAGAGATTATAAACAGCAAATAAATAAAAAGTGAATAAGTGCATTTATAAAGAATTGTGTATGATGATGCACAGCATATGATGTGCGGCACAAAGAATTTTATAGCAATTTCTTGCATATACAAAAAATATTTTAAACAAAAGTCTATAAAAGCCTATGGTGTGTGCTGCTATGTAAGAGGACGCTTGAATTGTTTGTGTCGTCATTTCAATTAAGTATATAATATAAAATTTACACACTACTTCCTGTGTCGCGCTAATGAAATCGAGACTTAATTAGAAATGACTGCCCAAGAAAATATATAGATAGCTAGGGAGCACTATTAATGTAACTCATACATCTATTAAGATATTCATATCGTACGTTTGCGTGTGAACTGGCTTATTTATTTTTGCCTACCGCTCAAGTAGCCTGCCTGCCTAGCGTTTTACTCATGCTAAATTAAATATTTAATTAATTTTGACAGCTAAGCGTGAAATACATGAATTTCAGTTTAATGGGGATTTTTTTTCAGACGAAAGTTAAAAGAAAATTTTATGAAATGGTTTTTTACCTTTCATTTTGTATGAAATATAAAATAAAATGTTTAGCTGTGGATTAAACTTTTAAACTCTGGAGTTACAATCGTTTTTTTTTTTTTGCAAGGGTTTAGTTTTAGAATAAAGTTAAATTTTATTTTTATATTGAAACACCAACCCTCGTCGTCGTAATTTATTTAATTTACTCGACCGCCTATGAAGTGCTACTCATCTAATCTATTTATTACAAACAACAAAAATATGTGGCGTCAATTTTTTTCGTATTGAATAACCGCCTAAACACTTAATGAGCCACAACCAAATGCCGCCGTTTGCGTTCAATAATCGGACAATCGATAACAACCTCTTCAGGGTAGTAGACCATTCATTCATGTTGATGTAAATTGAACGAAAATTTTGTAATGCAATTGGCTTTGCCGTTTAACATTTAACAACAACAAAAAAAAAAAAAAACAAGCTGCACAACAGTTCAAAGTTAATTATATCTCGGATTTGTTGTATATTGTATCGCAGTTTCAACTACTTTTGTTGTTGTTGTTATTGCTACCGTTTTTATATAGTATCAACTTATAGCGGCAACAAAATTTAATTTGAAAATCGTAAGTTTTCCTTCCTATTTATTGTTTGTCTCATTTAGCTTTAAGGCTTTTCATCAAACTATAGAAAAATATAAGCTTAAACTTTTCATTACAACAAAAATATATCAGTCGGTTGCAATAATCGTATATAATATATTTATTGCATTAAAAAAAATTTTGTTATATAATTGAAATTAGATTTTAAGATACATTAAAACAGTTCAATATAAAAAAGATTATTAAAAGATTATTATTCTGACATTAAAAAAGTTCAATTTGATATTTTTTATATTTTTTGATATTAATATAAAAAAATACCATCAACATAGGCAAGATAAATGCTCTGTATTTGGTGGAATCACAAGGGAGCATTGTACTATGAGCTCTTGAAATCGAGTCAGACGTTCAAGGGGGACCACTACCGAACACAACTGATTCGTTTGAAGAAAACGATCGCGTAAAAACGTCCAGAATATGCGACAATAGATGAATCCATAATTTTCCATCATGACAACGCTCGGTTTCATATATATTGCAGGACCGGTTAAAAACTATTTGAAAATTAATGGGTGGGAAGTTTTACCTCACCGGCTTATAGCCCAGACACGGCCCCTGCTGATTTCTATTTGCTCAGATCAATGTAAGATGACATCACCTGAATACGCTTTACTTCGAAACAGGGTATCAAAAATTTGCTCGATTTATTCTTAGCCGACAAGCCGGAGTTGTTCATTTGGGATGGAATCCACAAACAACCAGAAAGATGGCTAAACGTTGTAGCTTCCGATGGACAGTATTTTCAAATGGCCTTTAGTAGATTTTTATTAGAAATATGAAGAAATTTTTTTTATTATGATCTGAAAAATTTAATATGAATATTGAAAAAAGATCACATTGATGTGTTCGAAAATATCATGTTGATATTTTTGTAGCTTGATTGATATGACTATATAAGTAATAAATAAATATTTTCCAAAACTACATTAGATCTTTTTTTTTTTTTTAATAATTTTAATGATTAATCTCAGTGATGTTTCTTCTCTGTGTACTAAAGGAACGATAAACAACAACCGGCTAAGTTTTTGCACTAATTCGTAACAGTGAACGAAAACATTAACTCAACAACATGCATCACAGAACCAACAACAGTTCTATTCGGTGATTTCTCCGACCCTAGGTAGTTCTGTTAAACAACAAAGTCATATCGATAATTTTTTGGGGTGTACTCCGTCATAATTCGCATTAATTGATTATTACTGAGACAAATGCCTATTTTAATGGGTTTGAAAAAACTTCCAAAGAAGTTTTATGCTGTCCTCAACTGAGTCACATATTTAGGCCCTGTACCGAAGGTACAAGAGCCTATTGGTTTTGTGCAAATGTATGTAACAGGTAGAAATAATAATCGGAGACCCCCCAAAGTTACCCCCATTATGGTCAGGAGCGATAGAGGAGTCGATATAGACATGTCCGTCTGTCCGTCTGGCCGTCCGTATGAACGAAAGGATCTCGGAAACGGTAATAGATAGAGACTTCGTGTTTTTTGCATTCGACTAGGACTGCTCCGGAATTATACAAGTTTATTTTAAAAACTTGCCCCTCCCCCCCCTTCCCCATAAAATTACCCCCAAGGGTAAAAATTTCTTCGGCACAAAAAAAAGTAAGTATGCCGGTATAGAGATATCGTCCTTCTTAGCCAAAATCCGAAAAGTTCATCAAAATCGGATAATAAATGACGATTTTATAAGCAATTGAATTTGAACGACCCCCCTTTTCTTTTCATTCATATTCGCGCAGTGAGAAGTGGTCATTTGTTTGGTCATATGCTCGGGAAACATTTAATGTGTTTCTTAGGCGAACTGAACTGGTACAGGGCCTCTTACAGTCGGTTACGCCCGACTGTGATTTTCTTACTTGTTTTATATTTCTTTTTTGATAATTTAGACCGCATATCAGAAGAGAGCTTATGAGGGCGAGAAAAGTTAGTTTAAAAGAGTCGATCTATTACATGATCTACTAAAGACTATGTCAGAGACTTATTTTCCTCATATTTTTACATTAGATTTGAAAGCTACACCATTCGAAACTTCAGTTGATGAATAACCTGAAGCGTATATACGGAGAAGCCTCTATATATACACCACTCCATGTATTCTTCGAGAGATGTTGAAGAATGAAGACTTTTAACAAGAAAAATTAACGTTTCAGATGAGCTCCACTTTTAAATTCCAGGTACAAAGGTAATAAAAAGGGGAACTCCTAAAACAGTACAAACCGATGCATTCACCATGTGCCTTTTTTTGGTGCATCTTTAATGGAACTTTTTTCGTTCAAGATGTGGACAGAAACACTAAAACATTAAAATAAGAACTCAACCATAAGATGTTAAAAGCGTTATTTTAAGTTGAAGGTTGAATCGCAAACCTTGGATAACATGTTCTGCCAACAGAATGGCGCTACAGCACACACGAAGCGTTGGATATTTCCTTACTGTGGAATCTTCGAACCTTAAATTAACATTCTACATCGCGCTAGATGGTTAAACATATTACTTGACACCTATTTTCCAGTTTTTTGAACCGCAGGATTGAATGACGCCACACCGCACACAAAAATCACAATTTCACCGTCACGTAGCATTGTATATCGTGATACATGGTATAACATTAACCTATATTCTACTTTTTAAACCCAATAATACATTTGCAGAAGTTCATAAACTTTTTTCGTGTTATCCTTACTAAAAAGGGTATTTTTCGGGTTTGCAAAATTACCGTAATTGGTTTCATCTTATTTCAAAAAAAAATATCACACGTATAAATGGAAAACTCTTTAGATTGACCATTGGAATTGGAATATCTTTTATTATTGTACTGAGAGCGTGATAGGCACACAGTGATCCAGTGAACTTTATCGGATTGGATTGCAATAGTAAATATATGTTCCTCTATAATAAGTCTTTTTGAGTATTGCTGCTAGGTAGCTTTCATAAGAGTGAGTAAATAAAATATGGTTTTGGCATATTTTGAGAAAGGATTCGTATTAAGAATTCTCTAGAACTTCAATAAGCTAAATTTCAGACACATTACATTGGGTTCGCCACCTTGTTTTCAGATTTTTCGGAACCCGATTCATAATCATTTAGCACTAAAACTTCAATATACTAAATTTCAAAATTTTAACCGTATTCTTTGGAAATTTGGACCACTGCTAAGGGTCACAAAAAATGCATTTAGCTATTAATTTTATATTAACGAATGTACTAAATTTATCCATGGGAAAACTCAAGATATCACGCTTACTTTTAAGAGTCTGAGTTTGTTTTGGCCAATAAAACTTTTTTTAATGTGTAAAAACTTTTAAAAATTTATGTGAACCGCAAATGCAGTATAAAATTTTGACAATTATGACAAACCAAAAAAAAATGTTTATTTCGAAAATTATATAACAAAGCAGATCGTTTGAATAAATTTAAATACTTTAAATAGAAAAATAGAAAAACTGCAGCGAGTAATTTTTTTAGTTAACAATTTTTAATGATTTATATTTATTTTATTATTTCAAAACTTTTTTTTATAATATAATTTATTTATATATGTATTTATAAATGTTTAACATTTATTTAATAAGTTTTGCATGCATTTTATTTAGTTGTTTTTATTTTATTTTTATTATTTTATGTATTTAGTTGCATTTATTTCTTTTACTATTTAAATTTTCATTCATTTATTTAAAAAACAAAACACAAAACCAAAAAAAAAAACTTTTTTTTTTCAATCTTTCACCCACTATGGTTGCATGTCACTCACTTCCTTCCTTCCGTTTGCCTTCGCATTTGGCTTTTTTCGTTTGAACATCAAAAACGACGATTTTCTGTTTTCATTGCATTTTGTGGCAACGTTGCCAAGCAACAACAACAAACGACAGCAACAAAAAATTGCAATCGTTTCGTTACATTTGCACAACGACGACGACGACGACGACCACGACTGACGACCGAAGTCGCGGCAGCATCGAGACGACCCGGCCACAAGGCATAGACCGGCAAGCGACAGCATGCATTTTTCTACAACAACAATTGCATGGGCAAGTTGTTATTGTATTTTTTGAAAACTACTCTGACGACGCGAAAGAAAAACTTGAAAAACGAGAACCGTCGAAGCGCAATTTCGTTGCGTTGCGTCTTATCGCGGCAAGAGTTAAATGGAATATGAGCGTAAGCGCTGAGCATAGACGAAAACCACATGCAAGCACGAAGCGTTGAACGACAACACGAAACAACACGAAGCATCGGTGGGAACAACATATGCGAACTAAATAGTTTTTCCGAAACGTAGTACATGTAGTAGGGTATTTAGTTGTAGTACTAAATGTTTGAACTTAATTTTTTGAATAAGCTTTTAAGACGTGAAACTAATTGAAATTTTGTAGTAAAATCTTCCAAATAGCAGAGAATGTGTTTAAAAAAAAATAACCCACAAATAATTAAGTGACACAATAAACGCTTGTTTCCGAAATCGCTTTCAGCAAAATTACAGCCGAGTTGTAATTCGTAGATCTTCCACAAAATTTCTTTTGTTCAGTTTTTAGTTGTTTTAAATTTTCTCACCGTGCTTGTTTTTTAATGTTTAAATGATTAGCGACTAATACACGTAGGCCTAATGATGTACTCTATATGAACATATGAGAAGCGTAAAAAAAAGATAGGAGCATAGGAAAACTTCGTTGGAGTAGAAGTTTTAAAAATATTACGACTAAACACAAACAGTTTAATTTTGCAGACTCCAGAAGTAAAGCCCTTTTTAAATATTTAGGTCAAAAACTTCAATTGTCGTCGAGTCTTCTTTAAACATTTCTGATAGCCATAATAAGACTTATCTTAAAATTTGTTATAGACTCTCCAAAACTTTGTAAAACGTGCAAATATACATAATATATTGGATAGATTCGATGTGACTACTGTTCCACCATGTTTGATCTATAAGATCCCAGTTACTGTTGCTGTTTCAATCTTCTAATTCTTCCTTCTTCTTCCTCGCACTCATCAAGCAGATAGATACAAGTTGTCTTTTGAGGCAGACCTCTCTGGTGAACACGAGAAAAAAAGTTAAACCCGCAACATTGATGATCACAGCCGACCAATGGCTTCGAAAAAGGTCAAAACTAATGTTAACAGCAGTTGCTAACGATTCAAACAACTATAGAACTTTTGCGGAATTATATTTATTACGAAATTAGTCAAAAAACTGTGAGTTCAGTCAACATTCGTTGATCTATTATATTTTCCATACTATAATCGTAATTGACTTGTGTTATGATTTATTTATGGAAAATGTTCCCTTTTTACGCTGTTTTCTCTAGTTGAACTTTCCCTAGAACAGATAACCTAATCAATTAGCATAAATATGGTAGTTTCCTCATCTTTACACCAGTACCTTCATTCATCTGCGAATACAAAGTTCTTTTGTGTGGAAGGTTGATATATTCCGGGGTAATCTATAAAAGCCCCACATAGGTTTGTTATGAACACGAGAATACTACTTGCTTATTTCACCACACCATGGTGAAAATGTGTACATGATGAAGTATTGAGTGTATAAGAAGTTTACTATGCTTCACAGGCGCATATGTGTGACAGCGTTGTGACCTCTATTTACTGGTCTTCTTGTTATCTTTGAGGCAATTTTAAATTTATTCAGATTCAGATCATGGGGAGAACATAAAAATAATAAAAAATCAAAAAATAATAACACTGACTGCAGAGTTAATGAGGATGAATGGAACGATTATAATCAGGGTAAAGATTATATGTGGCCTGGTCTAAGAGAAGGTGCCTTAGGTGTCAAAAAATAATTTTCCACTTTTGTGGCGATTCGAATAAACTAAGTTCGAGACGCTTTTTCAAAAGGTGAAAACCAATAATAAAAGATGAAACTGAACCACGTCGTCAGCATCTGCAAACGAATTGTTTACTTTTAATAGCTGTTACCTTAAAAACTTGTTTTCGCATATAAACTCTATTTTTTAGGTCACATATACTTATTAAGTTTATCTCCCTAGGAAGAGTCCTTTGTAGGCATCTTTTCATTCGCACGCCTCTTTACTTCAAAGCTCCAAGAAGCGTCTGACTAACTGGTTAGAGTAATAAAAAAAATTGTCTTATCTGTATATCGATTTGAGATACAGAGTTAAAATTCGATAGATATATTGATGGGATAGGAAGTCCTGATAAATTTGGTCCAAATCAGAGGGACGTTAATTCGGCCCTCTATATAAGCAATACCTTTAAATCCATTTAAGGTGCAGTAATGAGATATGGAATACACGTTAATGCGATAGGAAGTAATCTTACTTATAATCCTACCCTGCCCCCCATATAAGCCATAAACAAAATTAGTCATATCTTCGAATACTTTTGAAGTACAAAGATGAAATTTGGTATAAATGGTAATGGAATCGAAAAAAGTAAGATCCATTGGACAGCTGTGAAAAGCCGCGGGCTTAGCTAGTCTCATATATATTATTCTTCACTGAACTCCTTCTAAAAAGCTGGATTAATTTTGAAGAAATTTTATGTACGTGTTTGAGTAATTCTCTAAATAACTTAGATGGGCTTCTAATTTTTTTTTTTTTTTATAAAATTTGTTATTTATATTTTTAAGGTTTTTAAGAATGGAACATAGAACTAAATCGATTTAACTAATTTAAAAATAGAAGGTTTATTAATAGTCCGTAAAGAACTGTTGAGCTCCAACATTTGTTGGGAACGACGGAAGCGATTTAACTTTAAAAAAAAAAAAATAGGTCGTAATAGGTTTCTTGTGAAAAAAAATTTGCAAAAATTGTATGGAAAAATTAAAAAATCGGTAAGAAGTAAAAAAATTTATGGAATTTTTCTATAAACTCGAGACTATAACAAATTCTGATTCGAAGGATGAATTGACGTAATTAATTTTTTCTTTTGTTCGATCTGAACCTGAATCTTTTCAGCGAATAAAATTTGGAAAACGAGACGTTGCATCTCAATGTTAGTGAATGTTAGTGTCCCATATATATGTATATATCGTATATATACCATTGTATAACATTTTCTTTGCTAAACCAGTTGCTATAGTATTTCTTGACAAACTTTTTGTGTACAACAAAATTTTATACCAAACGAATTCGCGTAAAATTATGCAATTGCCTATGCTTCTATGCTTCTTTTGGGTGCGTTGCCTAGCGGCGTTGTTATGGATTTCGGTAACCAAGCCAACTATTAGTATAACAACCTATTAAGATATAACAGCGATAGAACTACCAAACAATGAAGTGTTAATACGTGAAAAATACAAAATAAAGACGGCTATTAAAAATAACAGCCTGCAGCAAAAAAACGAGTACGCGAAGGGGCGTAATATACACAAAATGTATAAAAAAAAAAATAAACAAATTGCAAAAATAGAACAATAAAGTCAACAAACAGTTGCATTACGAAAATAAAATAAATATTAATAAGAAATATTTAATATTTAAACAATTTGTTCTGAAGATGCCGACTTGTGAGATATAAAATGCAAAGCAAGTCTGTCTCGCACAGAGCACACAATTGGCTTTAATTGAAGTCATGCAATGAACACAAAATAAAAAAAATAAAATAAAATTAAAAACAAAAGCCAGTAAACTGTGCCAAATTGTATAAATAAATAAATATATTATAACAGATGACGTTGTCTAAATTTTAAGCCAATTAAGATAAGAAAAAAAACCACTACTGAAAATAGCTTAAATACGTTTATTAGCCAAAAAAAAAAAGAGAAAAAATTTAATTAATGAATAAAAATGTCTTCGACAAGTCGTAGGCTTGTAATTGCAACAAAAAAAAAAAACCCGACTATAAGAAAAGCTCTATAAATCATTGAAGCGGCAGTAGTTACTGCTAGAGGAAGGTGGAGTCTGTCTGTCCAAGCCAGTTTACCTTGTACAACCTTGCAGATTTTTTTCTTTCTTACTACTTGTCAAAGTAAATATGACGTAAGATTTCTGATAGACTACTACACGGTTACAAAAAAAAAAAAAAAAAAAAAAATTTAAAATTGTTTGCCATAGTCATTCATGAGCGTAGGATTTTTCCTATTATTATACTATCAGGTTTTTTTTATTTTTCATTGGCATGGCAGGCGTACTTTTTTTTTTTTTTTTTTTGTTATACTCGACACATGTAGTCTTCATGGTTTGTCTTCGTGTGGGAAAATAATTTATAAAAATTGTACGCGTAATATTCTATGCGATTTTTCCTCCCTGATAGTTAGCTAAAGTATCTCGTATTTTGTATTAGTACGAGTATCTTGTGGGTTGTGTTTGTTTATTTCTTTTGGTTGCTAGCTTACCACCGCTTTGTATTGCGGAAACACACCCAAAGCACTTACCATTTTACTTTATTTTATATATTTTTTCTGCTAGTTTTTGCAGTCTTTACTGGTTGTCTGAATTTGTTTTTCACTCGCGCTGTTGTCTGTAGTTGTTTGTAGTTATGCAAATTATTTTTCTGATGGCACTTACCTGTAAAGATAGCAGATAAAATACGGAAAAAAAAATATTATTTAATGTCTATATATATCTATTATAAAATATGCAAAATAAATAGCTTGAAAGAACTTTCAAATAAATAAAGACAAATAAATTTATAGTGTTGAAGATCTGCAAGTGAGCGTTTGTGCATCAAAAGATTTGTTGTACAACATACAGACAACCCTGTTCCGTTTTCTGAATAATTTACATAAATTTTTAGAAATATTTTCTTTCAAAAAACAGATATTGAGTTCACTTGGTATTGCTAGTATTTAATTTCTATAATAAATACAAAGTAAGTTCATTCTTGCAGTGAAATGCACTCCATTTAACGAATATCCTACGGAAGATTTTTTTTTTTGCTTTGGAAGCT
This sequence comes from Leucophenga maculata, assembly GCA_035044805.1. NCBI lineage: Eukaryota > Metazoa > Arthropoda > Insecta > Diptera > Drosophilidae > Leucophenga > Leucophenga maculata. The sequence continues at coordinate 1,066,692 of JAWNNP010000798.1, forward strand.
GGATTAGAAATATAAAAATTTGTAAAATCCTTAACTTTGGTGGACCACTTCAGAACCTAGTAACTACTAACTGAATCATGAGTACAAATTCTTATAGAAACCAAACCTATAGAAATCTTCAAAATATGGAGTACACACAGTTCGCGGCTTGCAAAAAATTTATTGATAACATGAAGATTTAAGAATAATATAAGGTCTCCATAAATGACCAACAATTCTGTAAAACGAATCCTCTTTAATTTTATTATGGTTTACTTATGGACATAAATTAAAAATTTGTAAATAGCATCCATAAATTTTGGACCCGAAATTCAAAAGGGGTTATCAATAGGTTTCTTTCAAATCATAATTCAAGCAGAGCTACATGCCATATAAACATAACATAAACATATTTTAAGACATTTAAAAGCTGTCCATAAGGAACCATATTTATTTGAACAACTTAAACAAATTAAGTTTAATAAAGTTCGAATAAAAAAATACCTCAAAATCTCCATATTATGAGTTTTAGAAGAGCACTCCACATTATAATTTTAAGATTAAAAACAAAATTAAAAAAAATCGAAAGTGCTAGAAGTGGTTTGCACGGTTTAAAAGTGACAAAAAGGACAGCCAAGAAGGTTTGAAGAAGAATTGGAGGCATTGCTCGATGCAAAAAGAACATGCAAAGTCTTTGCTAGTTGATCAAGCAACCATTTTCAAACGTTAAAAGCATTACGATTCATCCAATAGCTTGGAATTTTGGTGCCGTATGAATTAAAACCTAGAGAAGTCAAACGACGATTCTACATGTCAGAAATGTTGCCGCAAAAAGAAGTCATTTTTGGGTCATATTGTCACTGGTGATAGAAAATGGATTCTAGAAATCGTATGTGAAGCCCGGCCAACCATCAACATCCATGACAAAACCGAATATTCATGGCGCCAAGGTAATGTATTATGAGCTTTTGCGATCGGGACGACGATCAAAGGGGACCTAAACCGAACACAATTTATTCGTTTCAAGAGAGCGATTGCGGAAAAACGACCAGACACGAATCCATAAATTTTCATCATGACAACGCTCGGCCTCATGTTGCAGAATCGGTTAAAAACTATTTGGAAAACAGTGGGTGTAAAGTTCTACCTCACCCGACTTATAGCCCAAACATGGCCCCTTCTGATTACTACTTGTTCAAATTAGTTCAAAATGCCCTAACCGGAATACGCTTCACTTCAGTACAGGGTAACAAAAATTGACTCGATTCGTTCTTGACTGCCAAGCCGGAGAATTCTTTCGGAATGGATTCCAAAAACTGTCAGAAAGATGGGCAACCATCGTAGCTTCTGATGGACAATAATTTGAACTCTAAATGTATAACCATAGATGTGAAAATCTACCTTTCATCTTTCTTTCATCTATCTTTCATTTATCTTCCAACTATCTTCCATGCATATATTTATATCTTCCATATATCCCATATATCCTCTATATCTCTTCCATATATCTTCCATATATCTTCCATATATCCTCCACATATCTTCCATATATCTTCCATATATCCTCTTTATATCTTCCATATATCTTCCATATATTTTCAATATATCTTCCATATATCTTCCATATATCTTCCATATATCTTCCATTTTTCTTCCATATATCTTTCATATATCTTCCATATATCTATATTAAATTTATCTTCCGTATATCTTCCAACTGTCCTCCATATTACTTCCATCTATCTATCTGTCTATCTATCTATCTATCTATCTATCTGTCTATCTGTCTATCTGTCTATCTATCTATCTATCTATCTGTCTATCTGTCTATCTATCTATCTATCTATATAACTATCTATCTATCTATCTATCTATCTTCAATTTATTATTCATATATCTTCCATCTTCCATCCATCTTTCATCCGTCTTCCATCAATCTTCCAACTGTCACCAATGGAACTTCTAACTATCTATCCACCATTTATCTTTCATATATATTTCACTTATAATCGCACTATCTTCCATCTAACTTCCATCAATTATTTATGGTGATCCGTCAAACTAAGTCGAAGTGTATTAATATATGTATTTCTCTACTACGCCAAAAACAAAAATTTCAGTAATATCTATTTATTGGTCAATTAACTCAATCGGTGAGATTACTAGTAGAATATGTTTATATTTCGCTTTTAAACCTTCGAGGAACACAGATCCCAAAAAGTTACTGTAATAATTTCTCTTATGTGGTAACTGTGGTCTCATCTATCTTCTTCAAATTGTAAGTCTCAGTTCCATTTGATTGCTGGTTTGGCGATGTTTACTGCTGGCTTCTGTAATGCGTGTCCCGCATTTCGATCCGCATTGCTCCATGGTGACTTCGTAGCCACTGATTTTGCTTCTTAATGATGTCCTATTACTTTTTGTAGTTTAAAGTTAACCGATTATATTTAGAGTCACAGTTTAAGAGCTAACGGATTCAAACCATGAGTAAAATATCTGGATTATTGTGCGAGCTGATATATGTCTTGATATCTAGATGGAGTTCAGCATGACGAAAGCCCTCTTTGCTTTGCCAATATATGACAAAGATTCACCAATTGTTTCTCGAGAATCTCATGTTATATTCCAAAATGACTAGAGGTCCAATTAGATCTCTTCAAACGTTATCAAGGTAGCTGAAGAAAGGCTACGAACTAACTCAGATAAATCTATCTTGTTCAAAAAAAAATTACTAAAATACAGAATATGAACATTTAAATAAAAAAAAAAGTTTGGCAGTTAAATTATGATACTCATCAGAAAAATAAAGCTTTTGGGCTTCCACAAACAGTTTCTTAAGGGTGCAAAGGTAGCTCACCGGAAGTGTTAGCAATACTAAGATATTTAGGTTTATTTTTTTTGGTAACAACACCGAACTGTACCGCAACAGTTCATTTTGATGTGAAGAATCTTTCTAAAGCCAATTCAAATCTATTTCTGTATGCTCTGAAATTTTAGGAACTCTCTTGGCTACAAAAACCGTCCAAGAACAGAGATATTTCTGTAATTAACTCGAAACGACAGTAGAATCTGTACAACGTCCTACGAATGCATTTAGAGGTTGATATTGTTGTTCAGACCAAACATTTCCAACCAAAATGGATGTACCACACAATGCTAAACGCGAAGGGAACCCGTTTTTATAGGCGCTATTTTAATCATAGCGCATATCAGTTGAGTATAAGCCTGGGTTTCCATCTAAACTCAAAATGCGTCTTACAATTGGACGCCAACGCTAATATGTCTAAGCATTTCGCGAAGAATCTTGCTTTCGAAGACTCACAGTAACACCAACTGAACCAGTCGTTCATGTTCTTCCTATTTGAGTCAAGATTTTTAAGTCGAGATTGTTGTATCCATACAATGTCTTGGTTTATATTGGTTTCTTCTTTTAGAAATGGCTTAGGAACAACATTAAAAAGTGATAACTGTGACGTATATGAGGGATCATCTTTGAATCTAAAATGTACCTAAATCCCACCATGAGCAATTTTTTTCTTTTTGCTTTTTTTGTATGAAGTGTTAAAGTCCTTCTTAAAGTTAAAAAAATTTTTTTCTTCTCAATATTACCTTTCCTAATGTCTATCTACTATCATATACTTGTATGTCGTCTGTATACAACTAGTTCAATTATTTTTTCTGGCACGTCTTTGCATCACTGCGCATCCCAAATATGACATACGGATTCATTAGGCTTTTATAGATAAAGGGACCCATAAGTGTAATGATTATTACAATGCTTTGGTATAAAGATATAAAATATTTAAATTTTTGGTAGACAGTTGACGTGAAATCCACCAAATGTATATAAGATACTATTCTATGGTTTTGGTTACATTTATTTAGAGGAAACCATATATTTTCTATTGAAATAAGATTCGGAATTTATGGAGATCATACATCATATTCAAATTTTTTCGGATATATGTATGTTCGATTATGTCTCCAACGGATTGTCAATTCTACCTGTCTCACATCAACCCCTAAGAAACTACGTTCATTAATTCCGGAAAATTTCTCACGTCTCTTAAATTTTGAGTTGCATGAAAACTTTAATCTCCAAATCGAATTAAATAAAATAATAATAATAATTCGAATTGTGTTTTAGAATAATGTGAAGATTGGCTATGAAATCTGTTGTGAGAACATTTTATCACACGTTACTTAATATGTTACATAAACAGGCATGTTCCGGTTTTCACTTTCTTGAATATGAGTTCACTTTTGGCATAGAAAATTCTAAATTGTTAGACCAGATATTGAAAATCGGAACACTAAGCCTAAACCTAGTCTAACATTAGACACATCAGCCACATATATTCCATAAAAAATAGACACATTTAGACTTTTGACACGCTTAACAGCATTATGTACTTACAACAAAATGCCTTAGAGGCACTTTAGCAGAAAAAAACATATATTATATAATATTTAATAGAACTAAGCAAAAATGACACAACAAGCCAATATATCGATCCATTAAATGCAAAAGCAGAATAGCAACTGAGACCCGAGTTAAGAATTTCCATGCAAAATGGCAAAAGAAAATACCACAGTGGCACCAAATTGATTATCGATTAAACTTTGGGTTAGGTCAAATAGGCAAAATGGTTGGTGGAGGTTGCAGGCAAAGCATAAACGTTTTGCAAAATGCTTCAAAACTAAAAACATTTAAGCAGATTTTTGTTAAAAAAAAAAACTTAGTTTAAAAAGAAAATAAATGAAAAATCGTTAAAACTTAAGTTCGTTGAAACTTTCATCGATTTACCTTGGCACATGATGTGTGAGTAGGGCAAGCAAGCTTAAAGACAGAACAGATACAGCTACAAAAAAAAAAGACATAGACGAGCTACTTATTAGTGGCTTATGTTGCTAGTTGGCTAACTAAGACGTTGTTGTTCAGCAGTCAGAAATGTGCCACAAACTTTTAATTTTCTTTAAAGTCTTCTACGTAGTCAAGACACCACCACCACCATCACCACTAATTGTCAATGCTCTGTTTGGCTTATTAGAAATAGAAAGAATGCAAGAAAAGCTGTCAGAGAAAAACTAATGAAAAGGGAAAGGTGCTTAAAAGCGAAAATAGAATAAAAAAAAAAAAAAATGGTAGCATTTTTTAATTAGTTGGGGTCATTTTTCGTTGAACCATAAGTTGTTAAAATCATAAGTACACACAGTGCAACGCAGCGTAGCTAATTAAATAGTTCACCAAAGAGAAATGCAGAGTATCTCAAAAAAATGTATCTCAAAAACAAGTAACTCAAAAAATGTAACTCAAAAGTGCTGCATCTTTTTTTTTATTTATTTTCTTAACTAATTAAGTTGCAGCTAGATATGTTTTTTTTTTCAACACCACCTACCTACCGTGTTATTCTGCTAGCTTAAAGCAAAAACTAAACTATTATGCAATTATAACTTGCAGCATATTTGATTTGAAACACTTTTTCTCGCTGCTGCAACAACAACACAATGCAGCCAGCAGGCTGGCAACCCACTATTGCAAATTTCTTGTATCTAGGTATATAGTTTGTATTTGTTTTTGTTTAATTTTGTTGCTTTTTTTTTTACTTAGTTCCGTATGCAAAAGTAGCAATTTGTACAATTGTCTGCTTTGCCTTTGGAAATGTATCTATGCCACATCTACTGACGACATCACACAAATCTAAGTCGCTGCTGCTGCTGCTACAAATTCAAGTGAGAAATTGCATTTGAATTGCTGCGTCTGTTGCAATAAATTATTTACATTGCGTAGTTTAATGTTGAATTGCATTATGTATAAAGATTGCGAACTATTAAATGTTGCATATTTGAAATTTTAATGGGCGCATGTTAGCAGCTACATAATATCTTGAACTTCTAAAATAGATCAGAACTAGATCAGGCGAATGTACTATTATATAGGTTAATTTAAAATATATGGCTTCGTAACTTGGAGTTTTAGATCCTGTTAACACCTAGGCAGAATAAGTTTAAAAAATACATATTTTATATCATTTGTGTGTTGATTTAATACCATTCAGTTAAACTCAAAGCAAACTGATATTCATTATTGCATTTGCATTGGTGTACTCGCTTTGACTCATAATTTAAGTGAACTCATGAAGACCTCAGGTCGCAACTGATCTTTGATAACTTTACCCAAATAATTACTACAGCAGCATATCTCTTTCTAATGAGCACGTGCCTATATCATTCAAATGAGCAACAAAAAATTGTCTTCTATGTTGTTCGATGAGATGACAAAATATTATGCAGCACATTGCTATGGACACACTTCATTTAAAAACCAACATCATTTTTATTTTAAACTTTTTTCATGAGTTAAAACATTTCTTTGAAATGTTTTGATGCTTTCTTTAACGAAAGAATGGTGATTCGTACAATTTTTCCTACCTTTAGTTCCATTGGCAGAAGAAGAATTGTGTTTAATGTTCTGTACAAGCTTAAAGCAATAGGTTGTATGAAACGACTTAGCAGATGTAAGATCATTCCAATCACTATTTGAAACTTTAAAATCCCAGAAGTCATAGCCCCATAAACTTCTAATCCATAAAACTCAAAATATATATTTTACTTGTTCCCTCAAACAACTTTCTAGTTCCTTGCTTATACAGCAAACATTTCGCTAATGAGTCTAAAAAGAGATATTAAAAATTGTACTTCGATCGAAGAAAAGTGATCTACTAAATCTTTTGAAGCTTTTGATGTGGTTTTTGATATAAAATGTGCATCATATTTCTAGAATACAATTTCTATCAAATATCTAAACTTGATTGACAAAAGATAGCGCCATCAGTAAGATATGGTGGAAATTTTTAACACAGAATCAATAATTTTTTGCACGAAGTGTGGATTTTTGTTTCGAATAAACCTCATTTGATTCATAATTTTTCGGGAAATCTTCAGCTGAAGCCTCTTTTAAGTGATAGAAGTTCTAGTGAGTGGTTTTAAATTTTTAAATATGGTGAATTTGATGTCGAAGACAGAGCGGAAGACCTAAAGAATATGAAATATGTATTTTTCAATCAAGATTCGTGTCAAACGCAAGAAGAATTTACAATTTCACATCGTTCCAAATCATTGGGAATGAGTATACCGATTTGCTCCCAGAAAGATAGATATCGCGAAATAAACAGTACTTAAAAAAAAAACAAAAAAAAAAAGACCAAGTTTGATAAAAAAAAAACCAAATATTTAAAAAAATAACTAAAAACAAGTAAGAAAAGTACAGTCGGGCGTAACCGACTGGGGCAAAATTTTAAAATAAACTTGTGAAATTCCGGAGCAGTCCTAGTCGAATGCAAAAAAACACGAAGTCTCTATCTATTACCGTTTCCGAGATCCTTTCGTTCATACGGACGGCCAGACGGACAGACGGACGCCCAGACGGACAGACGGACATGTCTATATCGACTCCTCTATCGCTCCTGACCATAATGGGGGTAACTTTGGGGGGTCTCCGATTATTATTTCTACCTGTTACATACATTTGCACAAAACCAATAGGCTCTTGTACCTTCGGTACAGGGCCTAAAAAACTAGAACTAGAACAAGTAAAAATATTTACAAAACCGATATACAAGTTGTGTATAAAAATACCGAAGTTTTTTCGAGGACACCTGTTGGTGAGGTCTTGCGTTGGAAAGGAACATCTTTCATTAACAATCCCTTCAAAATATCATGACATTTGGAGAAGTGTAAGAGTGGAGTTTTAGCGTCTAATGTGACAATATGGTTTTGTTATCGATGCAAAAATGAAAATATGTCCTGGAAAAAGTTGGGTAAATTTTGAGACACACCAAGTACGATTCGAAGGGCATTATTCATCAATATTTATTTCCATCGGGCCAAACAATTAAAGGCCAATTTATATTGGTATTATGAGACGTTGGCTCGGTCGTATTCGGCCAGAATAAGGCTTAGAAGGAAATGTGCGTTTGTTGCACGATAAAGCGACATCTTATCGAGCGACACTTGTGACCGATTTTTTGACTAAAACACTCATTTGAAATGTTATTGGATCGAGCTAATAAGTGTATTCAGTCGGAAGGAGTTTTCATTTTCTTCCAATCCTACCAATCTGGCGGTTTAAGAGTATATATTATTAAAGGGTCCTACTCTTCAGATTCTGCATTATCAATAAAGCTCCAAAACCCGTACACTCGATGGGAGTATCGGAGGTGCCATCTTTTCACCGAACTTGGGAATAAGAATATTTTTCAGATTACTCGCCGATTGTAGTGTCTACCAAACAGAAGTGTTAGCGATAAAAGAGTCTGCATACATTCTGAACACTTTTCCAACTTTTTACGGTTGATCTGGAATTCATGAACCTTATGAACTCATCTTTGTTTTTCCGTGTTTTTTTTTTTTTTTTTTCATGTAAATACTTCTGTAATATCTTTTCAATCTGCAAAACTTAAAATATTTTAACTTTTAATAACAATCTCTTAACCCATCCCTCGGTAACTCCTCAGACCAGAATTCAATTTAGCAAATTTATTTTACTTCAAACAGGAAATCGCAAAACCATAATTGAAATTCGCTGTACAACATGATTGGCAGAACCTGTCTGCAGGCCAAGACAGTGTGCGTCTCTCTCACTCTCTCGCTGTCTAGCAGTAGACCAACAACAATGGAGATAAACCACCTACACCAAACTAAACTGCAATATACGCCCAATTGGAAATAATTTCGCGCCAGGTGTTTTTGCAGCGTTTTAACAAAGAAAACTTAAATAGGTCGTTTTATAGCACACCTTCCTTCCTTTAGACTTTTAATTTTCCAAACAATTTTCAGCGCAGCATAAAATTTGCTTTGAATGGTGGTGGCAGCTTCCAGCTTGTGTAACTAAATTAAATAAACAATGAAATGTGAAAAATTGGAAGCAATTTTCTTATGAAAAATTTACTCGTATTTATGTAGTGCAACATATTTTGAACAGAGTTGTTTCATTCACATTTCTCATTTCGGTTTATTTAAGTTGTTACATTAATTGCCATGACATGAAACATTTGTTGTTTCTACTTATTTCTATTTTAATTAAATTTATGTACGACGACGACTATAGATGGAAAAGCAGCTAAATTAACCAAACTAATATTCAAAATCATTTCAAAGTAGTTTTTAGTGCAAGGATTTTAAGATGAATGAACTTTGCACGCTCATACGCGGTGTTTCAACTATAAATTGTAGCGAAAAGCCGCAATTGTGACAAAATATTTATTTTAATTTTACAGCGGCACGCCTGACTGCATAATCAGTTGCCATCAGTTGCCACTTCTTGCATTGTAATAGCTTAATACTTTATTTTATTAACACAGTGAACAACTTTGTTGTTGCCCAGGTGTAAAGCTGCGTATTTGTTTGTTTAACGTTGTCTTCATAAATTATGTAAATTTACAACAAAAGGCTTAAGGAAGCACACACTTACATTTATATAAATGGTCTTTGGTTTGCTGCAAAAATAAGCAAATTATAATTATGCACGCTTCTCGTAGTACAACGTCAAAGCGTTGCAAACAGGAAACGGAAACGCGGGAGTTTGAAATTTTGTTGTGAATATGAATGAAGTTGAGCAAAATTGTTTCTTCGTAGGCTTATGCTAATATGAGAATATGGTTAAACAAATATAAATACTCGTCTGCAGTATTTATTGTAAGATACGAGATTGCACCATTAATTCAAAGGAGAAAATCTTCTTGGGAAGATGTTGTTATTCAAAACACAATTAAATTCGTAACATAATATTTCGTTAATAAAATATAACCACAAATCTTTCTCAGAATCTGCACTTAACATATTTTATGGGAAAAAAAACGCCGGCAATGCTCTTTTTCGTACTTCTTTTTCTTTCCCTTTTTCCGCTTATACCTTGCCTAATTTACTTCCAATTCAAAACAAAGCAAAACAACTACGTCTATTGATGCTGCAAAGGAATTTTATTGATTGTGGATATTGAAGCCGTGCATGAGTGCCTTCATCGAATGTATTCGTGCAAGGCGCACTAAAGAATGACCCATGAGCTCTTATGAGTGCTTCAGTGCCCGACTGTTTCACAGTGAATTAGAGAGAATAGAATAGAATAGTTTTACATTTATGGAAGGTTCTATTAGATATAAGCTTTAGTCAAAATAAAAATCAACCGGACACTTCTTGTTAAAAACCACTTTCTATCTGTTTAGTTAGACGAATAGAATGAAATGCAAAACAAGAAAAAAAAAAAATATATATCCTTTCGTTCATACAGACGGACGGACGGACGGACAGACGGACATGGCTATATCGACTCCTCTATCACTCCTGACCATAATGGGGGTAACTTTGGGAGGTCTCCGACCATTATTTCTATCTGTTACATACATTTGCACAAAACCAATAGGCTCTTGTACCTTCGGTACAGGGCCTAATGAACTCGACAATCACCCTACATTCTGACCAACCGCCCATATGACCTATAATTTTTGGGAATGAGAGAGATATACAAAAGGAGCGGATATGTGGTCTAATTGGTCCAACTATTTTCTTGCTCTAACAATTGTCATGAATAGGAAATATACAAAGCTTTTTGAGATATAAAAAATATATCTCAAAAGTACAGGGGACAAGGAACAACCACTCGAATCTCTCCTGCTATGAAACCTAGTTTTGAATAAACTTTTCAATTTTTGAGTTACTACAATCATAGCATAGCACTTCATCATTATTAAAAACAATTTTAATGAAGTTTTCATGGGAGTCACTAGATCAAAACTGGGTATCAACAACGAAAGTTTGAACTTATCAACAATTCGAAGAATCAACACGAGAGTCTCATGCCTAATTTTCATCCGAACTTTCTAAGCAGGTATATGACTAATTGGTATCATAAGAATAAAAGCAAAAACGAAGTCATCCATGTACTTAATGGTTCCAAATAGTTGTAAGCCTTGAGTCTCTCAGCCTCTTTTATTCATCTTTACGAAACTTTGCTGAGTGTTAAGGTTGGTGCCTAAAAAATCTTAAGAAAATACTTGGCTACAAATTTCGTGCTGAAATAATTGTCAAGCATGAAGCAGAACATCTTGCAGCGATGTGTAACTTCGAAGAGAGTCTAGTTTGGTCTCAGAGCATCAGAAATTTTATGTTAATGAGTTAACCTAGTATTTAGCAAAGCAATGTGTTAAGTTGATGAATATTTTTTTTTTTTTATAATGTACTAGTGGAGTCCGCCCCCTACTCGTTCGCTTAGCTCACTTATTCCTCTACACAAGATCTTCAGAACTCTGAAAGAATAAACACGAAAAATTCATAATAAAAAGTTGAAAAACCTAATACACCATGATGTTTTAAACAATGTACAAGATACTATGTTCCAATCCAAGCTCTACATTTTATTTCTTCCTAGAATTAACTCAGAACACTTTCTGCCGAGCATTATCAACGACTTCACTTAAAGTGCTCTGGGAATGATCATTAAAAATCTCCAAAAATGCTTGTCCAATTAGGTCCGCAATTTCAAACTGATGGTTAGGATTCTTTGATGTTAGTTAAAAGCAATTCTGGATTAAATTATTTGAAAATTATAATAAAAAAAAACTCACAGATGTGAAATCGAAAACAAATAATGACGACTATTAAATTAAATGAAGTATCTCCTTGAGAGTGTCTAAGAGAAACAGTTGAACAGGTACACAAAAAAAGAAGTATCGATCGATAATTTATTATGTACATCGAATGCGCTAATAGCGGACTTGAATTTTCTGAGGGTCTCAGCTGCAATCAGCGTGGCTTTTATGAAACCTTATGATTAGGATCTTGTAACGAAGGTTGGCATATTTTGGCAAGTGTGTTTGACGGTGATAGCTGCATACAAACTGCAATGAGACTTATTCGTAGGTTGCTGATATATTGTGGAGCACGAAGCCCTCCCAGGAAGCATGTACGTGATGTGTTTGAAGAATCTGATCGGCGGTTAAGTGTTAACTTTTCCCAACACTAAATATTTAAAATCAACCAAACATCAATTTTTTTATAATCAAATATCTCACTTAAAAAATGTTAACACTTTCCAGCAAAAGAAGAAAACCACAGGCGAAATGCCAAAAAACAAAGCAATTTCACCTTCACCAAATGAAACCACAAACATTTTTTCCAAGCGCTATAAAAGCATTTCAATGACCTTGAGGCGCCTGAATCAAAGCCAAGACTAAAGTCAGACAGCACGATAGATAGACAGTCAGACGGACGGACATATAAACAACCACGACAAGAAAACACTTCACTTGCCAATTTAACTAGTTACCGGCATTAATATAAAACACGGCTTTACATAACAACTACAATGAAACAAAAAAAAAAAAAAAAAAGTATCTGCAACTCGTAAATCAGACAAACATTGCAGTTCAATTGTTGTTAAGCAGCAGAGAAGGGGATTTGAACGCCGTCTCGAGGAGAAAAACAACCCACACCAAATATAATTTCACCTGTGCAACAACAGCAACAACTAACAATTTAAGGCGAAAACAATCAACAACAACAATTGCAACAATTCAACAGAAGATACAAGACAGAAAAAAAACACGTTCAGACCACTTCGAAACACTAATTTAGACGGCCTTCGAATCGGCATCGTGAACCTTTTGTTGGAAAAGAAGCAAAAAAAAAATAAAAAATGAAAATAATTGGAAAAGCATTCCAAGTGAAAAGCGCCAAAGTCACATGGGAAAATGTAAACGTGATGGCAGCAAACAATTCGAATTAAAGAAATTAAATAGAAATTCAATTAAAAGCCACAATTTGGCATTTGTTGGTGTTTGCGAAAATTAATTTATAAAAAATTTATAAGAAGTTAATTGCAAAAAAAAAAAAATTAATTTCTTTGTTTGTTTTATTTATATTTTTTTTTTTGCGTAATTTGCGATTTCAATTAAAATATTACAAGAAAAAATATGTATTGGGAAAAAATGTCGAAACACATTAATTATTTCATGCCTCGCCAGACAGTTTTGTGCAGACAAATTTAAACTGTTCACACAGCCACCAGTCAACAAAAGAAAACTTGGGCTTCCTAATTTTATTTTTGCGCTCAATCAGCATTGAAAAGTCGTCAATCAAATCGCGCGCTTGCCAAACTTATGTGTAATAATTTTTTTTTTTTTTTTTTTGTACAAAATTTGTCAAATCATCTTCGAAGTTTGCGAGCAAAGACTTTTGGAGGTTTTTAGCTCAATCACAGTCGGCGTATTTTGGCTTTTTTTTATGCATAATTGTTTCTATAAGATTTGACTGTGCTATTTTTTTTTTTTTGTAGGCTTTTGCAATTTTTACTTTGCACTGTGGGCTAAATTTCGATTTTTGGTGGCATAAATTCGAATAATTGATGTTAGTAAATTCGGAAAGTTAATTTAGTTATAAACAGTGTAAAAGAAGTTCTGAACTTAGGAAAGTGCAGAACAGTAATAGCTGCAATCTTTTCTCTGACCGCTAATTACCAGTTCAGATTGGGATTAGAGTCTACAGTCGCTCAAAGAAGAACAAAGCTGAAGCCTTTAAATATTAGTTCTCCAAGCGACCAAGAAGACTCGTTGGGGTTTTTCGATGTCCTATGCTCAATGGAACTACCCATCTCGGTAGTATACTCCCAAAAGATATAAAGGCAGGAGTCAAGAGCTTAAAACAATAAAGGGGCTATGACGGAGTGTTTTTAGTATATGCCTACAGCTTATACAAAACCGGGAACGCCAGAACACGACGCATACATAAGCTTATTGACAATATTTTCCAAAATATTCTAAAGAGTATTTTTCCGAAGACTTTTTGGCATTTCTGTTATTTAAAGACAGACAAATTCCAGACCACCAGCTTAATTGCCGACGCAACCGTGGAAGCTCAGAGCAATGTCATCGACTTGTAGGGAACATCCTAGCAGCATTTGAAGAAAAGATCTACGGATCGTCAGCATCAACTGGTCCATTCTAAAATAATTTATATGTTATGGATTAGTGAATCAACAGGTCAAAGGGTTTACAAGCAGAAATTTATATCAGACGACGGATCGTCACTGCTGATTACTTTAAAAGCACTAACATCTAAATAATATAGTATATAGGGTATACACACCTATTCGAATCTTTCTAGAATCATTAGAAACATGAAAATGTAACTTAAAAAATTTTGGCCTATATAAATTATTTAATTTTAAATTCGTGACTATTAGGTAATGAAGTGATTATTTATTAAATTATTATTAAATTTTTATTAAATTATTATTTATTTATTATTTATTTATTATTTATTTATTATTTATTTATTATTTATTTATTATTTATTTATTATTTATTTATTATTTATTTATTATTTATTTATTATTTATTTATTATTTATTTATTATTTATTTATTATTTATTTATTATTTATTTATTATTTATTTATTATTTATTTATTATTTATTTATTATTTATTTATTATTTATTTATTATTTATTTATTATTTATTTATTATTTATTTATTATTTATTTATTATTTATTTATTATTTATTTATTATTTATTTATTATTTATTTATTATTTATTTATTATTTATTTATTATTTATTTATTTATTATTTATTATTTATTATTTATTTATTATTTATTATTTATTTATTATTTATTTATTATTTATTTATTATTTATTTATTATTTATTTATTATTTATTTATTATTTATTTATTATTTATTTATTATTTATTTATTATTTATTTATTATTTATTTATTATTTATTTATTATTTATTTATTATTTATTTATTATTTATTTATTATTTATTTATTATTTATTTATTATTTATTTATTATTTATTTATTATTTATTTATTATTTATTTATTATTTATTTATTATTTATTTATTATTTATTTATTATTTATTTATTATTTATTTATTATTTATTATATATTTATTATATATTTATTATTTATTTATTATTTATTTATTATTTATTTATTATTTATTTATTATTTATTTATTATTTATTTATTATTTATTTATTATTTATTTATTATTTATTTATTATTTATTTATTATTTATTTATTATTTATTTATTATTTATTTATTATTTATTTATTATTTATTTATTATTTATTTATTATTTATTTATTATTTATTTATTATTTATTTATTATTTATTTATTATTTATTTATTATTTATTTATTATTTATTTATTATTTATTTATTATTTATTTATTATATTATTTATTTATTATTTATTTATTATTTATTTATTATTTATTTATTATTTATTTATTATTTATTTATTATTTATTTATTATTTATTTATTATTTATTTATTATTTATTTATTATTTATTTATTATTTATTTATTATTTATTTATTATTTATTTATTATTTATTTATTATTTATTTATTATTTATTTATTATTTATTTATTATTTATTTATTATTTATTTATTATTTATTTATTATTTATTTATTATTTATTTATTATTTATTTATTATTTATTTATTATTTATTTATTATTTATTTATTATTTATTTATTATTTATTTATTATTTATTTATTATTTATTTATTATTTATTTATTATTTATTTATTATTTATTTATTATTTATTTATTATTTATTTATTATTTATTTATTATTTATTTATTATTTATTTATTATTTATTTATTATTTATTTATTATTTATTTATTATTTATTTATTATTTATTTATTATTTATTTATTATATTTATTATTTATTTATTATTTATTTATTATTTATTTATTATTTATTTATTATTTATTTATTATTTATTTATTATTTATTTATTATTTATTTATTATTTATTTATTATTTATTTATTATTTATTTATTATTTATTTATTATTTATTTATTATTTATTTATTATTTATTATTTATTATTTATTATTTATTATTTATTATTTATTATTTATTATTTATTTATTATTTATTTATTATTTATTTATTATTTATTTATTATTTATTTATTATTTATTTATTATTTATTTATTATTTATTTATTATTTATTTATTATTTATTTATTATTTATTTATTATTTATTTATTATTTATTTATTATTTATTTATTATTTATTTATTATTTATTTATTATTTATTTATTATTTATTTATTATTTATTTATTATTTATTTATTATTTATTTATTATTTATTTATTATTTATTTATTATTTATTTATTATTTATTTATTATTTATTTATTATTTATTTATTATTTATTTATTATTTATTTATTATTTATTTATTATTTATTTATTATTTATTTATTATTTATTTATTATTTATTTATTATTTATTTATTATTTATTTATTATTTATTTATTATTTATTTATTATTTATTTATTATTTATTTATTATTTATTTATTATTTATTTATTATTTATTTATTATTTATTTATTATTTATTTATTATTTATTTATTATTTATTTATTATTTATTTATTATTTATTTATTATTTATTTATTATTTATTTATTATTTATTATTTATTTATTATTTATTTATTTATTATTTATTTATTATTTATTTATTATTTATTTATTTATTATTTATTTATTATTATATTTACTCACCCTATAGTCATAATCATGTCGATTTTCCAAGCTAATATCGCTGTACATGTCTTCGGTTGTATCACAGTTTGAACTACGTCCCGATGAGTTAAAACTCGATGATCTATAAAGTTGGCTGAAAATGAGAGAAAAAGAGTGCTTAATTATTGAGTATAGTAGTTCCAAAACTTTTGGTAATAGCTTTAGCATGCTTAACACTGGTTGGTTTACTCAGTTAGATTATTAGATAAATTATCTGCACATATAAAATAAAAATCGTAGACCAACTATGTTTGTTTGAGCGAACATCATGCCTTAACCGCTAAACCAATTTATATAAATTTTGGTATAGAAATAGATGGGACGTTGGAAAATAACATAGGGTAATTTTTTTTTTTTTTAAATCGGAGGGGTTGCCCCAGTCCTATATAACCCATAAAAAATTCGTCATATCTTTGCAACCACTCGAGGTACAAACATGAAATTTGGAGTAGGTAATGCCTCGACCCGGATCGGGAAAAGTAGTACTATTTATTTTAGTCGGAGTCCGAATCGGATAGACAAAATAATTGCATCCATTTTAGGAACATCGTTCAAATTTGGTAAACATGGTAATTAAATCCATTTGACAAGAGTGAATTGGGCGTGAATAAAGAGGGAGGGGTTCAGCTAGTTATATGGTATCGGTGGTGTCTTAAGAGGTGTACGATTCTAGATTAAAATATTTTGTAAACGGTGAAATATTTTCGCAATAATGAAACATTATTTCAGGCTTTGGGCCGTCACGAAAATATATAAGAAACTTCAATCTGGAGGTTAATTTTTTCACCATTTTTTTCAAGCTTATAATGAATATTCTCAAGAAAACTATGTTCGAATATGGCTTTCATGGATAAAATTGTTGTTTTTTTTTTTTTTGCAATTTTAAATACATTTACATGTTATCATTTTGAAAATAATTCTACAAGCACTAGTAGTCAATTTTTCGGAACTTGTCAGTGATAGATGGAACACCATAAGATTTTTTTGCTTATACACGCTTCATTGTATGTGGCATTAGACACTATTACCCAATTCACACAGCACAATATCTACCAACTTATGAAAAGGAGTTCCCTACTAATATTTCCTCATCCATTCCACGATGAATTTTCCTATCCAATCTGGCTCCACACGATTTTGGTTGATAGCTTTAGGTTCACAACTCAAAAATTAGACTTCACAAAAAAAATTAATTTATGTGTATTAAAAAACTACTTCTAGTATTATTTAATGCCAATGGGAGAACCTCTTCATAGATGGATGATAAGAAAAAGGTAAGACCTGAAATGTTCGGATCAATGAAAAAAGTTTGAATATGAAATGTTGGGAGGAATTACTCGTTGAAGAACCATGTCAAATGCAACAGGAATTTATTGAACCATCTACAAGTGCTTGAAAACATTTGTAATGATCTACGGCACGGCCAGCCAAACTAACACATGTACAGGTGCGTATGGATGGGTTCTATAGAGTGCAAATCGACAGCAACCTGCTTTCATGAAGAACTGTTGGCCGGCACTGAACTAAACACAAATGAAATTCAGTGCCGTACGAATTGAAGTCGAGAGACTTGAAAGGACCGAATTTTCATCTGTAACCGTATGGAACGACAGAAAAACAAACGAATTGCAGTAAACCCGCACCAACCATCAGTATCAAAGTCGAAGACTAAAGTACATGAATCAAAGCTCATGCTCTGAAGTAGTATTGGGATCAGAAAAGTGTTGTGTGCTATAAATACTGCAGGAAAATCGGCCGGAGCTCGAGCAGAAATACGAGAAAGTATTTCAACCCCCGGATTGCAAAACGTGTTACAACAAACTTGAACATGTTTAAATTTTAAGTCATACTCCATCATTCACCATTGTTGGATTGCTTCCAAAAACGAGACGTTGTTTGGCGAAAAATTTAATGCTGCTACTTGAATTTTTAACCTTAAATTATTTTAATTTTATTATTCATTATCCTGAATAATTAGAATAAAAAACAGATAGCACTAATTCACACACCCTACAATTTTTTCCAAAATCTACACTTCAAAACCTTTACGTATTATAAAACGTCTAACTCCATTTTGTTATCAAAGATCGTTTAGGTTTGCATGATGATGCTTTCACACATACAAATCGTTGTCAGGGTAGGAAAGAACCTCTCCGAACACTTTGACACCAAGAGAGGTTTCAAAAAGGATGATGTGTTGTCATGCGATATACATATATCCTAGATATGATGAGAGAAGGAAGTCTAGATTACCGCCTCCCCTGGAATTGATATTACAGAAACTGTGGCAATGGTCCTCTAACAGAACCAGTTAAACCATAATCCAAACGAAGTTTTAGAACAAGTGAAAGATATTTTGTTCATTGGAAACTCATAGTAAGCTGCTAGTCGACTTTTTCTTTGTCCATGGTTCCCAATGAAGATGAAGATGAAGGTTATACGGCTCATCTAGTTTATTAACATATTTGTGGTGCCAAAGAATTGGCAAATAGAACATGTGTGGTCTACCTGGATAGGAAATAGCTAAGGATCGATTCACACTACTTTGTAGCAATGCTTCAGCTAAGGCACAAAATCAACGAACTTAAAAAGGCATAAGAAAGAAAATCTTCCTGTCTTTTGGAAATCTAACAAAAAAAAAAAGTTTGGGTGCTATCACAAGAATTTAGAGAAGGGTTTACTAATTCCTTTAAATACGAAGTTTTATTGATTCTAGACAATAAACCCGGACATTTAGCAAACTATATGAATCCAAAAATCAACCTCCAATTCAATGTGTTTTCTGCAACCGTTAGATCAAGGCTTGGTTTGCACATTTGAAATGGATGTTGGAGCATACTGATGGAGAACAGAAGCCATAGAAGCAACAATTGTCGATCAAAATCTGCATCAATTTTCAATGTTCCTTTTAATAAAAGCTATTAAAAGGATAACTTTGCAAAAATGTATACCCAGAAAAAGTGCAACAATTGGATTCCGTGCAAAATAGCCGTGAAAATCGGAATATGAACGAGAATGTTATCAATGACAACTTGTCCGAAGTACAGTTTATGGGGGACGACAGCTACCATCAATCTTTTATTTTGGAGTGGAGCCAACTTAATGGTTAACATTGAATTTAAAGTATTTTAATCAATTGAGAGATCAAACAATTCCCTTTTTATTACTAAACCTTTAAAATCGGACCTACATATCGAAAGGTATAAAATTTGAAGTTTAAAAAATTTCTTTGAAATTTAAATTTATTTTCGTCAATTTGATTTGTAACGGTTTTGTTATAACTGTGCTAATTTACATTCACACTAGATGTCGCTACCAATTTGTCATAATTTGGTTTGTGTCTACACTAAACAAACTAAAAGCAATAACAACGCCTTTCAAACTAGACAGCGCTGACACAACTGTATATTGTAAGAGCACCGTTTTATTATGTACATTAAACTGTAAATTCATGTTGCGCATGTAAAACTGTAGTGGAGTAGTAAACTTCAAACTGTAGAGGTGGGAATAATAGAAACCTTTTGAAATTTTTAGTAAAGTCTGCCAAAATTTAAGACTTATGTATATGGCAGACTTTTTATATTTGTATGATCGTACAGTGGTACAGTGGTGCATAAATGTGCGGGATATACAAATGCATACAACAAACTAGTACATACTGGATTACAGATTGACTTGTTTTTTTTTTTATAATTGGACAACATTC
This sequence comes from Leucophenga maculata, assembly GCA_035044805.1. Classification (NCBI taxonomy): domain Eukaryota; kingdom Metazoa; phylum Arthropoda; class Insecta; order Diptera; family Drosophilidae; genus Leucophenga; species Leucophenga maculata. The sequence continues at coordinate 1,087,010 of JAWNNP010000798.1, forward strand.
ACCACCGACTTAAAGGATATAAGTTTGTTTTGATGGAAACTAATTAATAACAAACAACATAGAATCAAAACAATTTACAAAAAAAATTTGACAAAGATAAAAAAAAATTTGAGATTCAGGAAATAGAGCCTATGTTCCATATAACCATATAACCAAAAGCCATTAGGTTTAAGCTGCTTAAGCATCCTCCTAGAGGTCTTTTGCAGGTCATTATACCGCATGTAAAAATAGTAAATTAGAAGCGTTCCATGCGAATTGTACGTTGAGTAAAAACTCTTTAATAGGCTGGATTGATCCATTTTATCTACCATTTAAAATAAACTATTAACAAAAAAAATTCAGATTTCATTTTGAAAATTTTACATTGCGTAGTTTGTATGAGAGCATTGGGAAGCTATGGAAACTATGTTAAATGGGCGTGTCATGTCCAATTTTTAAAATTTTTCACATGTAAAATTTTCAAGCTTTACAGTAACCCAGACATAGCATGTGCCCCATTTGAAACATTTGTTCATGCATTCCAAGAAGAGTTTTAATGTGACAAAAGTGGGTGATTTTCTGTGGACGTACATGTCCAGATCGTTCTATTTCGTCCAATAATTTAGAATATTAACACTTGTGCGAATTGGTAAATAGATTCTTAGTTTCTATATTAGTACTCACCTCGCTAGCGCATTAGAACTAATCTGCCGGCGTCCAGAACTGTAAAGAAAAAAAAAAGATTGGATTAGAATTAAATACAAAATAGTTTAGAAAGACAATTTACGTCTTTAGTAGAAACTATTTCTAAATTTATTTATAACCAACACCTGCGCACATATTACTTAGCACTTTGACATACTTAAACAATTAACACCTTAGACCTCTATCAGAAGCCCTATTACATATCTTGAGAAATTGAGAAATGTAGCCAAATACAAAAATAAAAACAAATATGCAGTGTGTACTCGACTCGTATCAAAAACAGAAGAAAAAACACCCATGTACGACATTGAATTTGAATAATGAAACCGTCAACAACTCAACACGTAATAATGACCAAGCAACAATCTTGAAAACAAAAAAAAAATAAATAAATAAAATTGCAAAAACCACCCACAGACTAGTCTAGTAGTCTTGTCTATAAAGACAAACCAGAGAAACGTTAATAGAAATCGAAAGAAACAATGGCAGGCGCTGCTGCTGCTGCTGATGGCAAATCGAAAAACAATTGCATCGGAAAAGTGGGAAAAACAATTGCGAAAAAGAGCTTGTTTCTAAGGAGCATCGTCGGTGGGTGGGAGTGTTGTTGGCTTACTGCATAAAATAATAGACGTGTCTTTTAGAGCAGGTTGTCATCAGTCTACAGAGTTTAAAATTGGAATTTAAACTGACAGCAATACGACTGAAAATGGGTCAAACTTATTTGCTTTTCTATTGTTTCTACATTTATTTACTTTTCAAGAGAATTTTAAATAAAAATGTAGCAAATAAAATGGAACAATGACTGAGAAATGTCACAGTTGGTTAATTTGTTGTAACAAAATATGACGACTTGAAGTATTGATTGAAATAAAATGTCATAAATTGTGAATAATTGTGGTACAATTAAATCGAAAATTAATGGAGATATGAACAAATGACGCATTATGTATTATTTTAAACCTCTTGACCCTCATATCACATGTTTAGCCCACTGTTTCGAAAGCATTTCAACAAATAGACACAGCAAATACTTTGCCAAAATAAAAGCCCGATCAAGCCCTTTCTCTTTTTTATTAGTTTAATGAACACAAAAGTAATTTAATGAACAGCAAAGTAAATTATCAAACCGCGAACCTACATAAATTTGTTAGTGAAATATTTACAAAAAAATAAAATAAAAATGAAAATGCTTTTGCAAATAAAATTTCTCATAAAGAAAAACCACAAAAAAAAAAAAAAATAAACATAAAACAAATGAAATGTGGAAAATAAATACAAATAAAATTTGCGGCTGACATCAAATAAAATGAAAAACTTGAATTAAATTAAATTAAAAGTAAGACTTGCAATTAAACAAAAAAAAAAAAAAATAATTAAACACGCATCATAATAGAAATTACAAAAAGTGCATGTTTCTATATGAAATGGTGATACATATATGTAAGAAAAATCTCTTCAAAGCACAGCCTGTAGCCTGAAGAAGGTGTTATTGCAGCAGAAACAATTGTCATTCTAGCTTTTTCACTTTTCAACTGCCTTTTGTTGTTTTTTCACATTCAAAAATATGTTCGTATTTCTTAATAAAAGAATGTTTTAAGCCATCTAAGTTACTTCACTTTTATGTTCTGTTTTGAGACATTTTTAGTCCTTTTTACAGATCAATGAAGAACTAAGTCTTCAAGTTACGAATAGGCTGGAGAAATAATATTTTAGTTTTATAATTTAACTTTTAGGTGAAGGCGTCAAGCTGATATAAACGTGGTTGGAACTGCATAGCGTCACCTCTATACTATTGCTAATGATTTTAAGAAGTTCAAAGCCTTATTCCATTACCAGGTGCTGCTGCCTAATACATATCATTGATAAGCCGACGACTATTCGGCGCATTCGGTAGTGAGCTATTCAAGATGTGATGAGCTCTAACCAAATAAAAACAAAACTAGGTCTTACTATTACTAGGCAAGGAATGCAACAAATTTTGATGGGGGACTTACTTCTCAAATATCAGTTTAAAGTGCCTTAGCGTAACCTCTAAAAATAGCAAAACAAAAATGCCTACATTGAACTATTTGAGTTCTAAAAGTTTTGGTTCTTGGAATACGACATCGTTATTTAAAGGATATAAAAAATTTAATTTCGACAGTTTAAATGACAAATGTTGAAGGGATTTAAGAAGTACATATGTACAAGGATGACTTGCTAGTGATACCCTCATGGCATGTGTTGTCTTTAGTGCTAAGAGAAAGTCTCTAATATGCTTTGTGACTTTGTCGAATGAATATATGTATGGAGTTTCAAGATAGTAAACACGATGATGACAATTGTATATTTCAGCAGAATGAAACCGTGAAGAATGCTGCGTATTGGCGTATTTTCAGTCGTCCATCCTCTCAAAGCTGTCAGATCATGAGTCACAACTTAAATGAGTATACTTTGTCCATATTTTCTGGCAGATATTTTTGTTACTAAACAACAATACGCCACACAGAAGAAGCTCGAATAAAAATTGCAAAAGTCTTGACCAAGCCATTGTAAAAACATGCTGAATTCACCAAAGCAGAATCTAATATCTCTATCTAAATTTTTATATGGCTTCAGAGTATTTAACAATGAAATGTGTTAATAGGTTTTCGAATGGGGACATAACAAATTTGTGTCTAATTATTTACAGATACAAAAAATTGTTTAGGATCTGTCAATACATCAAACCAAGCTTATCATAATGAAGTTTATGAACGAGCACCGCTCGAAAACTGTTGAAAAATCACTACAGAATTTCTGAGCCGGTGGATAGTGGATCTGTTCACAGAAATTGAGTATCTCTTGGTGAAATTTACATAAAGATCATGGCTAAAGCCTATTTATCATTTGAATTTCTCCAATTTTGCAATGCTTATAAAAAATCCAGAATTTCATCGAAAAATTCTCTTCCCCATTTTTGCCTTTAATATTTTGTCATTGAAGATCAACAGACCCACATGTGTTTCAAGAGATTATATTGCATCCATAATAAGGTACCTTATGGTGTGGATATGTGATTGTGTGATCAGACATTATATTTTCGTTGATGAAAATAGTCGCCATGTTACGGTGCATGAAGTTCAGTAAAGCGCCATATTACAAGAATATTATAGGCTAGAATTGGTTGTTGACATAAGTGATCACATGCCACACAGCCGGACAAGAAATTTATCAATTGAAGAGAAATTTCTGCAACTAAGTAATCTCGAGTAAGGATCCAGTCGTATAGCCACGGCGCTCATGTTTTCTATTTATGGAGTTATGTTAAGTCATTGGCTTATGACAACATTACAGCAGCTTAGAAACAATATCGAAGTAGAAATTGCCAACGTTTCGGAAGATATGTGTGGAAGAGTGTTGGAAAATCTGCTGCAAAGTTCACTTTAAACGTGATGGTCATATGAACGAGTTCGATTATATATTGCGACCAAATTGAAGAATCTAAAAAGTTTGTTCATTTCAGTGAGTCAACAAAAAAAAATGGCTCATTTCTCACATGTCGTCTGTCTTATAATGACTTTTTCCCTTTTTTATATATATTAAATAGACGAGTGTGTTAGAAGATAGGAGCCACATCTATTTTGAATCGATCCCAGCTTATTTCAAGACAGTCGGTCAGTTGAAAAATTAGCTATAAGAGAGTCCGGAAAAACACGTTAAGAATTTTGGTTTCATCAAAGGTTGACTTGAAGAGTTATTCACTAAAATTTCTATAACTTCAAATTTATATTGGATTAAAGAAACCTTTATTTGAAAACAAAATATTTTGTAAGTTCAATCTATGGAAATATGAAAAAGAAATGAAATGAATTATAATTCATAAAAAACACCTAGAAATATAGGTTTTTAAAGTAGACCATGGCCCCAATAAAAAAAATATGCTCAAGGAAAATAAATATATTACAAGAAGTTCTTCTCTAAAATATTATTTTCAGTCGGTTCTGTACTAAGGTTTATATAATTTAAAGCATGAACGAATTAATGAAGAATTATTTGACATTTCACTGACCCTTACCTTGCCATCTTTGGTTGTTTCTCCCATTTAATAGGAGAACCGAAATATCCAAATTGAAAGGCTCTATGTATTATAGTGCCGGACAGCCAAACAGACGGACATGGCTACACCAACTTTTTCAAATGGGTAAAGGGTATAAAAATAATACTACAGTCGGATGTTTTCGACTACAAGGTACCTTGTCTTTGGTCAGATCTAAGCCCAAGTGAGATACTTGATTAGAATTAACAAAACATCTATCTACACAAAATATATCTTTACAAAAAAAAAAAATTATTTTGTAACTGGAATATAATCGTTCTTTATCTCATATCTTAGAAGAGTTAAATTTATTGAAAAATGCTGCTTTAGCTTTTTTAGTTTTTGAGAACTATAAGTCCAAGTAAAAGTAGATGGGAGGCGGTCCTTCTAATCGTCCGACGATTTTTGATTTATTTGAAGAACATAAGACCTTCTTTTCGCTGTTCATAGAATTATATTTCTACCCTTTAGGTAACATAGTATACAGATCTGTATAATCTTATATATAGGTGTTTCCAAATAAATCGAAATTCAGTCAGTTGTGGCAATTTATATTCTCTGAACTTAATTGCAGAAAAATTAACCCAAAAAAAAAGTAGTAAAATAAAAATTTATACAATTATTCGAAACAAAAAAAATTTATTAGATCCAACCGAAGACTTTATTTAAAAACAAGTAAGGAAATAACAGTCGGGCGTAAGCGACTGTAAGAGGCCCTGTACCAGTGCAGGTCGCCTAACAAACACATTAAATGTTTCCCGAGCTTATGACCAAATACATGACCACTTCTCACTGCGCGAATATGATTGAAAAGAAAAGGGGGGTCGTTCAAATTCAATTGCTTATAAAATCGTTAATTATTAACCGATTTTGATGAACTTTTTGGATTTTGGCTTAGAAGGACGGTTTCTCTATACTAGTATACTCCACTTTTTTTGTGCTGAAGAAATTTTTAGCCTTGGGGGTGATTTTAGGGGGGAAGGGGCAAAATTTTAAAATAAACTTGTAAAATTCCGGAGCAGTCCTAGTCAAATGCAAAAAACACGAAGTCTATATCTATTACCGTTTCTGAGATCCTTTCGTTCATACGGACGGACGGACGGACAGACGGACATGGCTATATCGACGCCTCTATCACTCCTGACCATAATGGGGGTAACTTTGGGGGGTCTCCGACCATTATTTCTACCTGTTACATACATTTGCACAAAACCAATAGGCTCCTCTTGTACCTTCGGTACAGGGCCTAACAAGTGGACGCTGCTAATCTCTCTATTTGTCTTCATTTTCTATAGGTGAGATATTGTCGAGAATGAAAAAGTGTATATAGTTGTATAGTATATAGTTTGAGCCAAATGATTTGCCTGATAGAACGCTGTATATGTTATAGGTTTGAAAAGTACCAGCAAACAGTTTGAATAGCATTAGCGTTTAGCAATTTTTAAACTAAGAAATTTTATTTATATTTTAACATAAATATCTTTCGACTTTGCAGGCAGATTTTGATGAAATTAATGCTACATGTTACTCACAATAAAGCTTCTTATCTTTAAGTAATTCGATTTTTAATCCAATGAGTGACTTAAATGTGATGTGCGTACAAACAAAAAGACTTAAATATGTCTAAAATTTTATTGTATGTTTAGATATTACTTTACCATAAAAATTAGTGCTATTTTAGAACAATATGTTGTTCAAATTGTGCCTTAAACTTCGTAATTTATATATTTTGAACAGAATATCGAGAAATTTTAACGTAAAATATTAAAACGGAGAAAATATTATATTTGGAAGAAGTTCTTTAAAATATGTAAATTTTTAGTCAAGAGAACATCAAAAATGGAATTATGTTCAATTAAAATTTATATTTTTGTTATCTTTGAATTAGTGTCTACGATCTTATTTTTATGTGTGGGTGAAAAGGCCCATAAAAGTTTATTGCTTGAAATAGCCTTGCGTGTGAGCTTGCTTAAGTGTATGAAAAGAGCAATGAGTGCGAGATAGACAGAAATAATACATGTCAGATGAAATAACTGTGGAAAAGTTCAATAAACAGTGTTGCCAATATTTGCACAAATTTGAAAACGAAATAAATTTGGTCATTTTTAGACTTTCTGGTACTTTTAAGCATATTTTTTAGATGAAAGTTTGCAAAGTAGCTATTCAGGATCTTTTTTTGCAAAATTAAGCAAGTGAATCGGAAAAAATTTCCGAAGATAAATTTTTTTAAATATTTTATACATTGTAAAAAAAATATTTAAAAAAGTGTAAGCTAAACTTTAACCATAAGCGTTTACTTAGAGTTTAAAAAAAAAAATATTATGTCAGATATCAAAAAGTTTTAAACAAAAACATTGACATAAAACTTTTTAATACAAAATGCAAAGAAAATGACTTTTAAAATAATATTTAACTTGCCTAATAAGTGCATGTCAGACTGCTAAACTATTCCTTTAGCTTAATATAATATTTAGTTCCAAGTTGCAAACCAATATAAATAACTAATGAACCAACTTATTAGATATTCATTAAAAGAGACAAACTTCAACTCATTGCGAAACTGAATGCGACCAACTACACATACGAATATACATACTTGAATACGCATATTCTATGCAAATGAATAGTTCTTTGCGAGCAACTTTTAGCACAGCTGAACTCATTAACCCAATTTGAAGTTGACTTGTACCAATGCGTGTCATTTTTTTTTTCTCCACACCATATTTCTTTAAGTTTTTTCTTTTTTTCGCTATATCTTAAAATAGAAATCAAAACTAAAAAAAAAAGGAAAAAAAAAATTAACAACTTGTGCTGTACATGGCGTGTGATTATGAATGTCTCGTCTTTCGTCTATCGGAGACGGCATAATGTGACGCTATGCGTCGCTGCATGACACAATTGGTAGAAATGTGAAAAATTAAATAAATAAACTATTATGCAAAATAAAAGGTAAAATATAAAAAAAAAATATTACATAAAAATAATAATCAAAATTAATTTGCTTTAGTTGCGTGCGGGTACGAAAATTGATATAAAAAATAATAACATAAATAAAATATTTATAAAAAAAAATTATGAATTATGAATCAATAAAAAAAAAAAATAATAATAAGCTTGTATGAATGAAGGAAAAATTTGCTAGTCAGCTATTTTATTTATAAATATTTTATTTTAAATTTATTTATTTATTTAATTTGTTTTTAATGAGACAGAAAAAAAATATTGCGCAAGTTAAAAATTTTCAGGCACTGCACTTTATACCGAGTGCGAAATTTAAGTCTTAACAGTTGGGTTGAATATAATTTGTACAGTCTGGTAGATAGTAAAAGTGACTCGCGAATTCTAAACATAGTTAAGGAGCTAACAAAAAATACTTTTTTTTTTTTTTTTGTAATATAGTGTTTTGGATCTTCTCTTCCGAGACTAACAATAATTTTTCAAATCTTAAATCTAGTTGTGTATTACAATAAGCCCCCCGGTTGTAGACTTATGTAGTTACAGCGGCCCTAAGAGCACATCACAGGGTTGGGAGGTCATTTCTCCTGAGTGGTGTTTGTATATGGTGTAGGGTTAGAGATCTTGCGAGTGTATTAGGGTGTGAGTTGAGTTTGCATTCATAGTTCTGCTTGAATCGATCTATTGCAGTTTTCACAGTTGGGATGTTTAAATCCTTGTGAATGTGAGTATTGCGAATATACCAAGGTGCTCCGGTGAGAGTCCTAAGTATTTTTGATTGAGCTCTTTGTATTATATCAACGTTACTGGAACTCGCTATGTCTGATGTGTATAGAACATATAACATAGGACCGAGAACGCTGCCCTGGAGTACTCCAGCTTTAATTTCAGACTCCTGTGTTATGTAGTCATTCTGACGTACTGTGAATGCTCTATTGCTGAGATACGATTCAAGAATTTTGTGAATATTTTGGTGCTACCCCAAATACTTTTATTTTATACTTAAAGCCATCGAGCCAAACGCGATCAAATGCTTGAGCTACATCGAGAAAGATTGCGGAACAGTATTCACGAAGTTCGAACGCAGTTCTAAGTTCTGAGTTTAATCGGTTTAGCTGTTCGATAGTGCCATGTTTTTCACGAAACCCAAATTGATGGGTGGGTATAACGTTCTGCATGTGTGAGTTGATTTTTAAAAGAACCAACTTTTCGAACAGTTTGAATAGGCAGGATAGAAGGCTTATGGGTCTTTATGACGCTGGCTGTGTTTTATCCTTTCCGGGTTTCGATATCGTGACTATGACCGATTTTATCCACTGAGTTGGAAAATATTTGTGATATATTTTGTGATATAATGTCACAGCTGTGCTGGGAAGCTTCATGATCATTTTTGGCGAAATTAAATCATGACCTGCAGCCTTCTTGGGATTGAGCTGGGTTTTTATCACTTTATGAATTTCGTGGGTGTGAACTCTGAGTGGTTCAGAGTTGTTCGTGTTCGAAGGAGAGGAAAGAACAAAAGCTTTTGTTGGCAGATTTGGCTGAAAAACAGTTCTTAAATGGGTTGCAAAAACTTCCGCTTTTTCTATGTCCGTGCGTGCCCACTTTGCAGTGTGGTCTCTTATGGGTGTAGAGACTATAGCCGGTGGTTTAATATCTACACGCGCTTTACACAGGGGAAACTTTGAGCTTGTTGGAGAAAGACGTTCGATGTATCGTCTCTGAGTGAGTTTTTCCTCGAGTTTAAGAGCTTTGCTTAGCTCACGTGAAGCAATTCTTAGTTTGTGCTTAGAGTTTGGAGATCTTAGACACTGCCATTCCCTTCTTAAGCGCCGTTTCTTCATAACTTCGATATGACTGTTGGTTTTACTGTGGTTCATCGAATTGGCTGTGGATGGTTGTGGTGTGGAGTGTTGAGCTGCAGCAGTGCGAACAGAACTCAGGGCACTGACAGAGTCTTCAATATCGATTTCGTTGCTTATTGCTGGGTTTAGCTCGATATGACTGCTTTATATTTGAGCCAGTTGGTTTTGTGTGTAGTGAGTTTATTTGGATACTATTTTAGTTGAGGTTTTTCCAGTAAACTAAAAATAACTGGAGAATGATCCGATGAGAGATCTGCAAGAGATTCAAGAATAACTTAAAATTCTTCGTGTTATTGCAAAATCAATGAGATCTGGGATTTTCATCGAATCTGTAGGCCAATATGTTGGGGTACAGGGCGAGACATAGTTAAGCTTGTTTTTTGCGTATTTATAATTGCTTTGTAGAGCTGCTTTCCTTTGGGGTTTGAAAGCCTTGGCATTATAATCACCCACGGCTATAAAGCGATCACCTAGAGTGCCGAAGAATTCGAGAAACTGTTTTTCAGATACCGTAAACCTTGGCGGGCAATAAATTGCCGATAGTGTTACAATACCAAACTTTGTTTGAACATTTATTGTGGTGGCTTGGAGATAATTGGTTGCAAATGCCTGTAGAGAATGGTGTTTAATACGACTTCTTATGAGTATACCAGTTCCGCCGTGGGCTTTGCCATCTGGGTGGTTCGTGGAATAGAACGAATACCCTGGAATTTTCAAATTGTATTTATTCGTAAGATTTGTTTCTGCGAGAAGCATTACATCAATGTCTCTTACTTCGAGAAAATTTACAAGTTCGTTTTTGTGCCGAGAAACACCATTGGCATTCCAGAGACATATATTTCTTTTTAAATAAGTCATTATTCGATTTGTTGGGCTGCAAGCATTTGAATCAGAGTGTTTTGATTCCGCATCATTTCTTGCATTGTGCTTTGCATGAAAAGCCTCTTAATAGTTGGGTTGAATATTATTTGCACAGTCTGGGAGATAAGTAAAGTGAGTAGTGAACTCTAAACATAATTAAAACTAATTAATTAAGGAGCTAACAGAAAATACTTAAATAAAGAACAAATGAAGCAAAGCGTTTACAAGTTTCGAACTAAACAAAGTTTTTATTAACATTTTTTATTTTTCTCCACCAACTAAAATTGGAGATGATGACATCAAGTTGCACTCTAGCCCGAAATAAATACAAAAAACAAATCAACTTGAAGTAATTGTTTGCGCATTAAAATAAAATATTTACGAGTATTTTTTTTTTTTTTTGTACAGGTAACAAGTCGTATGAGGCACGAATATATGACTATAAAAATTTTACAACTTACAAGTTTATACCGAGTATATATAAAATTTACATATTTATGTTCATATTAAAAACTTTCAATAAATTAATGCAGTTAATTACAAACTCGTTCAAGGCAAATAGAACGCATTCGTTGCACGTTTAAAGCTTAAAATTGAATGAGTACACAAATACATTCATTGTACAGTCATTAATTTAACCGATCAAATGTATAAAATTCAAATAAAATCACGAAAAATTTGAAAAACTGTTTTAGTGTGTTGTGATTGTTTGACGCGGCTGATTGATTAATTGTTCGATTGATGTATTTTTGCTTTGGTCTGTGAATAATTATTATTAAAAAAAATGAAAAAAAAAACGCTTATTGCGAATGTGTTTTATGCTTTTTTCGTTTTCGTCTATAAGCATTGTGTAAGGTTAGTTTGCGGTATGTAGCCGCCGCCTAGCTAGGTTGGGAAAAAGCTTTGAAGGTTAAAAGATATTATATTTAGGAGAGATTAATTTTGGATTTTGATTTTAATTAATTCAGCGAATGCTGTTTCTTTCAAAATAAAAATAAAAATGGTAGCATTTTAATAGCAGCAAATAGTAGAATAATATATCATTGTTGTCTATATCAACCTTTGTACTTTTCAGAGTTTTCTCTCATTAATTTTCAAGATATAAATCAAAAAATTCGGTTAGAATACTAAATGTCGACTGGTGAGTTGCAATTATAACAAATTTTGCCGTTTTAGCTACTCAGACGTTTCGAAAACAATGGAAAATCATGACACCATGGTTTTTTTTTTTTGTCCAAACGTTTATTGGTTTTTTTTTAACAGCTGAATATTGAATTTTCAGATTTTCAGCCAATCTCATGAGTAATAGAACATATATTCTTTATTTTTTAGGCTCCTGAAATAGCTTCAAAGACTAAGATGTACCAAAATGTGACAAAAAAAAAAACTAGTTGTTCCAGAAACTACAAATCACTACTGGTAAGCTGAATAGATCAAATATTTAGGGTGCTTGCTAAGCAATACTAACATCTCAGGTATCTAAACTTCAAATTCCCACTCATTGCGAGTAATATTTATTACCTTGCTGCTACGCCCCCAGGTTTGTATGCCTTTTGTATAGGTGAGGTATAGCCGAAAATCAAATTTTATATACAGATAGTTTGAGGCATATAAATTGCGTACAGTTTGATTAGCACATATGTAAGAGGTTTGAAAAGCGCTGGGAATGCAAACACTTTCAATAGCGGTAGTGTTCAGCAACTTGTAAACTTAGAATATCTTCTGACTTTGCAGGTCGATTTTGCTGAAAGTCACGCTAAATGTTACTCACAATAAAGCTGCTTATATTTTAGTAATTTGATTTTGAATTAAATAAATGACTTTTACGTGATACGTGCACAAGACAAGCAAGAACAGACAAGCATATCGTTTACAATTTCATCATATGTATAGATAAACAAATATTTCTAATTATTTTATACTTACAAAAAAAAACAACGCTACAGTTGTGTCTGTTAGACTTAGATATACCCTATATTCCTTAAACCTTGAACATTAAATTATTGGACTAAGCTTCTAGTGGTCCGAAATGGACTTATATATAATATTTCATTAAAATTTGAGTAACATACACAAAATTTGGTAATTCTTCTAAAATAACAAGAAAAAGGTTCATTCAAAAACTCAGAAAGAAGGTGTTGTTAGTATAGTCCATTAGAGAGGAGTTGGCACGTTCATTAAGTAATACCTATCTGAAGGAAACAGGATACATTAAATATCTAAACTATAGTTTCCAAGTTCTCCATGTTATAACGCATAGCATACAGACATTTAGCGTAGTGCAGATTCACCCTAATGATGCTCATTTGTTCCAGACATACATGTCTAATTTATTGTGGCATGCTACGCTTTTTAACTGACTCGGCATGATAATCTATCCAACGCTTTGTACCACTTTTATAAAACCACGTAACAAGACGAAGTACTTGGTGTCTTCTCGCACTCCGGCATCGCATCGTGGACGTTCAGTGACGATGGAGAATTTCAACTTCAGTGTTGCAGAAAACTTCGTCTATCTTGGATCCGAGATAACCAGCAACAACAACGTCAGTCTGAAGATCAGGCGAAGAATTAAGCTTCAAACAGATGCTTTTTTGGGCTAAGCAATCAAATACAAAGTAGAGCCCACTCTCGAAAGGCGAAAATAAAAATCTATACGACGCTGATAATTTCGGTCCTATTGTATGGCGCAGACGCATGGACCGTGATTGATTCAGATAAAACAGCGTTGGAAGTCTTCGAGAGGAAGATTCTGACCAGAATTTTGGGTACTATTTGAGTCGGTGACGAGTTTATGTCCCGCGAGCTATTCGATGAGGTTGACATAGTCCAGCGCAAAAAATTACAGCGGCTGCGCTGGGCTGGTCACCTCATTCGAATGGATGAAAGAGCTCCAGCACGCATGGTTTACATGGGGTCCCAAACTTGATTGGAGGATGGCGAAATAGAGGATGACCGGGCACGCGTTGGAATGACCAGTTATGGAGAGATCATTTCTCATTTGATCGTTTTGAAATTCGATTCTTATATTCCACATAACAAATAATTAGAAACATATTTCCCAGATTTCGGTGTCACAGATTATAAGGGAAATAATTTTTTCAAAATTTTATTTTTAATCCGATTATCTTTTGACGGAAGGCACGCATCGAGCGTGTTGGACGTGCGAACGTTACGTGGTCCCAACATTGACTCGGACCACTATCTTGTCGCAGCCAAGGTACGCACTAGGCTCAGCGTAGTGCATGCCGCACGTTCCAACATGCAACGAAGGCTAGACGTCGGCAAGCTGCAATCAGAGCAGACCGCCACAGCCTTCTCAAACACACTCTCCCGAATGCTCCGGGAAACCTCTCCGATTTCTCGAGATATATGTGAGCAGTGGACACATATTACCCGCTCCATAGATAGGGCTGCCAAGGATGTCATTGGTTATATAAAACCTGTGAAGAATTCTTGGTGCGACAAGGAGTGTTGCGATGCTACTGCAGAGAAGAACGCTTCCTATCAGCGAACTCTGCAGTCGGGAGCAACGCGAGCTGTTAGAGAGCGATATCGAGAGAAACGGGGAGAGGAGAAACGCCTTTTCAGACGCAAGAAAAATGAGGAAGAAAGGCGGGAGTTTGAGGATGTTGAGATGTTCCGTAACAGAAATGAAGCTCGAAAATTCTACCAAAAGGTCAAGCGTCTGACTGAAGGTTTTAAGCCCGGAGTAACTTTCTGTAAGGATGAGAATGGAAGTCTGGTAACGGATGAAGAGGAATCACTGAGATTATGGAGGAGTCATTTCTCCAACCTACTCGGCGATGAAGCGCACAATACCGCCGAAAGAGAAATGACACCGGAACCACCAGTTAATGATGGCACTATTGTAGAGCCACCGGACTATTACGAGGTCGATTCAGTTATTAAAAAGCTGAAAAATAACAAAGCGGCAGGCTCTGATGGGCTGCCAGCTGAGTTATTTAAGACCGGCGGCGAAGAGTTGGTTAGGAGTATGCACCAGCTTTTATGCAAGATATGGTCCGATGAACGCATACCCAATGACTGGAAACTCAGTGTTCTCTGCCCTATCTTTAAGAAAGGAGACCCCGCTGTTTGCGCCAACTACCGCGGAATAAGTCTCCTTTCCATTGGATATAAGACTTTGTCGGGCGTATTGTGTAATAGGCTGAAGCCATATACCGACTCACTGATAGGACGATATCAGTGTGGCTTCAGACCAAAAAGGTCGACCAGTGACCAAATATTCACATTACGCCAAATCTTGGAAAAGACCCGTGAGTTCAACAAAGACACTCACCACCTATTTGTCGATTACAAAGCCGCTTTCGACACGCCGATAAGAAAAACAGTCTCGGCTCATGGGTCTAGCGGTGAACGAGGACAAGACGAAGTACTTGGTGTCTTCTCGCACTCCGTCAAGGCGTCTTGGACGGTCAGTGACGATGGAGAATTTCAACTTCAGTGTTGTAGAAAACTTCGTCTATCTCGGAACAGAGATCACCAGCAACAACAACGTCAGCCTGGAGATCAGGCGAAGAATCACGCTTGCAAACAGATGTTTTTTTGGGCTGAGCAAGCAAATGAGAAGTAAAGCCCTCTCTCGACGGACGAAAATAAAGATATATAAGACGCTGATACTCCCGGTCCTACTGTATGGCGCAGAGGCATGGACCGTGATTGAGTCGGATGAGACAGCGTTGGTAGTCTTCGAGAGGAAGATTCTTCGCAGGATCTTTGGTCCTATTAGAGTCGGCGACGAGTTTAGGTCCCGTATGAACCGCGAGCTGTACGAGCTATTCAATGAGGTTGACATAGTCCAGCGCATAAAATTCCAGCGGCTGCACTGGGCTGGGCACCTCATTGCAATGGATGAAAGAGCTCCAGCACGCATGGTTTACATGGGGGGCCCAAACTTGATTGGTGGACGCCGACATAGAGGACGACCGGGCACTCGATGGAATGACCAGGTATGGAGAGATCTCTCCGTACTTGGCATTCAGAACGACTGGCGCCAGCGCGCACAGGATTATGGAGGCTGGCGCGCTTTCCTGGACGCGGCCATGACCGGTAGACGGTTGACGGCCATTTAAGAAGAAGAAGAAGAAGAATCTTGAAAATCGATTTGTATATTCTACACAACAAATAATGAAACACGTATTTTTCAGTTTTTGGAAAATTTTACTTTTAGGAGGTTTAAGTGATGTCACTGATTATACATATGAGCATATTTTTTTCCAAATTACTTTTTCATAAACTCGTAGTTCCTCGATTTTTGATTTTGATTTATTTCTAAGGGAATGAAATTGGGGTTACAGGTTATAAAAAGGGAGAAAAAAATTCTGTTACGAATTCCTCTTCGAACTGGATTTGTATAAATTCTACAATGGGCAAAGCTGGATTGGATGAACAATAAAAGTCGACTCTGTCTGGTTGTCTGTCTACTTGTCTGTAAGACCGATTGTCTGGTTGTTTGTATGAAAATCGTGTTTTCGGAGGCTATAAGATATAGTGCGTTAATTCAGACTCTTCTATTCCATCTTACAAACTTGACCTCTATTGTTTTCACACATATCTATTTAGCCTTAAGCAAACTACAGTGTATCTTTAAGTCGATAATACTCAATGACAGCATTCCTTCTTGTTTGTTTATTATAAATTTATATATTTCAACTTTATTGAATTTCACATTGCAACGCGCAAGAAAGCAATCTTCCCCTTTTCAATTGCAACTTCCTGCTAAAGGTAAAATTCTCATAAACATATTTGCGTTCCCGAACAAAACCTGTTGCACAGACAGGCAGGCAGGCAGGCAGACATTCAAGGCGACATGGGTAGAATGAACCTTAATATTGAAGCATGTAAGAAAAAAAAAAATAAATAAAGAAAAATAAGCCAAGAAACATGTATAGAAATGTAATATCAATATTTCTTTATGTTTACGTTTATATGTGACGATCATATTTCCCCTACCACAAAGAAAAATAAACCTTCTGCTCCCCTACATGCATGCATTTATAAGAAGTGGCTAGCAAAATTATATGTTCGTACGTTAAGCGGAAATGTTATTTGCGGTTTGATATTTTTTTTCTTTTTTCATCATATTTGTCTGGTTTAATTGACAAACAACATTAAAAAGTAGTAAAATTGACTGTCAGTCTGTCAATCTGACAATATGTAACCTTAGACTAAAAAATTTAAATAAAAATAAACATTTTAAACAAATACAAGTGTTCTAATTACCGCTCAAACAACAACTTGTTGTACTCCCTTAAAATATTTCACATACTTTTGCTTTTTTATTTCGACTAAATTTTAACTAAAACGTTCCGCCCCGCTTGTCAGGTTAAAAACGCGTTAGTTACTCGCTCTCGTACGGTATAAATTTTTCCAAGTTACGTACTTGTTTATAACATTCGATTTTTTTTTTAAGATTTTTTTTTACAAATTCTGTGTTTTTATTTATTTCAGCAATATTCGCTTTTATAGAAAAATCGAACAAAACAAAAAACGCTTTCGTTGCAAAAATGCAATGGAAAATTGTTTGTAATTGCAAAGTTTTATAGTCTTTGTTGTTGGCCATTGAAGCGTTCGATTATGAACAGTTTACACCTTAAAAGCGTGCACACTTTAAGCCAAAGAAAATTCAATGGAGAAAATGCAGCAACAACAAGAAAGAAAAAAAAAACAAAACTTCCGGCGAAAATAATTACAACTTCTTTTCTTAGAGGGTGCGGCGGCGGTGGTATTTGCATTTGGATTGCATGAGGCAGGCATTTTGATGTTGCTTATTAGGTATTTAGGCCATTGGGAGAAGTGTATAGGCAACAAAGTAGAAACTATATTGTTTTTATATATTATATATGTCTAAACTAGACCTTAGCTGTCATGTTCAGCTAACAATTATTTTGCATAACTTTAAAAAATATTTCCATAGAAAATCAGTCATTCTTTCAAACGATTTATAAAAAAAAAATATTATAAAACTATAAACAAAACAAAAATAAGACTGATGATTTTTTCAGTCTTTAATTTTTCAACCGTTTCTTTTTTTGTTTTTATTTTTTATTTTTTTTTATTTTTAGTTTGCTTGTTGAATTTTAAAATACCGTCGAGTTCAAGAAACCTTCATTTCGATTACTTCATATTTTTCGCTGTTGCTTCAGCTGATTTCTCAACTTCATTGTCAGTTAGTAGAATTAATGTTTAGGTGAAGAGAGGTGTAACATCTTAAGAGTTCTAGGAAGTGAACGATGTGTGATAATGAAGAAATGTTGCACTATAAATAAAAATAAATTTGCAAAAAACGAAAAGATATTCTGCTATGAAAGAGCTATAAATGGTGAAAATTTTTACTTTATAGATGTTCAAATTGAACTGAATTGAATAATATAGTTGAGACGACAATATGGAATTAGATTTAAAGATATATCATAAACAAAATCGGACTTTCAAAGAACTCTAAGAAGACTGTATACTGAAATTTGTACTATTTGTCTACTAGAGAGTCAATGAGACCTAATCCGTCGAAAGATGTATGAAGTTTAAAGACTACATATTACTATATCCACCTTGAAACGAAATTGTAAAGCATCTTCTCTGAGTCTAGTAAAAAAAAAAATGATCAAGAGCTTTATATTAAGGAAGGTATCTGATGTTAATGTTCACTCGATTATACTTCATAAAGCGTATCTAAATGATAGTATACCCTAACCTCTTAGAGAAACTTGAGTTTGGAAGAGTTCCTGGTCATTCGGAAGTACTATCCAATTACGGACAGCACTTCGTATAGCTCTGAAAGAGTTTAGAAGATAACTAATTCAGAAGTTAACCTCTAAGAAATATTGTGTGCGATAGTTGAGATAGCACGTATCTCCATTGAATATGTGCCTAGACGGCATGTACATTTGGACTTGAATATGATGGATACCAATCTGGCTCATAAATAAACTTCGAAACAGCGAATGATGATGTTCAACTTCAATCTACACGAACGGATCCATTTCATGTGGATCCATTCCTTGTGAATCCATTAAAGCACACCATAGACCAAGGAAGAGTCGAAACAGTGTATTTTCCGAGTGGCTCGGTGCCTTAAAATGACAAGATGGCTCTGTTGCGTAACAAGATCATTACTAATTTTTTTATTATTAAGATGATGACAAAGTTATAGTGAAAAGGGAAATACATACAGTCAAAGGCGAAATATTATTGGAACCTAATCGAACTGTTTCAACGACAATTCAAAGGAAAAAACGATCGTGATTCGAAACAACAAAAATGTAACAGCTGCAGTCGTCAGTGTATGTAGACAATGTTTAAGCTTTAGATTAAAAAGGCTAAAAAATTAAAAATAAAATTTAATATTTTTAGCAAAAAAAAAATAAATAAATAAAAATATTAAAGAACAAATAAATACAAAAAAAAAATAATAAAACAAATAAAAATACAAAAAAATATTAAAAAAAAAAAACTAATAAAATATATATAAACTATACAAAATTTTATACAACAAATATTTTATGTTGAAACATAAAAAAAAAAATTATAAAATACTATTTTTTATTAATTCTTTTTTTAATAAATAATTTGTTTTTATTTGTTTTTTTTTTAATTTTTCTTTTAAAAAATTATTTTTAAAAATTCTTTTTTTAAGATCGAAGAATGCTTCGATAAAGCAATTTTTTTTTCAATTAAAAAAGAAAAAAAACAACAACTTCAATTTTAATAAATAAAAATAAAAAAAAAATAATATTTAATTAGAAAATTAAAACATTAAATTTAAAAAATAAAACAAAAAAATTAAGGAAAAAAACTAAATGTATAAATAAATAAATAAAAAAATTAAATAAAACAAATATTTTAAGTTAAAAAGAAATAAATTACTTAAAATAAAATATATATTTTTTTAAATATATTATTTTGTTTTATTTGTTAAATTTTTTTTTTTTTTTTTGTTGTAATAAACATTTTTTATTTTATGATTATTATTTTTTCATTTCTATTTAAAATTTCTTTTTTTTTTTATTGAAAAATTTAATGAAAACATTTTTTTTTTTTTAATTAAAAAAGATAAAAAAAAATAATTGTAATAAAAAAAATATTTATTAAGAATAATAAACAATAAAAATTTTAACAAAGTAAATAAAAATTAAAACCTAATAAAAAAATGTAATAACAACAAATTTTTTTAAAAACAAAATAATATACAAATAAATAAAAATATAGAAAAAAAAATAAATTTCAGAAAAAAAACTAAATTAAAAAAAAAAATATATAAGAGAAAACATATTTTAAGCTAAAAATACATAAAAAAATATAAAAAAAAATTATGTAATAAAAATTTGATTCTAATCTTTTTTTTTTATTTATGTTTTTTTTTTTTTTATTTGTTTTTTATCAATATTTTTCATTTTAGATTTATTTTTTTTTATTTAATTTTTTTATTCAATTTTTTATTTTTTTTATTTAACCTTTTTTACTATTTTTATTTTTTTAATTTTTAATTTTTTTCAACTTAACCTTTTTTAGATTAAAAAATGTATCAATTTAGTTTCTTTAATTAAAAAAATAAATTAAAATAATTTAAAAATTGACAAATATATAAAAAAATTATCACAAAAATATTAACGGGCTTTAAAATGTGTAGAAGAAAAAGCTATTGCCGTAGAAGTTCATCCACAAAGTTTCACCCACTTGATCGGCGTATGAAAAAAGAAGACTCTATATATACAAACTTAAAGTTTTAACCTCTTTCTGAGTTTCTGAGATATATGTTCTCTCATACACCCAGACGGTTTGATCGACATGGCTATATCGACTTAGGTTTACGGGGTCTCTCTCAACTCTTTGCCTTTCTTATCTCATTAGTTACTGTATACCAAAAGTGGTCTTCCAACAACGAATTGCTCCACGATCCATCATATTCTCCAGATTCAACCGAATATTTTAATTTTCGAAACCCAGAATGGCACGTTGGGAAAAAGTTAGATCAAATGAGGAGGATTGATATTAAATCGACTATGTATGTATTTTGAGGAGTTTGATTAATTCTTTTTCTTTATTTTTCTTTCTTTAATTTAAAGAAACTTTTGATTAAGTCTTTCAAGCTAAAACGAAAAATAGAAATGAATTAATCCAAAATAATGTTTCCCTAAAAATTAGTTAGGATGCTTATGGAGTTTACTTTTAGCATGTGAAATTTGCTCAAAAGTAAATATTTTTCAATGTGAAAAGAGAACAATTACAACAACTTTTGAATAACAAAAAAATTTGAGAACTACGGAGACAAGTGTTTCGAAAGCAAACTAGTCAAATTGTCTTGGCTTAAATTTTTACTATTTGCGTTGATAATTTTTCCACTTTATTACCAAACATCGACACAAACATTTACAAAAGCATTAAATGCGCGCCAAAAATCCAAGAATAGGAAATATAAACTAAATAAAATAAATCTGAAGAATTTGCTTGGTTGTACCCACTAATCTCCGAAATGGGTTAACTGATTTTGAACGTGTGTGTCTGTGTATATAAACGAAGACCGCAAAATGTTGTATTGTTATTCTGTGAGTGTAGATTGCCAAAGAATACAGTCGGCTGCTTACGAATTATAGTGCAATGAAAATATTGTTTGTAGCATTTTTTTATTGGTAAAAATATTTAAATTTTTTTAAATTTCAGGTGGAAATGGTCCAAATTAATTCTACGGATTTTGTGGTAGCCATTTTATTACCAATAATATTTTTCATTGATCGTTTTTTGAGCAGTCTCAAGTTTCAAATGTAACCAAATACTGCTTCAAAATTGATATACTATAACTTTTGAAATCAATCACGTAAGCCAACTATTTTCTGTACGTCTGTCTGCCTTTCATGTCATCGTACAATGTCCATCAGACACAAAACTAATGATGCATATTGCATATTGATGATATTAGGTAAATGAAAGTTGATATAAATATGCGATACCTCTTACGTCTAGTATTATTCTCAAAGGTGTCTATCAAAATAATCTCCATTTTTAAGCTTCATGTAACTCTAAGAAACTAGAAAATAAATTATTTTTTTTTTTAAATACGTAGATTCTAAAGATTAAAACGAAAAATAAAATGTCTAACAATGACATCTCAGACATATGAACTTAAGTATCTACAATAAGTAAACTAAAACTGTCACAGCAAACCAACCAAGTGTTAATGAATAAACTTAACTCCTTGGCTAAGTATATTCACGTTTATTAATTAACAATATCTCGTTAAAATTAACAAAAGTTAAGTTTAAACTGCTGACTTGTTTGTATTTAAGTGCGCAGCACTCTCTCATCGAATGACAAAGTAAAAAAAAACCAACGTTAATGAAAAATACAAACATTTTTTTTTTTTTTAATGACAAAAGAAAGCATTGTATAAAAAAAAATATAAAAGTCAACACTAAAATTTAATAGAAATTTTTTCACATGATTAAAGCAATTAAAAAGTGCAGCAGCAGTTTTATTATTTTTATTTTTAAGTTAAGTAATTATGTAAATGTTTTTTTTTATTTTCTTTCTTCACTCAATTTAGGTGCAGTTTCGCTATTATTTACAACAGTGGCTAAAAAAGTATCTTAATAACGCTATTTGCAATTGGTGCGAGATACAACTTCAAGCCAACTCATTTAAAGGTGCGAAAGGTTGCCGACTGCCACTTAAGTGTCAAATTAAAGACTTGAATTGAAAATAATATAGTTGGAAATGAAGAAAATAGTCGAATCACGATTTCAATGAAAAGATATTGTTGCATATAGCGCGACTTTTTTTACTTATTTTTTTATTTTTTTTTTTTTGTATATTTTGTGACTGAGTCACAGACTTGATTTTGCTAAAAAGTGAAAGGTGTACAGAGGTCAGCATGTGTGTGGGAGGTAGGTTTCTTTTTTGTATACATTTCTGTAGAATTAAGTTTAATTCAGTGCAATAAACAATAAATAACAAATTATATACAATAAAAAAATTCAATGAATTCCAGGTAAAAGAAATATTGTAAAGAAATAAACGAAAAGAAATAATACGCACTTTTTCAAATGACCGTAGCCATATGGTGAATACTCAAAATATTTGTCATCCATAAATATTAGTTGTTGCCACAAATTTTTGCGTCATTAAAGATTTTGAATTAAATATTTTTCATCATTAGCTGCCAGCTGCAGTAGATTACATTATCTGAAGATTACTTAAACAATTAAAACGCGATAAGATTTAGTAAGTATATATGAGATAAGCTCTACTTGCAGTTAACAGGTAGGGTTTTATATAAAAAAATTTAAAAGAGAAAACTTCGGTAGAACCGAGTCTAAAATACTCTTCACACTTGTGGTATATAAACTTTTACTTGTTGAAGCATGAATAAAATAATTTTAAAAGAAATAAAATCGAGACTATCAAGCCTACAGAAATAGTGACAATATGGAGTACCTAATGTTGGCTGTTTGAAGAGCTAGGTTCTCTAATTCCGACCATAATCAAAAAATGAATCACTAGTGGGAATACTAATTTGTGTCTTTTAATACTCTAAGGACCTTAATTGAGATATTTGGTTCTAAGTGCTAATAGAAAAATATTTTTCTGCGCTCATTAATAGGTGGCAGTCTGCTTCTGAGCACGTGAGGGAGATTCAAATGTATCTTCAATTGCATCTTTGTGCAACTGATATATATAAAAGCAAGGCACAACATATAAAGTCAAGTTAGTTTAAAAGAAACTAGCATCAAGCATCAGCATCAGGTACCAGTTGATAAGAAACTGTGCACGAGAAAGAGATGGCAAGATGGTTTCTTTCGTTTTGTGCTTCTGTTAGTATGAAAGAGCTAGGTTGATTGCGTCTTCTATTTGTTCGTGTGTTTCTTTATAACAATTAACACCTCAAAAATAAAATCAGTAGGTCGGAATTTAATATTGAGATGTGAATCGAAATACATATTATGTAATGTCTGATACAAATGGAAAATTCTAGCGTGATCCACTGCTTCGAATGCTTACTCACAGACGCACCTAAGAAAAATCGGTCTCAGATTAATTTATTATGTTGGCAAATAGAGAGCATAATTGTTTATTCAAGGGAATGGTCGTCCTCTGAGCGCTTATCTGACCTCTGTGAAGGCATTGGTGTTTTCTTTTAAGCAGTGAGTCGAAAGCCAAGTATCAAGTATCGTCGAGTTTAAAAATGTCAGGTAAACCAAGCCAAAAAACAAAGACATTTAGTTCCATTCTAAACTCCTTAGTCCAGTAGGTAAAGATAGAAGCCAACATATTGTGCGCTGAGAGCTTGATTTCATTTTTTATTTAATAAATTCAATCAGATTTTTTTTGTGCGAACTTCATTGACGTCCACAGCCGAGTTAAAAACAGTGAAATCATTCGTGTAGTTCTCTAGTTTTATATAGGAAAGAAGTACATCTTTTACTATCGATACCCTCACCTTATTTATATATTAAATAATGTCTGGGCAAGATCGAAGAAGATTACAGAGCAGTATTCAAAAGCGTTTTGTAGGAGGTCCTCCTAGGAATAAGATTGAATTTCTCAATGGCGCCATGGTTTTGTCTACTATTGATTTCCTCCACTGAGAAGGGAAGAGACCGCACTAGCCTATTGTATTTATGATCACCATTTTAGAATTTTTTATCTCTCTTACACCCATAAAACAGCTATAAGTCAAAACGTTTCGACACAGATCTGTCAGAAAACCAGAGAAAGTCAAAAAAAAAAAAAGGCAAAAGTGATACACATTATAGGTGATAGAAGAAATTCTGAACTCTTCGGAGAGAAAGTCGTTAAATTGAACATCTCTGGACGAGTTTGAGCTCAAACTTTAGGACCTTGCATAACTCAAGAGTAGCAGTTTTCAGTTCTGGTTTTGCAGATGGGAATCTTAGGCCTCTGCCATTTACTTCTTATACAAAATTTTGGCATAACTAGTCTATTTAGAGAAATTTTTCAAGTTATTGCGATGTTTTATTAGGTCTAAGATTTTCAACGGAGTTTCTGGTCAATTTATATGGGAGAGATATTAAGAAGCCTATTTTGTTTGTCTATAAATGCTTTGTAGCACTGCTGTTTTTTGGGTAATCACAACCTCAGTGGTTATGTTTCAGATTATAAACCCCTACAGCTAGAAAATATATTAAGAACGTCCAGGGGAACTGAAGAACGAGGATGACAATAATCTACTGATAATGTGAGATTGCCCACCTTTGATTATATACACATAGAGGTGGCTTGTAGATAGTTAGTAACAATTTACAGTAATGAAGGTTTTTTGGGAGACTTTTAATTAGAATACCAGCACCGCGAGCGGCCTTACCATGTGAGTGGTTTGCTGCGACACGCATAGGTACTGTATGGGTAGTTTGTTTCAAATATAATTTCAAAACGTTATGTCTTGAACAGAAATCTATGTTATTTCTTTGGTCCGAGAATGGGCCAAGGCGATTCGCAGATTTAAGTGTCGCATTAGCTCCTTGAATACTGAAGAACATCTATAGTGCGGCTGTCACCACAGTTGATTGGGATATGATTTGTTGGAAGTGCATAAAGCAATATCGTGAAGTTCTGTACAGACAACGCGTAAAGATGTTCATGAACTGGGTTGCTCTTTGACAGTGCTTGGTGGAGAATTGGTTATATTTCGATTCTTTTAAGTGATTAACGCTCTTTGACAGTGCTTGGTGGAGAATTGGTTATATTCCGATTGTTTTAAGTGATTAACGATTTTCGGATTCCAGTTCAACTTTGAACATAGGTTGGGGTACTTTATTTTTGCCTATAAAATTCATACTTATTATACGGTATTATTGTAGAAATGTAAACCTTTGTTGTCGGTCAGTGAGGTGGAGACCATCTCTTAAGAATATATCAATAAAAAGAAACAAAAGCCTTCTTGAAGTCTAGTGCTGGCATGGTCTTTTCATGGCCTTTTACACCAATTTGATATAATAAAATTATGCCAGGAATTAGTCTTCTCTGATCTGGTGATCGCTAGTAGGCCTACTTTCTATGTGCTATAATCTACGTTAATGATCCGAAACATTCGCAATGGATTGAAGAAGCGATATGGGTCTATAAGTCTAGACTTCTGTTTCATTGCCAGAGGACAAAGAAGAAAAATCTCTTCTAGCTTTCAAACTTTTGGGATGATTCTATTTAACCATTTAGTCCATTTTCTTGGTGCATGACGCTTTTGTCAATGAAGATGTGTGCATTGAAAATCATCTTCAGCATTTTGCTCCGAATCTTCTAAAGGATTTCGCTGTTTAAATTACTTTTCGCTTGCCAAAATTAAATGACCAGATTAATTAAAGCCGAAGTTTAGCTTCACCAAGTTTAAGAAGAGCTTCTTAGCTACAATAGGTCTGGGAAAAAATAGTCGAAAATTAAAAGAGCTTAATTCGTAGGTAAGATTTTTCAACGCTATGGATTCAAGATGATTCAAGATGAGATGAATGCATTAGCATTGACATGTTCTCTGGGCCGAGTGCATTGAAAGATTTGACTTTTTTAATAGCGGAAGATATCTTCATTCAAGTAAAACTTTTCATATTCTATTGGACCTTTTTTTATTCCAATTAAAGGCATGAATTGAAGCTTGGGATTATACTGTTTGAAATAGTGTTGGAATGGGTGCTCAAAAGTAATCATTTGGACGATCCTATTTGCATACTATTGGAAGTGGTGCATGCGAGAGATGTATTCTGAGAAAACACTAAAATTTTTCTAATAATGTGTTCCAAATCTCTCAAATCTGAGTCACAATTAACCAAGTGTTTCAGCCATATTGCTATATTATGATCTGCGCTTGCATTATTAGCTGCATTTGGATCACGCTCAACCTCCAAGCTTGCGGCTTTCGCTAAAAAGTCGGTCGGATATTAGGAAAACACGCACAAATATATAATTTTTTAGAATTTTTTCAATAACACTAGCGAAGCTAGATCGATTGCTCGATACTGAGTGTCAAATCAAAACCTTTTGACTTTATTTTATGGAACAAGTTCTTGTCTCACAGATTCAACAAAATCTACCAGATGTGTAATGTAGATCTGAATAGAATGAAGTTCAAAACGCGTTGTTCAGTTTATGGAACAAGCGAAAGGACAGCAGTAGTTGTTAATATCAGAATGATATGAAAAATGTCATGCTTAAAAATTGATATTTATCTTTTTTTCTATAAAGATGACAGACAGACAGACAGATATGGCTAGAGTATAATTAGGAATATAATCGTATATACTTTATGTTCTTTCTAGGCTTTATTTCAGTTGTTGTAATTAAATTATATTACTAAACACATGCGGTGTGAAGAGTATGAAAATAACTTGCAATGCATTGCCTTGTTTTAATGTTTAAATACATAAAGATAAAATTTTTATTTGTCTAAAACAATTGTAAATCAGCTGAAACGATGTTGCATTTAAATATCACGTATTTCGTTAATTCCAAAACAGACTGCGCACAATTAATTAAAAATTACTACACACATAATTTAATTTAATTTTGATGTTTTATATTTATTATTTTTTTGCGATTATTTGTACAAATTAGTTACACTTTCGCAAATACACATTTTATTACACTTTTTGTTTTTTGTCTCATTTTTTTTTTAATATTAATTTTATTTCATTTGTACATGTATCTTTTTTTTAATTTTTTTTTTTTTTTTTTATAACTTTTGCAATTTGATTTCGTTTTCAAAGCTCACTTCACGCATAAACCGCAGCGAATTGTGCAGACGTGTGTAACAACAAGCAATTACAAGTCACAAGCACATTTGTAGATACATATTAAACGCACAAACCACATAGTGTGCAACAACAAACAGATACAGAGTATCTCAGAAAATAGTAAAATAACACTGCTAGCTCATTCACTCGCTCTGTTAACGGTTTTAAATGCACTTACGAGGCTTTAAACAAACTACTCATCGTTGTTGTGTGTTGATCTTGTTAAATGTATCGTCAAATCAAAAAAAAAAATAAGAAAAGTATCTCAGATGCTTTTGTTGCACGCGCCAATGCAGCTAACTTGCATGAAAAGCGAAATGAAAATGCAGTCAACATATAAGTTTAAACAAAATAAAAACAATGACTGACTGACTGACTGACAGTGAAGATCTGCGGTTTGTAAGCATTTTGATTCGATTTGATGTGATTGTTGCTGTTGCAGTTAATTAAGGTTAGATTGTAGTAACTTTGATTAATGTTCTTCAAAATAATTTAATTTTTTTTGTCTCTTTCAACTTCTTTTGTTGTCTAGAATTAATGTTGAAAAAATGAAAGCGCAATATGCACAAGAGCATCAATGAATTTAACAATAGGAAAAGCAGTTGAGATACAAATGTATCTACAAGATTGGCGGTACAATGAAAAATTGTCGGATAGTGTGCAAACATTTAAGTAGGCCATATGCAAACGAAAAAGAAATAAATAACATTTAAAGCATCATTTATATACCCGTATGTATCTGCAAAAGCAAACTAGTCTGCATGCATATTAAAGAGATGCTGCTGTGACAGCAAAATTCGTTGAAAATGCTTTTTGCACATACTTGTACAACGAAAATGGGCGTTGCTCGAGTGAGTCATATGCGACGGCATGCACAAATATTGTCGGTAAGTATTATGCAGATACATTTTTCAGTTTAAAACAATTCAAATTGTTTCTATTAAATGATTACATACTTTTTGTTAGAAACAAGAATAAAACTTTAAATTTATAAACTTTATTTAGTCATGACTGTGTGATCGTACATTCTATGACCTACTAACTTCCTAAATAGTAACTAAAAATTTCTATAAATAATAACTTTTTCATGCTGCACCAAATTGAAAGTTACTTTCATTGTCTATTATCAAAAGAAGGTGTATACCAAATCTGTTTAATAAATTATATACAATATTTATTGCTTACAGCCTTTCTAAACTATCTTTTATTGCCAACGGCTTTAGTGTAGCCAGAGCTAGCTAATTAAATTAATTTTAAATAACTTTAAAGTTCGTTTATTGCTATACAGAGTACCGACTGTGTTGAAGAACAGCATAAGAAGATATGCGGTGTACCTCATGGCACATTTTTGTTGTCCTAAGGTACTTGCTTTGAAGCTTTATAAATGATGGCTGAGTCTGTCAGATGCACAGTGGGACAAACAGTCACGCTAGCAGCATTTAATTAATAATTTGTGCAAAACAAAAGCTTTTGCTAAAAAAATTCGAGGTAAATATACACCACCATGAGTTCAGTAAAAAATACGAGGGTGACTTGAGAAATCAGTGACTTTTTGAATTTGTCGCGCAATCTTCGATATTTTATTTCAGTTTGACCTCAATGAAAAGAATGATAAAAGTGAATTTCGTGTGCTGATAAAAGCATCATCGAAACCAAGGAAAGAATTATATGAAGACTCTGCACGTGGTCGTCGCGCCAGAAGTCATGAATAAAGTTCATGCAATGATATTAGACGATGGGTATATGAAAGTGCGTGATTTTCCTGAGATCCGAAGGTCTTTTAGCTGACCGGGTATGAATGCTGCGTGTAACCTCTTCCAAGGAGTGTTTGGCGCTACTCAACCGTCATCCGAACGAGTGTTATGCCCTTTCATTAACTTTGATGAAACATAGATCCAATAAACCACACCACAGATCAAGTCAGTCGGATGCTTTTTGGAGAAAGTACACCAAAGAAGGTCAACCAGTTCATGGCCACAATTTTTTAAGATGCAGGCGCCGTCATTTACACCTTGAACCCTTGCTATTATTCAAATTCGATATTGATTTAAGGCAGAAACGATCGCATTTGGCGAAAAAAAATTGGTGTTCTTTCAAGACACCGCACGGTTGCACACGTTTGTAGTCACCGAAACAAAGATTCATTCATTAGACTATGAAATGTTACCCTATCCAAAATATTCTCACGATTTAGTCCGCGCTGACTATGTCCTGTTTACAAATCTGAAGAAATGGCTGAGCGGGAAGAAATTTGGATCGAATGAAGCGTCGAAGGTCGAATTAAATTTTCACAGACCCCTATTTTGAGCGCCATGAGAAGCCCTATTATTAAGGAATAAAAAATGTAAAAAACGAGGGACTAAGTATATCGATATGGTTAGGAGTATGCACCAACTTTTATGCAAGTTATGGTCCGATGAACGCATACCCAATGACTGGAATCTCAGTGTTCTCTAATCTCTCTTTAAGAAGGAGACCCTGCTGTTTCCGCGCACTTACGTGGAATAAGTCTCCATCCGATATAAGATTCTGTCGCGCGTACTGTCTAATAAGCTGAAGTCATATACGGATTCACTGGTAGGACGATATCAGTGTGTCTTCAGAATAAAAAGGTCGTCGACCAGTGACCAAATATTCACATTACGCCAAATCTTGGATAAGACCCGTGAGTTTAACAGACACACACCACCTATTTGTCGATTATATAGTCGCACAGGCCGATACAAACGAAGTTTTTCGACGCCCTGTCTGCACTAGGTATCCTAGCACAGAAAGCGTTATCAGGGTGTGGAAAAAACTCTCCGACCCGTTTGATACCAAGAGAGGTTTCAGGCAGGGCGATGCTCTGTCGTGCGATTTTTTCAATTATCTACGCCATTGCTCGTTCATACAGAGTATGTCTGGCTCGATCTTCCTTTTGGAAGATGAGGACAAGACGATGTACTTGGTGTCTTCTCACATACTTCTTCTCTCATACAACTTCAATGTTGTAGAAAAATTCATCTATTTTGTATCCGAAATAACCATCAGCCAGAACAGCATGGTGATCAGCCGAAGAATCACGCTTCCAAATATATGCTATTTTGGACTGAGCAAGCAAATTAGAAATAAAACCCTCTCTCGGAAGACGAAAATAAAAATCTATAAGACCATAAGTATGGACCGTGCTTAAGTCAGATGAAACAGCGTTGGAAGTCTTTGAGAGGAAGATTCTCCGCAGGATTTTTGGTTCTATTAGAGTCGGCGACAAATTTAGGTCCCGTATAAACCACGAGCTGTACGACCTATTCAATGACACAGTCCACAGTCAAAATTTCAGCAGCCCAAACTTGATTGGTGAACGACCGGGCACGCGTTGGAATGACCAGGTATGGAGATATCTCTCCGTACCCGGCATTCAAAACAACTGGAGCAATCGCGCGCAAGATGGCGAAAGCTAAAGCTTCTTCCTAAATTTTAGCTTCTTCCTAATTTTTAGAAAATGAATTAAAGATTTTTCTGGCAGAATCTTTCATTTTTGATGGGTGTTTTTCTAATAAAAAAAAAAAAAAAACAGATATAACTTCTTTATAAAACATATTCCGTCATATAATTTTTCATAAAACTGAGGTGAAGTCATAGGTACGTAAGCTTAAATCCATGAAATGTTCTGGACATGACAACCTTGATTCCAAAGTTACGAAGACTTTTAAGAGTGAAGTCTCTCTGAAGACACTGCTCAATTTAATACATATTATTTATCGACTACTTTTGAACACAGTGGAATTGCTCATTGATTGTAAAGATTCTTTGACGAGCAGTAGACCGCTAAACCTTCTTTTTCATATCTCAAAAAAAAAACATTCGAAAAAATATTTTTGAATAAATTGCTGGAAGCACAGGAACCCAAAATGATCTACAAGTTTCGCTTTAAGGTTTCGCGAAGCACACTAAAGCTACTGCATCGAGTAGTTCAGCTCATCCTCAATATTTTCAAGCTTGTAAAACTATTTCAGTGCTGTGTACATACTACATCTGCTAAGAGCATTAGTCAGACCCATTTCTACTCCTTTTTGTGGTTTTCCAGAGAAATCCGAGTATATATACAATCTTTATTTTTCTATAGAATATGCAAATTATAATCATATCATAATTTTGTAAACAGAGGATTGAAGAAATACTTATATGCAAAATAATGTTCTATATGTTGGAAAGTTTGCACGAATATTTTGTGTGATAAAGCAATCAAAAATGGTTAACCAAAGAAGCTTTTGTGTTGGGTTTTTCTGTTATTTGAAACCATAATTCAAATTTGAATCAGACAAAAACCTATTTCTATTGACAGGTCTCTTAGAAAAGAATATATCTTTAATTTAATAATTTATTTTGAAATTTAACTAAAACATTTATTTAATATGGCTGAAAAATTCGAATTAGCATATATATACTAGTAGGTTAATACCTTATTCTTAAAATGAATCTAGCAAAAATTTTGAAGCACTAAAAAAAGTAGGTTGTCCGATGGATCAGAGTATACAGAGTTAACCAAGGTTTCGGATTCAAAATGTTGGACCTAACGAATCAAATTTCTTGAGATTAGATTGTAGAGAGATGGCGTAATACTGATCACAAATACGAAGAATATGAAAAATCTGGTTCGCTTTCTTTGGATATACTACTTTGTTCTACAGATTTGTGATTCTAAACTTCTTCACAAGCAAATAATTAAAAATATATTATATCTAAAAATTTTATAAGATATTTCATGGTATATATAGAAGTTCTACACTGCTATGCCTACACTATACTATCCCTAAAAAAATTATATATAAACGACATTGACCTGTATCGAACTATTGCACTACACAAATTGAACTGACACGCTTCGTGCGTATACCAAAAAAAAAAAAAAAAAAAAAAGTCTTTTGATATTTAATTTTTAATTTTAAAGTGAAAATTGTTAGCAACGACCTTGTCAGTCACAGCGATTTCTACAAAAATGGAGTTTGTTATTGGTAGTAAAAAAAAAACAACAAATCTCGTTAGAGAACAAACTGAAGAAAATTTTATATTACACGCTTTTTTGAATATATATTTCTTTTTTATAATAGCGATACATTCAACACTACACAACCAACACAACAATATGCAAACAAACTTCATTCAGACCATAATTCCTATATATGGCTGTGCTGTCTGTATATACTTCTGTGCAATCTGTCAGATTGTCGGCCGTTTAAAGCGTTGACGGTGCAATCATTAAGGCGTGACGCCATCTATTACAATCAAACGAAACAAAACAATTCAAATAACAAACCCACACACGCACACACATGCACAAACATTTATTTCTTGTTTCAATTATTTTTACGCATTTTTGCTTAATTTTTTGAAAGCGAAACTTTAATAGCAAAATTTTGTATCTTTTTGCATATTTGTATCTTTTTTTTTTTGGCACAATTTTTTATTCAACTCCTTCACACATTATTTCAGCTCATACGCCATGTTGGCGTCTAAAATAACAACAAAACCGTTATAGTATATATGTAAATATATTAAAAAAAAAACAACAAAATATTTTTTTTTTTAATACGCTTTCTAACATACTTTTTGTAATTTTTTTGCGAAATTTTGTTAAAACTTTTTTTTAACACTTTTTTTTTTTAAAGCACAATAAACAAAAATTTTGTTGTCAGTCGGCGGATGCGGCAGTTGGAGAGCGTAGAGTGTCTCGCCGTATACAATAAACCGCAAAATAACGACGACGCCGAAAGCTGTTCGTAAAAAAATACAAAAAACCAAAAATTTTATTCACGTAGTTTCCGGCTTTTGGTAGAAATCTGAGCAACCGCGCGTCTTTGCTGCTTGTTTATAACTAAACACAACAAAAAAAAAACATTAAAACGGCGGCAGTCAGAAAGTGGTTCGAAGCAACAACAGCAACAACAACGACAAAAAGTTTGTGTTTGGCCAACGAACTTGGCTTGTATGAGTTAAATGTTGAAAGAGAGAGAGAGAACGCATGGACAGAGCGTAGAGTGTTGCCAGGTTGTTAAAAGAAGTACATAAATTTAAATTCAGTTTTTACTCTTAACTAAACTAAATTTTGGCAATATTTAAATTGAAAAATATTTTCGGTAGACATTCTTAATATCTCAAGAATTAGATCTTTAAAAGGTTTAATTAAATTAAAGGTGACTTTTTCTAATCTTCAATATATATTATATATAGAACAAAGTCGAGTAATTTACAATTTAAGAACGGCTGAACCGATTTGAATGATATTTGTTATTTTTAATGGATTCGTCTTCGCCACGCGAATATATTTTAATAGAAGACCTTGCCAGGGCTGACAAACATATACAACTAAACAAATAAATAAATATTTAGCTATATCATATCCTACAGACGTGTTTTTTGTGCTTTAAATTCGAAAATTTATAGTTAAAAAATGACGCGACACAGAAGATCTAATCTTTCCCAACAATACCAGGTTGAAACTTTAACAACAATACTAAAATATTGATACAACCATATCCGTACAAGATAAATTATTTTTTATTTCTTTAATATGATGAAAAAAGTGCGGCTGAGGGTCATCGAATCTTAGTGGAAATTAACGACGAGCAATCGTGTCGGAGGTGGGTTTCTCTCGCTTTAAAAGTGGCGATTTTGAGTCGAATTGTGGACTAATGCCAGCCAAACACTTCATGAATTATCAGAATCATAGGGAGTGAATGATTTGCCAGTCAGTAAAAGCCTAACAGCCATAAGATTGATTCAAAATAAAGGAAACTGGGCGACATACGAGTTAGCATTGTCGAAAGCCAATGTTTCGCTTCTGAACAGCTCTTCAAAGGCAAAAAAAAAAAAGAAAGGTTTTCCAATCGCATTGTGACTGGCGATGAAAACTCAAGCGCAACATATTTTGGGTTTTGTCATTATTAGTTCAAGGTCCCTATAAATTATGAGAATTCTTAAATAGACTGAAGCCTACAGGTATTTACTCAAAATCAATAACAGAACACCGAATGGAAACGAAATCCTGCCTTTTTGCATAGGCCTTCACGTATGATCAAACCATGTGAAACGATCTCTAGATATTTATCGCTAAAGATGAAGAAAATTGCTTAATACAACGAAAAATATTTTATAAACTGTTCCCATACAAAAAAGGGGAAAACTAAGTTCCTGCAAATGTATGTAACAGGCAGAAGTAGGCGTTGCAGACCCAACAACGAATATAATTTCTCAATCGGAATCAAAAGTCGAGTCGATATAGACATGTCTGTCTGTCCGTCTATCTGTCTGGCTGTCCGTGTGAAAATCGATATCTTGGAGACTATAACAGATAAAGCCTTCAAATTTACAAATTTAGATTCTCTTATTCATTTTTCAGTTAACTTGTATTCAATGAACACCCTGCCAACCCCACCACCCTAAGTTTTTGCATGGATATTTTTATTGTTGTTGTTTACTTATCTTGGAGTATCTTACATGATTCCAAAGAAAATATTCCATATAGGCAAAAATCCGACCAACAGAAGGGATAGCCCTTATACAAATCTTTCGGAACAGGGTTTCTTTTAGAGACTCGACTGCAGCGTGCTCTCCTACGCTACTGATTCAAAATTACAAAGTCGCACAAAAAAAGAGCATCACATCCAAATGAAGAGAGTAGTCACATTATATGGTTTTTGAGTAACTGAATTCCAATACGTTGTCGGATTTCCGCCAGCACCCTCAGGTTTCTTTCATTTATCTTTAATCTATCTTATTCTTTGATCTAGACACGGATTCATAGAAGTGGACTTTTTTTTATCGAATTCTAACCTAAATTAATAAACAAAAAAAAATTGATGTCGGATTGATGCGTGATGTCGGAATTCTAACAATGGATGAATCCATTGACCCAAAATCCATTACATGTAACTACTCTGGTTCGTCGAGCATCATACAATGAAATAGTTCCTCCAACCAGCAATTCTTAAGCCAGAAAGACATTTAATGGATGATGAGTCACTAGCTCCAAGCTTCTATGCAAAATACTTCGGCATCCATTGGAGTTTTTTTCAGGGCAATTAGAGTAAATGTTTAGAAGATAGAGCCAAGTGAGCCCAATGCATTGCAATGCATTTTTCTAAAAAAAAAAATTTTTGAAGCCAGTTGACATGATTTCTCAAAAAGTAATGATCCACTCTGGTTAAAATTTTGTATATTCATACTTCCGCAAGTTTAAGTAGTGCTTGAATAAAAAAGTGAATTTTATGCTGAAGGATCTTAGGCAATGACGTCCCAATGGGTGAAAGTTTGAAATTAAAATTTTACTAAATATTTTCCAACTACATATCTTTGATATGTTCCAGATGTTGAATAAAATATTTCATTTATTAGAGACAAATTTAAAGAAATATAACCCCTTCAAATAAATTTCGTTAAAGTTGTTTGGTGATTTTAGCAAATATTTCATTGTATCCAGCAGCAAGAAGACATAAATAAGTGAATAAGTGAATACTGAAACTATGTACAAAATACAACTGAGGACGTATTAGAATTTGAGCTAGGAAAATAGAACCATCAATACAAAGTCATTGACATCATTATCCCATGTTAAACATCTACAGAAGTCTCAAATTCCGACTGTGGAAGAATGTTCTTGGATGTTTTTCTCTCAGAATGTATTTTTTTTTGTCATGGATATTCATGATTTAATACAGGAAATATTATTGCAGAAAATAATAAACCAATAGATGTGTTCGGTTAGGTATTCAGTCACAAACTTAAGAGTCAATTGCGTACCCCTAAAGATGTTCATATTTGAGTCAGGCTTGAAAGCTAAGATGAACGAAAGTTGTTTGTTGTTGGCAGTGCCTTGTAGTATCAATAGGCAAATAGCAACTTACTGTACTTTTTAAAAAATATTTTATTATTTCAAGCACCGAAGATGTTTATTACATATAAATTTTGGAACATAACCTTTTCTATCCTTTTTCAGTTGTTTAAAAAGCTACAGTCAAAAAATTGCAAATAGTTTATGTTCTTTGAATATGATTAAAATTCAAACAGTTATTCTTTTAAGGTCAATATTGTCGAAACTATCTATCAACTAGTGTTAGACCTGTTCAAGACTGGAACTTCTGCTAACATACAATAACAAACTAAGTTCACTAACTCTCGCTATGCACAAAATGTGAGAAGGATAAGGACTAAATAATTAAAAATATATACTTTCTGCGACCAAAATTTAGTTCTTGAAGTATTATGAATCAAAAAAATATCCAGCACACAGCTGGAATAATATATTACTATTCAATATCCAAAATTTTTTATTAATTTTTAAGGAGGCATATTACTCGCCCATAACTATTAAACACTTTGAACAAAAATATTTAAATTTGATATTAATTAAAATTATTGACTAGTTCAATAGTCTACTGTAAAACATTTAAATGAATATGTTCCATCTGGCAACACCTCTTAAACAATTTTATCTTCAAACAGTTTGGCCAAAACATGTTCAAAGCCAACTTGTTCGATGCAAATAATTTGCTGCAGATGCACTTAGCTGCTGAACTTTACAAACAGAATTACATATTTTACAGACATTTTTTTTTTTTGTTTTGTTGCAACTTTTTATTATTTTATAACTATTTGCAGCAAAGGAGCGAAGAAGAAGCAGTTGCCAAAAAGTCTAAAGTCACGTCTACTCATAGAGCGTGTACAACGGCGACGACTATGTGCAAATGCCAATTGGAAAATAAAAAGAAGTTTTGTTTGATTTGTAGAGCAACTTTATGCGCCTGGCATTTAATTGAAAAGCGAGGAAGAGGAGGGAGAACACTGTTGTGTGA
The DNA here is from genome assembly GCA_035044805.1 of Leucophenga maculata. Lineage (NCBI taxonomy): Eukaryota > Metazoa > Arthropoda > Insecta > Diptera > Drosophilidae > Leucophenga > Leucophenga maculata. Next base: position 1,124,019 of record JAWNNP010000798.1, read on the forward strand.
CAGCGGGAAGTGTGCAAAACGAGTTGTTGCCAAAATTCGGAGTGTCTTCATCTTGAACTGAAATTGTTGAAATTATAAAATGAATGCTTCAAGTGTATTCAATTAATTTCAAAGTTAAATATCTGTAATTATTATGTGTTGAAGAATAATAGTGAGAGAATAGTAGTAGTCGTAGTTCGATTTAAAATAATTATTATTTATAAAATGGCTTGGAAAACGCTTAAATAACAATTTGCCGCAAGCAGTTGAGAATGATTTTAATGAGCTGTTTGATGCTGATGCTGCTGCTGCTACGAATCTGTCTGTCTAACTGATGACGGATTTGTGTACTATAAAGTCAAGGTTTATTTAATGGGGGAAAAAATTAGTTTAAAATAATTAATTTGCAAAGCATAATAATGACTTAAAAGTCGAGACAAAATGGCATTTAAAATTGATTAACTGAACGGAATTAAGAAGCATCCGTGGTTTAGAAATAAATAAATTGCAAAGTATGCATCTTAGTTTTTCATTAGCTCAGTTAAAAGCTGAATTGGCAGCAAGCCTGTAAAATAAATTAAAATCGGTCTTAGTTGGTCTGTTATCGGCATATGGGTCTTATTTATGAGCTATTTGTTGGATGATTTTCGCAATGTTGCATGAGAATATCTTTGCTAGTTGGTTTGTTAGATTATGAGCTTTGTTACACAATAGCACAATAGGAAGAAAGAGGATCTCAAAGAACTTCAAGCAAATATTACGCGACTCGTCCATTGAATATAATTTGTAATGAAGTGGATATATAGTACAACCTCGTTTATCTGGTCTTTAATTATCCGAGCCACCGCGTTATACGGGGTACCGAACTGGCACGGATAATATGGATACTACGGATAAACTCGGATAAGACGGGTGAAGCCGAATGTAGGTGAAAAAGGATACTTGCGAGACCAACGATTTACGATGAGACTGGCCTAAATTTTTAAATGAGGACTCAAAGATATTTGCGTCACGGGAAGAAGCGGTAGCGCCAGGAATCAAGAAGAATAAAGAGAGAGTTTTTATTTTACCATGCAGTAAAGCGTCTGGAACACACAAACTTCCGCTAATATGTATCATAATAGGGCTTCGATAAATCGTGAATTATTCCAATTACCAATTCGTTTCTTTGTGGTGGAGGTTTTAAGAAAAAAAAAAACCATCGTCATCCGAGGAAAGCAATTCTGTTACTCGACAATGCATCCAAACGAGTATAGTCTCGAAACTGAAGACATCACTGTTAAATTTTTTCCACCAAACGTGACTTCTATTGGACAACCGATGGACCAAGGCGTACTGGAGACATTCAAACGTCATTATTTAATTCAAGAATTTCTGGAGAAAAGTACAACCGGAAGTAACTTCAAATATTGGTTGCTTTTAATTAATTCGAAAATATTAATTAACATTGAAGGTCTCAAGCTTGGGTTGCTGTCAAACACTCGAGAAGCCATGAGCAAAAATCTGGTCTTTGACAAATCAAACAGATGACACTGCAGACAATGTAGACTTGCACAGCCTCACAGAACCATTTCCTGGTTGCGAGGACGTCGACAGAAATGACTGAAACATAGATCCATGATAATGATTGTGAAGAAGAACTCACTGACTATGAAATCGAACATCCCCCGAATTTTGGAGAAAATATTGAGGACAATGGAAAAAACAGTGAAACGAGAGAAACTCCGCGAGTCAGTGCATATTTACCACATTTAAAATATGTAGGAACTGTTTGAATTGATTTTAGAATTCTTTATGCCTTCCGAGTTATACGAATTTCACCTATTCGATACACCTCTTCTCCACTTCTTTAACAGTTGTGACAACGCAAATTCAACGCATTAATTTATTTATAAAAAGCATCATTAAAATGCAGCTCCAAAGCTGTCCAAATTATAGTCACTAAATTTTATATTTTATTGTGAGAATCTTTTGTTGAAAACTCTTTTTCCAGATCAAGTGCAACTGATAAACGCAAACTAAATTATGTATGCAAGAAGTTTCTTTCTTCTACGACTTTCTCAGCAGACTCTCCGACTTCTAAAATTACAAAAAGCAACTCAAAATACGCTTTTGCGGCAGCTTTGCTGCTACACATCGCATGACAAATTAAACAGATATAAACAACAACTGCTGGGAATTTGCACATACATAAAAATTGTATCTAGATACATTTGCAATGCAAAAAAACTAAAGTCAGATACTAATGGTAGCTAAGTGCACTTGAAACAGTAATTATGCAGTAGAAATAACAAACAAAAACTGGCATAAATTCTCACACAAAGATACAAAAATAGATACATTTTTTTCGAAGAAAATGCATACAAAATGTACAGCTTAGCCTCGCTGATCTTTCAACAATTTTTTTTCACTGTTTTTTAGGTCAAAATTTTTATAAAAAAAATATTTTATACAATATGTATATCAAAACTAACGGCTCATTGGTAACGTTTAAAAAATGCCAATATCAACCTAAATTCTTAAAGTCAAGCATACAAATATTATGTATGACAAAAAAAAAGGAAAAAATTTAAAAAAAAATAATATATATATATATATATATATATATATAAAGGTACATATATATATCTAAAAAACTCGTTTCCGCTCTCGATGCCTGATGAATGGCTACATTCTGTTGCTCTGCACTGCGAGCACAGAAGACACAAAAGTTGCGCATGTGCAGTCGACCTGGTGCGTCGCGTCGTCTGCGATACATTCCTGAGCCATGACGCCGTACGTGCGCAAAACTCTCTCAATTTGTGGTAAGATGAAGTTTATAGCAGAAGAAGGAGGAGGGCACACAATTTGTACCTTCAACCTTTGTCGTGCAAAACTGAAGCAAGCTGTGTAGTTTAAAGGAAGACTAGCGATGTGTATAATGCAGAAGCAATGTGACTTCTGTAAAATATTTGAAGTGTAACCGCACGTACGAAAAAAAATTTCAATTATGTTTTGGGTTCACATAAAATTAATTATTTAAAAACAAGAGAAAACATTAAGATGGGAAGAAATGACACTAAATATTTAATGCCATGAAGAGAAAAAAAGAAAGTTTTACCTACAGAAGTGGCAACTTGAATGGGGATTTTGTGTGGGCACTACCACAAAAATTGGACAAAATATGTTCATTTAAATATATAATAGATCATATAATAATAATAGATCATATCTACTTTTAATTTAGTATTGTTTCTCATAGAAAAAAGCTTCAAATAGACGATGGAACTACCCAGTGCAATGAACGTGCTACGATGTACTATGTAAATGTGAAGCATGAGGTCCATCCATAGCTATATAGATGCACTGATTTATACAAACCTCCATTATACAGTTTAAGTTAAATTTAATAAAAAAAAATTCTGAGTTTCCAATTCTAAAAGACACATTTGTATGGGACCGAAAAGTCTTCATACTGGATTTCACAAAAGATCAATGAAAACTATTAAATCAAATAAAATTAGACATAGGGACATAGCTATATAATATATATGCAGGCTCTTCGTGACAAAATTAATATACAATATTTAACTTGTTAAATTCCTAAAAAGTATACAAAAACACGACTTCAAGAAAGCCAATAGTACATTAATCAACTACTGGTGTCAGCAAGAACTAAATGAGAATTATAAGACGGCAATGAATAAAAATTCCGCGCATGGAGAGGGAGAACATATGAATGGTAGCTAACCAACTTTAATTTTGTAGGCCCTGTACCGAAGGTACAAGAGCCTATTGGTTTTGTGCAAATGTATGTAACAGGTAGAAATAATAATCGGAGACCCCCCCAAAGTTACCCCCATTATGGTCAGGAGCGATAGAGGAGTCGATAAAGACATGTCCGTCTGTCCGTCTGTCCGTCCGTCCGTCTGGCCGTCCGTATGAACGAAAGGATTTCGGAAACGGTAATAGATAGAGACTTCGTGTTTTTTGTATTCGACTAGGACTGCTCCGGAATTATACAAGTTTATTTTAAAAACTTGCCCCTCCCCCCCCCTTCCCCATAAAATTACCCCCAAGTATGCCGGTATAGAGATATCGTCCTTCTTAGCCAAAATCCGAAAAGTTCATCAAAATCGGATAATAAATGACGATTTTATAAGCAATTGAATTTGAGCGACCCCTCTTTTCGTTTCATACATAAAAAAATGTTTTAAAAGGCACTTAGTCGTGCAGTGAGAAGTGGTCATGTGTTTGGTCATAAGCTAGGGGAACATTTAATGTGTTTGTTAGGCGGCCTGCACTGGTACAGGGCCTCTTACAGTCGGTTACGCCCGACTGTGATTTTCTTACTTGTTTATATATCATCAATGCTCATTTAAAATGAAAAATAATAAGAGTAACCTAAAGATGATATTCAAATAAGTATCCAATGATATCCAACTTAATATAGTTGGTCGACTTTTTTTTCTTCTATTTCTTTTTTTTTTCATAATCTGGTTGTCGCCATCTTGAGTTTTGCTGTCATAATTCTTAGTGATGATCGCAAGATTAAAACAAATAGATTGACGTAAAAATCATCAAAATCGGTCCAAGCTATCGGTATAACACAATGGCATGACAAGTATAACACTATTGCGTGACAATTATAACATAACAGTATGGCATGGCAATGAATATGATACCTGACGCATATTACCGCCTGCTGCAATGTGTTCTAACTTCGGATCGAAAAGTTTTCCCATTTTGATTAATGGATCATTTTAAAAGGGAGAAAATTTACTATTTTTTAAGCTATTTAGAAAAAAATTCATGGTGTCGCATTTTATTAAAAATCAATTTAAATTTTTGGTTTCAGAAATTTTGGAGAAAAATAGAATTTTTAGGAAATAAAATTTTTTTAATAAGTACATAAAAGAGCTTACCAAAATACCCATAATTTTTAAAATCGAAGTATTTAACTCTGAGTTATGCCCTATTTAATTTAGACATATTCCGTTTAGGCAACTTATAACCACTGTACTAGGGGTTAACTAGTGAACCCGCCTGGTTACTGTAATGAAACTTATACGTTAGCTTGAGGACCACATGTACTTCAAATTTGAAAACTTTGGCTTTATGTAAATACTTTTATTTTTTGGTATATCGCTTCAAGAATAATGCCCCATATGAGAAGATACCAATGTAATAAATTTTAAATTGATGTCTTATAATAAAATGTTTTTCATACAAAAATTTAAAGGAATTTAGTTGAGTTCCTATGGAGGCTTTTCCATATGTGAAGTATAGATCCAAATGAGTTAACCACAAAAAATGTTATCCACTTAAAATCTATAAAGCTTGCGGTGGAATGGTATGGTGGATTCTCTTAACAGAGGTCGATATAGATATGTTGATATGGGTGAAGCTTAAAATTAATCTCCCTACATAAATGCAATCAGATGTCTAAAAAATTAAAAAAAAAAAAAATACATCCATTTCAACATTTAGATAGACTTTCGGTTATGTTAATAGTGTATCGCTAGAGAAAACTCTACCTTCGGTAGCACCGCTGCTTTATGGTCTTCACACACATCTAAAACAATTCTGTTAATTCTTTAAAGACTAAAATGATTATTCAATCAGTGTTTTAAGGGCTCAGCTACACAAAGAAAAAATTGGTTTCTCCCAACAAAGTGGGCAATAGGTCTGGAGTTGAGCACGTCTATCAATATACATGTAAAGCATTCGTAGGTAAGAAGCGACCACATTGAACTTTAAGTTGATTAAAGTAACTAGTGGGTTTGTATGGGACCTACCCTTATAATGGAGCATAACACGCCTATCGATATTTATGTACATTTTTTAATATAATATAAGCCCACCTTATCGATATTAATGACACTAAATTAAAAGTTTTTCATACCAAAAATTTAAACGAAAGGTTTGTATGGGGCAATTTATACCAGTGGTTGTAGCATAACCAATTTCAGATTGATATCTTAAAAAATGGGGCACTATTTATGTTTTATACAGAATTGGAACAGAAAGGCTGACGGATAAGTCATGACTAATTTGATTCGCTGGCGGAGCTGATCAAGATTATATATTTTATGAGGTCTTCGATGCTCCTGTCATGCATTAAAACAGAAATGAGTTATAAATGGAAACGTTAGGCCATATATATATATTGGATAAGCTTAGATGCTCATCATCATTTGGTAAAACTTTGAATTTGTTTAGAATTTTTTTTATTGTTTATAAAGTCTTATTTCAACTACATATATCCACTATTGATCAAAATGAGTTTCTAAAATTAAAGATGTTTGGTAAAAACTAGATATTGTGTATAACATGTTCCTTTTCATCTTGTTGCAACTATTGGATTAAAAAATTAGATGACTGCAACTTTGGAGCCAAAATTTCTAAATACATTATATGTATATCAAATTTTAACCAAACTCATAAGCTGTAACACGTTTTTTTGGGCTTAATTCTTAGAAAATTGATAAAAAGAAAATACATTTTTATCAAAAGCTTCTCATATAATTTATATTGCTATGTCAAATTTCGTATTAAAGTTATTTGAAAGACACGATATATGTTACAAAATATTAAGCCGATGGAAGACTGTACCTATAATGTATGTTAATGGGAGATCGTACCAATCCAGCACATCCAGCCAAGCTTTCAATATGGCGACCACTGAGGAAAAAAGAGAAGCAAAAGATTCCATCCATTTCGAAAATTTGGAAGAGACCGTTCATCGCCCATATTGCTAGTCCTGTGTACTATTATTTGATCTACTATTCATGGAGTGAACAAAACCATGAGAGATAATTGTGCAAAGTATTGGACCGAATTACTTAATGCTGCTCAACTCATTTCAAAACGAAACGAGTTGAAGAGCACCATTAGCCTTTAACTTCATTACTTTTTGGTGAGTATTTGGAACTTCTTTATTTTAAACTGAAGTGTTCCCATAACCATAAATTTTCAAATTTCATGAATCTAAATATCAAAACTATTGAAAAGTTTTTAAATTTAAAATATATAGGCGAAATGAATCAACATTTTGTAAAGCAAAGTAAATATCTCAGAGGACATATTTCAAAGACCGAATTGAACCAAATTTTATATGTGCACTAATTAGTAATTAGGGTCTCTAGATAAACTTCAGCAACTCAAATAAAATAAATAAACCAACTTTTTTATCTTTGGAATTTATCTTCATTAAGTACAAAAAAATTGCTCTGATTGCACAAACCAATTAAATGTGCTTCAACACATTCCTTAATATATATAAAAGGGCTTGGCACCAAAAATTAGGCAAACTAAGCAAACAAACAAATCTCTCTGCTATCTAATTATGCCCAGTGCCAACAAATGATTTGCTGTGAAAGACAAAATTTTTGGCACAACTCAGCCACATTTGCTTAAGATATAAATGTATACAATAAAACCAGATACAAAAACAAATACAATTTCACCCAACAGCTATACCTCCCCGTATATTCACAATTAATTTGGTACATTAAATGCCAGCGAAAGCACACAAATCGCTTGTTTTGTCCCACATAATCTCCGACTATTAATCTACAATAGGATTTTTCTGCGCACACAAGCAACGCAATTAAGTCACGAATTGATTTGAAGTGAGTGAGTCCGGGAGAGCCTAGCGCGCAATTTGTGAAAATATCAAAATGGAAATATGGGTAAAATTATTATCACAACAAACGCATAAATTTCTTGGCATTATTTTAATCAATTGAAGACAAAATTGTGTAAGAAAATGCCAAATAGTTTGATAAATTGCCAGAAGATTTGTGTACGATTAGTTGGGATTTAGTTGCAGATGTATGGATGGGATGGAATATTAGCTAATATGCTTGATATAATAAGACACTTGAGTTGTATTTACAAGTTGTATGGATTTAGTTTGTACAAAGTAGAAAAAAAAATATATATATCTAATTTTATTAAAATATTTACAGCTGCTCTTGTCATATCATCTGAGCATTTTATTTTGTAAACCATTAACCATATTAATTTATGTGAACTATATATAGTAAAGTATATTAGATGCCCTTCAAAATGAAAACCCAAATGTAAAAAAAATTATATAATTGGATTTGCATTTGCTTACTGTCTCATGGAGCCCCAACGACGTTGAGCTAAGCTGTCAGGATTGCTGAAATAAGCATAAAAATTTCAATTACAAAAATGAAACATAAAAAAATTTTTTATAGAAAATTTATCACATTCTACAAACCAAAATAAAATTCTTCGATATAATCGCTAAAAAATTTATAAAAATTTAAGAATAAAAAAAAGCATAATGTGGTTCATAAACAATTGATTGTTCAGGCCTGGTAAAAGGAAAACCCTAAGAATGTCAGTATTGCCCAAAATGATAAAGAAAAAGGGCCACGAATTTCATTCCGTGATTAAGGAAAACAAATACAATTTCAACTCAAGTGATGCCTGAATTTAAGAATAGATTATATTTCAAAGAAGCTTTCTTCACCTCCTGAGTTTGAAGACCCTTCTAAGTTATAATTAAGAAACAACAAAAATTGAGGAAATGGAACTATCTAACGATCAGATGTATTATGCTTATCAGTCAGTCTTGTTTTGGATAGTTTTACCAAACACTTACATATCATCATTGGAAAAACCCGCTCCAGTTGTTAAGACTGAAAAACATTGAATGGCGCTATTGATTGTTGGAAAGGTTAAGTATCCACTTTAACTGCTTAACAGATTTTAAGTTTTCTAATCAACTTGGACGACTTCTCCAATTTTTAAGGAATAAATTTACCAACAAGGCTCTTTGTTTTCCTTGATAACGCTTTTTGTCATACAAATGAAGACGTGCTAAAAGACAAAGATAGAAACATAGTTTCCATATTCTTAGCTCCAAATGTTATTAATACAGTCAATGGAGCAAAATGCCAAAACAAATTACGAAACTATACAAACGAAATAGCCTTTTGACTTCCTTAGCTGCGAAGGACTTCGACCTAATCAAGTCAATGGAATCATTAACTGAAACTCTGGCTGATTGATATTAATATAGTTGAGAATATGGAAGAATAAGCATAAATCCTGAGGTTTGTTAGCCTTAGCAGCTATAAAACTTAATTTTTATTATAGACTGAGTATACAGTATCAGCTGCTATGGAGATATTTTTGCAATAATTTTGAAAATGGGCCAAAGAAAGCAAACGGAAAAGAGAACAAATTTAGAAATTTTAACAGATTTTTATGTTATCAATCGATAGAATAATGGAACAAGTTGCCAATATTAAGTTCTGTTTTAGAATCAGAAGACTTCTGCGAAATATTTAATTTAATAAAAAAAAAGTTTATTGTGATAATTGTTTGCTCTATATTGTAGGAGTCATTAAATCCGTTTAAGAAAAGGTCGGCAGAACATAAAGGATGACGAATATGCATGTCCTTTGAAATAATTAGTTGCTGTCGTTACATCTCAAAAATTTACCTGCTCACATAGTTCTTAATAATGTCTAAAATCTGTCCACATACATTCATCTATGACAAGTTTGTAAATTTTAAAAATTTACATTTTTCTGTGCAGTTTCTCAATGCAGATTTTTATTGAATTCCTTTCAATTGTTCCGTAATTGAATGTTTTTATGAACCAACGCATTAAAAGAACTCCGGCAGCCAGAAGACAGTTGGTATAGCACCAAAAAATCGAAAACTAGCGGTAAAATATACCTCATCCCTATTGTGACGTAGTGTAACATTTCAAGAAAGGAAGATACAATAATGACAGGGAATCCTATGTGACCAATAGAGTAAGAGGTCTTCTGATAGTTCGTCACTCGCAACTGCTTTATTCTTATGACAACTCTCACACGCAGCATGATTTCATCAGCAGTTTAGAGTTGGGCTGAGTTTGAGAAGAAAAATGCGTACTCAGAAACTACTCCATCAGAGCAGGACTATCAATCAATTGATCAATTATGTGGCACCCTTCTGTTGGAACCATATACCAGTGATATCATGTTCATTCAATTTATGCCAAAAATATTCTTAAAACAAGGCACTACAGCAATCTATATTGGCCGGTACGATGAAATATGGTATAGGCACACCTGCGGCCTGAAATTCACACCACACGGCACCTTTTTGGAATGTAGTCTTTCTTTGTTGCTGCCCAATAAAGCATATTTTGTTTATTTAACGAAAATGAGCTTCATTACTGAATATAAATCTTCGAAAAATTTAAAATTTCTATAAACTTTTGCAGAGCACAATCGAAGAAGTTTCGGCACTTCAAATGATCAAGAGGCTTTCAGTTCTTGAGTTAATATTAACTCGTAATGGAACAGGCGAAATTTATGTGACCAATTCAACCCACCTAGAGGTTATAGGAACCACAATCTGCAATGAACTGAACTAACCAGACACTAGTGAGTACTAAGTGAATACTTTATACCCATACATTCTTTGTATACGAGTAACTACTGCACTCTATAAGAAATATCCAAGTTACTAGCTTTTATAGTACAATTTAAGAGAGCTGTAATGAAGATCTACCAACGAAGCTTAAACACATAAAGTGTGGTGAAAAACTCACAGAAAGAGAGAGACTATAAAGCTTACGGCTTTTCGCTCAATTGACGCTCTTCAAAGTAAAAAAAAATCTCAGTGAATCACTGCACAAAAACTTAAAAACAGGTTTTAAACTCTAAACAAGCTGTTGGATGAATGCTTTATGCATTCAGATTAGACTGACATATAGAGAAACGCACAAAAAACTAATTTTGAACGCTATATGCAAATATACTCGTAGAAAGAGACGCATATAACAGAGTCGTATGGACTGGACAGCGCCAGACAGACAAGCTAAAGTCATACAATGTCGGTTTGGCAAGTAGAAACCGGTCATTAAAAAGTGTTACGTCAAATTTAAACGGAAAGCACACATTTCAGATAAATATCTAGCGGCGTCTATAAACATATTGTATGAATGCCATGAGAGTGAGACAAATTATAACAAGCTAAAACTTTAAACTACAAACCAAGACAATTGGCAAATTGAGTTTGCAGTTGAGTAAAAATAATAAAAATAAAAATAATAAAACTAAAATAAAGCGCCCATTGCCCATTTAAGGCAGACAGCCAGGCAGCAGCTAACTAAGGTCGTACGTATGTCACGACGCCCACACGTTTGTTCGATTTTTATTTGGAGTCTACTGGACTCACCTCGTAGGAGTGCGCCTGAGACTGCGACGTGCCCAATTATCGCGGGGTATGATATTAAGCTCCTCATCGCTGTGAAAAAAATTTAAAGCGTATTAATTGAAATCATATCTAGTTAATAAATTCCACTACTACTCACTTGTGTGGCATTGCTGTGATCGTTGTGGCGCTGTTTGCAGTGCTATTTGCTATGCCTACTTCACCACCTACTACGTCATGCGGTGCCAGCTCCAGCTCAATGCCAGCGCTGCCGTTTAAATTGTTATTGTCATCGTTTGTCACATGATGATGCAGACTATGATTGCCATGATGATGGTCCAGATGCACGCTGCCATTGTGACCGTTGAGATTATTATTTACATTGATTGGCTGTACGACACCGTATTCATTTTCACCATAACCCTCGAAGGATTCACCATCGGATAGTGAGGAACATTGCGATTTGGCAACATCGGCTGTAATAAATATTAAATTTATAAAAACTTTTGCATTTACAATTACACGCATTTACTCACCAGTGCTCGACGGTGGACTGGACGGTGTGGGACTGCTATCACCGGATGCTGTATCCGCATAAAGATAGTTACTGGCAGCTGTTTTTACGCTGTTCTTGAGTACCGGCATTGGTGCCATTATGTAGTTGATTATATCTTTCAGTATGTAGATCTCTTCTCTTGTAGTCTTCGTCTCGATATTTCGGTGCAATGCTAAAAGCATGGAATTGGTAAGTTTAGTATCCATTAGTCGCTGGAGGTTTATAGATTTTGAAAAAATAAAGCACAATAAAGGCCACTCTTATGGAAATTATAAAAATTAAGTTCTGTTTGAAATATTCCAAACAGTGTGTTCGCTTTGAAATATAAAAATGTAATCAATTTTTCAGAATTGAGAGACAAAACAAATACCTTACAAATTTTAAGTAAAAATCAAAACAAAATTCAAAAATCTTTTATAAATACTTCTTTCAAACGTTAAAAAAATTAAAATTTTTTTAAATTCACAAAATCCGAAACAGCGAAGATTTAAAGGTCGAGTGAAGGCACATCTTTTAAAGTGTAAGTTCTTGTTGTTCATAGCCAGGCGGACGGACCTGTGAATATTGACTTGGAGTTTTAATTGGGATCCACCTCTTTTAGTGGTCCGATTTGGATCCTAATGGAATATTTTATTAGGACTGACGCAAAATACACGAAATTCGGCGATTCTAGCCAAATTAACTAAAACACAGATAGATGGGACAGATTTGTATGGATCTAACCCTTGTAGTGGTCCCAGCTAGACCTAAATATAATATTTTATAAGGATTCACATAAGGTAGACCAAAGTTGGTGTTTAAAAGCTCAGAATGCGAAGTAGGTTTGAATGGTAAGTGCCAACTCCCTCTTCAGCAGTGATCTGAAGAATGAATAGGAGAATCTAAATATTCATATTTAAAGGTTCTAGCTTTTATAGTCTCCAAGTTCTCTTGGATCATACGGATAGCTAATCAGACGAACATGTCTATAACTTTTCGTCATTTTTCAATGATGAAGAATATATACATTCTTTATGGGGTCTATCTTACCTCCTTCTGCCTGCTACATACATTTGCACAAACTTAATATACCTTTTTCCCTATGAGAACATGGTATTATTCACCTGGCAAGTGATGTATTTTGATTGGGTTTCAATCCAATTTCTATGACATTTCGATTTTTGACAGAATTTGTATGAAACATTTGGATTGAATATAAATTTTTCCATGACCCTGGCTGAATTTGAGAAAAGGCATGGAATATATTTTACTATGAGGGCACTACACGTCTTCAGCGGGTTAAGCAAAGCCTACAAAATAAATTGGAACTGGATTAGATCGTAAAAACTCGACCATGTCTTTTCTACGTCAGTTAATCCAATCACTATTGCATATGTCTATTGTGGCAACAAAATGCCGCCTATATCGCCCAACATCCAATTTGGGCCAATCGAGATTGGTTATCATCCATCGGTAGTGCTCACCGTTGACGGTGGTTGCAATCGATTTCCAAGGAATTCGAACCGTTGATGTGTTGTGACAAAAAAATTTCATCATTTCCAAGTTTTGCTTGACTCTGTAACTTGCAACGGTAATTTGTCATTGGTGATAACCAGCCCCCAAAACATGACCGCCATGAACTACCATAATATAACCGTTCCTATTGGAAAAACTTACATCTTCTATCGAAATCGTTTAAGTAAAGTTAAGATGCAAGCAATAAAACAGTTATAAAGTGTGTGCAAAATGAATGTCATCATTGTGTTAGGTTAGGTTGATGTGGCAGATAGCTGGCTAGCACCTTTCGTCCTATAGAGGCTTATGGAGATACTATATGGGCTAGTTTATGGCACCAATTTCAGAACCATTGTTTGCAGAATATGCATATCATTGTTGGTTAAAAAACTGTTCCTTAAAAGAAGCAGTTTTATGTCTAGATTCCACTGAAACTTTCTTGGCATCTTGTATGAAGAAACATGCGAGTATAAGGCAATCCAATTCATTAGCATCTTATGTTAGAGACATGGTTGCATCGCCTTTGTTAAGAAAGTCTTCAATTCGTATAAGCACTTTTGAAAGTTCTTCGTACGTTGGGCATGTTTGGATGATGACTCTTTTAAGATGCTTTCATATAACCATAAGCCTCCCAAGTTAGGAGAATGTGATGGATTAAAATACCATTGGTGATTTGGTTCCCAATAAATATTTGCTTCTTCTATAAAACTAAGAGCACTGAACAAGTACTTAATTATTTAAGGAACATTAAAGAAACTTCTGCGAAAAAATACCAACAAGGCGTTTCTGATGTTTGCCGATCCGGATGTAATTGAGCAGTACCAGTAACCAACCATCTAGTTGACCTTCAACAACCGAACATCAAAAAACCGAACTATTTTTCAATCTATACATTAAAATGATTGTATGTACATATATTTGTATGTATGTTCTTTATGGATTACTACACCATTCATCCAATCATCATGAAGCCTTGGGAAGTTACTGAGTACACCTTAGCGCATAGTATAGGCTTTTAAATTTTAAATCGAGATTCAATTTATTTATAATTCTCAAATAGTTTTAATTTAAATTTGATGACAATTATAATTCTTAAATACTTTTAAAATACATCATACGAGTTTCACATCAGTCTCCTGATTAATATTTATGCGTTAGACTTCGGTGTATGATGGTAGGTGTATGATGGTAGGTAGGTAATTGTCTAAAAGGTGTGTCACGTGTCATGTGTCATGTTGTGATGTGGTCTTATAAAAAAGATACACAAAGAGATGATTAGCTGAGCAAGTCGAGTCGGCGAAAAATCGAATCATGCCATAATAATTCAAATATTCTAAAATTAGACTTGAATAATTTTATTCTCGGCTATGGCTTACGTATACAAAAGAAAGACAAAGAAAGGGAGTAACAGCTCAGGTCCGCTAGAATCTATATATTTAAGAATGCTCAATATGACAGATTTCATTGATGTTAGACAACTGATTTCTGGATAGCAGTACTTCTTTTTAGGCCCTGTACCGAAGGTACAAGAGCCTATTGGGTTTGTGCAAATGTATGTAACAGGTAGAAATAATGGTCGGAGACCCCCCAAAGTTACCACCATTATGGTCAGGAATGAAAGAGGAGTCGATATAGCCATGTCCGTCTGTCCGACTGTCCGTCCGTCCGTCCGTCTGTCCGTCTGTATGAACGAAAGGATCTCGGAAACGGTAATAGATAGAGACTTCGTGTTTTTTGCATTCGACTAGGATTGCTCCGGAATTTCACAAGTTTATTTTGAAATTTTGCATCTTCACCAAAGAGGAAGAAAAATTTGAGGAAATTTCTTCACCAAAGAGAGAAAAAAATTATATGAAGTAAAATAATGATCATCTGATCATCTCCAAACTGTGTTTGTATACTCGTTACATGAAATAATTTAGAATGTGCTTCGGCAATTTTGGAAAAATATTCCTACATAGTCAAAATGGGAGTGAATGTTAATATAGGGCAACATTGGAGTAGGTTAGAAATTCTATGGAAATTTTTCTTTCAAAGCAATAATACTTGTGTTTCATCAATATATAATAGAACTAGGACTTTCTATATCGCAGGAAAAAAATATTTATGGACATAAATTTTAAATGAATTTTCAAAACGATTACTGACTCCTTCGAACTGTTGATATTGTGGTGTCTAAAGATCAGATATGGATTCAGGTGTTCAAAATGACAGAACTCTCTTCGAATACTCACATGAATATGATTTTCTATCTAAAGCGAAAGATGTATTGAAATCTGTGTGAAATGCTTACAACGAAGTTTGTTCACGTCATTCTTGAAACACTTTCTAGTACAAAATACTGTCACAGTTGTTTTCAAATAATTACTTTTTAATTAAACAAACTTCCTAAACAATTTTAGCATATTACTGAAAAACTTATTAGTCAATGGAAAATTCGCAAATTGATTTTCGCAAAGCCATTGTATTAATTATTGACACGAAAAAAGAAAAGAAAACAGCTTTAATGCAAAACTCATTTCATGTCATTAGCAAGTTTGATGATGTCACTTCAATTGTTTTTTCGAACTAAATTTCTATAATTTTTTTTTTTTATTCCCTACAATTTTCCATAAGCCAGTCACTCACTCACCTCACTCAATTATTATATTGCATTTTCAGTAACCAAAAACGTCATGCAACAAACAACCGGAATTGAACTTACACAATCACGACAACTTGTCGTGCTAAATAGGAAGTGATAGAAAAATTTAGGTAAATAGGTTAAAGTGCGACCAAATTGGCCAATATATATGGCGAAAGAATGACTTGTAAATGAATGCATTAGTGTGTAATTTGAGAATACAATTTGTCGTTGTTGCACATTTTAAATTATTTGAACATGCAACAGGTGGGCACAGACAGAATACTCAGAGTAAAAGAAACAAAATAGAAAAATTGGAATTGGAAAAAGTGAGTGGTGGTTCAACACAAATAATATATATATACTTATATATAAATAGAATAAATTAGGTCGAGGTGGTAAAATAATACGTTTTCTAGGTTAACTTATGCCTTATGGTCGATTGTACTTGCAGATAAGCAATTATGGTAATTTTGGTTTAGTGTTTGTATTTTTCTTGGCCTTTAAATGGTTAGAGTTTGATTCACCTCCATTCCTACCAAAATAACTGACATGACAATACCTTTTCTAAGCTGCTTTTCTTCGCTTAATTACTTTATAATTTGTTGATATCTGCGTTTTATTATTTATTTCTTTACTTTTTGTCACAAAGCCTATAAGAAAAAGTATTTAGGTTACATGCTTTCTCAATAAAATCGGCTTTGAAAAAAATATTTCTTTATTGTCATACAGAAAATGTATTACAAAGAAAAGGTGTAGTTGGAGTAATTATAGCGCAAAGTTGATATAATTTGTTCTAACGCAATTCTTGTATGTCATGAATGGAACGGAACGGATGTTGTCGAAATATGGTTTGATGTCTTCACAAATATGTAGGTCAAACTGTCTATTGTTCTTGAAGCACAATAGCTACATGTACCTTGACCTATACAGAAAATAATGTATACGATAAAAGAAAATTTATTCTAGTGAGAAATAGGAAATTTTAATTTATATATATTAAAAATTGACAAACCCATTTTCTTTTAAAAATTTTTTAGATAGACTATTTTCCTAAATAAGATTATTAACTAATTTTCCAAAAATAATCAAAAACGAAAATAATAAATAATTTAAAGAGTATGACGTACAATAGAGTCTGTTTGAAGAAAATCATTGATAATCACAATAATTTGGTTTATGAAGCAGAAATGAGGCTCATTACCAAAAATCTTGGTAATCAAAATGTAAATATACTTCATACAGTCATCTGTGTCTTATATATTCTAAATCTAAGGAAAGCTTGACGAGAAAAGTACACAAAACCCCGACTGCAACGACACCAATAGCACATTAACCAACTACTGGTGTCAGCAAGAACTAATTGAGAATTATAACACCATGACATGAGTGAATTGCAGCGCACAGAGAGAACGTATGTACGAAACTTAATCAAATTGAAATCGACATAGATTATAAATGGTTCTTGAAAATTAAAAATGATAAAAGAAATCTAAAAATGATGACAACTACGAGGGGCACTATTTATGTTTCGGAAAAAGGCAACGCGAATGTCAATAGGTAAAATCTTTCAATACTAAAATAAAGTTTGACATTTTTTAGCATGAACGTACTCACAACGTTTTTATGTAGAAGCGCTATTTGTATTTTTTACAGTGAGTTGAAGAAATCGATTTGCCTAAAAAATGAAAATTTCAAGGCAAGGTTTTCGTTGGATTATTTTTCACAACTTTCGACGAAATTTATTTCAACAAGTGTTTGTCGATGAACACAGTTCTTTCTGCATATCGCTGGTATGATTAATTCGAACGTGTTCGTATTTCGCTCTGCGACGAATTCCGTGAAGGTCACCCAAAATCGTTTGTTGTGCCATAAAAAATCGATGCTGTGCGTGAACTGACTTCATGTGATATACCGTATGATTGAGGCATACCTAAACATTAGTTTTGCCATAAAAAAGTTATGTTCCGTTGGATTCTTAATTTGACAATCGCTCAAAAAGAGGCTTTTTTGGGTTGGAGCAAAGAAATGCTGAAACAGGAGACGTTTATAAGATCGCCACAGGTAACGAATCATGGATATATGCGTATGAGCCGGAAAAAAAGCAACAATCAATCATGTGGATGATCCGAGACAAAAGTTGTTCGCGCACGAAGCACTGCGTAACTAATGGTCGCCTATTTCTTCGGGCGAATAAGTCATGAGACCACTGATCCGCTTGAGCAACAAAGGACGGTCTATTCTGAATGGCACACGACCATTATTTTTGCCTGAAGTTTTTAGAGAAATTCGCAAAACCGAAGACGAATCACCCTCCACCATGACAATACAAGCTCTCATATATCGGCTTGCATAAGAGCGTTTTTAAGAACTCAAAATATCGAATTGATGGGGCATCCGCCGTCCATCTCTTATTTAACACCTTTTTATTCCCAAACATTTTTCTACGCCCGAAGAAGCTGTTGATGCGTTCACAAACCATGTTTTTAAGGTGCCTCAATCGGAGTCGAAAAATTGCTTCGAAAATTGTTTTGAGCGAATGCAAAATTGCATAAATATTCATAGAGAATATTTTGAAAAACAATAAAGACATTTTCATTTAAAAATGTTTGTTACTGTTTGCTCTTCCCGAAATATAAATAGTGTCCCTCGTATATTTATTCATAATTCCACTCTAAAATACATATTTTTACTTAAGTTATTTCGTAGAATCAGCGAAAATTGCTAATATTCATTCAGTATGCCTTCTTACCAAACTTCTTCATAACACTTTTCAATTCTTGTAATATTCTAATAAGAACATGGCGTATCACTGGTCTCTTCAAAATTCGGAGGGTAAGATTCAGAATTGATAAAGTAGAAAAAAGTTTATGAGAAACCAGTACCGGGAATGAAGTAAAAATTGGTTTTAATTTTTAACAGAATACTGTTAACTAATAGAAATATAACAGTGCGAGAAAAAGACGTTCTACAGATAACTGAAATTTTTAAATTTTAATCCCTGCATCAATATATGACTGAAATGCTATTTTGTATCGGTTTTCATATCGGTTGAACAGTCCCTTCTAATGCACAAAATAATTATTTCTTTTTTACAACAGATTATATAAATACGATGCATCATTGAGCAATAAAAGTGAAAATATAGATTTTATACGCTTTCTAAATGGCATAAACAATACTAATGAAAGATATTAATATACTTAAGTAGCATAAAACACAGAGCTCGACATTGCAATTGAATTTAATTGATACGTAAATCGACCATAAACTTGTCATTATGGATTGGCGTTTAATTATCAAATGATTTCCAACGAATGATGTATATATTTACTACTTATAGACTGAGTATACGGAGTAATGCAATAATATTTGTTAAACATTTAACAAAGCCAGTGAAGTAAGTGAGTTAATGGTCAAAAACCAAAGTAAAATAATGGCCAAAAGAAAGCAGTCAACCAGCCAAGAAAGCCAAGAGCGAGCGAGCGAAAGAAAGCCAAAAGAAAATTATTTCTATTAAATACAAACAACAATAAGAGTCAATGAACTTTTACCTGCTACAAAATCATGACTGAAGAGTGAACTGGACTGACTTCAGCTACATATATGTGTGTGTACTCTCGTATGATTACATTTAAGGCAACTTACATAACTTGGCGAAATGAAATGAACAACAAAAAAAAAATAAATAAAAATAAAACTAATCAAAACTACAAAATTTTGTTTTTTTTAAATATTTTTTTCTTAATTTAAATAATGCAAAAAGGGCGTGAGAAATTGTGGCATAAAATTTTCTCAAGCAACTTTTTCTGTATTGTATCTGTTTTTTTTTTTTTTTTTTTTTTTTTGTTTAGTTTCATAAGCTGCAGTTATTAAATGTAACTGTGCCAACAAAAACTACAATGCATTTTGCCACAGAGTATCTATCTATGCAGTACAATGCAGTTAGAAAAACTAGAAAAGAAAAAAATGGGGGAAAAAACTTGATTATTTTACACGCTTACGCTCGGCTCGAAGCAACTTCGACTTTAATTTCAACAACTTCAACTGGCATTCAAAGTTATTCATAGTATTATAAGTTGGCTACAGATGCAACAAGTTTTTCGCATCTTCAAAAGACCGCAAGAAACCGGCAATCAAGCGCTTGCACTCTACTACTAACTGTATAAGATGCAAACAAAGGGTGTTCAAATTAGTATTGTGTATTTAAATAAACTATAAAAAAAATATATTAATGTTGTTGGATAAATATTTACGAATAAATGTTGTTGAAGTTTGTCAACAATCCTGCAGCCTTAACTCAATTTTATCTAAGAACTACAACAGTGTTTGGAATTGATATATGTATAACAGAATTTGGTTTGAGTAATCAGAGTTATAGCTGTTATAATTATGAAGATGTTATAATTATGCAGATACACATAAACAGAGAATATCAAATCTTGTTTGCACACCCAGTACAAAACTAGAATATGTATCTATGCAACATTAGCATTAGCTAACGAACGTTTCAACGGATTCTTTTACTGAAATCTGTAGGCATCTTCACACGTTACCTTTTTTTCCAACTGCACTGCGTTAATTTGCTGATTTTTTTATCTGACTCTGTTGCAGTTTTTTCTTGTTTATTTATTTGATTGCAATATTAACTCTTAATTATAATAACACACTTTGTATACACAATTTCCCATGAATTTGTTTGCGGATTAAAAAAACAAAGATACTCGATACGCTACTTTGTTGCAGTTGAGTTTATAAATAAAATAGTCATATAGAATTAAATTTTTATGAGATTTTCAT
Organism: Leucophenga maculata; assembly: GCA_035044805.1. Taxonomy (NCBI): domain Eukaryota; kingdom Metazoa; phylum Arthropoda; class Insecta; order Diptera; family Drosophilidae; genus Leucophenga; species Leucophenga maculata. The sequence goes on from JAWNNP010000798.1 coordinate 1,144,643, forward strand.
AACGATATAAAGCTAATAATTACGTGCATGATAGTTGTTAGCCATTGTATTTTATATACTATTGTAAAGTGGGGTAGGAAGTGGAGTGAAAAGGTTTTTTACATTTGTTAGAAATATTTATAGTTAATTTTTTTTGCAAAAAAGAAACTTGGATTAAATATTCTCAAACAATTTATTAAATGAAATGAATTTTCAATCAAAATATTTGTAGGATGACTTTTCATGTGGCTTTTACTCATCTGTTTCAATTTTTTTAAGATCAAAATATTTTTTCATATTTACAAAAAACATTGAACCAAAACTCAAAAACGAGCTTTCGAATACAATTGCGGAGAGATGGATGGTTTTTCGCCCGTAAATAATTTTCTATGTAATGTTGAATAGAAATGGTATTAATTATTCCATAAATCCTATTAAAAAAAAGATAATAAGATTTTATGTTGACTTCGGTGAAATTGAAGCTTAAATACTTTTCACAGTTGCAGTCGCCTCCGCAATACTGGAATTTAATCGAGGTTACTTAGAAAGTATATTACAAAGTTGAGCAATCAAGATCTCCTTATATGGATTTAAACGTACAATTTATACAATATTAACTTTAATTTTAATTATTGAAAGTTAATTCATTTCGGGAATAGCAAATAATAACAAACATTTATTGTTTTTCAAAATATTCTCCATGAAAATTTATGCCTTTTTGCATTCGCTCAAACCAATTTTCGAAGCACTTTTTAGGCCCTGTACCGAAGGTACAAGAGCCTATTGGTTTTGTGCAAATGTATGTAACAGGTAGAAATAATAATCGGAGACCCCCCAAAGTTACCCCCATTATGGTCAGGAGCGATAGCGGAGTCGATATAGACATGTCCGTCTGTCCGTCCGTCCGTCCGTCCGTCTGGCCGTCCGTATGAACGAAATGATCTCGGAAACGGTAATAGATAGAGACTTCGTGTTTTTTGCATTCGACTAGGACTGCTCCGGAATTTTACAAGTTTATTTTAAAAACTTGCCCCTCCCCCCCCTTCCCCATAAAATCACCACCAAGGGTAAAAATTTCTTCGGCATAAAAAAAGTAAGTATGCCAGTATAGAGATATCGTCCTTCTTAGCAAAAATCCGAAAAGTTCATCAAAATCGGTTAATAAATGACGATTTTATAAGCAATTGAATTTGAGCGACCCCCCTTTTCGTTTCATACATAAAAAAATGTTTTAAAAGGCACTTAGTCGTGCAGAGAGAAGTGGTCATGTGTTTGGTCATAAGCTAGGGGAACATTTAATGTGTTTGTTAGGCGACCTGCACTGGTACAGGGCCTCTTACAGTCGGTTACGCCCGACTGTGATTTTCTTACTTGTTTTACTCTGATTAAGGCACATCCAAAATATGTCATGTGAACATCAAAATCAACAGCTTCTTCGAACATAGAAAAACCTTCACGATGCTGGTAATTTTTGATGTAACGGCGGATGACCCATCAATTCGATATTTTGAGTGCCCAAAAACTCTCTTGTGTGAGAGCTTGCATTGTCATGCTGGAGAGTGATTCATCTTCGGTGGTTGGTTTAGCGAACTTCTCCTAAGAATTCAAACAAACAATTGGTTGTGTACCATTCCACATACCATATGGCCACATAACCCATTCAGCCGAGAAAGAGGAGACCATTGGCTTCGCAGTGTTTCGTACGCGAATAACTTTTGTTGGATTTGGCTCGTCTTGGAACAGCCACACGGTCGATTGTTTTTTTTATTTCCAATTCAAACGCGTATATCCATGACTCGTTTTCAAAGCACCATGATCGTATTTTTTCAGCATTTCTTTGCGAAATCCAACGCGAACAAATCTTTTTTACGGTAAGGTGTTCATGCAAAATCTTATATACGTTGGTGGAACTAATGTTTAGGGATTCCTTTTCCTCACGTTATGTCACATGACGATTTCGCATTATCAGTTCACGCACAGCATTGATGTTTGTGGCACAACAACATTCACGGAAGTCGTCGGTGAGCGAACTACGACCACGATTTCATTTACTATACCTGGTCCTTCATTGCAATACAAACAACTTAGTTCACCGACAAACTCTTGTTAAAAGTTGTGACAAATAATTCAACGAAAACCTTCTCATGAAATTTACATTTTTTCATCATTCCTAATTGTAGTCCGTATCTTAGGAACTGCATGGCTAGTTTTGATTTATACAAGCAGTCTACAGATGAAGAACAGACAGATAGATATACATACTAGATTAGTTCGATTTGCCTTCTCAAGCTCTTGGAGTCTCTGATGCTTCTTCTACTTGTGCTGTTTTCTAAGAGAAGGCGTTAATAGTATTACTTCGCGTTGTGTTCATCCGTGAATATATTCATTTGGAAGCTACTGTCATTGCGGATATTTTTAGGGCCTGTACCGAAGGTAAAAGAGTCTATTGGTTTTGTGCAAATGTATGTAACAGGTAGAAATAATGATCGGAGACCTACCCAAAATTTCCCCCATTATGGTCAGGTGTGATAAAGGAGTCGATATAGCCATGTCCGTCTGTCCGCTCGTATGAACGAAAGGGTCTCGGAAACTGAAATAGATAGAGATTTCGTGCTTTTTGCATTCGACTAGGACTTCTGCGGACTTTTACGAGTGTTTTTTTTTAAATTGTGCCCCCCTTTTTTAGGCTATCTTTACTGGTACAGGGCCTCTTACAGTCGGTTACGCCTGACTGTAATTTTCTTACTTGTTTAGTATGTCATGTGGTTGAAGCGTAAACAACAATTTTTTCTATTCATTTGAAAAAGTCGAGCTTTGTGCCCGATTAAGTGTTTTTGCGAATAGTTCTTCTTCATTACTGTAACAAGAAGAAAAGTGCTACCGAAAGTAAACGCATTTTAGTGGAACCTTATGATGACCATGCTCTAGCTGAACGAACGTACCGGAAGTGGTTTGCAAAGTTTAAAAGTGGCAATTTCGACTTAGCAGACGAAGTACGACCCAGACAGCCAAAAAGGTTTGAAGATGAAGAATTGGAAGCGTTGCTCGATGAAGATGCGTGCCAAACGCAAAAAGAACTTGCAAAAGTTTTGGGAGTTGATCAAGCAACCATTTCCAGACGTTTAAAAGCGTTGGGAGTCATCCAAAAACGTGTAAATTGGGTGTTGTATGAGTTGAAACCGAGAGACGTCGAACTCCGATTCTGCATGTTGGAAATATGGCTTGAGCGCCACAAAAACAAGTGATTTTTGCATCGGATTGTTACTGGTGATGAAAAATTGATTCATTACGATAATCCCAAGCGAAAGAAATTGAATATGAATCCCGGCCAAACATCAACATGCACGGCAAAGCTGATTATCCAATGCGCCTGTATTTGGTGTGAAATCTCTATAATTTTTCAATCATGACAACGCTCGGCTAAATGTTGCAGTACCGGTTAAAAACTATTTGGAAAACAGTGGGTAGGAAGTTCTACCTCATCCGCCTTATAGTCCAGATATGGCCTCTTCTGATTACTACTTGTTCAGATCAATGCAAAATGTCCTCACCGGAATAGTGTATCAAAAATTGGTTCGATTCGTTCTTGGCCGCCAAGCCGGAGAAGATCTTTTAGGATGGAATCCACAAACTGCCAGAAAGATGGGCAAACGTCGTAGCTTTCGATGGACAATATTTTGAACATTGAATGTATAACCACTTTTTTTCACCATAAAACCTTCATTTTCGAAAAAAAAAAAAAAAACAGCACGAATTAATGCATTCTCCCAATACATCATGACTTTTGGCATGCAAACACACTGGACCATTGATTGAATGATGTAAAAATAAAGAGTCTTTTTCGTCTACTTTATAATCGGCAACTAAACTGGAGAAATAGTTCTGTCAATTACAATATATTTTTCTAATATTAGTGAAGTTCCAATTTTAAACTAATAAATCATGATTACTTCCATTCCGCATTCTAAAGAGAACACAGAACTTCGAACACACGACAAAAGCACATAAAACTTAATCTTCATTTCAAAAATAGAAAACAACTCAAATAAATTCCATTTACCAAATACTGTCTCTATCTCACACCGAATACTAATTCCCTTTACAATAGCCACAATAAACTATGCCGACATATGCGAAAGATCAAACAGATGAACTCTATAGATATACAAAGATATACAAGTACGTATACTTGAACAATTCTTCATAATAATCAAATTTTGTTTAATTATAGCAGCAATTTGTAGGATGCAATAACAAATTTTACTTAGTACGGCTGCCCCCAATGAACAGATCAAAAGTAGCACTCGAAGAGCGCACAATAAACTTGAACTTGTATATGCCATCGTATAGACGTGGAGGAGATCTGCGAATGCAATGCGTATCTAGACATATACTGTAAGTGAATTGTATATAATTTATTTCAAATTTAGATTTAGATTGAAATCAACTACATATGTATGTGCATACATATTTGGGAACAAGTAGCAAGAATTATGAGCTAAGATGTATGAGATGACGTTTAAATTTTATTAGTATTTCAACAGCTGTCTATACGCGTTGATGATTAAGCCTGAGTTGTGTACTTATATGGGAATTTAATGATGTGTAATATACATAAATTTAGTTCTATGACATTCTATGTAGGTGGCTGTCTTGGAGCATAGTGGTTCAATCTATTATTAGTCGATATGGGGCAGCAGTGTGTGAACGAAAGTGAGTTATGAAGTTCTTGAAATTGAAATCTTTATAAAAGGAAATAAACGTGAGCATAATTTATGAAGTGTTTATTAAAATACTATTACTTTGAAGTTTATATATCTTTTAATTGAAATTTAAAAAATTTTACAAGACGGTCGTAAGTTAAATCTCGAGATGGTTTGACGAAATGGAACTTTCCGTCTAACTGACCACTGTCTGTATGAATCAAAATTCGTATCTTATATTTTAAGATATCGATCCGAAATTAAGTATGGATAAAGGCATCATATTTCAAAATATTTCAACTTCCTTTCAAACAAAGCTTCTTGGAATATATTTCTATTGTTTTTTTTCACCATACATTAATATTCAACTGTCATACAAATATATAAGCCAATAAAGTACCACAATTCGTCTCCAAAATAAACGCTTTGCATACTAAATATAAAGAATTTCAGCATAAACGACTCATTTATACCCCCATACCAAAACTGCTGAGTAACTTCATAAAAATTCAAGTGCTCACAGCAGAAAACATGTCCAAAAACCAATATTCATAGTTATATACTAAATTCCTACGAGGAACATATGGCTGAATATATATTACACAAACAAATGCAAGTACACACGCATGCCCGACATACATATACGAGACTCACGCGTTCCAAATCGAATTAGTTATACAATGTGGTTGTTTTTTTTTTTTTTTGTTCTATGGCAAATACAATCCAACAATTCCCGCCACAACAAGTACAACTATTATTATATATCATAAAAAAATCTTTTCTTTTCTTATGAAACACTCAATTAAGAAAAGGCGTCAGACTACCCTTAACTACATTCCTAAAGAACCTTTTCCAAGCATAGCTACCCTCTTTCTCGCACTCTAGTCTAGACTGTAGAACACTTTGTTTGTTACCTGCTGTTATTTATTCTGTGAAAATTTTTATTTTTAGCACATCAGACATATGCCGGCTATACAAAGAATATCTGCTTCTGCTGTGCTCACGCGATTCGATTGCAATCAGTCAGACGTGTTTGTGATTTTCGATTTGAAATTATAAAAAATTGTTATGGATAAATTGCATTTGCAACAGTTGTTTTAAGATCATCTGTTGATTTTACAGATTTGACAAGCTGATAGTATTATTTTCGGAATGATATGTAGACCACCCCGTGTGCAGGTATTCTTGAAATTTTTTGATTCATAGTGCACAGCAAAATGTAGCAAATCTTTGTAAAAGTAGTTTTTAAGAGGACAGAAATGAAAAATAATGGTGGTGCATATATTTTAATGCACTAAAACTAAGCTGAGCAGTTATCTTAATGGAGAAAGTTTCGAGGGAGATGCGATATTGTATACATTTTTTAGTACTTAAATGAGAAAAAGCTTCTTAAATTTGAATTACGGTTTGGAAAACTCTCAAACCTCAAAACGAAAAGCCATAAAAATATCTAAACTAGGTATAGGTATATACTGAAAATTGAAACGAAGCATTACAAATTTACATGTTCTCTTTTTCAAATTAATTCTTATACGTCTGTCATCTTATACGTCGACACTGTCGACCTCTTTGGAGTAAATTTTTTTCAAAATCAGTGAAACCCTATTTAATTATTTCATACAAACTTAATTTAAAAACGTTCGGTTAAAAAAAATGTTGATCCATATAAACTTTGACTACCACATCTATTCTACTTTGGGGATGAAATTTTCGACATCTGCAACGCATATGTCTAATAATTCCTGTATAGAATAAAACGAGTTTAAGGCAAAACAATTTGTTTACCTTCTTTTTATCCTACTTGCTTTGAGTATACAAACCTAAATTAAAGACCATGAATAGAACAAATGATGTTGAATATTTTGACCCATAAAATCTTTAACACTTTTTTCCCCTGATTGGACCAAAGCCGTGAAATACGTGCTTAATTATTTTTTCTGTTGAGTATACAAACCAAGTTTGAAGAACATCGGACGAGAACTACACTTTGACCCACATAATCTTTGACTTTCTTCTTACATCTTGGTAGAAAAAATTTCTAAAATCAACAAAATATGTGTTTAGGTATATCTTATATACAAACGGACTTTGACAACGATTAACTGAATAACCATTTTCAGCCGTATAATCTTTGATACACATTTCCCTTAATAGAAGAAAAATTACCAAACTCAGCAGAATACGTGTACAAAGGACCTCAAAGTAAAAATAAGCTGAACATGTTCAAGCCTAAGTTATGATTTTGGGGTCGCTGATTACGATCCCGGTGTCAGTATAACTCCATTAAGATAAATCAAGATCAAAAACCTGAACTCGAAATATTTATGATCTCCAAATGACCTTGAAAGGTTGTATCATGAAAAAGGTCAAAGCGTATTCGGACGTAAAATTTTCCACTCTTTCCGAACTCTGTTACAAAAAAATTTAATATTTCGAATTAGGGTTTTTGATCTTGGTTTGAGCTTGATGTTGACGATATGGCATTACATGGACACTGGGATCGTTATCAGCCCAAAACCATAAAGATCACCGAGGCATAGAACATGTCCACCTCAATTTCATTTTATAGTCCTGTGTTTTTTATTTGCTTAGAGTGTGTAAACTGAGTTTGAAAATTGATTAAACAAATTTTTCCCCTAATAATCATGGAACTCCCTTTTCTTCCTTGGTAAAGAAATTTTCCAAAATTGAGGAAACATATGTCTAATTATTTCCCGTACACAGATTGATTAACTATTGGCCTTTTCGAACTATCATTAGTAGGGAAATTCCAAGCCAGCTTTTTATTATATTTTATTAACGGAACACTGTCGTCCAATCAAACTTCACCCAGTTAAGTCTTGATTCTATTCGTACAGAGTTTCTTGATGCTAATCGGGATTGGAAGTTGACCTACTATCACATGAATGGCGGCTCTCTCCCTCTTTTTCTTTGGCAAATTTCTCTTCTTACACTCACCGTTGGTATGGGAACCACACTAGGATGACGCAGATTCATATATGTATTCATTTCTGAATCGTATTTTTTCTAAAAACCAATATCGGTATTGGTATTAAGCTCTATTAATAATGGATCAAAGACTCTGTAAGACTGAAGACTGTAAGACCAAATACATATATCTTATTGGAACCCTGTGATATTGCCCTAGTTTATACTGCATGTTAAAAATATATCAAAGTTGAAGATTAAATAATCAGTTCACATTTTCGAACAATAGCAGGTCTTAAATTGGCCTCCAAAGCGGGTCTGTGTGAGAACCCTAAAAATAAAAGCTTGTACGAAGACAAACTGGTTTCTCAAATTACAAACGACTTAAAATGCAGCAACATGGGTTAACTTTTAGGCGTAGATCTTCCCCATACATGTCGCATACAATCTTGAGTGACGAGTCGTTATAGCCTATCCGAATTATGTCTGTACAATATTGGTTACAAAGAAAACTTGAACCCAGACAATTGTACAAATGCCGAGAGGTGATCCCTTAAATGTATAGATCCCTAACAAAATTATGTTCCTATTTATTGTATTATATTGAATATATATTTGACTTAAGCAAACTTTTGGTTTTTTGTATTTTTTGAAGATTCCGAAAAACTAAAAGTCCAATTTTGGAACAATTTTCGAGCAACTGAGACTGTATGTGGTCAAGGACTCTGCAAATGTTGGTTCTTATGTAAGTCTTGTCATAATATTTGTTACTACAAGCAGTTTAGCCAACTTAAAAACCAAATTTCTAAAAACATCCTCACTGTAAAGAGGGAAATGTTTTATATTGGTTATATAATCTCTGGAACTACCGATTCAATTTTCGGAATACTTTCTGTGGTGAAAAGTCAAAGCTTTTTAAAGGAACTTTAACAGTTATAGAATGTTTGAATGTACATTTGTATGTTTGTAGCCAAATACTTATGGGCTATTGGTCTTTATAATTCTTTGACAGATGTAAACTTTTATAGTCTTTATTCGTAAAAGAGTTATCGAAATATGTAAAAATTAATTGATTTAAAACATCTGTAAATAGCGAAACTTATTAAAAATAAAAAAAGTTGACCTGTATCTCCATTAAACTTTAAATTTCTGCGGGGGATATAATCCTATCGGGATCTGGTGCGGGATATTTTTTTCGGATACGTGTAAAATACAACAAATTAGTCGTTTCAAGCTAAACTAAACAACAACAAAATGTTTTTTTTATAAAAACCTAAAAAATGGGACAGATTTGTATAGGAGTTAGACCTTCAAGTAGTCCGACATGAACATATATGGATCATTTTTTTTTAATTGAAATAATTTTTTTCAAATTTGGCGATCTCAGTTAAAGTACGGGCATTTAGACATTTGGACATTCTATATGAACTCAACTTTTTGTAGGGACTAGCCATTTGCATGGAGTTTTAGCGATCCGTTTTGGATCTTTTTGGAATATTTTATAATGCTTAAAGTAAGATAGACAAAAATAAGTTCGATTACAATATTTTCAAGAAACCCATTAGCAACTACTTTAAACATGTGTTCTTCAGAGCAGATCAAACTTCGTTCTTAGTCATTTGGAACCCTTCTAAGATTTGGTTACTCTTCGTAAATTTTCAGTAATATTTTTTTTTTAATTTCGATGATGACATCAGAAAATAGCTTTTCCGGAATAAGTATAGCTGCCTAGCTGGAGGACAACCGAACCTTAACGTAAGAGCATTATACCACTAAACACATCATATGATGTTCCACGGTAGATTAGAATATATATTTTATTTATAATTCATATAACTTTCTACAATTTAGAGAGATATCGTATAGAAAATGTAAAAATTCTTATTAAAATACATAAGTGACCACACACTGTTTCCCACTTACACCATGGCCCACAATTTCCACTCAATTGCTTCCATGAACTTCATTGCAATCAATTCTTATATTTTCTACATATTTTTTTTCTATTGCATTATACTTTTGGAGGTCTCTGACAACAAAACAAAATCATATGCCCCCAAAAATACAGCCTTTTTGCTCAATGAAGCAAAACATTTAAGTACAAAAAAAAAAAAACGCCCATCATTTCACAAATTAATGCACACAAGCAGACGCCCTTTAAATCAAAATTCGATAAAAAGTATTCATATTGATTAATTAACAAGACAAAAAAATATTTAACATAAGTATTTGAGGGCAAAAAGAACACATAAATGAATTGCCAAACATATTCCCTGCTTCATAAAACATTTGTGTCTGCCTATAAATGAAAAAATGGGTCAGGCAGTGTGGAGAGAATTGTATGAAGAAGTACAGCACAAAATAATAATAAAAAAAACATGTCTAAACAAATCACAACAATTTGTTTAAACAAAATGCCATTAGAAACGATTATAAATCAAAAATGGAATAAAGTCAATTGAACGCAACAGAAGAGCACAAATAGTTGGGTCAACGGAAATACTATACCAAGTAAATATTTTGCTAGAAATATTTGAAAAATTTTCTTAAATATACTTGTTTCACTGCAATTAGTCTAATTGGTATTAAAGCGAAAAGTATCTGATTTGAACATTCATCGTCTGCTGTATATTTCCGCGTTTATTTTTTGACGCATTTGCTCCAGAAATTTATATATAGCTAAATGACGTTTCCGAGACCTCAACTGTCTGCAAGATATACCGCAGCAGCAGCAACAAACAGAAGCAAAAAAAAATGCTGCATGGCGCTATTTTTATGCGCTAAACGTTCGATATGTGGAGTTAATGTGTCGGCTATGTCGTGAAGATGAGTAGGAGCTGGCTTGGCATATTTCAAATAGACAACAAGACAAGATACTTCAACTGCTGCCAAAAAGAATACCAACAAGCAGCAACTACAATTTATGGTAGACAAGAAATAGTTTTGAACGAGTTTTCTTAGTTTTTTGTGCGGAAAATTTTGGCACAACGTAAAGAATAGATTGAAGATAAAATTTACGTTGATAAATGGTCAAGAAGTATAGTTTTTTTTTTCTGTAGTTTATGCAATAAGTCAATTTTTGCAAATATTTTTGTATAATTTAAATTGAATTTTAGTAAGATCGACATGTGCTGCATAGGCAAAAATCAAAGTTTCAATTATTTTTTTTGGCAAAAGCATCTTCAAGCAATGCAGAAGATTCTTGAATGAATTGAAATATGTCAAAACTAAAATAATAGGTACCCAAAAAAACGATTTAGTTTTGATACATTTAAAGTGTTCCTAACTTTTATTTTTACTAATTCTATATAAGATCAGAAGTATTTGACTAAACTGTGAAAGTAACTCGAGCTATTCAGTCACAATTCTAGCGAAATAAAATTCTTAATAATAAGTTATAACTGACGTTGGTTACTCAGTCCTTAGAAGAGAACTGAAATGCATCATAACTAGAGTATTATGTTAGTTTAGTTTAGAATGATAGATAATGAGGTGGTCTGTCTTCAAATAGAAAGCATTTCCATTTTAGTCTTCAAAAAACCTGTAAAAATGCGTTGGCATTATAGTCTGCCATTTCATAGAAAGCAGCCTGGCCCAAAGGTAGACTTCATACCACCCTTAAGGGAAGGTTTCTGCATCCAATTCACACCACATATTTAAAGAGGAGGAAATAGAAAACATTTAATATCGAAACTTGAAGCCTCTATCTTTTATGACCTCCAAGTTCTTGCTCTTCAAAGCCAGACAGATGCATTTAATGGTCCAAATTGGACCCTAAAGGAATATTTTATTAGAATTGGAGCAAATTCATCGTTTCTAATTAATCAACAACAACAAATGTATTTGCATAGAACGTTGGAATAGATTTTTATAGGGACTAATTTTTCTAGTGGTTCGATCTGGAACTAAATGGAATATTTTATAAGGATTAACGAAACCAACAACATCACTTATCATTTTTTCATAAAAAACTCAGAATGTAGAACAATTTTGCATGGTAGGACCCAACTTTCCTTTAAGTAGGATAGATTAACACATTCATTGCATAAAAGTGATCTGAAATATAAATAAAAGAATCTAAATATCCAAACATGAAGACTCTATCTCTTATAGTCTCAAAGTTATCGATTTTTTGTTCAATGGACAAAATACTCCAAAATAACTGAAAACTTCCGTGACCCATATGGCTTTGCCAGGTATGTTTTATGATTTCGATTTTGAAAGTGACATCTCAGCTATAACAATTATAAAATCAAAATTCCGTTAACTACTTTTGTTTCTATGATACGATCTGAGGGATCACAACAATTCAGGAATTTTGCTTGCCATGTCTTTCGCATAAGTGGTTTTAAGTCTTACAGCTTCCGAGTACTGTTCCTCAGATCCTTCAATTCATTATTATTTTTTTGCTGTTATAAAGTACTATAAAGTTTTAATGACATCGTTCAAACTTAGGAACCAATGTCATCCAGAATCGTGCCCCTCCATAGTACATACTTCATCTTCATAATATTTTGTTTGAAGCACTAATTGCAAAAATCAATCTTGAATCTCCAGTCCAAAGCGAAATCGTAGCCATTTCCGAATTCTTATAGATCTTTATACATTTGGTCGAATAAAAATTTTTTTGAACAACGTCGTTCTCTGACTCTTCAAAAAATTTGATGTGCAGAACATCTTAAAGAACAAATTCTAACTTTTCTTCATCCTTATGCAAATTAATTGCTTTGTTTTGCATCCCTAGTTATAATAATTTTAGACAAAACTTTTGAAAAATCATAAAACCTGACTACAACAACTTTTAGAGAACTACAAATAAACATAGTCGTTTTAGTTTTAACAAAGTTTGCGAAAAGGAAATCTACGCAGGTAACCAAGCCATCATTAAGAAAAAACAAGTTCAAATCTATGCTCCACGCAAAGAACCAAAACATTTTTTTTTCTTCTGAACCCAATATTAAATTCCACTTATAAAAGCATCTCCATGATTTTTCAATAAATCAATTTTGTTTCTAGTTCATCAAGTATTTTTGATTCGAACTGGTTTTCCGGTTCAACTCAACAAATCTAAACACTGATCCATTTTAGCCATATCTTGAGTAGTTATCCGCAATAATGGAGGAGAATGGAATTGGAATATTTTTACACAATCTCCAAAGACTTGAATAGCAGCTCCTTGGTCTCATTTTGAATTTTAAAACATATTTATATAACTCCCATCAATTTTCTGATAGATCAAAAATTTGTATTATTTCCAGTATAACCTTGTGATATCCTCGAAAACCAAAATTGCAGATAGCCGTACTGAGAATTTAAAGCACCGTAGAATACCATCATCAATTCAATAATTATATGAGGTAGTTGTTGTTATGAATTGTCGATCTTTCGGGATTTAAAATATGTTGATTCTATTTTTCTCTAATTGCGTACTCCATCAAATCAAGCTTAATGATTATTTGCATCTTTTTCATCTTTGCACAAATAAGCAACAAAGCTCACATTAAGCACAATCAAGAACACATCTCGAAAATGAAGTTACCTGCAGAAAATGATAGAATACCTCTAATTAGTCATGGTACCCGAAAAAATAAAATAGATAGAAAGCAATAGCGTCACGCAAAAGCGACTCACACTGCTACAGCTACGTTTTATTTAGAAACTAGTTTTATTATACATTACTTAGACGGTATTCTGATGCTCGGAGCCCCAGAAAATAGTATAATGAGAGTAATATGATATGATGTGCTAATAACTTGAGATAAACTTCAATTGGGAGTTGTTGTTGTTGTAACGTCTTTTAGAATGGCGTATGAGCAGCTCCATATTGTCCCGAAGACTTCTTCGATTTCTGGAGTTTCTTTATAATAACGCATAACAAGATGGTTTGGCTAACCGCAATTTAAATTACAAAATTTTACTTTGAACTGAAGATTTGAAGTCTTTTAGATCATTTTCTTGAGTGAAGGCTATCTACTCTCTTTTCTTTTCTACTATATATACATGCAATGTAAGCTCCTTATATAACAACTAGTTTCTGGAGTTTTGAATCTATACATGTAATAAAATCCTACATCTTAATAGGATCGGAAGATTCAAACCTATGAAGTGTGGTTGGAATCGGAAGGGATTCCATAAGCCATATACATAATCTATCATATCTTTGCATACGTTTAAGGTACAGCGATGAAATTGCTTATACATGTTAATTGGATCGAGAGAAGTAAGATCCATTGAAAAGTGTGAACAGTTTGGCTTTGCACGGCGCAGGTTGCGGTTCAGCTAGTTATGGAAATAAATTATTTAAGTTGAAACGTTAAAATTTGTTAATCTTCATTTTGAGAATACGAGCGCCTCCATCGCTGCAGTTAGTGATATCTCCGAAATTTTGTAGTCCTAAAGCTACGAAAAAGTGCTTTTAGGATACTATAATCTCCAAAATTATTACTGTAGTCAAAAGATTACTAGAAACGAAATTTGGTCCCATATGAGCTGACACAAACATATGCATAAGTACCCTTTTTATGGGATCTCCAAACTATTCTTCACAATATTACATAAATTTTTGAAATTTCAACGAATACACCCTGCCCTCATATATGGTGTAAACCTCTCTCCAAAGTAATTTAAATTTATGGTAGTAAATCGTTTTTCATATTTATCACCAAGTTCAAGAAATCGCTTAATTTTCAAATCATTTTTATTGACCATTAAAAAAAAAAAAAGAAAACTTAATACAAAACAGAAATAAATTAGCCCACATTAAACAGCATTAAAGCGCATTTGAACTTCAATCAATTCAAGGTAAGCGAGTTTTGTTTAAATAAAAAAGAAAGACACAAACAACAAATCAGCAACAATTAAATACTTTTTTTTCACTCGGATTGCATGCCAAAAATAACACAAAAAAAAAAAATACAAAATTGCGCTAAAAAAGAAGGCTACCTACATAAGTTTTTTTAAACACAGCGGAAAAAAAATACAGAAAAAAATTAGGTACGAAAAAAACTCAAAAAAGAACGCTGCTAAACTTTGAGATACCCTGAAGCTACATTGAATCATTTTATCTGAAGAATATTTTATTTAAGGAATTTAGCAAAAATAACCAGAAAAGTAAATATTTCTTAGATTATAATGGACACTACCCTTTAAAGAGGGGTTAAAATATTCGTTGAATATTTGTTAACGGAAGAGCGAATAGAAAATACTAAAGATCCGAACTTGAAGACTGTATCTTTTACTTTTTTTAAGATATTGATGTTCATATGAGGAGCCAGACAGACACATATATCTATATCTAACCATATTCATGATCAGATTTGAACAATTATGATATATTTAAAAAGGATTAACACAAACTATACCAAATTTCGCGTTTCTAGTGGAATGAAGAACAACAACAAACGATTTTTCATACAAAAACAAAGAAAGGTGGAACATATTTGTATGGGGGCTACCAGTTCTAGAAGTCCGATCTGTACCTAAATGGAATATTTGATAAAGATTAAAGTTTGATAGACCAAATTTTGGCGTTTATAGCTAAGTTAAGAACAACAATATAAAAATGTTTATATAAAAACTGAGAAGAAATGGTGGGTTTGTATGGTAAGTGCCAACCATCTTAGAGGCAGGAGTGGTATAAATGTACATTAACTACAAGTTTTCTGAAGAAGGTTTGAAGGCTGTATCTCTTATAATCTCAAAGTCCCTCTTGTTCATATGGAGAGCCAGACAGACGGACATATCTATATCGATTCAAATACTACAATTTCTTTTACCAGTTACATATATTTGGACCAACTAAAAATACCCACTTTCCCTATTTCTACAGGGTATACAAAAATACAGTTGAAAAAAAATCATTAAAAAACCACAACCCACCAATTAAATAAACAAAATGCTTTAAACAAAAAAAAAAAAATATACAATCTAAAAACTTGTTTGTATACCACCAAGAAGAAAGCAGAAGCAGAACTTCGACGTTATATGGTTAACGAAAACATCAACAAAGACAACGACGACGACGAATTGGAGAAAAAAAATCCCAAAACTGAAAGAAGCGCTGACAACTTCATTGACATTTAATTGGAGTGTGCAACATGCAGAAGACAAGTAGTCAGTCAGACAATCAGACGAACACATCAACCGGAACTGCATCAACAGAACTCCAAGAGCTTCAAGCGCTTGAAGGCGTCAGTAATCCAACTGAAGATGCCCGTGCTAAAATGCTTCAAATAGAAATAAAGTTGATGTCGTTGTTGAAAGTTGTTGGGCGGCGTGGCGTCTAAAACGAGTCGTGCGTTCAGAGATGAATTCCGTTGACTTGATGCAATATGTAGGTCAAAAAATGCAGTCAGTCGGTTCAATGCACTATTAAAAAAAAACGACTAAAAAATCAATAAAGAAAGCGAAACAAATGCAAGTACTTAAAAAAAGAAAACCTCCAACTAAATACCAACTAAACAAACTAGTACAATGTGTAATTAGTCAAATTGGTTGACAGTAGCGAGCGACATTATATATTATAGAAGCGACACGTAGATCTATTTAAAGTCAACGACTGCAGCTGCCAGCACGTACTGGAATTCCGGTATTACTAGCTAATAAAGATTACAAGGTAGCAAACAGCATGTATCATGTTTCTTACACCCAAAGGTATCTTTTTTTTATTTTAGGTTTATAATTATTTAAATATTATATAGAAAAGAAATGTCTGCAGTGAGTTGGAACAGGTGCTGTTGCCGTTTGTCTCTTACTATGTATCTATCTATTTTTTAATGCATGCTTGAAATTTAATAGCTATGTCGTCAATGTATCTGCATGCAGCACTTCCGCATATCCGTATTTTGTAATTGTTCCTTTTCGGTTTGGTTTTGTTTGCCGGCCGATCTGACGAGTGTGTTTAGTCTTCTTCTGTCTTCTGTCTTCTACTATGCAAATGAATTTGCATGTGATTCAAGATTTGTTGGCAAGTCAAGAACAGATACTTCTACTAACAATGCATACATAGCGAATGCTAGCATGTGTTCAGCTTATGTTATGTGTAGTACCCAGTCAACATTGTGAAAGATAGAATACTCATGTGTGAGAAATATGCACACTTAGGCATGTTTTCTTTTCATTATTTTCTTTCATTCTCAGCAACATTTTGGCTCAAGCATGCTCGTAGGCAAAATTGTGCGTGTGAACGACTGAAGTCAAGCCTCTCACTAAATATTAAAATTTTTTTTAAGTTCCTAAACAATCAAATTATTTATTACCAATTGTTTTATCCACGCTTTTTTTTTAATTCTTCCACCTCCTTGGTATACTTAAATTCACCTCTAAATTCTTCTGTTCTAATGTCTATTATCTAAGAAATTTTTATAAATTTTACAATATAATTCAGTATTTAGCATGTCTTGAGCAGAATTAATAAGCAATAGGCATCACCTGGGTTGAAAAATTATTGCATAGAATAAGTTAGGGAACGAAGCAAATGTATGGGTCTACGAAGGCGAGACAAACCCAACCAAATTGGTTCAAGTGCGAAGCAAAGGTCTTCTTTTTTATTGCAAAAACTGGACATGTGGCCGACGTTGTTTACCAGAAGTTCTATGAGAATTGAGAAAACCCAACTGACGAAGGCGGAACATCCTTCACTACGATAAAGCGAACAAGCACTCACACATCGGCTCAAACAAGTGACTTTTTGAGCATGCAAAATATTGACTGGATGTCCAATGTCTTACTTGTGGTATGATTCTAGGAATACAGCTTCCATTTCAAACATTTATAAAGAATTCTGTAACCAACATTAAATATTGCAAATGTCTTTATTTGCAAGGCCATGGCCGTTAGGCGTTTATCTAGGTAACCAGCCTAGGGATCTTCCTTCTGAGCTAGCTGATTGGCCACCCCAGGAAAAGAACCCAAGGCATTCATCACATCTGGATATATATGTCACTGTTGCACATATGCTGAAGTTTATACCAATATTCCACATTTTAGATCATTTGCAATATTTGTAAAAGTAGAGTTGGAGCATTTCAGTGGCATTGTACACGCACTCTTCTCTGGGGATCCTCCATCGGAATGTTACGCCCAATGGACATGTCCCATGTGAACAGAGTATACAAGGTGGAAATTAGTATTCTTCTCTGTGGAATACCTGCCCGGATTTTTTTCCTACTGAACTCCACAGCAATCAGAACCTCCGAAAAGATGCTATCGGTCAGGAAACAATAGCAAAATTAGCTAAGGGTGGAGGATGCCATCCTGGTAAGCAGCCACCGTATATTTCTTTGCCTGGAACCCATCTTGGATAAAGTTTAACACCCTATTAAGTTGCTGAGGTGTTCCGTATGCCTTACTAAAGCCGTACTAAAAGGGTGGTATCTTGTCGATGCCTATTGCCAGTATTCACGTCATAGGCATCTCTCAAATAGCTTCGCAATGGATGACAGCAGACTGATGGGTCGGTATGAGTCAATGTGAGACGGGCCGGAAAGAGTCTTGTGAATCATAATGATTTGGGCCCTTTGCCAACGTTTTGGGCATGGGGTCATGGGGAACATATCTGGGAAATTATATTCCACAAATAATCATACTGTACTGTACTAAATGGTAGATATATCCTATTATATTTGTGGATTAATTTTTCTTAAAACTTCGAAAATGTTTGCTGGGTACAAAAAATTCTTTAAAACATGCTTAAAACACTTTACATATACAAAATAACAGTTTAAAATATAACTAACCAAATTAGTCAACTATGCCTACAGCAAAACACCATGACGAACAAAAAAAAAAAACGTGTATAGCCAAAGTAAACCGGCAATTGCGGATGACGTCGTCGTTGAAGACAACAAACACGACTTGCGGCAGACGACACAACATGCAAATTCAAGTACCGGACCGAGTGTGAGGCAGCGTAGGGGAGGTTGACAGCTAACTATGCCAAGGCAAAACCGGCTAAAGCATTAAATTTGGTAGTTAGGCACTTTGGTATTATGCAAAATACCAGCAAAAATATTTGCGACCAAATGCCAAAACATCAAAGAAGCAGAAGTAGAAACTTTTTCATGAAGAAGTTCTACAAAATTACTTTATTGCAAAGGGAGATATCAAATAAAAGAGGGAGAGACGTGTAATTTAAGTAAAGAAATATGCCTAAAAGGCCAAAAAACTTATAAAAGGTTCTAAAATATTTCTTTTTCACAAAGAACAAAAACAAAAATATCAAATTTCAGTTCGGAAACAAACAAACAACAAAAAAAGTGAATTTCTTCAGCGCAAAATGCTGTTTCCTACTTCATGGTGAAGTGTCATAACGCTTATGCAATTTAATAAACCTGCATTTTAGCGCAGTAGCAGCTGCTTGGCCTCATATTACAAGCGTTTATGAAGATGAACCAGTGCCAGGCGCTTCATCTCACTTAAGTACTTTGAGCTGCATACTTCAGTTGTTGTATGTACTCATATTTTAGATATAAAAAAATTGTATGCTATTCTTCCTTCAACGGTTTTGTAAAGAACCACTTGAAAAAGATCGATTATTGGAAGCAATTCATGCATTGAACAACAGCTGTTTTGCAGGTGGTCCGTCGTCAATACAAAGCGGAAATGTACAAAGTTCAAATTGTGGACTTTAGTTTGCTATTAATTAGGAGTAAAATTACTGTCTAACAATTTCCGCGTCGTCTTTGTAAAACAATAAGCACGAAGCGAAAATAATACCTATAACCACTTCCAAAAATAAAACAACTTCAATTACAATTGAAATCTGTTCGAATTTAAATTGCACGAGTATTGTAAAAAAAAAATAGCAACCGCAAAAATAAAAAATATATATAAATCCAACTCGAAATGTTAACATTCGTTTGTTTTTTTTCTCGTTATAGTACTTCGTAGTTAGCTGCTTTTGTCTCGCAGTCTATATACGTGATATCTCCAAATGACACCGACAATTTTAACCAAATGGAGACACATGGCGCAGTGGAGGAGTTGAAGCTGAGTAAAATCAAATCGAGTCGAGAGTAGTGCCAGCTTAGATTAGCTCAGCTCTCAGCCCACAAATGAACATTAATGCATACACAAGCTGCTTATTTTCTCAAGCAATAAAAATAGCAAATGAAAACTAACTCAGAAATAGCGCAAAAAGTCGAAAAAGAGAAAAAACAGCTTGCAATTTTTGTTGTAAATTTGGTTAGGAGTATTTTTGTGACATTCAAGTTAGTAAAAATGGATTTTTTTTAAGCCTAGCACAATGTTAGAAAAATAATTGTTGAAACTTAGATTTGAAATTATATAATGAAGGTGCAGTTTCTCAATGTGTAGTTAAAATTTAACGGCCTGTTATTTTGCAGGTTAGCACAATATGACATTCTCAATATTTATTAGTGCCTGGCGAACGTCAATTACAGCTGAAGTCTCTAAATTAAGTGATTGACGAAGAAAAGCTTTGAAAATTTGCTCTAACTTTGAAACTTTAAACTCCCAGAAGTTTTGCAATATTTTTTTTTAACTACGTTTGGATGATTTTTAAGACGCTCCAAGTACATCACTGCCTGCTGGTAGAGGGTATCTCCATTAAGTCCTTTTCAAGATAAGGCGTTCTTATGTACCAGGGTGCGCCGGAGAAAGACCTTCGCTTGGAGGACCATAATCTAAGCAAGATGGCATTTAGCAGCAATGCCGTAGGCTTGCATTCCGTACCACCAGGCTAGTGGAATTGTTGTTTTATATATTTGAACCTTTTTCCACAAAGTAAGCTTGTTTCTGCAGTTGAAAAGCAAGCACAGTTTGTTAAAATGGGTTTTGAAAGCGAGTCGTCTATTCAGATACACCCCCAAGTATTCATAAATAAAGTGTTGGCCCCAGCACGCTTCATTGTAGATATACCAACATTTATTGCTCGCACTGTTGTGTCGATACTGCATCGAGAACAACGGAGAAGATTTCATCAGCCAAAATTCTCTTCATTAGCAAGAAAAATTGAGGCGGCAGTAGACCCTTGGGCTTGTACAGTAGGCCATCAGGCCACAGTTGATAAGCTGCCACCAAGTATTCTTTAGACTAATATCTGTCAAGGATAAAGTTAACCACCCTATTTAACTGTTCCGGCGTTCCATGGGACTTACGGACTTTCTCGATTGCAAGTATTCTCGTTAGGAGCCACCTCTCGAAAAGCTTTGCTACAGTTGATAACAGACAGATTGGTCTGCATGATTCCAATGCTGTCTTTTTCTAGACTTGTGAATCATACAAATTCTTGTCTTCATCCATTGTGATGGAATGTATTCTAGTTTAAGCAGCGCAAGCCAAATGAAAACCAGAGGAATCACTGCTTTCACAGGCAAAGCTTTCATCATGATTTTATGAAGCCTATCCCCACGTGAGACCCACCTTGTCTTAGTTCCTTTAATTGCGCTATAATTTCTTCAGCAGTGTTGTGGACAAGTGGAAGAAGCAACTGGCCAGGATTGTCGTGCGTTGTCCGGACAATACTTTTTCTGCTGTTAAAATTATAATCGAATGACTGAAATCGGGTCTCCAAATCCTCAGCGAATTTCAGTGCCGGCTACTATAAGGTTGGAGTCATTCATTTCATCGTTTGTTTGAAGAAACTGGCCTTCGCTTACTAAAAAAAAAATTATTTATAGCTTTGAAATTCACTTTTAAGCTATCTAACAGTCTGCCCACTTTCCCATCATGTTTTTTTTTTATGGTGGGGTCAATTTGGCCACTAATTGTTAAATGGTTACGTGAGATTCTTGAGACGCGCCAACGTATCTATTTGTTAATAAGACATTGTATTGTTTTTTTTATGGTTTTCGCGTATCTTTTTTTCTCTTCTTATTGTTTATCGCTTAAGTATTTTCTACTGCTTTTGCTTTTAGCTATTGTTTTTCTGTTTATTATTTAACTGCAGTTAAAACCCGGTGTTGACCGGTGTTGAATTTATACAACTCGTGTTTAAAGAACTTCAAATTAAAAAAAAAAAATATGACAATTGGTGATAAAATTTTATAGACAGTTCGAAACACGTGATTAATCAATATTTGTGTCAAGTGTACAAACGGAGCTTGAAAGTTTTTACCATAAAATGATACTATTGGCTCAAAATCCAAAAAACTCTTGAATCAGATTAATAAGGGAATAATTCAATCAAGCCAAGAATTTTTATTTATATATATAAATCTTATAATTGTGCATTTTTATGGAGCCAAATGTCAAATAAAAATTATTTTGTAATCTAGTTGCGTAATTTGAACCCAAATTTTTGTTAAATGATTCAATGTAGAAAGAATTTAAATGTGTTAACTGTTATCCAAACATTTGGATATCATAAAACATTTGATTATTTAATTAGTAGCTGTTTTTTTTAAGCATTTTACTGCAATTAAGAATTTAGAGAATTTAACTTGGGTAAAAAATTGGTATATTTGGGTCAGATTTTGAAGAAATACAAGAAATATAGCCCAGCATGCTTCTCTTAACACGCACTCCCAGCTGTTCACTCAACCATATTCGATAAGCTTACTTTACCTCCATCGCAAAATAATCGCTCTTACCTACTCATAACAGTCTCCCTCCCGGGCGCTCATCCTCCATCCCATCCATAAATATTATTCAGGAGACTGATATGATACTTATAAGAAATATATTAAAACTATTTGACAATTATCTGTATTAAAAAGTCTTGATCATATTTAGGGATGGAATAATTTCTGGACATCTAACTAATATGTTGTTATAATAATGGAAGAATATGTTCCATTGAGAGTTTCTATAATTTTTTTGACCTTATAGCTCAAAGTTACATTGAACGATCTGAGATGAAATGATGTTTGATCTATATTTAACATAAATTCCATGAACACTTTCCAAGCCTGTGGCTTAAAACAGCCTTAATGAGTTAAGATAGTTTTGGGATAAATTTGTTCATTTAAAAAAACAAATATTAGTTATTAATTAATGTCGGATTATTAGGTTTTGAGCAAGTTTTTAAAATGCC
Source organism: Leucophenga maculata (assembly GCA_035044805.1). Classification (NCBI taxonomy): domain Eukaryota; kingdom Metazoa; phylum Arthropoda; class Insecta; order Diptera; family Drosophilidae; genus Leucophenga; species Leucophenga maculata. The sequence goes on from JAWNNP010000798.1 coordinate 1,167,248, forward strand.
GAAGGTTATTATTAGAAAAACTTATAATAAAGTCTATCGATTATAAAAACAAATATCGATTTGTGCCAAATTAAAAACTCACCGGAATCTAATTGGCCAAAATGAGTAGCGGAATGATCTTCTCTTTACTTTTGTTGTTGTTGGCCAACACCGTAAACGTTGCTTCTTCTTTTCTATGCTGCTTTGCTATTTTAACTGTTGCGCTTGCTCATATACTCATGCAGACACATACATACACAATTACAAATACTTATTTTATTTGTTGCTTCTTTTATTTTAATTTTAATATAATTTATAAAATTTTTTGTTGTTTACACTTTGTAGAACACGTTTTTATTTAATTAATTTATTGCTTTTATTATTTATTGTAGAAATAATGCACTGCAATTAAATAAATTTGTATACAAAAAGAAAAAAAATCACACGACACACACAAACAAAAACGTAAACATATGTAGACAGTGCGTGTAAGCGAGAAAGAAAAACGAGTATACAATTTGTTGTTGTGCTGTTGCGATCTTGGAACAGGTAGTTTTCTTTTATGTTAGTGTAGTGGTTTTTTTTTTGTTGTTGTTGTAGTTTTTTGTAATACGTGAATATTTCTTATTTTATATTTTACTTTTTTAATTGGAAAAAGCAATTTGAATGCACTGCTTTTTATTTAATTATTATTAATTATTTTATATATTTTCTTTAAGTTATTCACCAAAATAAAAAATTATTATCAGTTGCGATGGATTTCTTGCACTTTCACTGATGTTTTTTATTCATAATAATTTTTGTAATTTAATATTCTACACATTAAAATAACATTAAATGCATTCCGTTAAAAATTGTTTATTTTGCATTAAATTTTTGTTGTAACGTTGGTAACAGAATTAAAAAACTTTTTTTTTTCTTTTTTTTTTTGTGGTATGTTTTTGATTTGTTGTTTCTTTTTTTTTTTATTCTCTAATAACGCGCGCCGTCCAAGCAGAAAACACACACAAAACTGAAAGCAATTCTCAATAATTTGGACGTCCAAACGCCGCGAGAGAGCGCAACACACTGTAAAATTTGTTTTTGTTTATGACCAATATTGACGCAGCATCAGAGCAGTATGGAAGAATTTTTATATCACAATCAATGCAGCAACACGTCAAGCCATAGGCAGTGTAAAGCATTTTTTAACACTAGAAAAAGGTTTGCTGACAATTTGAATAATAAAAATTCTTGTTTGTAAGTTTTGGTGTTTTTTAATCACGAAATGTGTTTGAATATTAATATTTTATTTACGCAAATGATGCATATTGAAACATATTTATAAGGTGAACGGTAATGAGACAACTAAAATCGTTTGATGCACGCAAGCATTAAATCTTTAACATTGGCGAAAAACTAATAGCACATGAATGAAATAAGTTGAATGACTAATTTCTTTTTAGTTTAGGTTTAGAATATATAGCAAAACCATTTTAAGGCAAGTCAGCCATATGACAGTTTATAACCAAAACAACTTTTAGAAGATGGCTAATCAATCTATCGCCTGAAAATATGGAGTGGTCCTCTTTTGAAAAATTTAACTCCCAAGGGTGTATCCAGCTGTCGTCGAAGGGGGGAGACTTAATTATATCAATTTGTGGCATATTTCGTAGTATTTAAGATTTTGGTTGGTTTCCTCTTTTGTTATTTGTGTCAATATAAACTTTTGTATCCTCTTTTTATGTTTCATACAATTTCATATAATTATATATTTAATACATATATCATATGAACACTCATGCATATATATCGAACAGTCTAACGATTGAAAATATATTAAAATCTCAAACAAATTATTTTTAATTTCATTTAAATTTTCGTTTAAATTTCGTTAAGTGTTGCAGACACAAAAAAAAATTGTATTTAGTAACTTTTTGAATAATTTTCAAACACTGAAATAAACAGCTGTTTATAGTTATCTAGTCAACATCGACTATTCAATTTTCTATTTTCATAATTATTTTCCTTACATATATTTAAAAAATCTGTGATAAATGTTGGATGCCACTATACGAAATTAACTAACCCGGAACGCAAAATTATCTTACAATGCAACGCTTTTCATATAAATTAGTAGCGCAACAGAAATGTCGAAGTCTTGTGTGTCCGGTGCTGCAACAATTGCGGCATGTGCAGTCCGGTGGCTACGGACGAACGGCTTCAAGCATTGGTGCTGGCGGCAGCAGTAGCATCGGTATTGGCCGCAGAAACAACATAATCGAGAACTTTCATGAGGACAATGAGGTGAGCATGTGTGTTGATTGTGTAACAATATATGGAGTAAGCAAAATTTTCTTTCATGCTTAGTCGTCGCATTGGCCGCGTAAAATATTCTCCGGCATACAGCCGACGGGCGCACTGCACCTGGGCAACTATCTGGGCGCCGTGCGCAAGTTTGTGCAGATGCAGGATGCGCGGGACGATGTCACAATATGCATAGTAGATATGCATTCAATAACGACGCCTCAAAATCCACCAGTGCTGCGCGAAAATATATTTCGTCTGGCTGCCACATTGCTTGCTTGTGGTATTGATCCGCAACAAACAACACTATTTGTACAGTCGTCTGTGCTGGAGCACAGTGAATTTAATTGGATATTAAACTGTCATACAAGTATGCCACGTCTGGGACAGCTGCCGCAGTTCAAAGAGAAGTCACGTACGGCTGGTGAAGTGCCACTAGGCTTGTTTGTATATCCGGTGTTGCAGGCTGCAGATATAATGCTTTACAAGTAAGCGTGGAATTCCGTTTTTTTTTAAAGAAATGATTGTTTAATACTTTTTTTCAACTCGTTGCAGAGCTACAGATGTACCTGTCGGAGCCGATCAGCTGCAACACATACAACTTGCACAGCATTTGGCACGTACCTTCAACAATCGCTATGGTGAAATGTTTCCCGTCTGTCATGCACTTATTGATAACCAGGATGCTTCGCGTATACGTTCACTACGTGATCCCACACGTAAGATGTCAAAATCAGATGCCGACAGCAAGGCAACTATCAGCCTTAGCGATGAACCGCATATAATTATTGAGAAGATCAAGAAAGCCGTCACAGATTTTACATCGGATGTTTCCTATGATCCTGTAACACGTCCGGGTGTCAGTAATCTCGTTAGCATACATTCGTTGGTCACAGGCAAAAGTGTAAAGAGCATACTTGACGAGTCCAAAACTTTGGATACGGGCAAGTATAAGTTACGCGTTGCCGAGGCTGTGATTGAACATCTACAACCCATACGTGAACAAATCAAGCATCATATGTCGCGGCGTAATGAACTAGTATACATGCTGGAAATGGGTGCTGAGAAGGCGCGTCATCGTGCACAACAGACAATGCATGAAGTGAAGCAGCGTCTTGGCTTGGGTACCTATACAAATGTACCTGCACCGGCAATGTGTATCAACGAACAGCAACCACAACCACCGCAGCCCGTACCTGAACGTCCAGCAGCTGTATTAACTGCCAGTCAGCGTATGCATCGTGCAGTTAAAGGACCCAATCATCATCATCAGATGAGAGACCTTACTAGCATGAGCAGTAATAATGCTAGTGCCCAAGTCAGCGCGGCGGAAGACAAAAGTTTTGAACTATATCAGAGTCATCGGCAGAATCCGCGTGGAGATATGAGAGCTAAAGCTGCCAGATCTGCAGATTATCGTCCAATTGTACCAAAGCAGAAGCTACGCGTTGAAAAAATACCACGCCGTGAAGTAAAAGCTGAGCCATTTGAAATGGAGCCTAGTCCGATGTCGCTGCAATTACCAAAAAATCTACCATTTCGCAAACCTGGCACCGGTAGTGGTGCTGGCGGCTATGCGCTAAACACGCCGCCCATACAAGTGCAAAATATTAACAAAGTGAGCGGCATTTTGGCAACAGCAAGTAGTAGCGGCAGCAACGCCATTATGAATGCCAAAATGCAGGTTAGCAACAAGGCGAATATGATTAATAGCAATATCTCAAATGTTTCCAATGCTGCAAGTACCGCGGCCAGCATGAGCAGTACAACAAACAAGTATCAATATGCTGATGAAGAGGAATCAGAAGCTACCAAGCCGTCATCAAGCACAAATACTAAAAATGAAGACAACGACGATGACGATAATGATTCGTCGCTGAAAAAAGCCGAAAACTAAGTTTTTGGTAACTACTTAAACATTTTTTTTTTTTGGTTCTTTAAAAATTCGTAACGTTATTTGTTTTACTCGTATTCTAAATTTGAAATGTGAAAAATTTAACTAAATGTGTTGTTTTATTTAATAACGCTTCGACCGGATAGTTTTGCTTGCATAACTTAAAAAGTGCTTTGAAGCATTTGAAGCACTTTAAAATGAAATAAATATTAGGAACGGTAAACTTTTTTCTACGATTTTTGTTTTATTAAAATTATAAAAAACTAAGTAAAAGAATATTTATTAGTAATACTGGTCTGCCATGTTCGACGGGATGAGCACGGCAAGGCAGATTGTGTATTACATGGGGAAGAGACGTTTAGTTTGCGTATTAAGGTTTTCCATATCCATACGCAGATTAAGGTTGTCAAGTTCACAACTCAATTTGTTACATCGTAGATTAGAGCAGCTGAACAGTTTAAATAAATAGAGCTCAGAACACCAGACACTATATATGATGCAACTTTCTACTCTAATCCAAATCGCTCTATATGTATCTGTTAAGACATAAGTGGACTCTGCATCTGAAACCAATGCGTGTACTGAATGAAATAGACCGAGCCATAAGATAGAGATGTGATGCTTTTAGGATAATGATATATGATATGTTTTTAATTTTTGTAAACAATAATGTTTTCAGGTGCATCATCATTGGTGTTCAGATTCAGAAATTTCTTATGTGCTCGCTGATACGTTAGAGAATCGTTTTTTAGCTAAGCCTTAGTTTTTTTCGGAACTCGGAGTCCTTCAAGAAAGCTTCACTGCGTTAGATGCAACCTAGCACACCATATGAGCTGCATCTTCAAGTCAAAAGAATCAAAACCACTGAATACTAACTCAACTCGTTAAAGAAAACGACACCTAAGAAAGGTCTACATGCGCTTCCACAACCCTACAGATAAGGTAGAATGGCTATTAGCTGCCTAATGGCTTCTGCGCAATCAGATACAGATCGTGTACTGATGAAGAACATATCTTGAGGCATCTTTGGAATCTCCACTCCAGAACATGGCTATCGCTCCCATCAAACTGACGCCCTAAAATGTCTTAAAAACAAGGACGACTCTGACATCTTTATTGTAGATAACTGCTGCTCCTTGAAGGATCATATCGGGGTTACAGCGCATAAATGCGCCAGCTCCACTCGCTTTTTAACTATAAGATTAGACGCGCTTTGGAAAAAGCTCACTATTTATGAACAAGTTAACGCGCATATTTTAAGATACAGCATCCAAAATTAACTAAAGCTTGACAGGAGTTTATTGTAGCTGCCGGTACTGCTTCATATTTCTATGCCGTCTCTTCATTATTATACGATTTTCAATTTACTCAAAAATTTTGCATTTTGGCATACCAATTTCTCAGCATATTCACATAAAAAGTTCGCTTTGCGTACTTTTTATTACACAGAATGAGATAACGCGCATGATGGTGTTACATTTTTAAACTACAATAAAATATTACAAATATAAAGGTGTTTCCATTTTATCCAGACAATGTGCTGTAAACAGCAAAACAATCTATTTTGCAATTTCGATAATCAACACTTTCTCTTCTACGATGATAGTTTCAATAAGTTGATTCACTGGCAGGCGGTGTGCAACGATGATTACAGCTGATGTTGTTAGCTTAGAAGTTGATAGGTTTACCAAAGGCAGCGGCTACATTAGCCTCGCGTAGCGCTTCAGCGCAGGTCTGTAGAAAAATAAAAAAAGGAAAAATTAATACAATTGATTAAGCATTTAAAGCAATATTACGCACCGGATGTGCATGACAGACGCGTGCAATATCTTCTGCTGACGCGCCATATTCCATAGCCAACACTGCCTCATTGATCAGCTCACCAGCGACAGGACCAATGATATGTGTACCAAGCACACGATCGGTAGCTTTATCGGCTAGCACCTTAACGAAACCGTCGGTTTCGTTATTGGTCTTAGCACGGGAATTGGCCAAGAATGGAAATTTGCCGACTTTGTAGGCGACTCCCTCCTGCTTGAGTGTCTCCTCAGATTTGCCAACCCACGCAACTTCAGGATGCGTATATACAACACTTGGTACGCAGTTGTAATCAATATGCACATGACCGCCATTCATGCCCTCCACAGTAATAATGCCCTCATCCTCAGCCTTATGCGCCAACATGGGACCGTGTATGCAATCACCGATAGCGTAAATACTTGGTACCACAGTCTGGAACATGCCGTTTACTGGTATACGGCCACGATCGTCTTTGACAATGCCTACAGCATCGAGACCTAAGCCTTCTGTATAGGGACGACGTCCAATTGAGACAAGCAAAGCATCGCAGCTAATTTCTTCCTTCTCGCCGGATTTAACATCCTCCACAGAAACTGTAACATTATCGCCAGAGCGCTGTGCACCCAAAACCTTTGTGCCCAGTTTAAACTTCATGCCTTGTTTGGCGAGCACTTTCTGGAAGGTTTTTGCAACTTCGGCATCAATGCCAACACCACCAATAGTATTAATAAACTCAACGGCAATAACTTCAGCGCCCAGACGACTCCACACTGAACCCAATTCAAGACCAATTACACCGGCACCAATGACAACCATTTTTTGTGGCACCTTTTTCAATTTTAATGCACCCGTGCTGGATACAATGACCTCCTCGTCGATCTGTGACAATTTACAAAAAATATAAATTATTTAGCAGTTTTTATTAAAATGTGAAAATTACATACCTCAATACCCGGGAACGGTGTCACTTCGGAACCAGTGGCAATCAGTATATTTTTGGCCTTAACAGTCTCTGTCGAGCCATCGTTCTTCTTTACTTCCACCTCATTTGGATTAACAATTGTACCGAAACCGGTCAATTGTGTTACTTTGTTCTTCTTGAAGAGCATGGCAATGCCGCCAGTCAGACCCTTGACTGCAGTTGTTTTTTGCTCCATCAGCTTCTCCAAATCAAGTGAAACACTGCCGCAGTTAATACCACGACTTGCCAGATCACCGGAGTGTGCCAGGTGATAGTAGTGGGAATTGTTTAGCAAAGATTTCGATGGTATGCAGCCAACATTCAGACATGTGCCGCCTAGCGTGGCTTCCTTCTCAACGCTGACGGTCTACGATATGTAAAAACGTGCAAAGCCTTAAAATAATGTTAAATTTTTTAAAATTGAATCCACACCTTCATGCCCATTTGTGCTGCTTTAATGGCTGCCACATAGCCACCGGGTCCCGAGCCAATCACGACCAAATCGCACTCATGTGTTGACGAGTAAAAACGTGCGTTTACGGCGCCTAGAATAGCTCCATTTGAGCGCAACGGTGTCTATGAGAAAAGATTGTTGTTAGTTTAATCAAAGAACTTAGTGTAAAAATGTTGTCGTCATCATCCATTGTTATCTTTAGCAACAAGCTGTTTCGTGGGCTGATTAGCGCCACAAACACTTTTTAATCGATGTCTATACGGAAATAGCGAGCGCCCTCTCTTTTTGTCCGCTACCTACTACAACTGACACGGCTTATCAACTTCCGTAACTCAACGCAATCACCTGATAATCAATTTAACCGAGACCTTGACAAGACAACAACAAAAAAGGTTGCACATTTCTTTTGGCCAACACACAGCACAAACACAGCCACCTTTCACTGTAAAATTTAAAGCAGAGCGCAGTCATTTTTGGCGAAACAGGTTGTCTACATATGACGCCGTACATTGCTTGCTCTACGCTTGCTTTGCAAAGTTTTATATTTATGCAGTATTAATTCTAAAATTCGTTGTCACCGAGGTTAGATTGCATAACGGAACGGAATTTCGGCGCTGCTCAATTGAACACCTGATCGCACGCAATTACTCATATATATCGACGAATATTGGCTCACCTTGACGACCGCGGCGAGTGCATTGGAAAGTGTTCGCTGCATTCTTGCCGTTTTTTAACTTGATTTATTTCGTAATGTTAATTTTGTCGTGATTCTTCGCGAATTTTTTTTCTCTCGTATATTTCGGGAGAAAAAATCGTTCTACCCGGTGGTCAACGAAATGTTGCTGCAAGTGCTGCCAACTCAAAACTAAACATATTAGTAATGTGTAAATACTTGGTGAAGGAACAAGTAATTTGCTGAGTAATTAGGTACTTAATGAGATAGAGTTAGTTCAATACTTCAAAACAACGACGGCTTGGATATCAAATTTGATTTGCAAAGAAAAAATTACAATAAACAAAAAACAATACAATTTAAATAGTAGATGAAAACATTCCTCAAACTGTACTTGATGCTTTTATTATGGTATGTCTCATTTCCATACCATTATCATATATATGCCATATCAATGCTACAATTTAATGCATTATTGTTCAAGAAATACACAAACTACCTTTAAAATAACCGAAAATCAAATTTATTGGAGTATATTCGTGCTGTAAAGTCGTAAATGAAGAAGCTGACCATGTGCTAAAAGAAGCTGCTTCACAGGCTACAGAAATATATAGCTTCATATTGCGTTAAGGAAACTTATCCGCCGGCATTTTTCTAAAAGCAATTTCAAGTCTCAATTTTGCAAAAAGGTTTTAAATTTTCCATTTATAAAACAGAAAAAAATTTACCCAAGTTCATTAGTTCTTTAAGAGTGATTTGAATCCTCTTTCAGGGAAAAATTGGACGAGAGTAGTAGAACTGCGGCAACGTTTTTTTGTCAGAAATACGAAGAAGTGTAACGGACAACTCTACTGCCCAAACATTGTATAAAATGCTTTTGGATTTTGCAATGTAAACGCATTTACGCTTTAATGCGTATAAAATATAAAATTGAGCTATTTTGGTTGCAGTTTGATTTGTAAACAAGTTTAGTTTTTTTTTTTTATTTTCTCCTGAGTTCCAATTTTGATAGAATTTACTTTAAAATTGAATTTATTTGATGGAACAACTCAATCAATAACAAATACACAATTTTTTTTAGTTTAAGATATTTGAATCTAAATGTACATCTGTAGAAGTTTTACTGTATTTGTACGTTATTTTACTATGTGCAAAATAGAGTATCGATACGTAAGTATCGTTTCGAGAACATAATTTACGATGGTTGGCAGCGCTGCCGCCCATTGACATTTCGCACGTCTGAATCAAGATGGCGAGAGTCTAATTTTATTTGGTGCGCAAGAATTTTACGAAAAAGCTACAAAAAACGGCATCTAACGTGCATTAAAAGTTGCTGAATGTAAACAAACAAGTGTGTCTTAAAAAAGTATAATAAAATTATTGTTTTAAACGCGTAAATAAAGCAGCAAGGTGAGTGCAAGAGTGACCAAGGCAAAGAAAGTTGTTGGCTGAGACCGAGTGCAGCTGCTGCTCTCATCGACGTCGTTGACATTGTTGTTGGGCTTGCTCTACGTTGAAGGTAGTGTATTAGCGGAGAAGGTGTTGGTGGTGTCGGTTGCAGCGGTGTGGTGGTGGTGGTGGTGCTACTGCTGCTGCTGGTGGCACGGAGGTATTATTGTAATCCTCCGGCAGCTGTCATCACCAACTAGAAGGCATAATTTAAAAGTTGGCGTAACAAGATTTCATTTTAAAATGATGAACAACTACGGCAATATGATGATGGGCGATCAAATACGCAAAATGGATACGTCGGCATCATCGACATACTCGCCGAAATCTTCGCCGCACGGTGGACGTTCACCGGTTGTATCGCGACAAGATTCTTCGGGCACATTGAAGACAACAATTTCGTTGGGTAAAACGCCGACAATCATTCACACGGGGCCTTTCTATTCGATGAAAGAGCCACCCGGCAAGGGTGAGCTGACCGGCGACAAGGATCTCATGACTGAATATGGGCTGCATCATACACTTACAAAGTTTAAGGATAAAAAGGTAAAAGAGTCCTTGGCGTCGTTTCTACCTAATCTTCCAGGCATATACGATGGACAGACGAATTTGGAAAATAGTACGCTGCGCAGCGTTATAGAAAAGCCGCCAATCGGAGGCAAGGAATTGTTGCCGTTGACTGCGGTGCAGTTGGCCGGGTTTCGTCTGCATCCGGGGCCGGTAAGTTGAACGTGGTATATAAGCAGTGAAAGCATACTTAATAATTAAAGTATTTAAACTTTTACAGCTGCCTGAACAGTATCGTACGACATATGCTACACCTGCGCGAAAACACAAGAACAAACATAAAAAACACAAACATAAAGACGGCGTGGCGCCGCAGGAAACGTCACTCATGGGTAATTATGTCGCAAATTATATATACTGATTCCAGTTTTAATATTTTAAAACGTTTTCGCAGATCCCGCTGGCCTGGAGCCTTACGAAAAGAAACATAAAAAGCAAAAACGGCACGAGGACGACAAAGAGCGTAAAAAGCGAAAAAAAGAGAAAAAACGAAAAAAGAAAAATCAAAGTCCTGAACCGCAAAGTGCAATGTTAGGTATTGGTAGCAGCGGTGGCGTTGGCATGAGCGTCAGTAGTGGTCTTGGCGCTGGTATTGTTGGCAGCGGCATGGGTGGTGTTGTTGGTGGCATGGGCATAGGCATGGGTGTTCTGAACACAATGCCAGCAATGCAAATGCAATTACAACAACAGCAAATGGCAGGTACACCAGCGTTAATGATGCAACAACAACAGCAGCAGCAAACGTTGCAAGGCGGCGTTGGCAACACGGGCGCATCATTACTTAGTTCTGTTATGGGTACAGCTGGTAGCGGTGGCAGTGGGGCGGGTTCCATGATGTCACAGCAAACGCCATTGTTCTAAACATAGGCGTTAATGCTCAAAACACAACTCGCCACTACACTGCAAAAAAAAAAACCTCATTCTTACTTCACAGTAAAACAAACAAAAAGAAACTGTTTGACCACCACCAGCATATCTGAATACTGCTACCGCGCCACCATCAACCGAAATAGTCGTTTAGCAATAAATTAACCCACTCCACATATAGAACATATATATTATATATCTTTAGTTTAAAGCAGAGCGTCTACATTCAATAAATTTAATGCGTATTTAACAAATCCCGGAAATAAAAAAATCAAACAAGCAAAAGACGAAAAGTACAATAGTTTAATTTTAGTTAAAAACGCATTTGATCTAATTTAACTTATAACTATTTCACACTTTGGCCAAAATACTTTTATTATTATTTTTTGGAACATCATTTAATGATTGTGTGTGTGTGCATAGTTTTTATAAATTTTTATTTTAAATAATTATTTAATTTATTTTTTTAAAATAATGTGAAAATGCATGCAGAGCGAAAACAAACCGAGCGACTCACTTTGAATTGTATCTACATAAGTATGAAGTGCGAAAATAGTGTTTTATATATTAATAAATTTAGTCTTAGCGCAAGAAGTTTGTTTAGTAGTATATTTGATAAAAAGTGTATTGTAATAAATAAAATAATAATATATCTAAATGAATACAATTCGATTATATTTGAGTAGTTATATAAGGCTTTCAAAATGTCATGACATGTTTTTGTACAAATTGCAAAAGTGGAAATAAGAGTATGTCTAAAAGTCTATCTTTTGGAAATTCAAACAATATATTATTTCTGCTACTACAGAAAATATATTTTATTAGCTTGCAACCAATTGTGAAATAAATTTAAAACTGATAACAAATTGATGCATTTTCTTCGCTACCCTACCACATCAATTGCTGTGTATTCTGTGAGCAATAATTCATTTGTAGAGTACAAAATGTTACTAACTGGTTTTTTGTACTGTATTGTACCAAACCTTTCCAAAAAATTGGGACTTGATTCTATGGATGAACCTAGACATCCAGATTTACGAAATGGAATCACATGCTCTTCTATAAAATCTTCATTGGATGATACATGACACATTCAAAGAGATTAGTTGATAAAAGCATTTGTTGGACTTTAAGAGCAGCGGAGTTCCTTACAGAAATATCAGGTGTGAAGTAGGAGTATGGTATTTCAAGTATTTAAGAATTTATTTTAGTTTTCGATATTGCTCTTCCCAGGATGGATCAAGTGCCATATATCGACTATAACTCTAGAAAACTAAAGCATTACTCCTGGAATAGCGATCGATTGCTCAAGGTGTGCGGTGATGTTATTTTCGAGAAAAGATTAACCATAAAACTTATGGAAATATAAAAAAAACAAAATTTTTTTCTACACACACAAAGTAGATCAGAAGATACCAGCGATTAGTCTTAAAGTATCAAAAAATATTTCAAACAAATTTAAAAATTATCTTTAAAGTTCTATGGTTTGTCCAAGTGTTCACAGTTCTGCCGGAAAAATGCTGGAGTATCTGCTCATAGACTCAAAGTAATTTTCAGTCATCAGTGATGCATCGGTATTTTACTTCATTCTGTGTTTCCAGTTCATTAAACGACAGAGAGATCTGTCGTTCAGGATTTCTTGATGGATCACTTAGTGGTGAAGTTCCGATCAAAGTTGCTCATTGTCATTACGTCTTTGGCATTGACATAAAAGTAAAGCCTTGCCTTTTATGTAGAGTGGTGCTTCGGACTTATGTTCGAGGTGGCATTTTTTCCTTCGACTGAAAATCTGAGGATTGTTTCTTTTGATTTGTGTTTAATTTCTAGATGGAGTGGTATCGGATCTAGAACTGTTTCCAACGCTAAGACTGGGCATGTTCATGATATTCTTTGTGGAGATGGTAATTGATCGATGGCTGTGATTTTTTGCACCCTTTTATAGTACTATTCATGCTTGTTGTAGCTGTTCTAGTGAGTGAGTGTAGGGAGTGTATTCAGTACACTTTATTTAGGTTTACTTACCCTTTCTTCTACAGCAAGATTGGTATTCTCAAATGCACCTTATATGTTCAAGGAGGCACAAATTGTGACTTGACTGTAATCTAATGGTCATAATTTTTTGCAGAGTTGGAAACGACTTTGTTGCTCTTTCTAAAGAGCTGCAAACAGATACATAAATAATAACAAATAAATTTTATGTTTATGGAACTATGAAAGGGCGTATCCAGGGGAGGGTCTTGCCCCCCCTTCTCCGAAAGCTGGATACGCCCTTGGAACTATGGTTGAAATTATGTCTACGTACATCGATTTTTTAATGCTGAAAGGCAATTCTGAAGCAAGTCTTATCATTTTATAGAACATTTGCGCATCAAATTTCTAGTACAATGCATCATAAAAATATTTTTTTCCAATGTTCAGAATTTTATATGGTTTACGAGGTAGTTTGAGTTTAAAGGTATTCCCTAAATCTATTATTTAAACAAGATCGCTCGCTTGAATACTGGGAATATTTGCACATTTTTCTGTAATAAAAATTACTCCTCTTGAATACGGTTCAAAACCAGTCGGCTTATACTAGTCTATAAAACTTTGTGAAATCTATTAGAATAATAAATAAAACGAATTAAATTTTTTGCTACATTAAATCGAAATGCGTAAACTATTTAATAAAAGTATTTTAGAAAATTAATTACATACTTTGATTTTTATAATGTAATGATTTCTCTACTTGTATAGTAGACAGCACCGATGAAGAAAGTAGGTAGGTATAATTGTACAGCTGGGCAGCACCGATTGTCATTGCTCAGGCGCTGTCTCTCTCTCATTCTCTCTGTCTGTGACAAATGTCAAAATTTTCCAATTAGAATGCCAATGCATACGGAGAATAACAAATGTAGCAACGACGCGGAAACATTTTTAAATTAAGAACAAATTAATTAATAAATGTCATTTTGTGATTATTGAATCGCTAAATGCAGAGTGAATTAATAAAAACATTATCGAAAGGAGCAAAAACATTAGCAAAGCATAATATAATGTATAAACAAAGTTGTACCAAATTGTTGGAGGAACCGGCACATAAAGTGGCCCAGTGGCTGGGATCTTTCGATAGCGTAATAACAGATTGTGATGGTGAGTGAAGGATGTTACGCACCGGAGAAAATATTAGCTGTATAGATCTTGTACGTCGTGAGAAAAATGCAATGTGTAGTGATAAAGAATTACGCAATTTTGCAATGAAAATAGTAAACGAATTGTGACGTTTGTGAAATACGTACATATATACATTTATGTATGTATCTATGTACATATCTATGTAGGATTTAACGTCGCCAAGCGGACTGCTGTTGATTAATTAATTGATACACATGTATTGACTTGACATTGTGAAAAGATAGCGGGACGCAATGAGAAAGTAGCCACGGCATTTCCGCGCTCAGTTCAATGTCATTTGAGTGACAAAAGTGCTTTTCAAACTGCCAACATGTTTACGGAACTGCAGCAGTGAGAATACGCTATGCGCTACAGCGTGTATAAGTCTATTGTTTGAAATATTTTATGAATGGAAGAGTACAGCTGAAGTGTATATGTTAGAAATCTTCAATTGTATTGTAAAGTTCTTAAATATACTGTATCCGCTAAGATTTAACTCTAGTTATGCAGTAGTTTAAATACAGGCTACTGTGCTTGACTCCAAAGTACTTTTTAAAGGTCTTTTTTTGTGAGTGCTATATTCTATGCTACGATCTAAACCTATTTAGAGCATATTTATATACCAACTGCCCCTATATAGTGCGATCAGTGGATCTTCATTTTATATATTTTTTATCATTCGTAAGACGTAATTTTTAATATGCAAATATGAAGGCTATATCGCGATCAGTCGAAATGCCCAGCCGGACAAAACTTTTCTTTATTTTCATTTATTTATTTTTAACTAAAAAAAAAGTTTTTATGATTTACACACATTTAATACAAATCTTTCTTTCCGTTTCTTTCATCTTAGGAGTGCTCTGGATCTATGGCAAAGCACTATCCGGCTCTGCCGATGTAATGAATCGTTTTGAAGCTGAAGGTAAATCTGTGTACTTTTGCACCAATAATTCGACTAAGACACGCCATGAACTGTATAAAAAGGGCAAAGAATTGGGTTTCCACATTGGCGTAGATGGCATCATTTCAACAGCACATTCGACGGCTCAATATCTGAAAATGCGGAATTTCAATAAAAACGTTTATGTCATTGGATCTGAAGGCATTACGCAAGAACTGGAATCTGTGGGTATTTCACATGAACCCATTGGTCCCGATCCAATGCAGGGCACACTTGGCGATTTTATGGCGCATCATTTAAAGCTAAGTAAGAACATTGGCGCTGTTGTCGTTGGTTTCGATGAGCATTTTAGTTTTCCGAAAATGACCAAAGCTGCTTCGTATTTGAGTGATCCGTCGTGTATGTTCATTGCTACCAATACAGATGAACGTTTTCCGATGCCTGATCTTGTTATACCGGGCAGCGGTAGTATTGTACGTGCGGTACAAACATGTGCCGAACGTGAACCTTTTGTCATTGGCAAGCCAAATCCGGCTATATGTGAGCATTTAATTAAACAGAAGAAAATCAATCCGTCCCGTACACTGATGATTGGTGATAGATGTAATACGGATATATTATTGGGCCATAATTGTGGTTTTCAGACATTGCTTGTCGGCACCGGTATACATCAGATGAGCGATGTCGAAGCTTGGCGTAATAGTAAAGATCCTGAACTTAAAAAACTTATACCGGATGTGTTTCTACCCAAATTGGGTGATCTACTGCCATTGATGATTGAAGCTAAAACTGGTGGCAAATATTAAATTGTAAAAATGTGTGATGGGTGTTGTAATGTTTGTCTGTATGTATATATGTGTGTATACATATATGTATTGTATGTAGTGTTTTGTTAATGAGATATTGCATAGCACAAACATTCTAACAAAATGTATATACATACATATGTAGATGTCTATTGTATGTGTATTTGCTACTAAGATGCTAAATATCAGGAATTTCCTATAAATGAATTTTAATTAGATTTTAAGCACTTTTAAAACAATTCTACGTTGAAATAAACCAAAATTCTAGTGCAATATATATGAAATGTGTTTAAATATGTATATGCCGTATGCGCTATAGGGTATTTTGAGTATTTGCAAGAGTGCTTGAGAGAGCAATTGCGCTGTACACTTGAATTAGAATCTAACTACATATTAATATTAAAAGCTGAAATATTTACAATTGTAAATAATTGTCTAAATTTACAAATTCTAATTTATTTATGTATATTGATTCAGACGCTTATGTACATTTAATGCAGCAATTATTTAATTTATTAAATGTTTATACAAAAAAGTTTATTTATACTAAATAAACAGATTGGCAGCGCTCTTTCAAAGTGAGCAAGTGAGCGCCAATGCTGTTGCTATCAGCTGTTCCATTGTGGTGTCTTGCATTTAGTGATTTAGTATTTCATTTGAAAACTGCACAAAATGACGTCAACAACGCAGCAAAATAAGTCCGAAGTAATAAATATCTGTGATCTTTCTAAAGAAGCAGTCAAAAAATGGCTGGAAACATTCGATGCAGTGCTAACCGATTGTGATGGTAAGTATGAAAAGTATATACATACATAAGTGTGACAGAGAGAAAGAGAGTGAATGACCGGCCGGAAAGCAACAAGTGTTACTTGGTCAAGGTTATTCGACACTTCAACATTTTCCTTCCCCGTTTAATAAATTTCCTTATTATACACAGCTACAATCTGGCACGATGACCAAGCAATTCCTGGTGCACCTGAAACCATAAGCGCTTTACGTGCATTGGGCAAAGAGATATATTTGATTACAAACAACGGCACCAAGACGCGTCATGAACTTTGGCAGCGTGCACAGCGTTTGGGTTTCGACTTAAGCGAGGACCATTTACTGGCACCAAATTATAGCATTGTACAATTTCTGAAAGCTCATAACTTTGCTGCTTCCGAGCAAGAGGTCTACATCATTGGCAGCACCGCCATTGCACGTGAATTAGCAGATGCGGGCATTAAAAGTTACGGCACCGGTGCTGATGTACTTGAATCGGGCAAACTATTAGACTATATACAGCAGGAAGTTGCAACACAAAATTCTGCAAATGTTGGTGCTGTTATTATCGGCTGGGATGAACATTACAGCTTTGCGAAAATGATGAAAGCCGCTAATATATTAATAGGCAATCCGAAGTCACATTTTCTAGCCACAAACTTAGATACTGTGCACAAGTATCCGCAATTTCATTTGCCCGGTACCGGCGCATTTGTGCGTCCCATTGAAATGTGTGTGGAACGTACTGCGCTTGAGATGGGTAAACCAAATCCGGCTGTACTCGAACCGCTCATTAGTGCAGCTAAACTACGTCCGGAACGTACGCTAATGATTGGCGATTGGTAAGTGTTTAATTATTTAAAGTGACACGTTTAATTATCTCATTTTTAAAATTTTTAGCTGTAAAGTGGATATGAAATTTGGCAGCAATTGCGGCATGAAAACTTTGCTCGTTGGTACGGGCAGCTTTCAACTGGAGAAGGTGCGGGAAATGTTAAAAAATGTTAATGACATTGATTATACTATTATACCCGACTATTACATACCTAAGTTGGGCGATCTTTTGGCGTATATGTAAGTGGTGGTGGTTGATGATGGTTTAATGACTTTACTAGTTTAATTAGTTTGGCTTTTTAGTGCATTTGACAAAATAGTTTAAGTAATTTTTCGCTTTTTGAAGTTGATTAATTGTGATTGATAGTAAATGCATTTTACAAAGTTTTTTTTTTTAGATTGCCTCAAATTTGTTTGTGTATATCTAACAAAATGTAAATTTTTAGCAAGTAAGTGTAAATGTTATTACTAAAAATTGCTCATCTATTGCGTTGCATATAAGCTATATAGCTTAGTGAAATATTTCTTTTATTTTTGTATATAAAGTTTCTTAAAATTTCTGTATTGGTAAGGTTTAAACTGATTCGTAATTTTAATCTTTATAATGGTTTGATATACGAACAGACCCTGAGGAGACGGTGCTTTATAAATTTATTCATTATTTCAATCGAGCGAGCCGATTCAATTTTTAACAATTAAATTTGAACCATTTTATTCACATATAGACTTTTATTTTATTTGTTCTTGTAATTTTTTTTACATTTACATACTACATAAATTTTTTTGTTTTGACAATTTACTTTTGTCTAGTTTTATCGCATGCAGCTTGATAGATAATTAATTACACATACAAATATCTTATAATATAATTTATTTCATTTAAAAACCATAATTAGTAACCCATCCCACATATAGACCTATAGGTATATATGTATGTATAACTGCAACAGCTAAAATCTGTACAAGCTTGCTTTTGAAAATAGCAAACAAAAGTTTGCTTTAAAGTCCTCACTTTTTAATTTTTGTTTGTTAAAAAGTTTGCAAAAATGATATGTTTCTGTTTAGCAATTTAGCGCAAAAAGAAATCCCTTTGTTATTGTTGTTGTTCGCAAATAATTAGCAGTGGAGCAAATCAAACTGAGAAGTTAAGCTATAAAACTTCAAGCATCAAACTATAAACCACATTTAATACAACATAAGCGAATATTTAAAACGGCAAATATCGCCTCCGTTTGTCTCTTGCTTCTTTGCGTACATTGAGATTTCTTTCAGGACTTTAGTCTAAATTGCTAAAAGGTAACATCAAGTGGCCGTTGGCGTATTTGCTAAAATGCGTGAGCTACGCGATAGATAGCCATACCAGTAAAAGACATTGATCAGAAAGAAGAGCAAGGGAAATACTATGCGCGAGGCGCGATCAATTTTCGAGACGGAATTGTACTGTGGTGTGCGTTTGCCTTTACGGCGTGCCTCAAGCTCCTCGCGGCGATAGAAGGACATACGACGACGTCCAGTGCTGGTAGTGGCAGCAGCAGCTGTGGGCGAAAATTTAAAGTTTCTTTATTTGTATATGTTTGGTTTTAATTTACTTTTCATTACTTACCCTCAGCGCTGCGTAAATGCGTCTGTTCATCATCCTCCTCCGAGGTATGTTGTATATCAATATGTCCATGCTGCACGCTGCGTCGCTGCTGTTGCCTTTGTCTCCGACTCCAACGTAACCAGCACCAATCAAAACAGCTAGCGAAATTCAAACGCCCACCACTTTTATCGCGTCGCCGATTACGTCTAGCGCCAGCAGCATCCAACTGTTCATCGGTACCGCCGCTCATGCCAAGTAAACCCAAACGACTGCGTGTGCCAATACCAATGCCGCTACTGCTTGCCGATTGTTCACCACTACGCGCACTCGTACCCGGTGGCGGCATAGGTATAGAGCACATAGACAGCGGTATAACCTCATAGATTTTCGATTCTGTGCTAACATTAAACTCCGAATTTATGCCACTGCGTAGCGTGCGCACCTCCGCCTCCGATTCGGTTTCGGACTCCATTTCCTCCATAATAAAATAACACTCACCAGAGCCGTATTTGGTAAAGTAGTGCACAACGGCAAATTGTAAAATCGTTGCAAATATGAACGCAAACGATAGGAATACAAAAAAATCCAAGGCAGTGGGATAGGGCACCTTCGGCAAATCGGTGCGCGCCTCCAAACCCAAAAATGTCATTGTCAGCACTGTGGTGATGCCCAACGAAACACGATCTGCAGTCGCTTCACGATTCAACCAAAACGAAACCCATGAGAGCACTACAAGCAGACAACATGGTCCATAAACTTGTATCAGGAAATTGCCCATGTGCCGCTGCAAATGGAAATTGACCATAAGCATTGAGTATTCGGCTGCAGAAATAGAAAAGTAAATAAGCGCAAATTCAATTTTAATTTGTAATTCCATGCAACAAAACTTACATGGTTGCATTGTTTCCATGTTTATATTACTACCCGCAAAGCCACCACCCCCTTGACGTCCACCACCGAAGGCGCCTTTATCCAGCTTAAGTCCAGTTCCGCGCACATGTTGATTCTTTGCAGCCGGCCCAGTAAATGTTGTCATGCTTTTGCTGTATTTCTTATAATTATTGTCGCCATTTGCGCTGTCGTCGTTGTTATCGTCGCCATTGTCCATCGCGTTGTTATCCCTGTTGACGTTGATATTTGATGGCATTGCTGCCTTGTAAACAATATCCGTTAAATTACCCGCCGGACAATCGACTAAATCGAATTGTGACAATTTCATATCCTCAGCAATTGCTACAGCAGGACGTTCCTTGTTCCAGCGATAAACTACATCGTCAGTTGTGTAGCCAACTGAAATTGTGTTAAACAAGAAAAGATTTTGTTTATTTGTTTATGAAGAAATAGTTTATGCATTTATGGTAGAATAAACATATGTATACGTTTATTATATCACAGAAAGTTGGTATTCGTTCTATTTTTTTACAGGCATGAAACATTATTTTGGTACGCTACAATCATACGTAGATATATTGGTGAAATATCCAGATGTTTCAACTTAGTGATGTACAGCTGTGTCATAGCGTGCATCCACATATTCGTAGATGATTCTTAAGTTTCTTAATATCCAAAAAAACATCAAACATTGAAGCATCAAAGGAACATTGAAGGAACAGTCGATTAATTAAGTAAATAAATTGTTTAATAGTTGTAGTGTATAACTGTAAAAGTGCAGTGCATTTTAAGTCGTCTATGTATGACGCTTTCGTTCTTGATTCTCATTTGTTTTTGTATTCTGTTTCCAGAGTATAATGGTTTAATAAGATTATGTATATAGTTATGAGTGTATGTAACAGAGAAAAATAGAAATAGGAAACATTATAGATTATATGTATATTCTTAAATATATATTAAAAGTCGAATCGATATAGTATGTCCGTTTGTCTGGCTATATGTTTGAACATCGTGATCTTAGAGACCATAAGAGATAAAGTTTTCAAGTAGTCATATTAAGATAAATATGTCTTATGGTGTACAGTAAATTATGCAACTTGGGGAAAAGAAGTTCACGCTATCAAGATGTGTTCTCATCAAAATTCCATTAAATAAATGTACAAAAAATAAAAAGTAAATAAAACACGATACGTACTTGTATAATAATCATTTAAAATATCGCGCGCACGAAAAAATATATTAGCAATGATTAACTACTCTGTTAGGTGCAAGAAAAAATGGTTGAAAAAGTGAGTTACTTAAGTTGCACATGATACATTATTGCTTCCTTTTTCCTGCAATTCCAAGTGTCACTTCGTGATGTGGTGACAATATCAATGGATACCTGAAGATATATATACAAGTATATATATATGTGTATATAAGTTTGTGCGTAAGCAATTCGTAATCAAACATACACCTACAAATATTAGGTGATGTGCACCAGTCAAGAATTCAATTACAAGCATTCATCTATTCTCAGTCACCTGCCAATATGTGCGACTCTTCAATTTCGTTCCATATTCAATAGTAACGAGGGTAATTCAATAAGTTAGAGATGGTTTTCTACTACCCAAAAATGTAACAGCTGGGAAGGTAAAGACCATCGCATGTATAAGCCTAACGAAAGTTTTTATATGATGTAAAATTTAACGAATTGAATAGAGCACGGAGGAAAGATTGAGAACAGAACTTCAAAAATTTACTTAAAATGCATTTTCTCATAAAATCCGAGACAAGAGCGTTGTTTGGACATA
Organism: Leucophenga maculata; assembly: GCA_035044805.1. Classification (NCBI taxonomy): domain Eukaryota; kingdom Metazoa; phylum Arthropoda; class Insecta; order Diptera; family Drosophilidae; genus Leucophenga; species Leucophenga maculata. The sequence goes on from JAWNNP010000798.1 coordinate 1,188,906, forward strand.
ATCCTCTGAATTTCTCATAAGAATATAATAATTTTATCTCGTGTAGAATAATTTATTGGGATTATTGAAAGATACAAAAAATTTATCGTTTCAAGATAAACTCAACAACAATTAAATGTTTTTCATATAAAAAACCTCGTAAGAGAGATAGTTTTGAATGAAGGCTACTACTTCTAATTGTCCGATTTGGAGCTTTATAGAACATTTTATGAAGATTGAAGTAGAGTAAAGATTAAAGCTGAATTAACAACAATAAAAAAAGTTCACGAAGCATAGATACTAAACTTGTCAAACTGCCCTCATATTGCTGTTTACTTAAATGGTATATTGTTGTTTTTTTTTTGTAGACAGTCAGACAATATAGTTGTTGTTGTTGCTTTTATTGCTGCCACTTAATGTTGACAATTTCCAGAACGTGTACCAAAATAGGAAGCTATAAAAAAACGAAGAAAACTTGGTACTCGACAAAAAAATGTTTTTAGGTTGTAGCTACACATCCATCCATCCATCCATCCACATACATAGGATAGGTACTACATGTGTTTCTTCATGTTTGTCGTTGACAGTCTGCAAAATGAAAATGTTTGGCTATTTGCAGTTTGCTGATATTAGCTGACAACAACAAACGAAGGCGTAAAACAGAATTTATTACAAGTAAGGGTGTTATTTGTGTATCACAGTTAAGATGAAAAAAGTGATTAGATTAGATTATTAATAAACACCCTAGGAGGTGAGTTAACTCAATTTGTTTTCACTGATTTTATAGAGACTCACCTTTTTTCAGTGTAAGTACAAATTTTTGAAAAAAATTTAAATGAAGATTAATTGGTCTGCTTACAGAAGTATAAAAACGAGGCTTGTCTTTTATATTGTGCTAATTTTTTGTGGATACATAACGTGTGTCCCACGGAAAATTTCGAATTTGAAAATGCTATAAAAAAAGAACGGCTTGATAGATGAAATGAGTAAGCATTTATTTGAAAGGTTATTTCATGACATTTATTTATGAAAAATAATTTCCTTCAAATGTCCACCACGGCTGACTTGGCAGTACCTCATTCGATCAACCCAATTTTTCAGTGCAAAAGATCGATTGTAGCGTGGGCTGTATGGCACGTAGCGCCGTCCTGTTGAAACCAAATATCGTCCAAGTCTTCCCCTTCAATTTGATCAAAAAAATAATCAGCCAACATGGCACGGTAGCGCTCACCATTGACGGCGGCTCTTTCCTCATTTTCGAAGAAAAATGGGTCAATGATGCCGCCGGACCAAAATCCGCACCAAACAGTCACTCGTTGTGGATGCATCGGCTTCTCCTCAATGACGTGCGGGTTTTCTGTGCCCCAGATGCGACAGTTTTGCTTATTAACATAACCACCGAGGTGCAAATGAGCTTCGTCCGAAAAGATGATTTTTCGATAAAATTCGGGGTCTTCAACCAAACGATCTTCCGCCCAATCTGCGAAGCGTAGACGGCTCGGATGATCAATTGGATTTAGCTGCTGCGCCAATTGAACTTTATATGGCTTCAATGCAAGGTCTTTACGCAAAATTCGGTGCGTAGTTGATCGTGAAATTTCGCACAGTTTGAGTTGGAGACTCATCACTTTGGAAGTTTTGGAGTTGGAGTTTTTAATATTTCCCAACTTTGTTCAAGCGAATAGCGACCCATTTCGTAAATGTCAGACTTTAGACTGAATATCTGCCACTTTCCCGATGACGTTTGACGTTTCCAATGTCAAATTATCGTTAGTTCAAATTCGAAACGCTAGGATGTACACCCTGTATATGCTTTGCCTGTTTCTCATTTAAGTGTTTTGAAGTGAAACCTTTAAAAAAGCATATCAAAACATTTCGGACGTCATAAAATAATTAAAACGTCACGAAAAAGTGAAATGTTTTTCAACATAAATACTTGTATAACGGTTGTGCATCTAAAGATTTAAATAGCCTTTGTATGTGCGTTTTGAAGTTAAACTTTTTTAGAGGGGGTACCAAAAACTTCAAGCGTCATGAAGAGAGATGTTTGAGGAGGTCAAGATCAATTAAACACCATGTGAGAGGTGGTATCTAATTTTATGTCATTTAGATTTCGAGACGTCATAAAATTTTTTGTCTTGAACCAATTTTTTTCAAGTTTATAATGTCAAATTCCAAAATGATTCCTTGATGGTCTATAATTCCTCTATAATATCTCACCCGCTTGATATAAAGCTGCGAATCACCCTGTATGTTATACTAGCAGTTACTAAAATGAAGCTTTGAGCATATATTCCTTGACTTCCGTTTCTTTTTGGTGAGAAATGTCGTTTTTAATGGGCATAGGTAACACGGCAACTACCCACAATAGTAGTAGTACTTGGCTCCAATAGTCAATTTCATCACACTTTCGACCTAGAGATGAGAGGTTGGAAACATGCAGGGCAATCCTAAAATGGAAGAAGGCCCTGCGGGATAATGATATGCCTTTTGTGCTTTAGACCGTATGGTTAGGTTAATTGTGATAGTAGTTTTTGCTACATTGAAAATCCGAAGAACGTTCCTTGTTGACGTGTTTCCGAATTTCTGAGGAGAGATCTATTTTGATTAAATAATATCTCAATCGATGATGGCCCGTGAAAAGACGCGTGAACAGCCTTAGTTTATCTCTGCTGTGATGTGAGTCTTTATTTGAATGCATAGTAGCTTGTATGCTGTTTTATTACTTCCAATACCCCCATGACCAGGAACACAAAAAATGATGACATTTTGCTCAACCGTAAGTTTTTGGAAAATATTGAAGCGTTGGAGCGGACTTAGAATGAAGTGAGTAATTTACTTGCCACTTGGTTGTCAGAATATGTATTTTAATTGGCCCCCTTTGGAATTTTCTCCAATAAGTATTGAGCACAAACTTCTATGAAATGGATCTCAGACTAAAAGACATTGGATTAGACCCAATATAAATCCTGAAATTAGGTTCGAAAATGACCTGTCTTTACCCTTTTTGGTAAGAAAGCCATTGGTGAACCACTTACTAAGTGATGTTCGCAAACCTGGATTATTTTCCTGCCAGTCCGCTAGTTTCAAGTTTTACATAGACTTCTTTTCTAATTTAATGTAGACAAATTAATATTAAGAATACTTTTTTACTTTGTTATTACTTTTATATTTTAAAACAAGTCGTAGTCGAAGTATCTGGTCTTCGAGATATCCTGTATCACCTTATGAACCTTACATTTTAGCGGAAGTGTTACTATCTGGATCCGTATGAGACATTTTATAGGGATTATTAAAAGATACAGCAAATATGTTTCAAGATAAAATAAACCAAAACAAATTTTCTTTTCTAACCAAAATCCAGGTAGGACGAAAATTTTTAGGGGAAAACCCCTACTAGAGGTGTGATATAAACAAATATTAATTTTTTTAATGCCATCAAATGTAATAACTAGAAAAACAGAATTTGTTTCATACAAAAACTCAGAAGGCGTTCTCTCCCTTAGGAAGGGGCATTGGAATGTAGATTAATAAAAAGTTAGCTGAAGAAGAATAAATAGAAGAATCTAAATATCTAAATTTGTAGGCTCTCTCTCCTTTAGTCTCCAAGTTATCGTTGTTCATAAGGACAACCAGACAGATGTTTATATTAATATTTTTTACTTGCTTCTGATGAAGAATATATAAATAAACATTGTGAGTTATGCCTCGCCTTCTTCTACCTTTTACACACATTTGCACAAATTTAATATGCCCTTTTACATTATGTTTACAGGGTATAATAAATATAACTTATATTGTTACAACCATTTAAGCGACTATATTATTTTTTTGTTCGCTCTTCACTCCTACTTATGTAGGATTGCGATTTTTATACTCATATGATTATGCTACCTCCATATCTTTCCTCGAACGCAGCTTTGTCTTTAAAAAGTACTAATGCCAACTAATTTGCTTTAATGCATTTCGCTAACAATGTCGCCGAAGCCTGTGAAACGAAGGGCGACGTAGTGAAATATACAAATCGCTTCATAAGCACATTCAGAAGGACAAGTGGCTGAGCTATTTAAAGTCTTAGCAGCATACTGATGCTGTGGAACATAGAGATGCATATGTATCTGTCTATATATTTTCTACTAATAATAAACGTTCGAGTATGTCTAAGAGAATAGAAAAAGTGCTGTTGTCATTGATATATCAAAGCAGCAATAAGCCTTCAATTATGAATTGCTAGTATGCGAAGGATACGCGCTTGATTTGCATATTTGTTGCTATGTATGCTTGCAGGTTTTGTTCAATGCGTTTGCAAGCCATCTTCAATGTCGAAAAAAAAAAAACGAGTTTACTTACATGAACCAAATTTCAATGGGCATTTCTGTATATCCATGGGAAAATCCGCCAGATTCATGGGACAGCCAGCTTTAATTGTCAATCGGCTAGAGTAGAGCACACGTCCGTTTTGGTATATACGTACGAATTTATTCGGCGTTGTTATGGTATGCAGATAGCTTTGTTTGCCATTGTAGAAATAGGTATCAGGTTTCCAAATGCGCGCCAACATGGATACGCTCAACGCGAGTGTGTCCTGTCCGCCTTCGAATGCTAGACGTTTATCCACCCAAGATTGACGAAAGTAACAATCCATGGAATAGGTCTGTAGAAAGAGATATTGTGTGGGTAAGTAGAAGAATATTGTTAAATAGGTAGCATGAGATACATAGTTTGTTGTTGGTTTCATAATGCATGCTTTAAAAATAATAGAGCTCAAATAAGATTAGTCAACAACTTCAAATCTATAAAAAATGTTTCTTTTACATGTATAAATACTCACCATATCAACCTCAGATATTGGACCCATGCTGCGTACCATAATATCAACTTCAACAGTCGCCGGCGGACCTGTAAGTCGAATAAAAACTTTAGAAAGTTTAATAGAAAAGCATTTACTAGATAATTTTTTTTAAGGCGCTTTTCTAGTGAAACTTTATACGCAAAGCAGCACACACAGCCGCCTCAGAAAAACTTGACTATATATACTTTATACTTATTGTCTTGCGTCAATGTATCACAACACAGTCACGCGAAATCTTGCCACAAACACCCAGTAAGTCATACTATCTGGATATATTTTTTCGCATAGGCAAACAGTTTTTAATGACTTTGTCTACTTGTGGAAAACATGACAGCATATATAGACATATATTATCATCATACTTGTGTATAAGCGTTGCATAACTATGTATGTTGATATGTACATAAGTACTTAAAAAAAACAAAAAAAAAATTACCGCGTTATAACCATTTTTTTAATGAAGTGCTAAACAATGCAAACTGAGTTTAAGAGTAAAAGATTCTGTAAAGTGGCAGCGAAACGGATGTAAAGCTCAAATTTAAATATGTAGACATAATTTTTAAAACACCACACATATAATGCAGTTTATGAGGTATTTTCAATTTAAGAGGGGTTTAGAATATGGTAGAAGAAAATATAAAATTAGAAACCTTATAAACTCTTTCCGGTGTCCTATAAAATAGAAGAATATTACATGACTCTTGCCCTTAAGTGCCTTAAAGTAAACTGTGGTCCGAAAAGCTCCTTTTTTCCTGCCATGTCTGTCTGAGTTGGTTTGAATGTTGGTATAAAGAATTTTTTATTCAGAAGCAACCGACTTATGAAAAAAATTACTCAGTCGCAACTTTAGGAAGTCCAATGTACTGGCTGACTGACATTAATTGCCACTTGTCACAATATAAATCGCAATCATACGAAAAATATATCAAAGACTTGCACGAGTTATATTCTGATCATTCCGCAATTGTCATCGAAGTAAATATTCTAGTAGATCTCGATATTATCCGATGAAGTCTTAGCTTTAGTCGCTATTCCGATGCTGTTTAGATGGTCAAGCCTTAACATAAATAAACTCCTTTAAGAACATTAAATAACCCATCACCTTACCGCAACTACTCTATATATTCTAGAGAAATTCGTAAACTAGTTAATGAGAAAAAAATGATACCATGTATCCGGTAACAATTTCTCTACACTGCAGACAACATTAGATGCGTTGAAATGAGCTCGTTCACCATTCTACAAATGCACCTTCAGCTAGTTCCCACTGTTGAAATTTTTTGCATATTTAATTTATCCTACCTTTGAAAATAAGTCATTACTATAAATATTCATCGAAGTTTGTCAATCCGTTCTAGAAATATAATCAAAAAAGCCGTCCCATTAAAAATATTTGAGAATAGTTTATAAATATTTTTCTGTGAATTTCCGATGGTTTTTCTACTATTTTGGGCGGAGATAAATCAAACAAATCAAAGATCATAAAAATCGGTTGAGCTGTTCTGAAGTTATAAATGGTGTAACTAACTAGATTTCGTTTTATATATATGTAATATATAAGTTAATAGATATATAATCCTCTAGACAGAGTCTACACATACGTTGTAGGTAGAGTCGCGTGATATCTCAGCTGACTATAGCCAGTAAGACAACCCATGCGCAGTCTTTGGTCGCCTCTGCTGAGAACTGTGTTTCTATTTGAGTAGTTTAAAAGCGGAAGTTGCTCTGTTTGCCAAAGTAACGCTTGTACTGGCCGAAGCTCAACTAAGATCGTGGAACGATTCTGTTCTGTACGAAGGGGATCGGCAAGTGCGTCCCCTATTTCGTTATCTACAATACTCCAACAAATGGTGAACCATGTATATACCACCTAGTAGATGGTTCAACACCAGGGGTGCCGTCTTCCACAACCGTTTGCCGAAGCAAAGTTCCATGGTGATATAATATATAATAGATCTCGAAGCTAGGCATATGGTTTAAAATCATAGTGACACAAACTATCAATATGGAACCAGGCCATTTTAAGTGATAATTTTTGTAGTAATACCCCAAGTCCGGCCAAAAAGACTTTTACAGGTCCAGAAGGTTCTAGTAGCCAAAGTTACCACTAATTGCCTTATAAACCTTCAGGAATTGAACTTCATCGAACAAATTTTAAATTGTGTTATGGATATAAACTGAACTTAAGTCTTTAATGAATTAATGCGGTGGCTTTCCTTGATACATAATTATCAGAGTTTCAAAAAATAAAATAAATAAAAAAGAGACTAATTGACATGAAAACTACGCAATTGAAGACTGCCCGGACCTGAATGTGATTTATGGATAACCATAAAGTATTTAATATGACCAGAGATGCGGTCGTCAGCAGAAGTTCAAATTGTCAGGAGAGTTATTAACTGCAATTCACTTGGGAATCTTTAGAAAACGGCCCAAGCAGCATACAAACTCTGAACTGCTGTTCGGAGGTGAACTAACTATGAGAAGGCAACCTCCCCTTACTTAAGGGTTGGTGCACTGAGCTTGGGTTCCGCCACCGTAAAAAATATAGCTCCAGTGAATACAAAAAGAAAATCTCGGATAGGACACCCCTATGATGACGACCCTCGCGACCACGACTTACGGATACGCACCTTGAATATTCGCCCCCTTAATAGGGATAGTGCAAACATCCACCTGGTTGATGTCGTCGAAAGATACAAGGCTGACATCACTACCATAGAGTAACACTATGGATATGACTGGGCTGCTCTTAATAAGGAGTACTGTGCCATCTAATGGCATGAAAGCCCGAATTTGGATGCGATTTCATTGTAAATAGGAAACTGCGTAGCCTCGTCTTCAGATTCACACCTGTTGACGATTGCCTAGCCGCGATACGCACGTCCCCACGGAAGAGAAACACGACGTTGAAATCCAATCCAAAGCCAAAATTGGGAAGGAAGGAATCTTTCACTCTACCATTGGAAAATTATCCTTTACGACACCTACACCGACTACCTTCGACAATGGAGAGAAGGAAATCGATTTCGCCGCAGGTCGGAACATGGTAGTTAGCAGCATAAGATTTCAAAATCACAACAGACCGCCGATCAGACCAAACACACTTTCCCGACTGCTCCGGGAAACCTCTCCAACTTCTTAAGATATATATATAAGCATTGGAGCCATATCACCCGCTTCATGGCGCTACGAATGAGGTTAGACAAAATTTGTGACTAACTCTTGGTATGACGTGGAGTGTCGCAATGCAACTGCAATGTCACAAAGAACTCTGCAGTCGGGAGCTGTTAGAGAGCGATATCGAGAGAAACGGTGGACGTGAGTTTTAGGATGTTGAGAGGTTATGTAATAGAAATGAAGCTCGAAAATTGTATGAAATGGTCAAACGTCAGACCGAAGGTTTTAAGCCCGGAACAACATTCTATAAAGAAAATCAGCTAGCAAATAGATCCTATTTTGGGCTGAGCAAGCAAATTATAAGTAAAGTCCTTTCTCGAAAGACTATAACTAAAAAAGACAAGATGCTAATACTACCGGACCTACTGTATGATGGAGATGCATGGAGCGTGATTGAGACTGATGAAACGGCGTTGTAAGTCTTCGAAAGAAAGATTCTTCGTACGATTTGTGGACGAGCTTTTTATAATAAAACTGTGCAGCGTATTAAACATGCTATATTACTTCGAAATTTCAAGTTCACTGCCTATGCAAGTAATCGCGGATAATCAAGTTGAGTGCCACATAGTGTGCAAATAGTATCTGCTATATGAATTGCTGCACATTTTCTTCACTTTTGTTTGTTTTTTTAAATTTAAATTTTTATTACCGCAGCATGAAAAGATTTCTTGTGCGTTAATATCTTTGGCATAAGCCGAAATAAGTATGGTAAGTAGTGGCAATCCATTTTGTAGTCAATTTTGAAAATTGGCTTTACTTTGGCTTCCAGTTTACAGATACATATTTGCAGTCATGTAAATTAGTTGGCAAATGCGGCAAATGCTGAAAAAAGACACACAAATAGGCTGGATGGGAGGAAAAAAATCCAAGTCTGAACGACTGAAACACCAACAGCAACGGATATATCTTGCGGCAATTTACGCAACTCCGGCTTGGTAGCTTTGAGACATATTTGAATTTCCTGATTTTTTTTTTTAATGTTTGTCAATTTGTAAAGTACTATTTTGTAGGTACTTTTGTAAATAAATATTTGCTGTTTAGGCGTTGATTTGTCGTCGATTTGCTTACTTTTACTTTTAGCTATTTTGCGTTTATTTTGCTGTTAACACTTTGTGGAGCTGTCTAGATAGCTGTCAACATTTCCGGTTCATTAAACGTTTCCGTTCTGCGTGTTACAGACGGAAATTATGAAAAGTAAACATGAGCAGATTTTGTTTGAAATATTTTATTTTGTATGCATTTGCGAAACTTCCTTACGATTTATTGGTAAATAGCAGTGTAACACGCTTATTAACAAGCATTGGCAGTAAATAAATGGTAGGGTGGTAGTTGATTTTTTGTTTTTGTTTATAATTTCTGTATAGTTAATGTAAGATAGGAATTTTTGGTAGGGTGGTAGGCTTCTAATAAAATACTTTATATAGCTCCAGTTCCGATCACTAGCAGGGGTATACCTTTCTGTGTTTTTGTATATAAAACATTTTTAGTGTACTTGGGAAAAAAAACTTACCGCCAAAATCAGGACGTATGCTATTATCATAGCCCTGCAGTAAATTATCCAACAACTCCGATATATTAGCATGATTATTACTCTGTGTCAGACGACCACGTCCTCTTCTGTCACCGAAAAAACCACCGAGTCGTTGCGAATCGCCGCGTCCACGTATGCTGCTGGCCGATGCTAGAGTAATGGATGCCATGGGCCAGGATAAATTAATATAAATGCAGAACATTAGCAATGGCAAGCAGCTAATCAAAAGTTTAAATATGCGCACGGTCAAGCGATTCAATTGTTGTTTTTGTTGCTCCTGTATACTTGTTGTGGCACATTTGTCTTCAAGTGCGTCGTCGTATGTGCACATATTGTTGTCCTTTTTGTTATTTCTCTACCGTTGACTTAGTCCTCTTGGCTTGGTAATATTATTGTTTTAATAGTTTTAGATGACCTCTCTGCCTCTCTGCCTCGCTGTCTCCTTCTCTCGCACTGTCTAGTTGCTGTAAATTATCCACTCTATTATTGTTGTTTTTATAATTGCTGTCTGTCCTTGTCAACAATTGTAAACGTTTTGTCTAGTCCTGTTTGTTTGTTTGTTTGTTTGCTTGCACGCGTTTCGCTGTGCACTGCACTTCTTCTTGTTGCTTCGTAGTCCGTTTCCGTTTCCGCTTGACCGTTCATGCACAACTGTACTTGACAGCATTTGTTTTCATGGTTTAGCTTAGTTTTTGATTTCAGTTTATAAAAAACAAACGCATCGGAAGTTAAACGCGTTTTACACTCATCAAGTACAACATTCTTCTGCTCATCTTTGGCATCATTGTCCTAGTTGTCTCCGTCATTCTGGCAGTCATCATGTACAAATTGCAAAAGAATTTAAAGCCGGTAAGGAGATTTTTCTCAACTTGTTTATTTGGAATATTATGCACCCAAGTAGTGTACAATTAGTTCCGTTTGTGTGGCGATTACTTTTCACTTGAGATTCTTTTAACTTTTTGTTAGTGAAGCTTTGTAAATATGAAAGTTTCGTTGGAGATTATGGTATCTGTAAGAAATATTTTTGCTCAAAGTTAGTTTTTATATTATAGAAAATGTGTTTATCAGAAATAGAATAGGTTTTATTATAACATTTAAAGCAGTATAAAGAAATTATATTAAAATACGATTATTCTTTTTAAATATTGGTGTCAAAAGTACTAACAATTTTCAACCTAAATCGGAAACTTCATTTTTAAGGAATATTTTTTATACGCTCCACACATATAAGAGTATGTGTTCGATGGTCACCATAAGTGAGAAAACTTCCTTTAAATTTTTTTTTAAAGAGCTGCGTAATCAGTATTAGACTAATCATACCTTGGTGGGTAGTAGATTGAACTGAACTCAGTATTGGCAACGGCTGTAGTGACACATGCTGAGTTTATGCCGTGTAGAAAAGTGTAGGTTGCTGTTTTTAATAAGAACGGCAGCACTGCATGAGTTGCAATTGTGTGATTAAGGGCAGGATATAGCTCATATGCTAGTAAAGTTCCGGGGTAGAGTTTCCTAGTAGCCGTGTTTCGCTGAAAAGAATTATGTCAATGTAGTTG